>NC_051175.1:47554880-48154880 GCF_013339725.1 Rhipicephalus microplus | reverse complement strand
AAATTACTTATTCAAGTGTCTTTCAACAGCTATATAGTCAATCAGCACTGATGACATAGCAGTGCAAAATAGAAAAAAACACTATTGCAATTTTGAAAATCACAATCTTAACGAATTTCGAGAAAAATGCTAAAAAATGTTTTTTTAGGATGCCACCTTCACGCTGTATTGAGAGCATATGCAGTAGCCAGCAATTTATTCACAGCAGAGAATTTGGACACAATTGTTTAGTTCAATGGCTTTGAGTGGCTTCACTATTCATTCTATTGATATAATACATAACCATGACCAATAGTTTCGAATGTCATACAGTGTGCCGTTTGATTTTTCTCTGATTCGCTGCACGATGAATTGCAATGTTCAATGCCATGGTAGGTAATATCTGCATTTCGCCAGGCTGCCAGCACTAAAATGTGCTGGTAATGACTGAATAGCTGATGCCAAAATCAATGCACAAGTAAAGATGGCATCCACGTGGCAATAGTCAATCAAAGGTTAAGCCAATCAAAGGTTGAGTCGTTGTTGGCTGCAAGTAATGGTTGTACTATTTTTCATTTAGTCATCTTTAACCAGCTGTCCTAAAGTTGTTTCTAGGGCTATGCCTAATCTATTGTAAAATATTTCAGCCTTCTACTGCATAAACTGATTCAAAAGTCGTCAACATCCCCTGAACTGTTCGTAAGCACGTAACCATACATAACACCATTCCAAATCCCAAATGGCTCTTTACAGACCACCGACATTAGTTGCATTAACATTTATGTGCTAGTATACTAGTTTTTCACGAAAATTAGTGCACATCATGTTACAAGTTTGGAGTGAGGTGTGTTGTTGGTATGCCGCTAAATTTACAGCTCATAAAGGTCACGCTGAACTGTACAATAATATTGCGAGATACTATAATAATAAAAAATAACACATTTTTCTATGGTGATTTAATTACATTGTGAATTACACACTGCTAACACTTTTTAACAACAAAAAAACCACAACAAAAACAGGCTTACTCCTTAGGGCATCCAAATTCCTTGGGGTCAGTGCCCGCTTCCCCACGCTCGGAGGACCGCCCTCCTTGTGAAGGAAACGGCGACATGGGGTGCCCGTTATACTTCGGTTGTAAAGGTTGTGGACACCCCATATCGCTTTTGCAGCTTCCCCCACAAAAAGGGAATCCTTCGGCTGGGCTATCAGGTGTTCCCACCTTTCTTGTGGTATGCTTATACTATGGCCTAGGTTTCTCTGCATAAACGAGTGAACAGTGTCCTAATGCTGAGAATTCTGCAAGTAACATTAGTGGTTCAAGATCATTTCAATGTTCGTTGAAAAAACCGAGCTTCTTGCCAAAAATATTTTTGATACAGAAGCAGAAAATTAGAACTGAAATGTATGAAAACCGGGCAATTGCTCATTCCAAAACTGTGGAGTAAATATAGTGTCATAATTTCTGAGCAGTTCAGTAACAGATGCCTATAACAGGCCAGAGGCAACTTTTATAACCTGAACAAAAAAAGAGGGAGTAGGTCTTTGAGAACAAAAATGGGGAAGGGAATTACACTTTGAAATGTTTTTTTAGATTTTGCCACCACTGATGCACCAGCATTTTTCACAAGTCTTTGATCAGTATTTCAGCTGATATCATCAAGCTAAACTTCTAGCGATGGGCGCATAAAAAATGGGTCTTTTTTGGACCACATTGTTGCTGAACGTTATATATTCTCTACAGCAGCCACCTCAGTCTGATTTGAAAGAGCCATGCTTTTTCTAGAATATTCTCCCGCACTTGTTTACTAGACTCAAAAATCACACCGCGCAGATGAACTTATAAACAAAGATGCCAACCAGAATTTCAATTGCCATGGCAACTGTCATCAAGAGCGCCTACAAAATATCTTTCCCATACAGATACTTATTAGAATGGAGGCTTTGCGACGACCCCATCTCCCCCTAACTGAAGCCCTGTGCTTGCCTTTGATTACAGTGCTCTCTGCACGGTCATTCAGAACAGGGTTTTCACCCTGCCAGACATTCAGTGGGTCTCATTCCTGTTACAAGTCATAATCAGCAGAGGATGGCTGATGTGCGTTGTCTTCCTTTTTTTTTGTTCGGAAATCTACAGTCGAACCCCGCTACAATGAAACTGACGGGGTGCGGAAAAAATTTCGTTGAAGCGAAAATTTCGTTTTAGTGAAATCGAACAAAATATTGCCGATCTGAGCTAGCAAAACAAAGAAACGTTCATTCTCAAAATTCAAAAAATGACCGCTGCTTCCTACTCTTTCCCAGCAACGTCGCGGCGAGATTGACAACCATGCATAGCGAAACCATGGCGAAAAGCAAGCTGAAAGAATGCCTAAAACCACCTCCATGAACGAACCAAACAGTTGCATTAACACGTCAACACCAGCAGCTGCCCGCCGTCAAAAGTATCTGACAACGCTGAGATGGAGGCAGGGTATCGTGGAGCGACGACTTTTTCATTGTTCAATGCAGTTCTTATCTACTATAACGCGCGGTTAGCAGATTTTGTTGATAACGCAGACGAACAGCCACTCTGAGTAGTTACCACACTGGCGAAGCGCGAATATAATAAGCATCGAAATGGGAAAAGGCATCGTTCCGCAGTTGCACTTAGCAGCTGCGCGACGGAAACCATAAACTGATCGACTGAGCTTCAGCTTCGGATCGTCTGCCGCTCGAAGCAAGCCAGTGGCAAAAGCAGGGCAGTCTCATTGCCATCGCTATCGAGCAATGGCGGTGCCCATGCTTGCTGAACAGAGGCAGTATAACGGCGGTTTGTGGTGGTGCCAACGCGTTTTCTAGACTTTGTTTACGCATTTTCAGGCTCTGACAATGCATCGAAATGTTAAAAATAGGGTTTACTGCATAAAAATAGGTGCCTGAGCCTGGAATTGCATCGTAAAACTTCGTTGAAGCGGGACGATTGAAGAAAAAGTGTTCGCTATAGCGACAATATTTATGCATTGACTCTTATTGACTGGTGACAGGGAATCGTGAATTTTTCGTTGCAGCGGAAATTTCAGTGAAGCGCCGTTCGTTGTAGCGGAGCTCGACTGCATAACATAATTTTAATCAGTGGTGGCAATACACTGCGGGCGGTCATGAATACAAAACAAGTTTTACTACATGCCACGTACATTGGAAGTTCGTGCACACAGTGTCAGCTGGGAAACATGAGAAAATTCTTCTCGGTAGTTAACATGTCATTAGAACGCAATATCATTTTGCTGTAGTACTAACATGTGTTAGACACTGGAATGATAACACAACGTGAAGGTCCATGCACCATGTGGTGTAAAGGTCGTTTCCCCCTTGATCAGCGCACTGGTTACAGAAACTCATTCACTAGCTTGCTTGCTAGTAAACTTCACGCTTCTTGCAACATTTTGTGAGGTAAAAGTCACCTGTCATTTATTCGGACATTTTCGTGGCACTGTCACTCGTCTATTTGAAGTACAAGGGGTCAAAAGTTCCTAGGCCACGCTCCCTTAGTAATACATGAGATAGTGACCTGGAAACTTTTGACCCCCCCGTCGCCCTTTACATTTGTAAACTCACAACAAAAAATTCAGATGCTCCACCGTGTGCCATTCAATTCTTTTGACTGCGGCTGCCTAATAATATGTGATCTTTCATGGCATGACAAGCAGCCAGCGACGCTTACGATACAGTGTGGCTGACCCCTTAAACTTAGCGGGCACTGTCAAAGAGCCAAAATAACCAAGTCTGAAAAAAAATTATTCACAAAAAAGCACCCTTTTTAGCTCAGTGGCCGAAAAATCTTGTCCATCTATATTTTTACACACGCACGCTTCGCACAAGTCGGTCTTTATTTCAGCCAGTGTTTGGTCATCCCTGTAGAGACCGTTGCAACTTGCACTGTGGGTGCACATGATGGTTGTGGAGGGGACAGCACATCATCATCATAATGTCTACCTACGCAACTTTGAGTACTTGACAAATGATTGTTTTCAAATTGTCAAAAACTCCCAAACAATTTTAAATTTAGGTCAGCTGTCTTCCACGTGGCAAGTAGTCGCTGCTTTTTTTTTAAACACCATCGTAACTATGTTCTAGTTGCAACATATTTTCATTAGTATCAATTGCACAGATAGAATAAGGGCCATGAGAGATATTTCAGCCGATGAGGCCTTGCACTGCAAGCAAGAAGTGTGAAACTACCACACAAAGTGCAATACGCAGATCAGGCCTGGCCACAGAAAACTGACAATGCAAACCTTAAAATGCCAAAGCAAACGACACAGGGCTTTAAGGGTTTGTTCAGATTGTTGCCATTTTGTGTAGCCTTGAAATGTGTTTGCCATGTTACCACCGACTTGCGTCTCTCTCTCAATCCAACCCTTCGCAAGTGCTCCCGAGGTAAAATCGGGAGAAGCTAATACTACCGACACACGTAGCAATTTACCGTATTTATTTGAACATAAGGCAAGATTTTTTTCCCAAAACCGTGGCCTCAGTCTTCCCCGCCTTATATTCAAGGTAAACATCAATTATTGCTTCAGTGCCAAGAAAGGCATACCGTTATTTTCTCTGAATAAAATGTAAATAATTGTGAATATTTAACGTTATAGCACCATTACATATGGGCGCTGTAACTTAATAGGTCTTCGCCAGCGAGATTGAAAAAAAAGAAAAAACGGTTTGACAGCAGTCATCTCGGCGAAAACAACGGCCGAGAACCTAGTGGCCTCCGAGATCAGCAGCTGCGCGTTGGCAAATTCTAAAAGCCAAAAACATCCAGCCAAAATCCAGTATGTAATATGCTGCAATCCACAAGCCGAGTTTTGGCCGTTTTTTTGCGCTTGTCTTGTATGTTCCCTTGCTGGTGAGCGTGCAGCTTCCCGTGACCTTTGTTCGGCGTGGCATTTGAACTACCAACCAGAACCTTTCCGTCATCACTAGTCATCATGGAAAGTCGTCGTTGTCACTATCATGCAGCCTTTAAGAAGGAGGTGATAAACGATGCTGAAGCTTTAGGCAACTGCGGTGGAGGTCGGAAGAAAACAACGTGCGGCGTTGGAGGAAAGAGAAGGGGGCCCTCTTTGCCTGCACTGCGACACGGAAAGTTTGTTAAAGTGGAGAAAACTCTGACAGAATTTGTTAAAAAAAGTAGGAACTATGCCTTGCTTGTGACAACGGAAATGCTTCAGATGAAGGCCTGAGTGTTCGCAGCCGATCGCAGCATGTCCAGGTCGCAGTTCAAGGCTAGCCGGGGCTGGGTGCAGAAGTACATGAAGAGAGCCGGCTTTTCACTTAAAAGGCGGACTTATATGGCGCGAATGCTTCCCCTTGACTATGAAGAAAAGGTGCTGTCTTTTCAACGTTATGTAATCAGACTTTCTCCTCGGCCAGATTGGGAACGCGGATGGACCCCGATATTTTTTGACATGCCATCGGCGTAAACCGTACACGCGAAAGGTGATCGCCAAGTTCACGTATGTACCGCAGGGTGCGAAAAAGCGCGAATCACCGTCATGTTAGCGTGCACCGCCGACGGGCACATGCTGCCGCCTTACGTTGTGCTGAAGAGAAAAACCCTGCCCAAGAATGAAAATCTCCCTATGGGTGTGCACTTTCGCTGCCAGGAAAAATGCTGGATGACCGAACCACTCGCAATCGATTGGCTAAAAACTGTGTGATGCCGGCGTCCCAGGGCTCCGCTGGCTCGCCGATCAATGCTAGTCCTTGACGCTTTTCGGGGACATCTGACCGAAAGGGTCAAGAAAAAGCTACAAAAAGCACCCAATGATCTTGTTGTCATCCCTGATGGCATGACGAGGCAGCTGCAGCCATGTGTGTCTGAACAAGCTTCTTAAAGACCATGTAAGACGCCTCTACAACGAGTGGATGGCCTCCAACAGTACGACCTTGACACCGTCGGGCCCTTTGAAGCGTGCATCTCCGTCTGCAGTGGCTCGCTCGATAGCCGACGCTTGAGCAGCCATGCCCGACACATTTGTGGCAGCTTCTTTCAAGAAGTGCTCTATTTCCAACTCGCTGGACGGCACCGAAGATTGTGAACTTTGGGATTGCTACAGCGGCAAGGAAAACAGTGGTACTTCAGAGAATGGCAGCTCGTGATTATGCGATTACAAGGCTGAATTTTGCGCACTTGAAGGTGGGGTGTGAAATAATGTTTTTGGCGAGAACTCTCCCCTTATATAATTATTAGTGTGCAAACTTTTTTGTTTTTTTTTCGTTATTTACCTCCCTCCTCGCCTTATAATCGTGACCACCTAATATTCGAATAAATACGGTATGTGCCCTTTAAGCGAGTGCACTTACGCTCACAAAGTGTCACTTAGGCAGTTTTCTGCTACACGAGAAAGCGAAGTGTACTTTTAAATGATGACAGTGACAATCGACAGATCTGTAATGCAACATATATTAGTTATTTTTGTACCTGTGTCTCATCGTTGGACCATGTTGTCTTCGTGGAAGTAGCACCAGGGGCACACGCCAGTGTAAATGACTACAGAACAACTCACCTACACATGTGCAAGTGTGCCTGGAAGTAAACACGCGGCGGACTCTGCCATAAGTGCGGCAGCATCCCCCTAGTAAACATGTCCAAAATCTGCCTTACAGTAAGAGTAGCAAGGTTTTTTGTTGTATCATGACTTGTTCTGATAGATAGCAGTAATCCTTATGACAAAAACAATGGTTTAAAAATAGTACGAACACTGCTTCAGGCAACAGCGTATTTGTGTACAAGCCAATGGTACCGAGGTAACACACTTCTTCGCAGCCATCGAAGTGAAGCGAAGTAAGGTTGGAGAACACACTAGTCTTTAAGTGTACTTTGCAGCGAGCGACACTAAACGTTCTCGTGTGACAGTGCGCAAATGACATTCGTGACGAAGTACACTCGCTTCAAGTACACTTAAGTTGCAACGTGTGACAGAGATATAAGCCAGATTTGCACCTCAACCTTCATGTCTCGCTCTCTTGTTTGTTGCTTGGCATGAGGCCACATCTGGTGAAATGACTCCGATGCCACCTATTTGATCTGTGCCATCATGACTAATAAAAAAATGCGGAAACTACTAGACACTGATGATAGTAAAAAAAAGCAATGAATATAGCCAATAAAAGCTGACTGACCTTAATGAGGAGTTTTCATTGAGTTGGGCAATGAGACCATCTATCAGGTACTGGAACCACTCTATGCAGCTGAACGACTGCGATTATGACGCGTCACACACAACACAGCACTCACATGCAGATTTAGAGCAGGTGGCATCAGTGGTATGTTGATTTACTCAGATGGCCAAACACAGGCTGAAATATTGGCAGACTTGGTAGTGCATAGGCATGTGTGCCAGACACACATGAGTGCAGTGACACTTCTCCGGTCAGTGGGTCAATAAATGTTGAACAAGGGTGTCAATAAAGAATATAGTTGGTATTTCATTGCGATGTACAAAAATGACTTTCCTAGTCATCTTTATTCTTATCAGTTTCATACATAGGCGCTACGCCCAAACATCAAATAAAGGTGTTTTTTGTGGTGAATGGCTTTTTTTGACACTTAGTTATTCAAGCTTTACAACGGTTCCCCCCTCCCACCTTAGTTGGCAGCAGTTATGTCTCATGCACTTGCACAATACGTGACATTTATGTTTGCAGAGTTCGATGCAAGGACTAATAGGAAACAAAGATTACAGGCACTCGTGCTTGATAAGTGGTTATGTTGTGTGAGCTCCATACTAGCCATCTATAAAGATTTGACAGGGAACCTTACCTCGGTAGCCTCTGTCTCAAGTCTGCACTCATGTGCAGCACTCACTGGTGGCTCTGCTACCAGCGGCATGGCTGCAGGTTGTGCCACCAGAGTTAGAGCTTGCGGTGGTGGCATTACAGCTGCTGGCGGCACTGCTGGAAGTGGTGTTGGTAGTGCCGCCGCCGCTGCTGCTGCTGCTGCTGGTGCTGCTGATGGCAGCACTCATTTCGCAGCAGGAGGCGCCTTTATTGCAGTGAATATTGGAGATGATAGCGCTTTAACATAGTGCAGTACAAATACACGAACTTCTAAAAACAAAGTCCTTTTCAATCTTCAGAGTTTTGAAAGTGTAGAATACTTCACACATATAGAGCCAGTAGCGCCTATAGATTTTTCAGACTTGTTGGATATTTTGGACTTCATTAAGTTTGTTGTCAATATTACCATAGCACTAAACATTTTTGCGTCCAATTTTCGAAACAAATTTTACCCTAAAGTTTTATCTTTTGAACAAAATAGCTCATTGTAAAGTGCCACTCGAATTTGAAAGCCACCATGTTAGATCTTTATTGGCTTGGTCAAGTTTGTTGACTTTTAATGGGAAGTTGCATTGCCTCCAAACTGAAAATGTGCCCATCTTCCAATTTCAGAGGCAGTGTCCTATCTTTCTTGGCAAGCAAAACTGCATAGGGAAGAAACTACACCCGTAGGTTTTTCTTTTTTGAAGGATTGTTTTTCACATTAAGGAAAGAGAAGAATGTAGTTGTTCTGGTTGTCATTTGACATGTGGTCGTTTGGTGCTTTTTCAAGTGTTTTTGAGCCGTTGTGTGGGTCACGTGTTCTCAGCTGTTGCGGCAGCTCAGTAGGACTGTAGTTAACGTGAATAACCTGAAACATGCTGGTTAAATCACGGCCACGGCAATAGCAGTTCGATGAAGGTGAAATAGTGAAGACTTACACAGTATACAATGACAGTGCTGGTCGAAAACCTTGACTGCGTCGTTAAATCTCACAAAACAGACAAGACATTACAAGCATCTCTTTGCGACCTGCATCAAGTTTCGTTTGCTTGGTGGGATGGAACTGCCGACTGGGTTGCTCACAATGGTCAGCGGTAGCGATTGCCATTGCGCTGACATTACCGTAGCCCAAATAAATCCAAATATGCTTATCCCCAATCACAGCATGAAGCAGGGTGTCATTGGAGGTGTATTTAGGCTATTATAATCTAAATAACTAGATTTTCAAGTTTTAACTAGTTTTCAGGACTGTTTGATATTTCGCAGACCCCGCAAGGTCTAGAAAATTGGTCAGAAACTAACTCAGTTAACAAACACCTAACCAAATAAAACCCACGCATCGATCGAAAATGACTGAAAACAAAGCATGGGGTAAGCTGAAAATACTAATTCTGGCACAGAGCTAGAAACATTAAAAGGGCAGAGGGGAGATACGTACAGCGGTGCACTGGGCAGCTCCGCCTCTATCCTGTTGAAAAAGCCTGTTCCCTCAACCTCTCCTAGGTTTATAGCTTTGCAACAAAATTACCGTATTCAAGCAAATCTAGACAAAGTCTTTTTTTCAATTTTTTTGCTATGCATAGCTGCTAGTAACCAACACATGGCTTAAGTACACACGTGAAACACGTACATACACACGTACACACGAACACAAGTGCCTCAAGCAGGCTGGCTGACGTTTTGACAGGACGACCTATCTTTGTCAAAGGCACTTTGTCATCCTTGGCGTGTTAGCTTCAAGGGGGTTAGTAGTGACGTCATCTTTTGGTGGTAGCATAAGTCCCTGTTGGTAATCTCGGTCTGAGAAGAAAAAAAATCTATGAAGCAGCAGAGTGCAGCCCTCGCTTCTTTCAAGTTAAGTTGCGATGTACTAAGTGTTCTCCTGTGAGAGGTTGGGGGCAGGGAAGCAAAAAAAGAAAGTGAAAGAAGAAAAAAAAGGAAAAAAGGGGGATGCAAAGTAGGAGCAAGCGGTGGGCTACAAAGTGGCAGCCGCTCCGACCAAATGAAAGAGCATGAAATACTTCGAAACCAGAAGATGGGTGCCGCGTTTTGCCGCCGCAAAAGGTTGCTGACGACAGCAGCGTACGCCTATTCTGAAACACTTATAAATGCGAAAGACAGCAAAGAAGCAGATACTAAAAGGGTGAGAAGCAGGCGGTGTACATTTAAATCTCAAGATGATGACAATAAGCGATGCCGGATAGAGTCTGAAGAGCACGTGTATAATGGGGAAAGTCGTTAGCAAAATAGAGGGGGGGGGCAAGTGTCCCCATAGGTAGCCCGCTCCGGGGAATTGCCTCAAAAATTTGGCTTCACGTTGGCTAAGGAAAAGGGGAAATGAGAATGCAAATAAAATTAGCCATAAAGAGATAAAAAAGAGGAGGGAAAAAAGCGGCAATTGGGGAAAAAGGGACGTTGTTGTACACAGATGGAAAAATGCTAAAGAGAGAGAGAGAGAGAGAAGGAATGTAGGAAAGGTAGGGAGGTTAACTACACTATGCGTCCAGTTTGCTACCCTACACATGGGGAGGGGGACAGCGGAGTAAAAGAGAGAGAGGATAGACACATGTCACATCGCACACACAATGCCGATTTTCACAGGTGGTCCCTCAATGAAGTTGCCGTCAAGTATCTCAGAAGGGCTCGTGTGGCTTTCTGTGCCGATGTGCTGCGCGACCAGGCTCCTAAGATCTTTGCTACATTAAATGGCCTGTCCTCGAGTCTATTCAAGGCACACTGGAGAGTCCGGCGATCTTCATCAAATTGGGCACAGTGGCACAAGAGATGTTCAATAATGTCTATACAGTTGCAGCTTTCACACATGGATGAATCCGCCATGCCAATGCGATGGCTGAATCAGTTAGTAAACGCTACCCCAGTCCACAGTCGGCACAGCATTGTAGCGTCACGTCGAGAAATCTTGGATGGCAGTTGTTTTTGGACTAATGACTTCAGATTCTTAAGGCGTTCATTGGAGTTAGGTGGAAAATTCCAGTGTGCAAGCGTGGAATTATGCGGGATGTGACGAAGTTATCTAGCTGCGTCTACTCCTGACAAGGGTATTAACAGTGTGGGCGCTCCATCGTGGGCACATCGGGCAGCGTCGTCGGCGAGGTGGTTACCACTGATGCCACAGTGGCCCGGCAACCATTGTAAAACAATGTCATGTCCTTGATCAGCAGCGCGATGACAAATTTCATTAATACGATACACCACCTGGTGGTAGTTTCCGCGTCGTAGATTTTGCACATATTGAAGGGCTGCCTTGGAGTCACAGAAAATGGCCCATCTACTAGGGAATTTTTGCGTAACAAACTCCACAGCGATTTGAAGAGCGGCGAGCTCGGATCCCGTCGATGTCGTGACGTGTGATGTCTTGAATTTGACGGTGATTGATCGAGATGGTATCACAAAGGCACCTGTCAAACTTCCCGAGACCGAACCGCCCGTGTAAACATGAATTCGGTTAGCATATGACAAATGCAAAAGGTCCAGTGAGATCTGCTTGAGGGCTGCAGATGACAGGCTTGCCTTTTTAGATATCCCCGGCACTTCAAGGAGAACATTTGGTCTTTTCATGCACCACTCTGGAGATAGTGGTATGGTTGCGGGCGAGAATCTCCACGAGATGGAATTCTGGTTAGCCGCAACAACTTTGGAAAACGCTGCCTTTGGTCTTTCTAGTGGCAAGCTAGCAAGGTGGTGGTTAGGCACTCTGGATATGTGACGGATATGTTTCCGCATTGTGTCAACAGTTATATATGCCGTGATCGGATGGTCTTTAGCAATACCAATTGTTGCTAACGTATTAGCGCACCGAGTTAGCCCCAAGCATGTGCGGAGGACTTGGCCTTGAATGCTTTGCAGGACACTGATGTTAGTTTTGCCGGCGTTGGAAAGCACGGGCGTGCTATACCGCAAATATCCCAAGAAGAGCGCTCTGTACAGCTGAAGCATAGATGACACCGATGTGCCCCACGTTTTTCCAGCGAGAAATCTCATCACGTGTGTGATAGAGCTGAGCCTTTTCTTCAAGTGCGAGATGTAAGCGCTCCACGAGAGATCTCTGTCAATAATGACACCCAGGAATCGGGGTCGTCTCATATAAGAAAGGTTGAGGTTGTCGATAGAAACGGGATAACAGATCATGGGCTTGGGGTAAAAGGGACTAAGGTGCACTTCTCGGTGGAAAAGGTGAGGCCTCGAGCATGGAGGTAAGTCGACGTTATTCTCGCTGCTTTTTGGAGCCGTTCGCGTACCTGGAGGCGTGTCACTGCTGAAGCCCAGATACATATATCATCAGCGTATGTAGATATATTGACTGATCGAGGTAGACATTGTACAAGGCCAATGATCGTGAGGTTAAACAGCGTAGGGCTGAGAACCCCGCCTTGTGGAACGCCACGAGTGGTGTAGTGATCAACGGTGTGGCCTTCTGCAGTGAGCACGAAGAAGGATCTCCTCTGTAGGCAGCTCCGAATCCATCGAAACATTTCCCCACCGATTCCAATGTTCGCCAAGGCATCTAGGATGGCATCGCGCGCTATGTTGTCGTATGCACCTTTCACATCAAGGAACAATGCAACCGAGATGCGCTTGAGGTATTTCTTTTGTTGCACAGAGGTTACGAGGTCGATGACATTATCAATAGAAGAGCGGCCTCTTCGAAAACCAGCCATGGCGTCTGGGTATGTATTATAGCATTCAAGGTACCACTCGAGGCGTGTCAGAACCATTCTTTCCATTATTTTACCTACGCAGCTGGATAGCGCAATGGGTCGATATGATGCCAGATCAAGCGGCGACTTCCCAGATTTGAGGATTGGTACGAAGCGGCTGGATTTCCACCTTTCTGGAACGACACCATCGTTCCGTGACTGCTTGTAGCATTTTAGCAGCTGGTCTCAGCCGCGTCTTCCAAGATGGCATAAAGCAGCGTATGTCATACCGTCCAGCCCCGGTGACGATGAAAGTCTGCAGGTGGCTAGAGCTGCATCCAGTTCCTCGAGTGAGAAAAGCATATTCAGTTCAGAAACTCGTGCTACAGGAAAATCCCCGAGAACTTCGTCACTCATGGTAAGCACATTGCCCGCAATCCTCAGGCAGAAATCTTCAGCAACGTCAACCTGCAGGCAGCCTTGATGGAGAGCCAATGTGCTGAACGGACGTTGTTGTGGAGTCAAGCCAAGGCCACGCACCGTCCTCCATATAAGGGACATAGGCTTGCGAGGATCGAGTGATTCACAAAATTTCTTCCACCGTTGGTCCTCCAGCTTGTCCATTCGACGTTGGATTTTCTTTTGTAGATGTCGAGCGTCTCTGAGATCAGGAATCGAATTAGTGCGCCTGTACCTCCTCTCCGCCCGCCTACGAATTGTTCGTAGTCATTCACTTCCATATCAAATTCTGTACGCTTTGATGTGTATTTAAAGGTGCACGTAACCTCTTTCATCACATTTTTCATTACCTCCTTGAGGCCGCACGCGATATCATCGCATGCCTCTTACACCTTTGGCTTGTACATTGTCCAATTAACTATTCTGTTAGTTGATGAGGAGGAAGTTGCAAAACCTGTGGCCTTCAGATACGTAGGAATATGATCACTGCCGTGAGTCTCAATATCAGTGAACCATCGCACTTGTTGGGTGAATTGCCGTGACACATATGCAAGATGCAAGCAACTGCTATATCTCGAACCACGCAAATACGTTGGACTACCGTCATTCATAACGCTAAGTTCGTGGCGTGAGGCGAATTCAGCAAGTTTCCGGCCTCTGGAATCAATCTTAGTGCTTCCCCAAAGCAAGTGATGAGCATTGAAATCGCCAATAACAATTCAAGGTCCAGGTGTAGCGGTGAAGATGTCATGTAGTCTTTTACCATCGAACTGACCAAATGGTGAGATGTATGCGCCGATAAGTGTGAAGGCTACCTTCTTCTTTGCAACGCGGAGGCATACGTATTGATTTCTGTTATGGGGTTGCACCAAATGTGGATTGTAGGTTAAATTTGTGCGGATATATATTATTACTTTGCTGGGCTCACCACAAGTCGATGAAGTGAAGGCTTCGTAGCCAAAAGCTTTATTGCTTTTGACAAATTTGGTTCACATATTACTAGTATAGGAAATATGTTGCGGAAAATGTAATGTCGAAAACATGAGATCCGTGATTTAAGTCCTCTGGCATTTCACTGTAAAACTGTCGCACTACGTACTTCGTCTCAGAATGAAGGCAGTGAAGGAGCCATTTTTTATGTCAAGTTGGCAAGCACTGGGCATCCAATACTTGCACGGCGCATCGTGCTGTAGGCGTGTTCGTGTTGCCTATGAGTGTGCGAATGGCATTGATGAGAGACTTGATCATCGTCAAAATTTCTCGGTCACGCTCTGTCACCTCATCTTTGCGAGATGTAGAAAGTGGCGCTACCGGTGCACGTTCCAGTTTTTCTGCAGGGTTTATCCTTGGAAGTAATGGCCATGCTTCTTCCAGAGCCTCCTTTTTAAGGACAGCTTTCTCAGTGCACGTATTCCTTAGGTCCAGCGGTGGTGGTGAAGCGGATTCAACGAAAGGAGGCTTTACAGAAGACTTGATACTTTGGGCAGGCTTTCTAGATGAGCGTCGGCGACGAGAACGATGTCGCCGGACGACAGCAACTGCTTCTCGGTGAGTCGAACGGTCCCCCACCATTTTCTTCAAAACCAAAATCTCCTGCCTTATTTTCGGACACTCTTTTAATGTCACGTCACGGGGCCCTTGGCAATTCGGGCATTTATAGGAATTAGCCTTACAGTTGTCGGCAAAGTGTGGTGCACCACAACAAGAACATGTAGGATTTCCACATATGGCGCTCACATGACCAAATTTCTGGCATTTTCGGCACTGAAGCGGCTTAGGGACAAATGGCCGCACAGCATGTCGGAAACGACCTACCTTAGCATGTGTCGGCAGGCAATCACTCTTAAAGTCTATCTTCACACATCTCGACTTTCCTAGACGGCACATCTGTAGAACTTGGGGCCCATTATTAGCAGGCTTAATAAGAATCGGCAGATCTTCATTCGAGATGGTCACATCGATGTCATATATGACGCCTGTAGTTGCCTGATTTCCTAGCGGAATGATAGTGTGAACATTGATGCCGCCAAGGACGGTAACGTTTCTCAGTGAATCTAACGCTGACGCTTGAGCGACGTCCACAGCTACAACATTTTTCCGGGGATTCACTCTGATATCCTTAATACTGTTCGGCACCAGTGCCTCGAGCTCTGAAAATACAGCTTGTTTGTTCAGTAGTCGAAGGGTTGCTGTAGCTGAGTGTTTGCCGTTCATCTTCAAAATTTTCACCTATTTTCGCAGTTATAAGGGGAACATAGTTTCCTTTTCGGCGGCGATGGAAGTGGACTCATTTGCACGCCCACCCGAGTTGCCGGCGACAGCGCCGGCAGCCTCAAGGAAGCGAAACTGCCTTTCCAGTGACAGCGAGGCTACCCTCATTGACACTGCAGAGAGCGTCGACAGCTCCGACGACGAATACGTGACCGTCATGAGCCAGAAAGCAAAGCGGAGGATGCTCAGGGCATTGATGGACGCATCTGCTGGGAAGGCCCCGCAAAGCCCGCCGAGGTACACCGTCCTATTCTTGCCTACGCAACCACCCATCAATGCTAAAGAGAACTTTCTGTATTGATAATGACCTTGCCGAAGCGTGGTAGAACTGGTTTTAGAAGCAAGAAAAGAAAAAAAGGAAGCCTACATATCATGCTATCATTGATTCTCTTTCAATTTTTCATTTTAAGTACAGATATACATGCATTCATATATCATTACAAAAAAAGTTATTTTCAAGAACCTTCAAATTACTGCTTCCTTTTTTCTTTCCTCGCTTCCAAAACCATGATAAAGAGTGCTTACCAGCGCAAACGACAGGACAGAAGGGGACAGGAAAAGAGACGAGACAAAGCGTCATCGCTCTGTCTCGTCTCTTCTCCTGCCCCCTCCTGCCCTTTCGTTTGCGCTGGTAAGCACTATTTAACATGTTATACCAGCACGCCCAATCCTACTGTTTTTAAAACCAGTTCTACCATGCATCCTCAAGGACATTGTCAATCAAAAAAGTTCTCTCTCCCCTTTTTAATGACCTTTCCCATTAAACACGTGCTCTTAAGACCCCATCTGGCATCGCTTACAGTCGTCATTTTGACATTTAAATGTATGCCGCCTGCTTCTCCCCCTTTTAGTAACTGCTTCGTTGCGTTCCTTCCCAGTTATAGGTGTTTGAGAATAAACGTACACCGCTGTCGTCGGCAACCATTTGTGGCGACTAGACGCAGTGCCCATCTGCTGGTTTCGAAGTATTTCATGCTCTTTTTTTCGGTCGTGTCTGTAGCGGCCGCCGCTTTGTAGCCCACCGCTCGCTCCTTCTTTGCACCCCCCCTTTTCTTCCTTTTTTTCTTCTTTCACTTTTTTTTTGCTTCTCTGCCCCCAACCTCTGACAGGATAACACTTTGTACATCGCAACCTATCTTGAAAGAAAGCGAGGGCTGCACTCTCCTACGTTATAGATTTTTTTCTTTTCAGACTAAGATTACCGACAAGTACATACGCCACCACGAAAAGATGACGTCACTACTAATCCTCTTGAAACTAACACGCCAAGGCTGACAAAGTGCCTTTGACAGAGATAGGTCCGCCTATCAAACCATGCCAGCCTGTCTGAAGCACTTGTACTGTTCACCCCCATTACCCCACTACCTGTTACCATCTGTCGGCTCCCATCTTGATTTTGGATACAGCAGGACTAGCGGCTTAGGTTTCTTGAGTCCTTAGCATCATGAACCAACTGATTTCTTTCTTCTTCAGGTTCAGTCAATGTTTTCCTTTTGTGAACACTGTCTTCGCTGTTTTATTCTGCCTACATTCGAAGTAATTTTTTTCCAAGGCTTCGGACTTTAGCCGGTAGACTTAAAATCAGAGTCTGCTTAGATTTGTTTAAACGCAGTAATAAATATGTTCAGCAAATTCAGGCATGAACTTGCTTTAGAGCAAGTTCTTTAGTACGGGCTATGCTTGTTTCTTTCTCTGTGCAAACTCATAAAATACAGCAAACTTGCAATGTGCAAGAGTTGGATGAGCCAACACTATTCTCATGCGCATATTTAGTTAAATACAACACTTGCACCACAATGCCTGTTTGAAGGACCATATTTTTGCAGAGGTTTTGATGTGCAACTAACACTGAATGTGCCAGTGCTTGGAGTGATGGCATATCATCACTGTGGCAGGGAGGCAGTCACCTATAATTGTCAGTGCGTGTCATGCCACAGTCCCATGAAACCAGACAAAAGTAAAAGTATGAGCTCTGTGGGCATATTTGCCCCAGCATAAGTTCACTTTTGAAAAGCCAGTGATGTATACCTGATCTTGAAGACTAGTGGTTCGCTGTCTGTCCCACCTCTTCAAGATGAAACTCGTCATTTAAAGGCCCTCTCAAGCTCATGGCTTTAAGATTTGGATCCATTTCCTGTAATGAGGCCTTGCAAGCTTAAAAGAGGTGCTGACATAAAAATTTCACTTGTTGTTCATTTGATTGTGTTGCAATAAGCAGTTATCCACCCAATTATCAGTCTGGAAATGTTTCTTGCAGTCTGTAAATCGGGCTGTTATTGTTGAAGACGATGTTACTGTACCTAGCTGCAGTTTCAGTCAAACAGCATGTAGAGGGGTGGAACCCAGAGTGGTTTGTAAATAGAGCTGGCCACGTTAACACACAAAGAAGCGACCGACTCTCCAAACGTGGCCTCACCAGCACACAACCACCAAGTAGGTGATAATGCACATGAGAAGCATAGCAAGTAACGCAAAGTTGTGGTGCAAGAGTGTTAGTTGTTTCCATTTAGGCCAATTTAATGTCAATGGGCCGAGTTGCTTCACTGTGTGCAGATGCACAGCACACCTGTCCTGCAGAACTCGTATGTTACGTTCCTTTGGTTCATTGATTGCAGGTTTACGTGCAATAACATGAAAATCAGTCTGTGTGTAAGCTTGCTTTATAGGGCTAGTGAACAACCCCAAGGTCCAAACGTTGTAAAGAGAAATATGTGTGCTTTTACTTCATGAAAATGCTGCCGCAATAATTTTGTGAATACGTGCTGTATTAAGGAAGTTACAGGGGCTAGAACATCGTGTTCAGCTGGTTTAAAACTTTTGTGCAGTCTCGCCACCCGTCTCCTTCAGAGGAAGGGGAAGGCGTGGTCCGTCGTCGTAACTCCGCCCACTTTGGCAATGCGACAACGCGTCAGCGTATTACGCCATCAGCGAACTCGATCAGGCACAATGCACTTCCAATTACTGCGACACCTGAATGTTTTCCGTTTACCCGGTGCAGATACTTCTCCGAAGCTAGCCCAGTCACTCGATTAGCAGCCGACAACTATTTGCAGCAAAACTGCGTTTCGAAACCCGGACATGACATCTGGCAGCAGCAACACAAAACACAAATAATGCGCTTAATAGTGGGTGTGCCTGTCAAAAAGTGGCGCGACAATTTGCTTACTCCCAAAGACGGGGTCAGTGAAGTGTCCCGGTTACGTTGCATGGAGCCTACGGGGAGTTTTGCAACTCATATGATTAAAAATCTCTGTCTATGCTGTGGGTGGGAACAGGAACTGTCGTTGTGTTCACTACTGCTTGTTGAGACTTGGTTTAGACCAATTAACAAGCTGCATGCTGCGTCACATCGCTGATAGCCGAGGTATCGTTACTGTGCGTGCAAGGAGATTGGTCAGGCATAGAAAAAGAGGGCGGGAATTGCTTTTCGAAATGAAGGCTGTGCGCGGCGCGCCACTCTGTAATAATTAGAAAACAAGATCACTGCAGTCTACTCCATAAATTACCGAGCTTGTTTGGGGGTTGTAAAAAAAAGTCGGCGCCTGTTGACTGGCCCTTTAAGAAAAGTCTGTTTGAACACCAATTTTTTCGAGGCCCTGGTAAGTAACTTTTCCAGGCAATGAATGCTTCATCCTTTCGTCTCAACACATGCAAAAAGCACACTTTTCAATGATATTGAACGCGATTCAGAATTACTGAAAGTGCACATACCTCTAGAAGCTGAGTGCCCGCCCGATGGCTGCAGCAGCATGATTTCTCCAGCAATTTTTCTGCATAAATATTTCATAGACCTAAGTAGGACGACATCATTCCTGCACATACACAGGGTTCATAAAAGTGTGAAAGAAGAAAATTGAAAGATATTTCTGGAACTTCAAGGCCCTGTCAAACGTCTCTCAGGGACTTAAGGGAACAGGGTAAGCCCTGTATCTGCCATGTAGTTGAGGCGAAGTTTATAAACCTTTTTCTCCGTAAACCTAAGAGCTGCAGTAATTATTTTACTATCATTGTATTAATGAGCCATTCTTATTTTTACTAAAGCAAATTTATCACTGAAAATTGTAATGCTAACTTTTGGTAAATTTTCATTGCAGGTGCCTCAATATCACACAATAGCTATTAGACGTCGCATTGCACAAGAGCACTTTCTCATACAACAATTTCTGTGCTTCAGCATATTCCCTTTTACGTTACCTAAATACTAGCCGAAGTCTAGGACTCTAGATACGATGGTTGTTGCGAAAAAGGAACTTAAGTACGTAAAAAGCATGTTTTGAGATAATTGCTTATAAAGTTGAAAATCTACATTATTTCAAAAGTATACAATGAGTAACAGCAAATTGACGGACTCGTTGAATAGGCATAAGTCTGATACGCATAACCAATATATTTTTTCTTTTTGTGTTGAAACGTATTGGCTGGCTACCTTCACTTGTCACCTGGTATGCAGTCGTGTTGTCATCACAGTACTGTGAATGCAGTTCAAGGGTGCGTGGGTCCTACGTTGTGCACAACCCTGTTGAAATTCTAAAATAGTTCATCACATTGACTCAGGCTATATTGCAATCATTAAAAGTGAACCCGTACAGCCTCAAGGGTGCCAATTTACAGTGTTTGATGCCCGAGAAAAACGCTTTTTTTAGCCCACTTCCACAGGACAATCTACTGAATCGTTATGATTTTGAGTCTTCCCATAGAGGCATTGAGCAAGTATTCGGGAGGAGCTAGTTCCAAATAATTTGGCGTAACAGCCTGAATACAGATGCTGTAAGGTGTTCTTTATCAACCAATGGTTCACTATTCAACTGGGCTTTGTTGAATTAACTCTAAAATTCGGCGTCGTTCACGAAGGCCGTGTCAGTGATTGATATTTTTTGAAGCCATGGGAAAATATGTGAACCGGACAGCTTTTCGCATGTCCACTAAACTGGCTTTATTTCTTTTAATGACTTAACGACAATTGTTTTGGTGCTTTCCAATGATGACACCACTAATAAGTCTCCGACTAGATATTTTTTTTTCGACAGAAAGCTTGATGCCTTTCCTTTCTAGCGTTTTCGCAGTTCCGCACCCATTTTTTTCTCAATGTGCCAAATGCACTCTGGCTTGCGAACTGTAACTTCTCCATATAGCCGTAATTTTTGAACTGCAAGGAATCCCTTGCACCCAAGGCCTCCACTCAAGTTGTCATTTTATAGGAAAAAAAATTGTGCTAAGACAACTGACCGATTATAGTTCAGAAAAGGCTCCAGATTTCTAATAATGCAAAAAGAAACAAATTATTTTTAAAAAATACATTTACTTACCCTGTCCGCTACTGTACCCAAACAAGAATTTTCGAACAACCTTTCAAATTATCACTAAATTTACTACACCTAATGTAGAGTTTAACACCAAGCCCAAATTACTTCGGTAAATAGAGAAGTTTGTAAAATCAATAAAGGGGTGTCACAACCCTTTAAATTCGAAATTGTAATAGACAACCACAATCTACCGCATCGCTTTTACAACTAACCCATTCCGGCTCTGGTGAAAAGTCTGTTTAGGAGTACTGAACATTGATTCTCACACATGTGCTCCAGGTGACACAGGTCAGGTAGAGTCACAAGATATATCACATGCCAACGAAATCGAAAGAAAGGGGAACGAATGCAGTGATTATGAGAAGAGGCTACCAAGAAAGTTGACTATCAGTGTAACCTGTCATGCAAATAAAAAGTAGTGTTCTTGTGGGAGCATTGTTAGGAAGGATAAGCAACCACCACTCGTACATTATACTAACCACATGCACCACTTGCTAAGACAGGGAAGAGAGAGGGAATACAAATGGAGGGGTGGTTATCCTAGGTCGGCCGACAAAAGAAGCATAAATGCAACCAGCATAAGTGATGTCGTAAGGAGATAAGTAGAGAGAGTGGAAGGAAGACATGATGACATGATTGATTAGGAGGAAAATTAACGATAGTAGAAAGCTTAAACAAACAGAATACAACTAAACTCGCCCATGTGTATTATTTCTGAAAGGGGAAGTTTGCTGTATTATTGCAAACCCACAACAGATAATGGATTGCACTGTGTACCTCAGTCCGCACTTGTCCCAAATTCAAGTGTTTTCATCACCTTTAAAAGCCTTCAGAATGAAACTTTCAAATTCAAGAGTTTGCAAGGTGTTTGAATTTCCTAAACAAACCCTGCACAAATGCTTACCCATTCCTTTGACCACAATCTCTTGCAACTCCAGATTTTGTTTTTTTTTCATCAGCAAGTTTCCTTCTTAAAGATATGATTTCTTGCTCAAGCCTGGCCATCTTGCTGTTTTTTTCTTCGTGGCCACCTTCCACTGAAGGCAATTCCGAAATGGCCGCCATCTCTTTACGTTTCGCTGCCCCCTTTCTTTTCTTTTTTTCTTTTTGGCTCGGCTCTCCCTGCAAAATCAGACTGCATGACAACTCTGCGTGGCTGTAGAGTTCTGCCTCGACATGCCCACATTCTTTATAATGAAAATGTGCTTGCTCGAAATAATTTGTTTCTATTAACACATATACAGCATATGTTGTGATGTAGTCAGAGCCACATATAATGAATTATGGATATATGGAACTTTGTGAAATCCTTTAATTTTTAATAAACGAAATATTTTATAACATATTCATTTAAGTACCTTATTTCTTTCTGAATAAATATCAATAGAATACTACTTGAACGAACATCAGTTCAGAAAACTGTGCAAGCGAGCATGCCGAGAGCAATGTAGGAGAGAAGTGAGGTTGACAAGGGTGCAAGAAGGTACGCTTTTTAATTGTGCGTCATGCCCTCAAGCACTTTGTTCTCTTCCCTCCTTACAAAACACGGCTTACGTTTAGTGCGTGTGATCGTGAGGCAGTGCACGGGAATTTCACGGCATCCCGTCATGGCCGCAATAGCTATGAAACAAGCTTTGACGAACCTTTCTAATAGACCTAACATGATGACCGAGTTTTCTTAGGTCAACTTGCGAGTCTAAAACAAGGTACAATACATTTCATCGGAGTTGCCAGAAATAAAACAAAATTTAGTTAATCGAGAAGGCGCAGCTTTGAGAACGTCATCAAAAACCTGCTCTGGAAACCACATACGCCTTCTGAGCAGCTTCCGGGCTAGGTATTCTTTGGACTCTGTAACAATAGTTCAATGAAGTTTCTCAGAGAGGAAGTGATGAGGTCATGTGCAGTTGTTTCAGGCAAAGTAATGTACATTACCAATGGAATGATGACACATAAATGGCCAAAAGTCTGAATAATTATGACATGCGAATTCGCATTCAGGCACAAAGAGGGATAGTTTAAAAATAATTGGCAAGGCCCACTATGCAGTACAAATGTGGATAATGGACCTCTTATTAACCAAGTGTAAATGCAAAATTAACTCTTGGACAGTGCACAAAGATTCCAACTTTTAAGCATACACACAAGCATAGTTTCCCTACAAATAACAGAGAAGCTGAAGTGCTTTTAGTGGTTCTCACCAACATTTTTATCGATATGACCATTTACCTACTTGCCCAGCTGTCTAACAATAGAGACAAAGGCAAGAAGTGAAACCCGCAGAATGACGTGACATGCATTTTTTTCATGTTGTACTAAATCCATACCTTTCTGTCGGACACCTGTGCTTTATTTGCGATGCTGCATGCTCATATCCACAATCTAAGGAGCGTAGCACACCAGGAATGTGCATACAATAAAGTATTATTACATGGCACTGAACTTGTTGCCCTATAGCCTGTCTCAATATGGCATCTGAATAATCTTGCTCGAAAGGAATCCTTTATTATATGTTTTTTCGTGTATTCATTTTTTACAAAATTTTCAATCAATCCAGTATATATAAAGAATGAAGAGAATAACAATATAAGAGAGTACAGCTGTTTCCAATGTGTGGCTTATGTGCATCCACCTCTTCACTCTAAATCTGAGGCGCCCTTTTTGGGTATGTCCCACTGTGCCCTGTTACAGTCAGCCGAAACACGTAACAATATTAAGAAGTTTGCGGGTATAAATTGGCAGCAACAAGCGCAGGACCGAGTTTACTGGCAGGACATGGGAGAGGCCTTTGTCCTGCAGTGGACGTAGTCAGGCTGATGATAATGATGAAGAAGATGATGATGATGATCTAGATCACGTTACACACAAGTTACACTTACCAGAGTTCAAATGGGACACACGCACTAGACACATTCATACCTTTAGTCTGGTGGCGATGAACAACTGTGTGAGAGATGTGGAGAACCACTTACGTTTCTCCATATTCTCGTCCAGTGTAGTGATTTAGATGTTCTCACAAAAAATGGCAGATCCTAC
This sequence comes from Rhipicephalus microplus, assembly GCF_013339725.1. NCBI lineage: Eukaryota > Metazoa > Arthropoda > Arachnida > Ixodida > Ixodidae > Rhipicephalus > Rhipicephalus microplus. The sequence continues at coordinate 48,131,371 of NC_051175.1, read as the reverse complement.
GCACAGTGGGAATTGATGATGCGTGAAGCATGAATGAGTAATTTTGATATGTTACTTTAAAATCAGCAAACGTTACAAGGTGGGGGTAAATAATTACGTGCATGACTTCCATGTAACGATTATCATGTTTGGATGTAGTGTTTGCCTTCGTAATCTATTCACGTCACGTGATACCAAATTTAGTATATGTGGAGCTAGCGAAACAACCGTGAGAACGCTATGAACGTGGTATATTGTCATGTTCTTACATGACGCGCATGTCAGGTTTATTGTGTTTGCACCAGTCATATATTTCGTAATTCATACGGACGTCACTCAACACCAAATTCGGTAGCAAATTGGCCCCGCACCAAATTTGGTTGCAAATGGGCCCCGAGAACATCATAAAGAACCCAATATACTCTAATGTAGCGTTGACGCGCGCGCACGTTGGGCACAGTGACGCTACGTTAGCAAAACGCGCATACTCTATAGTCTGACGCCAGGCACGAGCAGCATCCATCGGCGCTGCCCGACGGCAACCTGTACGAAATGCGATATGCTGCATATCACGCGAGTGGGTTACCCTGACAACACTGCGTCTCCCTCTTTTTATGACGTAGGGATACCGGACGCGCTGAAACGCGCATGCGTCAAAGCAACGAAGCGCGGAGTGCGCCTGCCAGTATATGGCAGGACCGGCACCTGACGTAGCAACGCCAGCGTGACCCGACGAAACGAACACCGGTGCGCACGCGCCGGGTCAGGTCAAAGTGGTTTTGCACTTCGAGTGTCGCACGTAGTCATGTTCTTACATGACACGCTTCTCATGATTATCATCTTTGCACCAGTCACACACTTTCGTCATTCGTTGACGGGACGTAATACCGAATTTGACATATGTGAAGCTGGCGAAACGGACGCGAAAGAATAATTAGTGTGGCACGTAGTCATGTTGTTACATGATACGTATGTCGTGATTATCATGTTTTGATTTGTAATTTGAAGTGACGCAACGTAGTGGCAACACGAACTGAACTGTTTATTCCGTGATACATGGTCTTTTTTATAGTCTTAAACCCCGTGAGACACGAGTGACAGCCGAGTACATCGTGGCTGGCTTGCTAACTAGTGATAAGGGGATAGGCGGGTGATAGTGGTTCATTGCCACCGCTGCATCTCTTCCCCCTTTGAAAGCCCAGTCGTTCCAGAGGGCGTCGTGTTCGCGTTGATTGATTGATTGATATGTAGGGTTTAACGTCCCAAAACCACTATATGATTATGAGAGACGCCGTAGTGGAGGGCTCCGGAAATTTAGACCACCTGGGGTTCTTTAACGTGCACCCAAATCTGAGCACACGGGCCTACAACATTTTCGCCTCCATCGGAAATGCAGCCGCCGCAGCCGGGATGCGAACCCGCGCGCTGCGGGTCAGCAGCTGAGTACCTTTGCCACTAGACCACCGCGGCGGGGCCACCGCGGCTAGACCACCGCGGCGGGTGCTCGCGTTGAACGACGGAGTATATATGGATGCTTCCGGTGCCTTGGTTGCTCGCGTCGAGAAGGGCGACTGAGGGGTCGCTGCACTGGTGTCAATGGTCGCTGGACTGGCTTCTCGAGCGTCTGGGGCCAGCTGAGTTTCCGCTGTACTTGTGCCGGTTACCGACGGGTTCTTTTGCGGCGTGTTTGACGTTAGCCGTGCCCTCAGCTGGTTTACATGCGGCGCTGGGTCCCCAGCGGGGTCTCCACTTTGACCATCCATTTGCCGTCTGTTGCTATTACTGTCCCTGGCAGCCATTTCTGTCCTTGTTGAAATTGGCGGGACAAGATGGGCTTTCCGGGTGGAAAAAGGGAAGGCGTTGTGACCGACAAAGGTCGTTCTCGGGTAGCCTTGGCCTCTGCAGGCACTGCCCCTGCTGGAAAAAGAGCGGAACACCTTGTCCAAGGCTTGAATCCCAGCAGCAGTTGAGCTAGTGATTTGCCACTCTCGAGAGGCGTAGATCTGTAACGGAACAGAAGACAAGACAATTTTTTTGCGATGTGCCGTGCTTGTTTTTCTTGAGGCCATTTTTTATTGTTTGCACCGCTCGCTCCGCTAAGGCATTTGATTGAGGGTGGTATGGCACCGTCCGGACATGGCGTATGTCATTTTCACGCATGAACTCTGCCATCGTCGCACTCAAAAACTGTGGCCGTTGTCAGAAAACACGCACTGTGGGATACCAAAACGAGCAAAAAAATCCGTAAGCAAGCGAATGATTGTGTCTGTGGTAGCTGTTTTTAGCGGAATTGCTTCTACCCTTTTTGTTTCCGCGTCAACTACGACAAAAATTAAGTACCCATTAACAGGACCTGCAAAATCCTTGTGAAACTCGAAACCACCGCTTCCCTGTCTTAGGCTAAGGTGATGGCACTTGCGCCGCCGGCATGGACGACCCTTGCACACACTCGGGACAGTTTTGCACCAACCTTTCAATATCTTTGTTTAATCCTGGGTACCGAAACAGCGTGCGAGCGAGCCTCTTCATGGCCCCAACACCTGGGTGCGTGTCGTCCAGCTCATTGAGTAAGCACTGACGGGCTGCCTCTGGCGCGATCACACGATGACCCCAGTAAACGAGGCTATGACTCACGATGAGTTCATGTCGGCGCGTGAAGTACGGTTGCAGATGCTGCTGCTGCCCTGTAAGACGTGAGGGCCAACCCTGCTCGATCCACTCTCGGATTTGCCGAAGTGTGCTGTCCTCCTGGGTCAAAGTAGTCATTTGGTTAGACGGAAGTGTACTTGCGTCCAGACCCGGCGTGTACAGTACGTATTCTGTCACTTTTTGACTTCCACGTTCATGGTGTCCTAACAAAGGCAAGCAACTGAGGGCTTCGACGTTACCGCTTTGGGTTCCATTGAGGTATTCTAGATTGTACTGGTAAGCTGATAGAAAAAGCGCCCAACGCTGAATTCGAGCTGCCGCCATGTGCGGGATGAGCTTGTTGGGGTGGAAAAGCGCGGTAAGTGGCTGATAATCAGTCACCAGCGTAAAACGGTTCCCCAGGAAGAAATCGCAGAATTTGCAAATTCCAAACACCAAGGCCAGCGCTTCTTTTGCTTTTTTTGGAATAATTGCGTTCTGCTGACGTCAGCGTTCTTGAATGAAAAGCTGTCGGTTGATCCATGCCATCAATGTGATGCGATAATACTGCCCCTAAGCCATCTGCTGAAGCATCACACTCCAGCCGCAACTCTTTTTGCGGATCGTAGTGAACCAGAAAATTAGATAGGTTAGATAAGAAAAATAGATAGAGGTTACATAGATAGATAGATAGATAGATAGATAGATAGATAGATAGATAGATAGATAGGCTCAAAGTAGCTGAAGTTTGCTAAGAAATGCTTCGCATTTAAAAAAATAAATTTTCATTGCCCTACGACAACAGGTACCCTTGCACCTATCAATGTTCATCGTAAGAAAACCCCTTGTCACATATTATTTATTGCGGGCATTTTAACAGACGTGCGTACTTTTAATGTCCTATACGAAGGCGCTTTATAGCACGACCTCTGAAGAGAGGTCGCTTTTGTGGTGGCCCCATCGTCATCATTGTCTGGCTATCACGAAGTTTTGCCATACACTCTCACTGCACATATTTCACGTCAATGTCCTAATTTTAATACTTCTATGTGTTTACCCGCGTTTGTGCAATAAAATTTCCGACCCTTATATACAGCCAGGGATCATGATTATTGTTCGCATCACTTGGCTCATGACCTAACACTCTTTGGCAGTCAAATGGCCCTTGCGCCCTAAAACACCACACATCATGAAGGTTTACAAAATTCACATTATCCCTATCTTGATCGCAAGGTTTGGAGTTCCATTTTGATGATTGCGAAATACTAAAGGCACGGCCGCTGGATAAAAAATGCTGCGGCCTGTTGCGTCGCGTCGCTGTCAATGAACGAGTGCGTCTGTGCAGAGTTAACAGTTTCGGCCGCTTTTTTGGGGAGGGCGCTGAAACTCCACTAGTCAAAGCGGGTGGTACTCCGTCATTCAATGTGGTTGCGCAAGGATGTATGCATGTCCGTGTTTTTTTTTCGGTCTGACGGAAAATTTTTGGTCTGTGTGTCTGTCTGGCTGGCTCTCTGCCTGTATGTATGTATTTTTGTCTGTTTGTCCGCCCTAACGATAACTTAAACGGCACCCAACTGCCAACCCTATTCGCAGCACCCACCAATAATGCTCAAGATTAAGCGTTCCCAGTTGTGTGATTGACAATTAAAATAATTGCAGCATATCCACAGGGTGGAAGATGGAGAGTGGGGCGAAGCATCCGTCCGTGTAATTGTTCTTGCTTCCGTCCGTCCATGCGTCCATCCATGCGTCCACCCATGCGTCCAACCGCCCGTCCGTGCGTGCGTCTGTACGTGCGTCCGCACGTCCATTCATGCGTCCGTCCATGCGCTCGTCCATGCATCCACCCTGCATACGCCCATGCGTCCATCCTCTCGTGCAGCCATCCGTGCGTCCGTCCATGCATCTGTCTGTGTGTCCATTCGTCCATGTAGTCAACACTCCAAGTACAACAATCTCGCATCTTTTCATTATATATTCCGCATATAGAAGCACCGCCATCCAGCAGACATTCCAAGGACTAAACGAGAGGTGGCACACACTTTCTTACGGCTGGCGCTTCGTGTCTACTTCCCACCTTTAACCACCTCGTGTTCATGGTATATACTAGTTCACTGTATTCATGGCACTGCGGCCCAACGCTCGCTAAACCTTTCTGAAACAAAGGAGGTTACGTCCAGCAAGTACAACGTAGCAACCTTTTCTTGTCAGATACTGCTTAATGTACATGCCAATGGCTGCTAATGGGGAATGAGAAACAGAAGAATTTGGCTTTTAGTTAACGCAAACACTGCGATTTTTTATTGTTCAACAACGCACAGGAGAAATCTCCCACCAGCATCCCCTTGGAGGTCAAAGCGTAAGACATGTTACGTTCAACGAGGGACGAACGGGTGCCGCTTTAAGGAGTTTCGCCCCTAAAAGCAATTATTGCGCATATATGAGGCACCATAACAACACTTCGAAGTTTCGTATGTCTGCCTTTATACTAGAAGACGCACACACAAGTAACACCAATGAAAGTAGCGTTTATTGCGCTGCACTGACAGTGCAACGCAATGGTCAAAAAAGTGTTTCTGACGCTTTGCTATGAGGTCACGGTGATAACACCTGCCTGCCCGTCGCTTTACGTTTTACACCTTATCACCTCTAAGACTGGCGCGCATCTTTCTCTGTGGGCTGCACGCCTTCGTTTTCGAAGATAACTGCCAGATGGCGCTTGTGTTTAACGTGCCTTGATGCGTTCGTTCGCCTCCTCTACATGCTCGAGGCACTCCAACGCAGGGCCTTTAGAATACCATTCACTGAATTTCTTACGCAGAACAATAAATAAACGTTTTGTTCACTCTCTCCAGACGCAAGACTCGGCTTTCGACTACATTTGCGGTGTAACATGCAGATTTGGAATTTTTCGTGTGCATTCTAGGGCTTTATTTGTGAAGCATTTCTTAGTGAACTTTGGCGACTTTGAGCCTATCTATCTATCTATCTATCTATCTATCTATCTATCTATCTATCTATCTATCTATCTATCTATCTATCTATCTATCTATCTATCTATCTATCTATCTATCTCGCCGCCTATAACTTTTAGCTGTCCTGGCCGTTTCGATAATGGTATCGATACCAAACTTGGTATGGCATAACATGACTGTATGAAGAACATACTTGACTAGTCATAACGTGATAATCATGACATGTCTGCCATGAATGTCATCATTTACGTATCATGATCTTGAAGCTCTTGCGGTGGTTCAGTTCACGTGGCATGTTGCAAAACCAGTACGGTATGGCATGATTGCAAGGCGAGCAGAAGTGACAGACCCTAATATGAAAATCATGAAATGCGTGTCATGTAACAACATGGCTACATGCCACACTCATGAGGCACTCGTGGCCAATTCGCTAGCGTCACACATACCACGTTTAGTATTACGGGTCGTCAATGGATGACGAAGGTATGATACTGGTGCAAACATGATAAACATGAGATGCGTGTCATGTAACAACATGACTATATGCTACGCTCAAGATGCGCTCGTGGTCGTTTAGCTAATTTCACATGCACTCAACTCGGCATTACGCTACGGGAACGTACGGCGTAGGCAAGTGACACATCCAAAAACGATATTCACGACATGCGTGTCATGTAACACCATCACTACATGCCACACTAACTATGCGCTAGCGGCCGTATCGCTATCTTCCCATATGCCAAACTTTGTATTACGTGATGCCAATGGATGACAAAGATATGTGGCTGGTGCAAACATGATAATCTTCAGATGCGTGTCTTGTGAGAACATGACTACATGCCACAGTCAGAATGCCAATGCATGTCGACGTGACGCGGTGCGAGTGCTTGCCGGCGTTCATATTGTCGCGTCCCGCCGGCGTTGCCACGCCATTCGCCAGTCCTTCCATATATTCGCAGGCACGTGCCGCGGTGCGTTGCTTTGACGCATGCGCGTTTCAGCGCATCTGGCGTGTTTCCGTCTCGCAAAGAGGGAGACGCAGTGTTGTCTTGGTAACGCATCGGCGCGGAATGCAGCATGTCGCATTTCCCGCTCGTTGCCGCCGGGTCGCGCCGACGGACGCTGGTCACGCCTGGCGTCGGACTGTAGTGTGCTCCCGTTTCGCTAACGTACCGTCGTTGTGCCCAGTGTGCGCGCGCGTCAACGCTACATTGGAGTGTAATGGGCCCTTCATGATGCACTCGCGGCCGTTTTGATGGCTCCACATATAACAAGTTTGGTGTTATGTGACGTCGATGGATGACGAAATATATGCCTGATGCAAACGTGATAATCCTGACACACGTATTATGTAAGAACATGACAAGGTACCACGCTAATAGCTTGCTCGTGGCCGTTTAGCTAGCTCCACATATACTAAATTTGGTATCACGTGACGTGAACAAATGATTAAGGTAAACCGCACAACCAAATACGGTAATCATGACATGGAAGTCACATACGCCATCATTTGCCTCCACCTCATAACGTTGCGTTGATTTTAAAGTGACATATCAACATTTCTCATTCGTGCTTCGCATGCCATCGATTCCCACTGTACATGGAATCTGCCAGCATTTTTGTGTGTGTGAACGTGTGCTAGGGGCAGTTTGCTTCAAGTTTCCTGTGATCGAGTTTGATGTTTTGGTGTGCACGTGTGTGGCAGACGGTTTCTTGTGGTGTGACGCCGCGAAACTGTTGTGTGCCGCTGAGCAGCTCGAACGCGAGAAAGGACGCTACATTGAAGGACAACGTATTTTGTTGCAATCAAAACTTTCAACAAGCGTTTCGGGATGTGTGGTATTTGTAACAGAGCCCCCGCTTCTGTCTGGAAAGAAGGCAGGGTACCAGAGCAGTGGAAGCTGGCCAGCACGATCCTTATTCCTAAACCAGGAAAGCCCCCTAACTTGGACAATATGAGGCCATTATCCTTGACATCATGTATCGGCAAGTTTGCAGAACATGCCATACTGCACAGGATAAACAAGTACTTGGAAGATAACGACATATATACACTCAATATGGTTGGATTCAGGGCAGGGCTATCCACACAAGATGCATTGAAGCTTATTAAACACCAGGACATCGACAATGAAACCAGAGACATGAGAGCCATTCTGTGCCTAGATCTAGAAAAAGCGTTTGACAACATCCACCACTCATTCATACTCGAAGCAACTTCCAAGCTTCGTCTGGGGAAAGCTTTCTATGATTACGTATGGTCCTTTCTTACAGATCGGAAAGCCATGATTAAGATTGCAGATATCGATTCCGCAGCAATCGAACTAGAAGCAAGGGGCACGCCGCAAAGGGTAGTGATTTCACCAATGCTGTTCAACATTGCCATGATTGAACTGTCAAAGAAATTATCGAGCATTGAAGGATTGAAGCACAGCATCTACGCAGATGACATTACCATCTGGGGCGCAGGTGGAAGCGAGGGGCAGATTGAGAGCGCTCTGCAAGAGGCGATTGACACGGTAGATGAGTACCTTCCTCCTTCGGGGCTCAAGTGCTCCTCGAGTAAGTCAGAACTTTTACTGTATCGGACTGCACGCCGGGAACCGAAGCCCAGGGGTTGGAGGCCGTTAAACCAGATAGACATCCACCTCAGTACAAATCAAGGGGATGCCATCCAGAGGGTCGACTCTATCAAAGTCCTGGGCATGCTGAAAGAGTCTACCGGCGCCAACAGCAAATCTATAGCCAAGTTAACTTGGAAAACAGACAGTGTGGTGCACTTCATACGCAGAGTGGCCAACAAAATAAATGGGATCAAGGAAGACAACCTCATCAGGTTGATGCAAGCGCTTGTTCTAAGCCACTTCACGTACTAGGCAGCAATGCACAACTGGTCAAGAGCAGATTCCGAGACACTGAATGTGCTCCTCAGGAAAGTTATTAAGAAGGTCCTGGGCCTACCCACACATACCAGCACCGAGCGTCTGCTTAAGCTTGGCATTCACAACACGCTCAAAGAAATAGCAGAAGCCCAAGAGAGAGCACAGTTTGCAAGGTTATTTACAACAAGGTCGGGGAGAATGATCCTGCAGGAGCTGGGCTAACACCCAATGGCAATCAGGCGCAATTACAATGATATCTCCGACCACATCAGGGAGAATATCACGGTATCTCCTATACCAAGAAACATGCATCCAGAACACAACGTCGGAAGAAGAGTAGCGAGGGCCAGGACTATGCTTGGTCAAGTCTCAAACGAGGAACGAGGGGTCGTATTTGTTGACGCGACTTCCTACGCCAATGGGAAAGCGTTTGTGGCAGTGGTGGTCGATGGGGCTGGCCATGTCGTCAACTCAGCGACGGTCAGGACGAAAGACCACGTCATTGCGAAACTGGTGGCCATTGCCTTAGCACTCAAGATGGATAACATTGAAGTCGTCTACAGTTATTCTATGGCAGCACTACGGGCGTTCGCCAAGGGGACGGTCTCTGAACAAACGCTGAGAATATTGCAAGGCAAGAAGATAACGCACCATCTTCTGAGTTGGTTCCCAGCTCACCTTGAACAAATCAGCGATTCCCCTCCCAATCTCAATGAAGCAGCACACGTGGCGGCGCGAGACCTCTCCAACCGCGCCTTCCCGGCGATGCATTCTACCGCTGAAGGGGATAACCGTGAAATTCTTACAACTTATAAAGAGCTCACTAAACATTTCTACCGGTCTAGAAGGATTTTCCCTTCACCTCACGAAAGTCTAACTCAGCCCCAAGCACTTACATTACGGCTTTTGCAAACGCGGATGTACCCTACTTTGAAAATGTTACACATCATGTGGGACGCGGCTGGAGTGAGACGCTGTGCCGACGTGTTTCGCATGAGCTCCAGCCCGGTGACCGACTATCGGCAGACGCGCTTTGTTCTGGACTTGCTGAGAGTGAGCTCTTCTCCAGGAGGTTGCCCTGTACCTATAGAATTCACTAGTTTAGGCAAGTTTGTCGCCGTTTTCGGAGTTTTCGAGATTTTCCTATCAACCCCGCGGTGGCAAGGCTAGGCCCATCTCCTAGGCCAAGCCTGGGCCGCGTCGCCGGGCGTCTGGCTTGCATCTGGTGACCGTGGACCTTGTTGGGCTGAAGATGGAATACTACGTCGAAGGGGAGACTATAACGCCCGAAGAGTTTGAAGCGGGAGAGTGGGCTCCAGTGCTGAAGGCACAGGACCGATTTAAGAAGACTCAGCATGGCGACAACGCCAAGAGTAAGACTTGCGAGACGCAGGCCGGCAGCGACGGGCGCAAGACGCACGGAGCGCAGCAAGTCAAGCGGTGGAAAGCGCCGGTGTGGAAAAAACGCGGACCGTTTCTCAAGTTGCCGGCCAGGGATTTCAAGGTAGTGTACAGGCCCCAGAACTGGGACTTGAGTGTTGTGACAGCTAGAGAACTCGGATGTGCACTGAGAGCAGCAGTGCGTCTAACGAGTGCGATTGCCGCGGAAGAAGACATTGTGCGGGTTAATGGCACAAACAACACGTGTTGACGGTGAGCACACCATGCATAAATCGCAGTGGGGCATATACGACTCTGAAGACGCTCAAGCTGGGGGATCGTGATCTTCCGGTTATGGCGTTCGTGGCGGCGTTGGAGAACTCCGTGCGGGCAGTGATTTACAATTCTTATGATGGATGCCCAGTGGAAGAAGTTCGGGCGGGATTGCTGACGAAGAATGAAGGCATGGACATTCTGGACGCGAGATCTCTGGGAAAGTCAAAGGCGATTCAGATTACGTTCGGGGGAAAACGCATACCCCGCCAGATTACTTACTGGAACTGTCTGTACGCTGCAATCCCGTATTGAAATTTAGTCGAGGCCTGCTACAACTGCAGACGAGTTGGACATCGAGTGGACGTTTGCTATCGTCTGAAGAGTAACCTACGTCACCGTTGCGGGAAGGACCATCCTACCCCGCCAGAAGGAGAGCCACCTACGTGCACGCCGGACAGCATCGTGTGCCATGGTGCGCATCACAAATGGAGCCGGAACTGCAAGATTCGCCTAGCTCGCAAGCCACCGACAGGCCGGCAACAGAGCATCGAAAGAGAAAGCGAAGCTGGCAACGATGAGCGGTCCTCGAGGGCCATGGAGCGGTCACCGAGAGGTAAAGAAGGCACAAGCAAAAGTACGGACCGGTCAAGTTCCTTCCCGTCATTGCCAGGGCGCGGGGGCGGCCAAGATGGTGGACGAGTATCCAGTCCCAACACCTACGCACGCGACACCAACAAAAAGGTGAGCTTCTCAAACACGGCCTCCCAGAACGAAACTGCTCGAGAGAGGTAGTTAGCAGTGCTGATTTAGCAACATCAAGATTTGATTAAAAGAATGGAAAACAGAATTGCAGATATAGAACGCGCACATAGAAACGACCAACGGCAGGGGACACAGGAACCAGCAGTGCAAGGCCTACAGAAAGCGACGCAAGAGGCGTCTGCTCGCGTACAGGAGAGTGCAGCTATGGAAGTGGAGAATCGGGGGACAGTGAAAAGACCACTGCCGGGGGATGAGGTAGCTAACGCAAAACGATTAGCCGAAACGTCACCAGTAGACATGCCACAGCCTGTTTTTAAGATCATTAGTCTTAAGTCGGATGTAACAACACTTGCGGATAAAGTAGGCAAACAAGGGAAAAGACAGGATAGGTCGGAGGCTCGAGTCAAAAATATCGAAGCCAGATTAGACACAATAGAGGAGCGTCTCGGCATGCTCTCCACTGAATTTAGGGATTCCCAAACCCAGGTCATGGGCATGTTTCAGCAGCATCATACTCCATTGGAGGCAAGACTGCCTCCCGTGGGTGGCTAAGTGCCATTAGTCAACCTGGTGCCTCATAATGGCGCCTCGCCAGCAAATTGAGGTTTGGCAGTGGAACTGCAGGGGCTTTCGTCAAAAGCGGGGCTACCTGCAGTTGAACGTACAAAGTCTGGACAGTAAACCAGACACAATAGCCTTACAGGGGGCTAGTGGTTCCGTAAAATTACCTGGATTTAAGGCATTTACAGCGCCAGGAATTGACTCGAGGGGCATATCACGCTTCTTCACAGCCGTGCAAGTCCATCGCAACATCACTGCCATTCAGCATTCCGTAGATAGCAGCAGGGAAGACTATGTCCTGCTAGAGATTTTGCCTAAATGAAAGTATAAGAAGAGTCTTTTTTTACTTAATGTGTATAGTTCTCCAAAAGATAAAGGATTGGGCTTGCCACAACTCCTGATTTAAACTCAACGGTTAGCAGCTCGCGCTCCCCTTATAGTGGTAGGAGATTTAAATGCGCCTCACCCGGAGTGGGGTTATATTCGACCCAGCCCAAAGGGCAATCGGCTTTTGACAAGTTGCCCGGGATATGCGATGGACGCTGTTAAACAATCCACAAGATCATACGAGGATAGGACACAGCATAAGCATGGGTACCTCTTCAGACCTTACGTTTTTAGAGGCATCAGTAATGCAAAGTGTATTAACACGGGACAAGCCCTAGGAAGTGATCACTATATCCTTTCCCCGACATTTAGCACTGCGAAGCATATATACAAAGTGAGGGGGCATAGAATTACAGATTGAAACAGATTTAGGAAAAACAGAGCAGACACTGTGAACGGGAAAATTATTGACCTGGATGCATGGGTACAGGCCCTCAAGGAGGATGTAAATAATACCACGGTAGAAGTGCCAGTCGAGCAGGAGGAGTTTACCACTGACTCGAGACTATTACACAAGTGGGAATCGCACGCGAGTCTCTTGAGAAGATGGAAGAAGCAAAAACACAATGGCGTCCTTCGCAGAAGGACAGCCAAGTTGGAACGTAAAATCAAAAATTATACAATTGAGTTACAAGCCAAGCAGTGGGGCCAGATTTGTGATCGCATGAATGGGCAGTTTGGATGCAAAAAAACATGGCAGCTGTTAAGGCATCTTTTGGATCCGGCAGCAGCAAAATCGGCGCAACGGAGACAAATGACTCGGTTAATGCATCAATATGAGGGCACAATTGGAGAGTTTATACAGGAACTCCAGAATCAGTACATAACTGATGGAGTACACGGTTGCTTACCACACTACTCGGGGGTGGAAAACTCAGAACTAGATGAAGAGTTCACAATTGCGGAGGTGGAATTTGCCACGGGGCAGCTGCATACTACGTCTGCCGCAGGTTCGGATAGGGTTACTAATAAAATGCCGAGAAACCTAGATTTCTTATCGGTCGGGGCGATCAAGGACTTGATAAATGAGTATTGGGTGGCCGGGGAGATGCCAGCACAATGGAAGCATGCTAGGATTATATTTATTCTGAAGCCAGGCAAGAAACTCTGCTTGGAAAACCTGCGCCCCATATTGCTGACATCATGCGTGGGCAAATTGATGGAGCACGTGGTTCTCCACAGTCTTCAGAATTATGCAAAGGACAAGGCCATCTTTCCCCCAACTATGATAGGTTTCAGGGCCAATTTGTGCACACAATGTAGTCGATCCCGGGCATGGCACGGGCACCAAAGCTGTATTGGGGCTTGACCTGAATAAAGATTTCGACAATGTTTCGCATGAGGCAATAATATTGAATAACCTATCGAAAATTGGCCCAGGGGTCAGGACATTTCGCTACATCAGATAATTCTTGGAGGGCCGAACCAAAGAAATTTCAATAGGATACATCAAATCGGACTCATTCACGTTGGGAGGCAAGGGGACGCCGCAGGGTTCAGTTTTGTCACTGTTCCTGTTTAACATCGCCTCAACTAAAATACCGTCGAGGCTGGAGGAGATAGCGGGACTCAAACACACATTTTATGCAGATGATATTACTGTATCGGTAACCAGGGGTAGTGACGTGCATCTGGAAGAAACACTACAACAGGCAGTTAATATTGTCAAAGAGTTGGCAGGGGAGGCGGGACTTTTATGCTCTTAGCCCAAGTCCAAGCTCTTTGTGGTTCGGGACAAACCCAGAGGGCTACATGCAAGACACTATATTTCGCCGCCGCCGTTAGAGGTAAAGATAGCGGGTAGGCCAGTAGCTGAAGCTCAAACATTTAGAATTCTCGGCCTATCTCTGCAAACTAACAAGAAGAATAGAGTGGCCCTTGAAAAACTTAAGACAACGGTCATTGCTAATGTCAGGGTAATCAGAAGAATCGCTAACCGTAAGAGCGGGGTTAAAGAAAAAAAACTCTGTAAGCTAGTACAGGCGTTTGTGCTCAGCAGGATTACTTACTCGACACCTTATATGAAGTTGGATGCTGCAGAAAAAGGTAAGGTTGAGGCTATGATACGCCAAGCTTACAAGGCAGCGCTTGGGTTGCCTAACAACGCGCCTACAGAAAGGCTGTTAAAACTAGGGGTACAGAGCAACCTGGATGAATTATGGGAGGCGCATCTGGTGATGCAGCACGCTAGGCTTTCGACAACCAAAACGGGCAGGATCATATTGGAAAGGATTGGCATTGGAGCAGAGGCTCCTACTGGGGACACTAAAATTCATGTGCAGCGAGAGTTACATAAGGCCCTGTACATAAAACCTTTGCCCAAAAATATGCATCCTTTCACCATACGCAGCGCAGGCAGGCAAGAGCCAGAGCTTTACACGTTGAGTACGGCGAGTACAAAGCGGCAGTCTATACAGACGTTGCGGAATATAAAGACAAAGACGCTTTTGTGATTGTGGTAGTGGACAGGCGGAGATGCTTGGTCGCCTCTGGATCGGTCAAAACCCGCTCCTCGGAAACTGCAGAAGAAGCGGCAATAGCGCTAGCTCTAACTAATTCGCAGTCGGATTTGATTTTCAGTTATTCAAAGACACCCATCCGAAATCTGGCGAGGGGTTAAATATCGGCGACCGCCGCACGACTTCTGCATGGGGCCATGGGACGAGAAATTAGAGAAATAGAAAAGGTCTGGGTGCCGGCCCACTCTGGGAACCCTGGGAACGAGGCGGCTCACCTGAATGCTCGAGGTTTTGTCAGCCGGGTAGGTGAGCCGCCAGTTCCGGGGAAGTCCGCGAGAGATGGGCTGGTGTCCTTTCATGACATAACGAATCATTATAAACTAGAGTGGAGGTTTTATCCGCCCCCACACAAGCGGTTGACTAAGGCGCTGGATTGCGTCTGGAGAAAACTGCAAACGGGATATTTTTCCAACCCTTACGTGTTGAACAAAATGTACCCGGAGGAGATTAAGCCACAATGCAAAGTGTGTCAGGCTGTGGCAACAATTGATCACATACTTTGGGAATGTAGCATAGTGCCGCCGCCTGTGGATAATATGCGTGATCCCTCTCTTGAGCACTGGGAGGCCGTGTTGACCAGCTCAGACCCAGTCGTCCAGTTAAGGGTCGTGGAGTGGGCCACACAGGTCACCGCCAACCTTGGGTTGATGGCCATCTAACACGGAATCATCCCCAGTTGCTTTCTGACAAAATAACGTTTTACCATCCATCTATACACATCATGTACCCTGACCCATACCTAAGTAAACTGTCCACATTGTGGGGAAATAGCTTCATTAGAACACATGCTCCGGCATTGCACCAAATTCGCTCATTTATCGAAGATCACCTCTGCCAGATAGGAGGCGGCAATCCGCAGGTCGTCCTTGGCAGATCAGCTCTGGGCTGTTCACCAAGCCCGCGAGGCGGCTGAGGAGCCTGGCATCTCAGTCCCCACGTGGGAGCTGCCCGCAACACAGTGATCTGTGTTTTGGAGGACCAAATAAAAGTTTATCTAATATAATCCACCCATTTCTGTCACAAAAAAAGCGCTGAGCAGACGCACATCGCCACCTCCCGACGACAGCATCAAATCATTCTGCCAAACGTTCCCTTCCGGGCGGGCGCAAGGGACCAAGAAAACAAGCATCAAAAGGCGCTCAGGGAGCGCCCTTTACCACTGTGTAAGAATAAGTTAGGTGATGATGACACTGCACCCGGCGGCGCGTCCAGAGTGCATTCGCCGCCTGGGCTGTTTTTGCTCGATGCGACAGATGGCGCTCACTGAGGGTGGGTCACGGCCAGCCTCGAGAGGGCGCTGCTGGCGGATGGAGGTCAGTTCGGACTGGAACGGTGGATGGACGTGCTTGTTGAGCGCTCCCATCAACTGCGTAAATAAGTGGTTTTGCATGTTTTGAGCTTGCCTTTTAGGGGCGAAGCTCCTTAGGGCGTGGGCTGTGCGTCCCCTGTAGCCTGTATGTAGCCACCTCTAGTTTAGTTCTTGCAGTGTTCACTAGATGGCGGTACCGTCCCCTGTATGTAGCCACCTCTAGTTTAGTTCTTGCAGTGTTCACTAGATGGCGGTACCGTCTCCTGTATGTAGCCACCTCTCGTTTAGTTCTTGTAGTGTTTATTAGATGGTGGTACTTGTAGCTGATGCTGAAAAGATGCAAGATGTTATAAACTAGAAAGCGGTACTCGTAGTTGATGAAAGACGCGAGATCTTATAAAATAGGAATGATGTCACATATGGTGCGTGTCATTGGTTGAAGGCAATCGTTCGATTTAGTGCGGCGACGTACGCTAGGGGGAGCGTTGTAATAAAATCCGTTCGCTGTTGGCGCGCGCTCGGAGTCGCCGGATGGATAAGGCTGCACAGCGGAGAGAGCGCAAGGCGGCAGCAGCGCGCGCTCGCAGACAGAATCCCGATGTGCGAGCGCGCGAGGCAAGGGACATTGCAAGCCATCCATCGTCTAAGAACAAATAAAAGTTGATTTGTGTATATACACACACAGCGTTTCTCACGTCTTTACATGATGATCGACTGGGCGAATTACACGGAAGATTCACAGTTTACCGATGAATCCCTCCGGAGCTTCGCCCATTCATCATCATTCACCGCGTGAATATGCCGTAATTTTTAATTAAGGCAGCAGTTAAAATCTTTGTTGAAATTATTACATTGTACGGCTTCTCCGGGGATCAGTCACCAGGTATTTACTAGTTTGTGCAAGTGTGTTTGTTTCTTTGTGTTTTTTCTCCTGCCACCTGGTGGGGGAGGTGCACGTACATTGAACACACACATTTTTGTAGTAGAGCTTAGACTTTCTCGCAGGGCAGGGATTGTGTTTTGTAATTATCGAGTGAGACAAGTCTTAAGGACAATTGGTGTCATAAAGACATGATTAAAAAGGCTCTAAAGTTTTAGGATGCGGGGTGAGTTTGAAAATGGACGCAAGGGCAGAAGCAAATGGAGAGGAGGCTCACACGAAGTGTAGGCAATGCGAGGTCGAGAAAAAAACTGGAGAAAATGATGGCTGCCCAGATTGAACTGCTGTTGAGAATCACCGAGCTGGAAACTGCGTTGGCGGCAGCTCAAGAACAACCGAGGGCAATGAGAGAAAAGCGGAAGTCCGCCGAGGAAGCACTAGCGAAGCTGATCAAACGAGCGACCAACGGAGAGAACAGTACGGAACCGACAACCAGAACGCTGGAGGAGAAAGAGCAAGCAAGTTTGGAAAAAACAGGTTCAGCCAGTTCAATTGTCGCAAGGCCCAGCTTCAGCGAGGTAGTCGTGGGGCCAGGAGAGGACAACACAGCCGGCGTCACAGGTGGAAGTAGCCCCCAGGTGCAGGACGTTCCAGCTGAAAAGTCACAGCATGTGATAATCGCAGAAACTAGAATTTAAATTGATGTGCAAAAGCAATCAAAGAGAGGGTAGGAAGTGACAAGAGGGTTGCAGTAGCGACGTTCCCAGGACGCAAGCTGGAAGCAGTCATGAGGCAAGCGAACGCAAAACTCAAAACTATTGCTGATAGACGAAACCTCGTGATAATTTCAGGTGGCATAAAGGATGTCCTAAATGAAGATACGGAAGGACTAGCGACCACACTGGCGAAAGGGGTTGATGACATGCATGCCACTTCTCCTCAGGTACAGGTAGTGATATGCACGATACCGGAGGTACCAGTGCGTGAGGACATCCTACAAAGAGCGGTTTTCAACGCAAACCGAGAGATATATGGCGGATGAGTACAAAAAGAGAGGCTTTGCGGTGGTGGAAATGAACGGAGAGGTGCATAGGTTGAGTGGTTTTCAACGAGACACAATTCGCTTCGATGAGCAGCTAGGCCATCAGGGGGGTTGGCGACTTGCAGGACGCACAGTAGCTTTTTTTTGGGGGGGGGCACGTGGGCCCTTCGGGGTGCAGGATAGCTAGTAATGAGGAAAACAACCAGGGAGACTCTTCGACAGGTGGTATCAACAGATACAATTGTAGAGTTTCACCAAGAAGTAAGATAGGTAAAGTCCGGGGCATAAATAGACGTAGCCACGAGCGCCGAGGCAATTCAGACATAGGGTATATTAACATGCGGTGTGGTAGGAACAGGCTGAAGTGGGAAGAGATAGAAGAACAGCTAAGAGAGGAGAGGCCGATGGTATACGGTATTGTAGAAACACATCTCAGGCACATGGAACAACCTCGTAACAATCAGGACTACGCGTGGGAATATTGTAATAGAACAGAAGGCAGCAGAAAGAGGGCGGTATTGGGGCATTCATTCATAAAAGTACAGACTGGCAAAGGGTCAAGCAGGAGTGCAGGAAACATTTATGGCTAAAAGGGAAAGTGGCAGGTCAAATGACACTCCTTGGTTTCGTGTACTTGTGGACGGGAGCAAAGGTCAGAGAGGAAAACCAGGCAATGGTAGAGTGTATATCAAAGCACATTCAGGAGTTAGGAAGAGAGTGCGAGATAATTATACTAGGATACATGAATGCGCATATAGAAGATATAGATGGGTATACCGACACGACAGGCAAAATGATCATGGATATGTGTGAAAGGCTTGATCTGATCATTTGCAACAGTACCAAGAAGCGTGAAGGGCAAACAACATAGGAGGTAGGAAGGGTGCAGTCGACGATAGATTACGCGCTGATGTCACATAGGATGTATGATAAGCTCAGGGGAATGCACATAGATGAAGGTGGCTCCAGAAGTCTGGGTAGTGATCACAAATGTATCAAGCTAAGTTTCGGAAGAGCAGTGAAAGTGGTAAGGAGACAACATAAGCAATTACAGGAAAATTTTTATTCAGAAAGGCAAATTGAATTAGCTACTAAACAAATTGAGAAAGTAATTACTGAGGATAAAAAAACAGTGTGGACATACACGACTCTGATCAGACTGTTTGAGCTAGAGCTTGCTAAGGCACGTGACAAGTCACTCCGGAAAAGAAAACACAAGCCCAAAAGTTGGTGGGATGAGAAAGTTAAAAGAACCATAGCAAAACGTCAGGAAGCCTCTAGGGAACACAGACATGCTAAGCAGCGGGGTGAACCGACAGATGATGTTGAAAGAAAATGGGAAACCTTTCTAAGCTGTAGAATGGATCCATCCCTTCTGATCGAAGAAAAGATTAGAAGAAGGGGAGGTCAGTGGCTGACAGACGTACATAAACAAGAAACAGACGTACATAAACAAGTCAGCTGCAAAATTTTGGAACCATCCAAACTCCCTAAGAAATGAGACGAGCCTAGATGAGAGCTTTATAACTACAGTTTAAGAAGCTAAGCTAGATGGGGACAAAGTATATCGAATATATATGAACAGGGGTGACAGAAAATTTCAACACTGCATTTCCGATGGAGGCGGAAATGTTGTAGGCCCGTGTGCTCAGATTTGGGTGCACGTTAAAGAACCCCAGGTGGTCTAAATTTCCGGAGCCCTCCACTACGGCGTCTCTCATAATAATATGGTGGTTTTGGGACGTTAAACCCCACATATCAATCAATCATCAATCAAATTTCAACAAAGAAGTGCTTTGTGCACCACATAGACAAGGCTGAATCAAGTGGCGCAATGGTTCTATTTTCACAACGAGAGTTGGAAAGGGCTGAGAAAAGTGTTCCTAGTAGCATATCAACAGGCCCAGATGGCATTCCAATTATAATGATAAAGACATTAGGTCCGAAGTCTGAGCAGGCCTTTGAGAGAGGCGGTGAGCAAAATATAATCGATTGTGAAGTTCCCGATGGATGGAAACTTAGCAGGATGAGCATGATCTATAAAGGAAAGGGCGACAAAGCTGACATAAACAACTACCATCCTTTAACAGTGACATCAATGGTCTACAGGTTGGCGATGCAAATTATAAAGGAAAGACTGCAGGCATGGATAGAGGATGAGGGGGTGCTGGGTAACTGCAAAATGGGTTTCGAAAACACAGGAGGTTGGAAGACAATCTGTTCTCACTGACGCAGTGCATATAATTAGCAGAAAAGGAACACAGGCCCCTGTGGCTAGCATTTTTGGATATCATGAGAGCGAACAATGGCGTGGTTCAAGAGGATCTGTGGGGAATACTGAACACACTAGGCGTGGAAGTTGTAGTCACTAATGTTTTAAAGGATATCTATAGAGGTAACAAGGTAGTTATAAAGTGGGAAAAACAGGTATCCAAGCCTGCAGAGGTAAAACTGGGACTTAGGCAGTGGTGCCCCCTGTCACCCTTATTATATATGATGTACCTACAAGAATTAAAGGCCAAATTTGAGGGAAGTGGACTGGGCTTCAACCCCTCTTTTGTCAAACAAGAAACACTCATTGAGAAGGCACTACCAGCATTGATGTACGCAGATGATATAGTGCTAATGGCCGACAACAAGGAAGATATGCAGAGATTGGTGGACATCTGCGGTAATGAAGGGGATAAGTTAGATTAAAGATTTTGTAAGAAAAAATACACAGTCATGATTTTCAATGGCAATGAAGGTAGTGAGCTTAAAATACAGGAGGTCACCCTAAAGATAACAGATATGTACAAATATATAGGCGTATGATTAAGCAATGGGGCCGAGTTCCTAAGGGAACCCGAAATATACGTGACGTCTGAAGGTAACAGGAATGCAGCAGTGATGAAAAACAGGACACTGTGGAAATAAAACAGGTATGAGGTTGTTGGAGGAATATTAAAAGGGTCATGGTTCCTGGTCTGACGTTCGGCAATGTGGTCTTGTGCTTGAGATCAGAAGTTCAAGCAAGATTAGAAATTAGTCAACCTGGAATAGGTAGGCTTGTCTTAAGAGCTCACGAGATACACCAAATCAGGTAGTACAAGGTGATATGGGATAGAGAGCATTTGAGGGAAGGGAAGCTAGGAGCTAGATAAAATTTGAGGAGCGATTGAGAGAAATGAGGGAGGAGCGTTGGGCTAGGAAGGTATTCAACTACTTGAACATGAAGAATGTCGATATAAAAAGGAGCAAGCGAACCAGAAAATTGACTAGTAAATACTTAGAAAACAGCAGGGTGCCAAACCAAAACGAATTATCGGTTAAGAAGGAGGTGAAGGAAGCTGAGAATGATATGTGGCGCATCGGCATGACTAAGAAGTCCGCACTAGATATCTATCAAACATTTATGCAGGAAATTGCCAAGGAATCGATCTATGATAATATTCGGGGTAGTTCTCTATTGTTTGAAGCCAGGACGGGAGTATTGCGAACCAAGACATATCGGGCCAAATACGAAGGGGTAGACACGGTATGCAGTGTGTGGAATTATGGGTTAAGAAGGAGGTGAAGGAAGCTGAGAATGATATGTGGCGAATCGGCATGACTAAGAAGTCCGCACTAGATATCTATAAAACGTTTATGCAGGAAATTGCCAAGGAATTGATCTATGATAATATTCGGGGTAGTTCTCTACTGTTTGAGGCCAGTACGGGAGTATTGCGAACCAAGACATATCGGGCCAAATACGAAGGGGTAGACACGGTATGCAGTGTGTGGAGAAGAGGAGGAAACTGTCGAACACTTGATAATGTTCTGTAAAGGGCTTCATCCTATAGTTCAGGATGATGGCGCAGAGTTTTTCAAAGCACTGGGGTTTAGGGACAGCAAGGGCAAAATAGACTTTAAGCAGGTAGAATTAACTAGAAGGAGGTTATCTGATTGGTGGCTAAAGTCAAGGCACGAGGAAAAATTAAACCCTTCACTTCAAAGTACAAGTCCTCAACCTCACTATTGAAAGCAGAAAAATCAAGTTTTTGGTTCATTAAGTGTTAAGGCTTGGTGGCGCTAGCTACCGCCCGATCTAAAGGGTAGAGCCACATCCATCCATCCATCCATCCATCCATCCATCCGTCCGTCCGTCCGTCCGTCCGTCCGTCCGTCCGTCCGTCCGTCCGTCCATCCATCCATCCATCCATCCATCCATCCATCCATCCATCTGAATAATTGATGAAAAAATGCGAGATGGTGGTACTTCGAGTGTTGAATAGATGGACGAACTGACACACAGACAGATGCATGTATGGACGCATGAACGGACGCAGGGGCGGATGCATGGACGAACTCGGGGATGAACGCACAAACAGATGCACGCATGGACGGGCGGATGAACGCATGGACGGTCACACAGACGGATGCATGAACGGATAGAAGCAAGAACGAGTGAACAGACGAATGCTTCGCCCCCCTCTTCATTATTCACTCCGTGGATACGCTGCCATTTTTTTTTCTCATATACTTCTCCAGCAGCAAATATTGGCGTGGAGAGCAATCACATTTTCACTGGCAGGGGCTCTGGAACTGGGGGGGAAGGAGGAGAGCTGGGGGACGTCCCCCTCGCTGTTTAGAAACCAAAAGGGGACAACCCCTTTCCCCTCTACCTGAATATATATATATATATATATATATATATATATGATAACTCATCCCCTGATGAAGGGAGGACCCCTCCCGAAACTGTTGGGATATAAATATATTTATCCTTGTTGACAACGCTCCCGTTGTGCCATAACCCATATATATATATATATATATATATATATATATATATATATATATATATATATATATATATATATATATGTATATCGCTCAGCAAAATGAACGAAAAACATCGTCAGAAATGCGTTCTTTGAAGAACTTAAATTGACCCGCTACCCTTGCCGGTCTCGCCGTTAGCGTCAGACAGATGACTGTATTTCGGCCTCTGGCAGTGTAAACAGCATCGTACGGTGGAAAGAACTTCCTTGGATCCCGATGGTGGAGCCTTAGTTAACACTTTCCACACCCATGTCCGGATTGTCAGGCCAGTTCCATCAGCTATAATTAGTGGTATTTTATTAAGCCATGCGGACGTCAGTTTGATGAAGTGATTATCAGACTGAGAGCGAGTGCGCTGCTTAAAGCAATATACTTTGGGTAGCTCGTCCTTACGCTGCCGACACAAGATGGCGACTACCACAATTGGCGTTTGATGAGGCATCTCAGGCTTACTAAGGCCTTCTCCTCAAAAAACAGTGTCTTGTTATGCGTACCGTGTTCGGAAGCGCTCCTGCAATGTTGAAAGACGGTGACGATGAAGTGCTAGAAACATCTGAAAAAAATTTGTCCTGATGACATCAAGCACGGCAAACTAACTATAATTTGATGATTATAGTGAACGTAAAAAAATTGTAGATCCCACGTACAGTGGGAATTGATGATATGCTAAGCACAAAAGAGGAAGGCATGAACTGTCACATTAAACTCCGTGCAACCTTACGAGGCGCACATAAATTATGCCGTACTTGACTTCCATGCTATAATTAACACGTTTGCGCCTCGCATTTGTGTTCCTCGTCCCTTCATGTCACGTAATACCAAATTTGGTATATGTGGACCTAGCTAAACGGCCGCGAGCACGCTATCAGCTTAGCAAGTAGTCATGTTTTACATGACACGCATGTCATGATTATTTTGTTTGGGCGTGTCATTTACCGTCATCGTTCATTCACATCATAGTAATAGGAAATTTGGTATATGTGAAGCTGGTGAAAGGGTCAAGCACACTGTGAGCGTAGCATGTGTTCTTATTTTACATGACACACATGTCATGATTATTATGTTTGAAGGTATAATTTACTTTCATCGCCCATTCACGTCACGTAATGCCAAGTTTGGTATACGACAAGTGGGTGAAACGGTAGAGCGCATCATCAGCATGGCATGTAGTCATGTTGTCACATGACACGCATGTCGTGATTATCATGTTTGCACGAGTCGCGTACATTCTTCATTTATTCATGTTCCGTACTACGAAACTTAGTATATGTGTAGCTAGCGAAACGGCCGCGAGCACATGATGAGTTTGGCATGTAGTCACGTTAATAAATGACACGCACCTAATAATTATCATGTTTGCACCAGTCACATACCTTCGTCATCTAGTGGCGTCCTGTAATACCAAATTTGCTGTAAGTAAAGCTAGCGGAATGGCCGCGAGCGCATCATTGGCATGGCATGTAGTAGTTTCCAGTTTGATGAGGAACTGATGGTAGCGCACAGACCCACACTATCAGTTTTGCGTTGCGAGGCATCGTCGTTTACACGTGGAGGTGGCCCGTCACTAATGATGTCGAAGCGCTGCAATTTGCATGCATGCCTGTTCATTCATCATCGCCATGCCGTGGAGTCACCGTCTTCACGCGCAATAAATGGAGCGTTATTTCAGTGGTCGTGTCAGGCACTTCAGATGCAGTTGAACTTTTTGGCCTCCGTCACTTTCAAGAAGTTGGCAGTAGAGCCACTGTTTTCGCCGATTTTGGTTTTGCACTGCACATTCAGATACTTGGGCAGCCCCAGTAAAATGGCAGGCACAGCATCCGAAGTGACCGCAGGTTTCTTTGGTGCGTGAACCAGGTTGCTTCCCTTATATTCTGCCAGACATTTGGAAGAGATCGCTTCTCCCGGGAAATGCTTCAGACACACATGTTCAGGAGGCTGCAAGGCTCTGTCAGCTCTCGGAATCACCCATCACCACTTATCCAAGCGCTCTGGTTCATGCGGAGCCTTGAAAAGCGACGCACGCTCTTTACAAGCGTCGATACTCAGACTATCAATTCGGGACAAAACGCCACTCACTCATTTCGAGGTGCAACCAGCGACAAGGCCGCTCACGCGTACTCGGAGTCATATGCAGCGTCAACATTTGCATGCGCGAATCAGCAAAAAGAATTGCACTGGAAATGCTCACAGGCACATGGAAAAGCGTTTCTGAATCACAAAATTACATGCACCCAAATGTTTCAGGAAGATGTTCTTTTGTGCGCGAACTTCAAAAAGAGCGCCGCGTGATACCTGGCATGCCATACCGTAGCGCCATGTCAACTAGCGTGACGGAAACTGCTCTTAGCTCAAGGTCATCAGCGAACACAATCCGCCCGCACCCTCTCCGTCCGCGGAGTGGCGAATGTCAGAATATAACTAATTCTTACAACACGCCCTTTACTGCTTCATACACACGACAGCCAACCAGCACAGATGAAGAGAAATCGAGACATCGAAGCGAGGTTTCTTTTGGGCCAACCGTTTTTTCCGACGAACCAGAGAGACAGAACCCTTTCCCCTGGCTACCGTTCTGGCACTTGCAACGCGCAATACAACTACTGGGAATGTTTGCGAAACCGGGAAGGATACAAACTAGAGGCGTCGGAGGGTAGGACGTGCGGTGAACATCGGCCAAGAAGTTGCGATGTTTAAGCGGTGTGAGTGAGTCGTGTAACGCAGTCAGTAGCTGTTGAAGAATCGAGTTATGACGCTGCTGGTGTACTTTGTTAAAAAGTGTCCCGGGACGATGACCAGCGTTAGAGTTTGTTTCGGTGTTCCCTTGAAGAGATATTTTCGAGACACGTTCGAAGGCTTCTGGAGTACACGTCTGTAGCGAGTATTTGGGGCTACTAAGTGTTCTTCCACAGTTTATGATGCGTAAGATTGCATTTATAGCGTGGTTTCTTCCCGTTGTTTTAAATACCTCCTAAGTGATTTTGTGAGTTGTAATTGGCGGCTGCCGTGTATGAACGTTTGTGTGATGCCCTTGCTGAAATTCAATATTTTGTTTGTGTCGAAAACTTTTGATTTTTCACTCCGTCTTTAGACCACAACTAGCGTTGTTAGTGCACTAAAAGAACCTAAACTCAAATTATGTGTGCTCTCGCGGCGCGTTTTGGTGGGCTAATACGTCAGCCCTCGGAATCAGCCCCGGCAATTGCCTCTCCTTGAACGGAGTCAGTGACCCTTTTCATTTCAGCTGAGTCAAACGGGCAGCATATGTGAAGAGCATTGAGGCTTATACTCCACGAATCATTGGCCTTCCTAGGGCAAACTCTTCACATATGTGCAGCTACGAAACCCGTTATATATGGCCTACTGAGCCACGCAGATATGCATGGGAAAGCGTTAATCCTGGGAGAAGTGGTGGCACCAGAGCGGACGCGAGGTGAACTAGGCCTATCTCGCCGCTACGGTGGCATGCAACAGGCTGCACCTTGTTTCTTATCCAACGGCCATGCTAGAGGCATGTGTGCTCTGCAATATCAGCGCACATTGACATCGCAGCAGTAGTAGCACCTGTAGTAGTTATAGTAGTAGTAGTAGCAGTAGTAGTAGTAGCAGAGGTAGTAGTGGTAGTAGTAGTAGTAGTAGTTGTTGTTGTAGTAGTAGTTGTAGTAGTATTTTGCTAAGGCACGTTGCCGGGCAGCAGGTTGAGATTCGTCATTTTCACTGGTATAGCGCACCACGACAAGGACACACACAAAGGAGAGATGCAAACACACACGGCGCTAACTTGCAACTAATAATTTATTTGCGATCACTCACGCTGTTTATAAAACAGTAGACCGATAAAACCTGGATAATGTCACGTCAAAAATACAGCACAGCCCATGCACGTGTCATCACCGATAGCGACAATCTACACTAGCCCGTCAAAGTGAATATTCTAGATACTTCTTTTCTTTAGATGATAATGCTATGGAAGCCACACTCACATATTTCTTTCATTTGTCTATTTCAAAAGCTTCAATAAATTCACGTGTGGTTCTGTCACAGGCCTTAAAGAATATACGGGTGTTTTGGAACATAGGGACACAACCGCACCTGTGACAGTGAAGGGCCAAATGACCACATACAGCTCTTTCTACATTGTAGTTGTGTTCCCTTAGTCTTTCATTCACACACCTCTCAGATTGGCCTATGTATTCGCAACCGCAAGTCAAAGGAGTGCTATAGACAACACCACAACAACAATTCACAAATTTCTCCCGGTGCTTAATCTTACAATCCTGTTTCCCGCTACTTTCTGCGCTGACCTTTTTGCACATTCCTTGCAACTTTTCGGGAGCAGAAAACGCTACATCCGCACCCGCCTTCCTTGCTATCCTTCGCAAGTTATGCGAAATGGCATGCATGTAAGGCACTACAGCAACCTTGCCTGCCTTAGTGGCGGTTGCCTGCAGTCTTTGACGTTTACCCTTCCTTTCCTGTTTATACATTCGGCGACAGTGGTCAACAAGTGCAAGGGGTAGCCAGAGTTCAATAAACGTTTTGCTTGAGCCCACAAGCTCTCATCAAGCTTGTGGTGGCACGACTTCATCAGTGAATTCCGACAACAGAATTTTATCACCGCACGCTTTACCAATTTCGAATGAGCGAACGGGAACGGAAGAACCGGTTTATTCCCTCTCGGTTCATAGCTTCAGCATACTCTTGCTGGCGAAAAATACAGCCCGATGTCAAGAAATCTTATGAAATTGTCATTTGGTACTTCATGTGTCAGCACCATGGGGATAACACTGTCAAGAACATGGTTCGAGTTTCAGTCACAACTGCGTCAAAATTGTTATGATCATTATTGGCAACGATCAGATAGTCACCTACATATCTAAAAACAGCAATAACGTCCGTGTGCTTCATAAGTTCGTCAAGGACCTTGTTACGTTTTGCTAAAAACAGGTCGCTCAGGTACGGGGCTATGAAGGAACCTATACATATCCCGTTCTTTTGTTTTACAGTGTTTTCATTCCACGTCGCATAGGTCGAGTTAAGATAAAAGTAAAGGAGCTCTAAAAACTGATCGCTCGACAGACTGGCAGTATTTTGAAAATCAACCGCTCCTACTCTGTCTATACCTTCCAACACACACGCCATCACTCTGCCTGAGGGACGGTGTATTAAAGGTCCTTAACGTAAATCGAAAAAGCTAAAAGGTTTGCGTTTTCCTTGCCTGCAAGAAAGTCTTGCACTTGCTGCGACTTTTTCACCAAAAAACTTGGGGTTTCGAATATATAGGCTAATCTGGAAGGTGTGTGAATGAAAGACTAAGGGAACACAAGTACAATGTAGAAAGAGCTGTATGTGGTCATTTGGCCCTTCACTGTCAGAGGTGCGGTTGCGTCCCTATGTTCCAAAACACCCGTATACTCTTTAAGGCCCATGACAGAACCACACGTGAAATTATTGAAGCTTTTGAAATAGACAAAATGAAAGAAAAATGTGTGAGTGTGGCTTCCATAGCATTATCATCTAAAGCAATGAAGTATCTAGAATCTTCACTTTGACGGGCTAGTGTAGATTGTCGCTATCGGTGATGACACATGCATGGGCTGTGCTGTATTCTTAACGTGACATTATCCAGGTTTTATCGGTCTACTGTTGTATAAACAGCGTGAGTGATCGCAAATAAAACATTAGTTGCAAGTTAGCGCTGTGTGTGTTTGCATCTCTCCTTTGTGTGTGTCCTTGTCGTGGTGCGCTATACCAGTGAAAATGATGATTTGTAGTAGCAGTAGTAGTATTAGTAGTAGTAGAACTATAGGAGTAGTGCCAGTATTAGTACCAGTAACTCTTTCTGAAAGCCTGGGCAACCTTTTATTTTCTTGGTTTTTGTACCCAGGAACTTCAGGTCATAGGTCGCATTTTTCTTTAGCCCGAATTGTAGACGCACCTCCCCCTCCGGATGAGATTCGTAAAGAATATGTAACATGTGCAGGGCTTCCCGCAATCACCATCATCTTGACATATCTGGAAGGGAGGGAGACAAAGTATGGATTATTGAGGTCAATTGCTACGTGAATTCAACGAGTTTCTTAGTATGCCGTAATTCCTCACTCACTATACCAATGAAAGCTTTTGTGCTTTATTGCTATTTCAGATCACATCTGTCTTCGAGTATAAGATATTGAAGGTTCTGCAAATTTTGAAGTTTCCTTATGCAAGACCATGTCATTATTAGTTACCGATAGTCGTTGCGATGGCGTTATACGCGAAAAGCCCGACGCCAGCAACTGCCCAAAAGTACGATTTGTAAAGGTACACTGATCTCATACTTATCTGTACGCGCTGTTTCTCGATATTGCCACGTTCTATTTGCCAAGTTTTGTTATCGTCCCAAAACACTACACAATGCTCAGCGGAAACCGCACCTGCAGTTTTCGAGAAGCTTCCAGACTGTAGCAGATCATTTCGATAAGATCACGCCTACTCTGCGAACTGTACAGATTATTCTGGAACCTACGCCACCGCCAGCGATAACGCTAGTACATTCGACAGCAAGACATAAACGCCAACGTGCTTCGCCGCTTGTCAGTAGTTGATCGACGGCCGACGCTCCATTCACTGATATCTGTGCAAGACTGCTACTGTAATCGAACTTTCCGTTTACCGGGCACAGGTTCGCCCAAAATAAACAGTAAATCCCAGCATAAAGTCTCCTGTCTTCGGCCACGTCACGACCCCGTGACATCTGGTGGAGGTGCTGTTTCTTTTATGTACCGGACGCCTCCGTCAAGCCGTGAACCCAGCCCACGTCGCGGAGAAGACACCGACGCCAACAAGGAGCAGCGAACAGGCCGCCGACAGCAAGGGCTACCACCGGAGTACGGGCTTCTACAAGACAAGGCGCGGAAGACCAAGGCCATGACCACGACTGCAGCGACAATGACAACTGCAGCGTCCCAGCCCACGATGGCCATGCATCAACCCAGGGAACCACCAATTTTCTATGGGTCATCGTTCAAACACCTGGAGTCCTGGCCAGAACATACGACCGTGTGGCCGCCCTCAACCACTGGGACCCTGATGAAAAGCTCCGTCATGTGTTCTTCTACTTGGAAGACACCGCAAGGACCTGGCTATAAAATCGGGAGTCCACGCTCCGAACGTGGGATGTTTTCTGCGGCGCATTCCTGCAAACGTTCGCGAGCGTCGCTCGCAAAGGGAAGACCACTGCTTTATTAGAGACCCCGGTTCAGCTACCAAATGAAAATGTCACCATTTTCACAGAGAAAATGACCCAACTATCCCGTCCCTCTGACCCTGACATGCCTGAGAACAAAAAAAGTTCGTTTCCTCATGCGTGGGGTCAAACAGCAGCTCTTAACGGGACTGATGAGAAATCCACCGAACACCGTCCAAGAATTTGTGGCCGAAGCGACCACTATCGAAAAGACCCTGGGCATGCACACCAGACAGTATAATCGTCGCCTGACTCCAGAATGCGCTGCTGCTCAAGCCAGTAACTCCGAAGACTTGCGTGAAACGATCCGAACGATTGTGCGGGAAGAGCTGCGCAAGTTGTTGCCTTCGGCGCAACCTCAAGTGAATTCGATCGCCGACAATGTGCGAGAAGAAGTCTGGCAATCGCTGCGAATTCCCCAAGCACCACTGCCCGAGCCGGAAGCTCTGAGCTACGCCACTGCAGTGCGCCACAACGCTCCTCCCCGTTCACGCAAAAACGACACCCCATCGCACTTCCGTCGACAGACGCCACCGCCACCACCCCCCCCATCGACGTCATACCGTTCGCCAGCGGCCCAGCGCAGTGCACCGAGGAAGACTGACGTCTTGCGCACCCCTGACCACCACCCGCTCTGCTACCACTGCGGCGAGGCCGGACACGTATACCGCCATCACCAGTACCGACAGATGGGACTGCGAGGCTTCGCCGTCAATGCACCACGTCCACAGCCAGGAGACCGACCACGTGACATCGCAGACTACCTGACAGGATCTTTGTGGACACCACAAAGTCCTTCGCGTTCGCCGTCGCCCAGCCGCCGCACGTCATCGCACCACCGGCAGTACTCTGGCCCAACGCGGGGCCGGTCTCTTAGCTCGTATCCGGGAAACTAAGGGCAGCAACCGATGGAGGTGCGGTTGCTGTACGACGAACTACCGAAGATCCTCCGACGACGACGACGCCCCGACGGAGCTTTCCGAACACAACGGCAACCAGGCAAAGCCCTGATGGCGAAACCTCACATACCGAAGGTGACCTGACGACGCAACATGAAAGCAGCGGAACAAGCCGACACAGCCACGACCCGACGCCACGCCCTAACTGTGATGTGAGACGGCGAACTAGTGACCTCGACGTTCTTATCGACGGCCACAGTGTGACCGCTCTCGTCGATTCTGGAGCCGACTACTCCGTCATCAGTGTGTCGTTCGCCACGAAGTTAAAGAAAGTTAGGAACAGCTCAATGCCCTGCTCCTACAATACGAAGATTGCTTTTCGTCGTCATCGATACTTCGGCAGACCCCAATCACGAAACATCGCATCACAACCGAAGAAAATACCAGATCACTCCGTCAGAGTCCGTACAGGGTTTCGACACGAGAACGTGAGGCCATAAAGAGACAAGTTGATGAAATGCTGCGGGATGACACTATCCGGCCGTCCAAGAGTCCATGGGCATCCCCCGTAGTGTTAGTGAAGAAAACAATGGGACGCTACGTTTCTGCGTCGATTATCGCCGCCTGAACAAAATCACAATAAAGGACGTGTATCCTCTCCCACGAATAGACGACGCACTTGATCGGCTCCATAACACCAAGTACTTTTCGTCAATGGACCTCAAGACTGGCAATTGGCGAATCGAAGTCGACGAAAGAGACCGAGGGAAGACGTTGTTTATAACACCAGACGGCCTCTTCGAGTTTAAGGCGATGCCCTTCGCTCTTTGCTTAGCGCCAGCAACTTTTCAACGCGTTATGAATACAGTACTGGCAGGATTGGAGTGGCAGACGTCCCTTGTGTGCTTGGATGACGTCGTGTGTTTTCCTCAAGTTTTGATGAGCATCTTCGGCGCCTTGAAGCTGTACTTCAAGCCATCAAGACGCCCGGACTCACACTGAAGCCAGAAAAGTGCAGATTTGCGTACGAGGAGCTCTTGTTTCTGGGGCACGTTTTTAGCAAGTCTAGGGTTTATCCCGATTCACGGAAAACAGCCACCATCGCCGACTTCCCACCGCCCACTGACAAGATGGCGGTGCGCCGATTTCTTGGCCTGGGCGCCTATTGTAGGCGGTTCGTGAAAAACTTCGCCCGCAGAGCCGATCCTCTCACTAACCTTACCAAGGCCGACATGGAGTTCAAGTGCGAAACGCCGCAGAAACACGCTTTCCAGGAGCTTAAACATCGCCTCCAGACGCCGCCGTTACTTGCCCATTTTGACGAATTAACCTTGACAGAAATACACTGACGCAAGGAGCTTAGGTCTTGGCGCCGTTCTTGTGAAGAGGGCTGACAGACTTGAAAGGGTTATCAGTTACGCCAGCCGATCGCTATCCAAAGCAGAAGCCAATTATTCCACTACAGAAAAGGAGTGCCTCACCTTCATATCGACTATGTCAAAATTTCGCCCCTACCTCTATGGCAGGCCCTTCAAAGTTGTGAGTGACCACCACGCCTTGGGTTGGCTAGCCATCTTGAAGGACCCTTCAGGTCACCTTGCACGATGGAGCCTGAGACTTCAAGAATACGATGTTACTGTCATTTACAAGTCCGATAAGAAACACTCCGACGCCGACTGTCTTTCTCAAGCGCCTGTCGACCAACCACCACCCGACGACCCGGATGACAACTACTTTTCGGGAACGATAACTACCGACGACTTCGCTTAACGACAGTGGGCCGACCCGTAACTTAAGGCCCTAATAGAATACCTCGAAGGCAGGACCACCGAAGCCCCGAAGGTATTCAAGCGCACACTTGCGTCGTTCTTCCTGCGAAACGGTCTTCTACAAAAGAAAAACTTTTCACCGCTTCGAGCTAATTACCTCGTTGTGGTGCCTTCAGCATTACGACCAAAACTCCTGCAGACCCTGCACGTCGATCCGATGGCAGGGAACCTCGGTGTTTCTCGCACGCTCGCGAGGATACAAGAAAGGTACTACTGGCAACGTGTTACCATCGACGTCACTCGTTATGTGAGGACATTCCGGGATTGTCAGCGACGCAAGGCACCGCCGACAAGGCCAGCGGGACTTCTGCAGCCAATGGAACCACCTTGCCGACATTTCCAGCAGATTGGTATGGACCTACTGGGGCCGTTTCCGACGTCGGCTTTCGGAAACAAGTGGATCGTGGTAGCTACGGACTACCTCATCCGCTATGCCGAGACAAAAGCCCTTCCCAAAGGCAGTGCATCCGAGGTAGCTAAGTTATTCGTCGAAAATATTGTCCTACGTCACGGCACCCCGGAGGTTCTTATCACTAAAAGAGGAACGGCCTTTACTGCTGACCTAACTCAAGCGATCTTGGCATACAGCCAGACACACCACCGCCGGACGACAGCGTACCACCCACAGACCAACGGCCTCACCGAGCGGCTTAACAAGACGATCGCCGACATGCTGGCAATGTACGTCGATGTCGAACACAAGACGTGGGGCGCTATTCTCCCGTACGTGACCTTCGCATAAAACACGGCGGTGCAGGAGACGACGCAGATATCTCCATTCAAATTGGTATAGGGAAGGAGCCCGGCAACGACGCTCGATGCCATGTTACCCGACGTCACCGATGAAGAAAACCTCGATGTGAGTGAATACCTTCAACGCGCCGAAGAAGCCCGACAAATCGCGCGTCTCCGTATCAAAAATCAACAGACGACCGACAGCCGCCGTTACAATCTTATACGACGCTTCGTGGAATACCAGCCCGGTGATCGTGTTTGGCGTGTGGACGCCGAAACGCCGACGTTGACTAAGTGAAAAGCTTCTGCGACGGTACTTCGGACCGCACAGGTAGGTTCGACGTCTCGGCCCACTTGATTACGAGGTTGTCCCCGACGGCATCACGAACTCTTAACAACGCCGATCGCGACCTGAATTTGTCCATGTCACGCGTCTCAAGCCGTTTCATGCGCGTTGACAAACTGAAACAGTGTTTTCTGTATTATTATTGTATTGTAATTTATTCATTGTACTTTCTTGCATTATTGTTGTACCTTCATCTTCAGTTTAGGCATCGGGACGATGCCTTTTTCAGAGGGGAGCAATGGCACGTTCCATTTCCCTAGTTTTGTTATCGTCTCAAAACACTACACAGTTCTCAGCGCAAACCGCACCTGCAGTTTTCGAGGAGCTTCCGAACTGTAGTAGATAATTTTGATAAGATCACGCCAACTCTGCGAACTGTACAGATTATTCTGGAACCTACGCCACCGCCAGCGATAACGCTAGAACATTCGACGGGAACAGTGTAAATGCTGACGCGCTTCGCAGCTTGTCAGTAGTTGATCGACGGCCGACGCTCCGTTCACTGCTATCTGTGCAAGACTGCTACTGTAATCGAACTTTCCGTTTACCGGGCACAGGTTCGCCCAAATAAACAGGTAAATCCCAACATAAAGTCTCCTGTCTTCGGCCACCTCACGAACCCGTGACATTATATAATTGTTTCTCAATCTCGCACGTGCTTGTCGACAACAAAAGTGAGGTTGTCTTTCATCGAAGAGCCTATTCTCGCTGGTCCATCACACTGATCTAATGTAGATAAGTGTCGCTGAATGAGAGCCTTCCCTTCCCATTTCATTCCTGGGAATCAGAACTTGCCGCAGCTTCATTTCTTTGAATTCCTCGGAATGAAAAATTGGCAGAACCCACGTACAGTGGAAATCTACGATATGCGAAGCACGAATGAAGAAGGTTGATATGTCACTTTGAAATCAGCACAACGTTACGAGGCGGAGGTTATGGGGTCTCGAATTGCCGAGCGAGGCTTCCGCCACGCTCTTGGAGTGAACAGACACAGTAGAGACGGTCGGTACAAACAAAACAACAACACATTTATTTAATTACTTTTGAAGGACAATATCGTCCACCGAATCGATACATGAATCGTTATCAAACTTGAATTCCTCGGAATGAAAAATTGGCAGAACCCACGTACAGTGGAAATCTACGATATGCGAAGCACGAATGAGGAAGGTTGATATGTCACTTTGAAATCAGCACAACGTTACGAGGTGGAGAATATGGGGTCTCGAATTGCCGAGCGAGGCTTCCGCCACGCTCTTGGAGTGAACAGACACAGTCGAGACGGTCGGTACAAACAAAACAACTACACATTTATTTATTTACTTTTGAAGGACGATATCGTCCACCGAATCGATACATGAATCGTTATCAAACGCACTAGGACATCCGCTCCATAACTTTACCATACGCTCCATGACAAAAAAACAATAACATTACAAACACACAATTACATGACACAACACACTAACACATCCAAGGCGGCGTCGCCAACGCTTGACTTACCACGAGGGCCCCCTGCGCGCAGGCCTGCGGTGCCACGCGCCGAGAACCCACGCCAGAAACAACCGTTCGCGGCAAACGCCACGCGCTGAAGAGCCTTGCTCAACTCTCACCCGCCACCAAGGCTTGGTTCCGCCAGGGATCACCGCTTCCACCACCACGGTAACAATCATGATGATGATGACGATAGTGGTGAACAACTCTCGCGAAAACAACGCCGTATATCGCCCGGTGGTTATCACTCTGAAATGCGGCATTTGGGCAAGACAAGTACGCCACGCGGCACAAACAACTTTACTGTAGGTGTCAGCAACCTTGCGAGGTCAATTATGCCGTACACGACTTCCATGCCATGATTATCATGTTTGAACGCGTCACTTACCTCCGTCGTGTATTCACGTCTCCTAATACCAAACTTAGTATATGTTGAGCTAGTAAAATGGCCACGGCAGCTATGAGCGTAGCATGTAGTCATGCTTTACATGACACGGATGTCATGATTATCATGTGTGGACGTGTCATTCACCTTCGTCGTCCATTCACGTCCCGTGATACCACATGTGGTATAAGTGTAGTAGGCGAAATGGCCGAGAGCGCATCATGTGCGTGGTATGTTGTCGGGTTCTTACATCACACGCGTGTCATGATTATCATGTTTGCACCAGTTATATACTTTCCTCATCTATTGGCGTCATGTAACATCAAATTTGGTATACGTGGAAAGTTAATTCGAGCGCGAAAACTTGACACGATCACTCACACACGCCCACACCCATGCATCAAATACACAGCGCTCACTTCCTTCTCATTTATTCATAGCTCCAAGGCTTGAATATATACAGGACACATTGTGCGCACAGACACCAAAAGAATGCCAACAGCATACATTATCTGCAGTTTTTAGACTTAAGCCTCACGTGCAACGATGAGCACCTTTGCTGGTATTATCATCCTCGTGTTGAGAAGCAGCTGTTGCCGTACGATTCTGCCCACTCAAAGATTGTGAAGAGGGGCGTTTCGTCTCTTTGCTTAGAATCAGCGCTAAAAAGGTCGCGCCCACACAGCATGAAACTTAGTTTCCTTAATCAGGTGAGCCGACTAGACGCTGCTGGGTTCCCTCGATTGGTCATTACGGCCGTTGCTGATTCACTTCTGCAGAAGTTTAAACGTGGAACACGGAAAGCGATGACTGCTACCCAGCCCTTTAGGATTAGGCCACAAGTTGTGCCATATATCCATAAGGTCTCGCACAACCTTAAGAAAGTCGCGGCCAGGCACGGCATACCGATGGTGTTTTCCGCACCAGGAAAAATTGGAAGTCTGTGCCAATGTGTGTGTGATAGAAAGAAGCGCGGCTGTCAGAAGAAACATGAGAGGGCCTTTGTTAGGTGCTCCATGGGGGTTGTGTACTCCAATATCCTTATCCTGCGGAAAAGTGAATATTGGCCAAAGCGAACTGTGTATAAATGACTGATTAAAGAAACACGCCCAAAAATTAACGAAAACAGATGACAAGTATGCGCACCTGGTTGCGCATGTCATCTCGTGTGGTTGTGACGCACGATTTTCTGAAACGAAGATTTTGGGCAGAAGCGCAAATAAAACTGCAAGTGAAGTGTTAGAGGCCTTTTTCATTGAAAAAAAATAAAGATCACTATGTAAGCGCCCCTTCAATTTCGTTGTTACCATGCGAACTTCAGTTTATCGCTCTAAGGCTATGACATTGATTGACTGTACGTTTTGATAATGTATGCTGTTGGCCTTCGTTTGGAGTGTGTGCGCACAATGTGTCCTGTATATATTCAAGCCTTCTAGCTATGAATAAATCAGTTGGAAGTGAGCGCTGTGTGTTTGATGCATGAGTGTGTGCGTGTGTGAGTGATCGTGCCAAGTTTTCGCGCTCGAATTAACTTTTCAAAATGCTCTACCAACTAGCCCAACAACAAGTTCTCTTGGTATATGTGGAGCTAGCGAAACGGCTACCAGCGCCTCATAAAGGGCCCAATATACTCCGACGTAACGTTGACGCGTGCGCACGCTGGGCGCAGCGACGCTACGCTAGCACAGCGCGAGCATAGTCTGACGCTAGACGCCACCAGCGTGACCAGCATCGGGTGGCACCGCTCGGCGGTAACCAGTGCGAAATGCGATATGCTGCATTTCGCGCCGATAACGTTACCCAGGCAGCACTGCGTCTGCCTCTCTTCGTGACGGAGAGACGCCGAGTGCGCTCGAACGTGGATGCGTCAAAGGAACGCAGCACAAAATCGGCGCCTATCATAAAGGTGCCGGCGCCCCCCCCCCCTGCGACAAAACAAACGCTGGCACGCACATGCACCGGGTCATGTCGAAGTGTATTTTGAGTGTGGCATGTAGTCATGTTTTTTCATAACACGCATCTCATGACTATCATGTTTTCACCAGTCACATACCTTCGTCATCGATTCACGTTCCGTAATACGAAATTTCGCGTATGCGAAGCTAGCAAGAAGGCCGCGAGCGCATCATGAGCGTAGCATGTAGTCATGTTGTTACATCACACGCACCTGATGATTATCATGTTCGCACTAGTCACATATCTTCGTCATCGATTCACGTTCCGTATTAACAAATTTGGTATGTGTGACGCTAGCGAAATGGCCACGAGCTCATCATTAATGTGTCATGTAGTCATGTTTTTACAAGACACGCACCTCACAATTACCATGTTTGCATCAGTCATATACCTTTGTCAGTCATTCAAGTCGCGTACTACCAAATTTGGTACATGCGAAGCTAGTGAAACGGCCGGAAGCAAATCATGAGCGCGGCATGTAGTCATGTTGTTACATGACACGCATGTCATGATTTTCATGTTAGGGTCTGCTCCTTATGTTCGCCATGCAGTCATATCGTACCATACGAATTACGCATTATGTTATGTGAACGAAACCACCGCAAGTGCAGCAAGACTATGAAATATAAATCATGGCAATAATGACATACCTGACATGATTTTCATGTTATGACTAGCCATTTATGCTCGTCTTACAGTCATGTTATGGCGTAAGCAGTTTGGAGTCGATACCATTATCGAAATGGCCAGGAGAGCTGAAAGACGTAGGCGGCTAGATAGATAGATAGATAGATAGATAGATAGATAGATAGATAGATAGATAGATAGATAGATAGATAGATAGATAGATAGATACGCTCAAAGTCGCCGAAGTTTGCTAACAAATGCTTCGCATAAAAAAGCTAGCCCTTTTTCACTTCATAAATGGCAATTCCAATCCTGTACCGCCTTAACCTAAAATAGGCATCGTTATAGTTTTATTGAGTTACCCACCATGGAGGTCTAGATAAGACAGTCGGCTGCTGATCCGCTGATCGGGGGATCCAATCGCGGTCGTGGCAGCTGCATTTTTCATGGAGGCAAAAATACTTGAAACCCGTGTGTTTACCTTTAGGTGCAAGTCAAAGAATCCCAAGTGGTCAAACTTTCCAGAGCCTCTGAGTACAGTGTCTTTCATAATCATATCGTGGTATTGTGGCGTAAAACCCCAACAATTACTAATAATAATGGTTTCATCGACTTACGAATGAACGCCACATAAAACTGACATCAACAGATGCAATAAACTGCAAAAAGGCCAACTGAACCTATGTCTAGACAGCAAGAGAGGGAGGGGGCGGCAGCTTTGCAAAATGGTGGGGGTGCAAGGAGTATGAAATACGACGTAGAAGCCGGTGAACGAAGGTTGCAGTGAAATCAAGCATCGCACCAGCGTCAATGCACACCACAAATTAGAAACTCAAAGCATTGCACCACTGTAAATACACATCACAAATTAGAAAATCACTTTTTTCGTACAAGCGTCCGGGTAACCGACGGCGACAGAGGCGAAAACAAAAAAAGAGTGAAAATGGGGCGTGGGGGTTGCTGCAGATTCTCTTCTTTTCTGCGTGCGTTGTCTAAATTTTTTGCACACGACGAATAATGGTATTTCCGCACAACGGATAAGAACGGCATACTGTTCCGATGAGCATCCATGAAGGATTCGCACGGGCCAGTTCTGAGCAGGAAAAAGAGGCTGTGGTGTATTCAGTGCTCGTATTTCAAGGTAATCATTGAGTACGCACAGGCCAGTTCCAAGCAGGAATAAGATGACCTAATTTACTCAGTGCTCGTATTTAAAATTATTAAGGGAAAGAGCGATAAGAGAGTAAAGACTGAGGGTGGTGATTAGAGGTGTCAATTGAATCGTGACAGGCTTTGATTGCCATATCAATAGAGGTGATCCACAGTCGTAGAAACGCAGTCTGTATCAGGACAGAATTGTAGTAGGGGCGTTGCATATAAATGTACAGTGCTTGCAATTAGCCAAGCCAATTTAAAAATATTGCTTCTTTCTTAAATTCGAGGCTCTGACTTACTTATTTTAGTATATTACAGCAGCCAGTAGATGAAAATAGGCTTCATCTACGAAAAAAAAACGTAATTCCATTCGCATTCTCTTCCGTGCAAAAGGCGCTTAAGTATATTCCGATTCCATTCAGTGTTGTCCCCACTTCATTCCCATTCCATTCTTCGCCCGCGAAAATGTGGAATGATTCCGGAGTCATTCACATTCCAAAGTGGCTACTCCAGAGCATGGATGTAGGTATTTCTTCTCGAGTTGATCCTTACCTGGCATCATGTGTACCTTGGTGCTCTTCCTTCGAAAGACGCTTACAAGAGGTCCATCATCTTCATTTGGGATGCCATCAAGACAGAGATCGCCACAATACTGGACCATGAGGTAAGATTTATCCGTCCATGCATACGTCTATGCGTAAGATCGCGTTCAAGAATGCAGATGGTTCGCACGTAAAACAGACGAGACGCGAGCCAAGGAAGCCTTTCATTGCCATATGACTGTTTATTCCTTGATACATGGTTTTTTTATAGTCTGAAACCACGTGGGACACGAGTGACAGCTGAGTACATCGGGCCTGGCTTGCTAACTTATGAGAAGGGGATGGGCGGGTGATAGTGGTTTATTACCAACGCTGCATCTCTTCCCCCTTTAAAAGCCCAGTCGTTCCGGAGGGCATTGTCTTCGCGTTGAACGACGTAGTAGATTTGGATGCTTCCGGTGCCCTGGTTGCTCGCGTCGACATATGTGACTGAGGGGTCGCTGGATTGGAGTCAGTGGTTGCTGGACTGGCTTCTCGAGCGTCTGGGGCCGGCTGAGTTTCCGCTGTACTTGTGCCGGTTACCGATGGGTTGTTTTGCGGCGTGGTTGACGTCAACCGTGTCCTCAGCTGGTTGAAATGCCGGCGCTGGGTCCCCAGTAGGGTCTCCACTTTGACCATATGTTTGCCGTCCGTTGCTATTACTGTCCCTGGCAGCCATTTCTGCCCTTGTTGAAATTGGCGGGACAAGATGGGCTTTCCGGGTAGGAAAAGGGGTGGCGTTGTGACCGACAAAGGTCGTTCTCGGGTAGCGTTGGCCTCTGCAGGCACCGCCCTGCTTCAAAGTGCGCAGACAAATTTGTCCAGGGCTCAAATCCAAGAAGCAGTTGAGCTGGTGATTTGCCACTCTCGAAAGGCGTAGATCTGTAACGGAACAGAAGACAAGACACTTTTTCTTGCAATGTGCCGTGATTGTTTTTCTTGAGGCCCTATTTTATTGTTCGCACCGCTCGCTCCGCTAGTCCATTTGATTGAGGGTGGTACGGCGCCGTCCGGACATGGCTTATGCTATTTTCATGCATGAACTCAGCCATCGTCACACTCGAAAACTGGGACCCTTGTCAGAAACCACACACTCTGGGATAGCAAAACGAGCAAACATTTCCCCAAGCAAGTGAATGGTTGTGGCTGTGGTAGCTGTTTTTAGCGACATTGCTTCTATCCACTTTGTTTCCGCGTCAACTAGGACAAAAATTAGGTACCCAATAACAGGACCTGTATATTCTATGTGAACTCGAAACCACCGCTTCCCTGTCTTAGGCCAAGGTGATGGCACTTGCGCCGCCGGCATGAACCACCCTTGCACACACTCAGGACAATTTTGCACCAATCTTTCAATATCTTTGTCTAATCCTGGGTACCAGAACAGCGCGCGAGCGAGCCTCTTCATGGCCCCTACAACTGGGTGCGTGTAGTCCAGCTCGTTGAGTAAGCATCTACAAGCTGCCTCTGGCGCGACCACACGAGGACCCCAGTAAACGAGGCTATGGCTCACGACGAGTTCATGTCGGCGCGTTAAGTACGGTTGCAGATGCTGCTGCTGCCCTGTAAGACGTGAGGGCCAGCCCTGCTCGACCCACTCCCGGATTTGCCCAAGTGTGCTGTCCTCCTGGGTCAAAGTAATGATTTGGTTAGACGGAAGTGCACTTGCATCCAGACTCTGCGTATTGTTGCGAAGCGCGCCTCCGACGACTTTACGAAGGGCGCCTCGAAATCCCACCGCTGCGACCACTGTTTCGAAAGACGGCGACGCCAACACGGTCCCGAAGGCGCCACTGCTTCGAACTCCGCAGGGAAGGTCACCAGCCGTTTGGTAGCGTAGGTTTCTCAGCTCGCGACTGCTTCTGCGCAGAGCTGATAGACGAGTGGACGAGACGATGGTGAGTTAAACAAGGTTTATGTACAGCATATATACAGAGGCGTTACAAATTCGGCACTGGGGCCGACATAAACTCGAAGAGCCGAGCTTTCCTCTCTAACACATAGGTCTGCTCTCACCTAGGACCCCCGATCGCGACGCGCCACAGGGCTTCTTTTATATGCACCGGGTTCAACCCAAAATGTCCAATCAGAAGCGCTGCTGGTCGTCAGGGCAGACTCCTCCAATGGGGTCGCTGCGCATTGCGTCAGACCCCCAGACATGAAGACTCCGGTTGTTTACTCGACGGGCTGGCTTGCACGTGCGCTGACTCACTGCACGTGGGCGCCAGAAAGGCACCACGCGTGTTTACGCCGTTGATTTGTTCGCGTCAGGCGGACTGCGGGCTGGCCTTGACACAGATTGCCTTTTCCAGAGGCACGGACGTTTGCTGCGGGCTCGCTGGCATAACAGCACCCCCGCCGCCAGACAATGCAACGGAAAGACGAGCTGCTTCCACGGGGCTCGGATGTCAGGTGCGCTCGTTCGCCAGATCCCTCCAGGTTTGCCTCCAGGGCCATGGGGAGAATGCAGCTCCAGACTCTGTTCCTGGAACACATCCCATTCTTGACGACGGATCCCAGCTCCACTGGCTTGTCGCCACAACTTGCCGGCCAGCTTCGCTCGTCTCTGACGATCCTTGGTCTCAGCACTTGACAGTTCTACAACTTGTCAAGAACGGATCGACAACAGACAACACACGACACAAGCAAGTTCCCTCGGTCACCCGACAGAACACCAGACAAAGTATAGTACAATATATACCTAGCTGCGTGTCTATCAGAATTTTGTTCCCTTTACATCAAGAGGCACATGTGGGACACAAGACTCCTAAAATGAGAACTCGAATTTTCACACGTACATCAACGCAACGAATTAGAATACCACATAAAGTTGGCTCCTTGAGATCACATTGAACGAGAGCACTCAGCCCAGGTCGTGATGAGGTCAAAATTTTGCCCCGAATCGCCAGCGAGAAACCGAAAGGTTGAGAAGGTACTAGCTAGAACGCACTGCTCAATGCACCTCCATTAGCGTATAGCTTTCCCATTTTAGCATAACGGAACCTTTGCCTGAAAGCCTCGGGTGACAACTTATAACGTCTCAAGAGCACTTCCTTAACCTCGTCATAGCTCTCAAACGCTTCCCTCGACAAGCAAGTTATCGTGTCGGACACTTCGCCGGGAAGAAGAGCTAACAGGTTCCGCGCCCAAAGAGACCGCTCCAAAGCGTTTCGCTCACAGACGTGTTCAAACTTGACGAGATACTTCGCCATGTCCTCGCCTACTACGAACGGT
This sequence comes from Rhipicephalus microplus, assembly GCF_013339725.1. Taxonomy (NCBI): domain Eukaryota; kingdom Metazoa; phylum Arthropoda; class Arachnida; order Ixodida; family Ixodidae; genus Rhipicephalus; species Rhipicephalus microplus. The sequence continues at coordinate 48,088,516 of NC_051175.1, read as the reverse complement.
GGCAGTCGGTCCCGAATTCTAAAACCGCTGACCTGAATCGTCGGAGAAGCTACGCTAGGCGCCTGCGAACACTGTAGGATTGCCAATTCTATTCGTTTCAACTCAAGCCGCTCCTGTTTCTCGGCCTCCTCGCGGCGTTCTCGCCTTTCAGCTTCTTCAAGAGCTTCTTGCCTTTCAGTCTCCTCACGTTCGCGAGCTTCTCGCCTTTCAGCTTCTTCACGTTCACGAACTTCTCGCCTTTCAGCCTCGTCACGTTCGCGAGCTTCTCGCCTTTCAGCCTCCTCGCGGCGTGCTTTGATATCCACCCAGGCCTTATCGAATTCCTCAGCCGACACTCCCTCATCCTTCATGATCTCAAGGATCGCTTGCTTTCGTTTCGCACGGCCCAAAGTAATGCCGAGTTCCTCACAAATTTCGATGAGTTCGTTCACTTTAAGGTTCTCCATTGTTCACACTAGCCTCTTGCTGTTTGCCCCTGTTAAGAATCTACTTGCCGTACCCACTATAAGCCTACTAGCAAGACGCGCAAGCAATTTTTCACACTCCCGTGTTTACCCCCTCCGCAATAACTTTGGTTTCAAAGCGCTTCGACTTGGCTTGAAACGGTCAAAGCTCACTTCAATGCTTCACACAGCCCTTCTCTAAACTACTACAACATGAGCTAGAGTAGTCTGGTGAACTGAGGGGAAAACATCAGGCACTCACCGCATCGATGTCGCTGACGCCGGCCGATCCCACAGCTGCCAACCACTGTTGCGAAGCGCACCTCCGACGACGTTACGAAGGGCGCCTCGAAATCTCACCGCTGCCACCACTGTTTCGAAAGACGGCGACGCCAACACGGTCCCGAAGGTGCCACTGCTTCGAACTCCGCAGGGAAGGTCACCAGCCGTTTGGTAGCGTAGGTTTCTCAGCTCGCGACTGCTTCTGCGCAGAGCTGATAGACGAGCGGACGAGACGACGGTGAGTTAAACAAGGTTTATGTACAGCATATATACAGAGGCGTTACAAATTCGGCACTGGGGCCGACAGAGACTCGAAGAGCCGAGCTCTCCTCTCTAACACTTAGGTCTGCTCTCACCTAGGACCCCCGATCGCGACGCGCCGCAGGGCTTCTTTTATATGCACCGGGTCCAACCCAAAATGTCCAATCAGAAGCGCCACTGGTAGTCAGGGAGACTCCTCCAATGGGGTCGCCGCGCATTGCGTCAGACCCCCAAACATGAAGACGCCGGTTGTTTACTCGACGGGCTCGCTTGCACGTGCGCTGACTCACTGCACGTGGGCGCCAGAAAGGCGCCGCGCGTGTTTACGCCGTTGAGTTGTTCGCGTCAGGCGGGCTGCGGGCTGGCCTTGACACAGATTGCCTTTTCCAGAGGCACGGACGTTTGCTGTGGACTCGCTGGCATAACAGTATACAGTACGTATTCTGTCACTTCTTGACTTCCACGTTCATGGTCTCCTGGCAGAGGCAAGCAACTGAGGGCATCGGCGTTACCGTTTTCGGTTACCAGTACAATCTGGATTACCAGTACAATCTAGATTGTACTGATAAGCTGATAGAAGAAGCGCCCAACGCTGAATTCAAGCTGCCGCCATCTGCGGGTTTGGCGTGTTGGGGTGGAAAAGCGCGGTGAGTGGCTTATGATCTGTCACCAGCGTGAAACGGTTCTCCAGCAAGAAATCGCGGAATTAGCAATTTCCAAACACCAAGGCCAGCACTTCTTTCTCTATTTGGGAATAATTGCGTTCTGCTGACGTCAGCGTTCTTGAATGAAAAGCTATCGGGTGATCCACGCCATCAATGCGATGCATAATACTCCCTCTAAGCCATCTTCTGAAGCATCACACTCAAGCCGCAACCCTTTCTGTGGATCGTAGTGAACCAGAAAATTCACCTTATCAAGGCGCACTTCGCTTTTTCGAACGCTCTTTGATGCTTTTTCTCCCAATGCCAGCATTGTCCCTTGCCCAGTAAGCGATAGAGCAGAGCCAAGGTCGTGGCCAAATTCGGCAAAACTTTTGTGTAATAGGTTATGAGCCCCAGAAATGACTCTAGTTGGCTTATTGATGCTGGCGTTAGAGCAGCTTTTACGGCTTCGAGGTTGTCCTGCAGTGGGTGAAGGCCGGTCGCATCAATCTTGTGCCCGAGAAACTGCACTTCTTTTTCACGGAACCGACATTTGGCTTTGTTAGGTGTGAGGCCATTGTCACGAACTCTCTGGAAAACTTGTCGAAGCGTGGCAGTGTCCCGTTCTTTCACGGCGATTATGATGTCGTCTAGGTATACACGTACTCTTGGCAAGTCCCGGAATAACGACTCAATGCGCCGCTAGAACAATGCGGGAGCCGACGAGATGCCGAAGGCTAGTAAGTTGTACGAGTACAAGCCCTGCTGCGTATTGATGAGAGTCAACGTCTTCGCTTCTTTATCAAGCGGGAGCTGGTTATAGACACTGCTCAAATCCAGTGTAGTGTAGACTTCTCCCCCGTAAAGCGCGGCAAAAATATAATCCACCTTAGGCCAAGGGTATTGTTCTAGATGAGTGGCTGGATTCACGGTGAGCTAAAAATCACCGCACAATCTGATGTCTCCATTTTTTTCACCACTGGTACGACGGGAGCAGCCCATTTGGAAACGCTCACCGGAGTTAGAACACCTTGCTGCACGAGGCGGTCAATTTCTTCTGAGACCGCTTTGCGAAGCGCGAAGGGCACCGGGCGGGCCTTCAAAAACCGAGGCACGGCCTCTTCTTTCTTGTACAGCTTGTCAGGCGGACCTTTGTAACAGCCGAGCCGATCTTGAAATAAGTCTGAGAACTCTTCCAGCAGCCGTTTCAAGTCCATTTCCGCCTGCAGCGCGTAGAGACTCGGAAGAGCCCTTTCTTCTAAAAGTGACACGCCCGCTTCACGGAAAGCCTGAATGGTGTTTCGGCCACGCAGTAGTGGACTGTCACAATCCACTACCACGAGCAAATTATTCACTCGAGTCTTGTCACATTGGACGCTCATGACGACTCTGCCGACTACTGGAAGAAGACCGAGGAAGCAGGATAGCCGAATTGGCGTTTGCTCTAGTCTTGGCCACCACTTACGGTTTTTCCTGAAGACTTTTTCTGGAATCACGCTAACTGTTGAACCCGTGTCGATCAGCATCCGCAATGTCCTGCTGCTCCAAACAAGGCTCCGTTCGATGGGCCGTCTATCTGGCTGGTCAACGTTGTTCTGGGCAGATAGGGCGAAAAGCATTTCCTCCTCAAGTGTCAACCACTGGCATGCGTATACTCGCGTCTACGCGTCAAAAGCGTCAAATGCGCCTCTCAACGTCGGCGTCGGAGGGGCATACGCGAGGAGGCGCGAGAGATCAAGCCGGGCTTGATATTTTTGCCACGCGTGCGCTACGTCACCACGCGTACAGCGGCGCCAACCAACCAAGGGCCGCGTGCCAACCAACCAGAGGCCGCGATGCCTCCGAATGTTATGCCTAATGGCCACTGCTTCGAAGGCACGGCCAAGTGCTAGAAGCAAGCACGGAAACTACTCCAAACCAAACTGAATGACCGCTTCGTAATCTTGAACGACAACGACACTACTGCGAGTGCTACCAGCGTGACGTGGTTTCGTGCCGAGTTCGAGCGACGCCAACAAATCCAGCGAACGCCGGCCAGCGATGCTAGCGCCGGTCCCGAGTGGGATCGTCGGCCGAGTGAAAGGAGCATGTCGGTGTTATTGTGCTTTGATATGTGACTTTCTGTGCTAAAACGAGTGTAAACAGACTGCGGAGGTTCGAAGGTTTGAGCGTGAGCCCTCTCCTACCACGGAGGCAATTCAGAGCGGTGTCATCTGCATCCAGCGCAGGCCTCTACCGTCTAGTTAGTATGAACCAGCACATGCGAGGAACATCGGCTCAAAAAACTCTACGGTAGTTTCCGTCGCAAGATAGACACCATATACGACGCCCGAAATATTGCGTAGTTCATATGAAGGAGTTTTCATCTGCACTGTGTTTGTTTTCAACATCGGTATTCATCATCGCTGAAAGCGAATTTCGCACTAGCCAACACGTTTCGGTAATGTGAAAACGTACGTACTTATAGAAGTGTATTCGCGTATTGTACGACGCTCAAACATTCGTTGGCTTCGGTGCAAATCATTTTCGTGTGTTGCCAAGCTAATAACAAGCGTGCGCTGGTTGGTAGCAATGTGAGGTGACCGTGTCGGGTACCACCAACGCTGAAACATTCAGCTGTCAGCGGTCTCATTTCCATTCACGTACAAGACAGAAACTCGAGCTTGCGTTGCTGTGGTGATCGAAAAAGAAAGTTGCGTGATTAAGTGCTGCTGGTATTGCCTGCTATTTCACTTCTCGCTTCTTCTGCTTCTCTGCCACGCTGAGTAGCAGATACGATGTTTGGAGGTATTCTAACACACCCACATTCTTATTTATAGTTCATTCTGGTACTCATAGCTATAGGCATACAATGGTGCTTCTGTGTCATTTTACAGTTTACTATGATATAACGTGCCCCAGTGCCGAATTGGTAACGCCTCTATTTCTATGCTGTAAATAAACCTTGCCTTAACTCCCCGTCGTCTCGTCCACTCGTCTATCAGCTCTGCACAGAAGCAGTCGCGAGCTGAGTAACCCACGCTACCAAACGGCTGGTGACCTCTTCGGTAGAGTTCGGAACAGTGGCGCCATCGGGACCGTTTTGGTGTCTCGCCTTCGTAACAGTGGTGGCAGCGGTGGGATCAGCCGGCGTCAGTGAAATCGATGCGGTGAGTGCCTGATGTTTTCCCCTCAGTTCACCAGACTACACTAGCACAGGATATAGTAGTGTAGAGAAGGGCTGTGTGAAGCATTAGAGTAAGCTTCGATCGCTTAAAGCCAAACCGAAGCGCTTTGAAACCAAAGTTATTGCGGAGGGCGAAACGCGGCAGTGTTAAAAACTGCTAGCGCGTCTTGCTAGTAGACATATAATGGGTACGACAAGCTAATTCTTAACAGGGGCAAAAAGCAAAAGGCTAGTGTGAACTATGGACAACCTTAAAGTGAAGGAAATCATCGAAATTTGTAGGGAACTCAGCATTACTTTGGGCCGTGCGAAACTAAAGCAAGTGATCCTTGAGATCATGAAGAATGAAGGAGTGTCGGCTGAGGAAGTCGCTGAGGCCTGCATGAATATAAAAACACGCCGTGAGGAAGGTGAAAGGCGAGAAGTTCGCGAACGCGAAGAAGCTGAAAGGTGAGAAGTTCACCAATGTGAAGAAGCTGAAAGGTGCGAATGTCGCGAGCGTGAGGAGGCCGAGAGACAGGAGTGCCTTGAGTTGAAACGAATAGAATTCGCAATCCTACAGTGTTCGCAGGGGCCTACCGTAGCTTCTCCGACAGTTCTGGTCAGCGGTCAGAGAGTTCGCGACTAACTGCCACCGCTCGTAGTAGGCGAGGACATGGCGAAGTATCTCTTCAAGTTTGAACACGTGCGCGAAATGCTTTGGAGCGGTCTCTTTGGGCACAGAACCTGTTAGCTCTTCTTCCTGGCGAAGCGTCCGACGTGATAACGTGCTTGTCGAGGGAAGTGTTTGAGAGCTATGACAGGGTTAAGGAAGTGCTCTTGAGACGTTATAAGTTGTCACCCGAGGCTTTCAGGCAAAAGGTTCCGGTATGCTAAAAAGGGGAATGAGTCACACGTTGACTTCGCGTTTCGTCTTAAAACCGATTTAATTGAATGGCTCAATGGCGGAGGTGTTTATGACGATCGCGACAAAGTTGTAGAATGCACTGCATTGAAGAAATTGTACCGCTGCATCGAGGAACATGTCAAGCTTTGGCTGCAGGACAAAGGTGGTGAAGTACAGCTAAACAAGGTGGCAGAGTTAGCTGAAGAGTATTATACTCGCCGAAAGTTGTATAGCAGGGAAGTGCACGTTGAAAAGGATGAAAGGAAAGAGGGCTTTTCAAAGAAACCTTATCAACAGATACCCGCTCCACACAGTAATTTCAGGAAGGACCTGTCTCTTACAAAGGACACTGTAGGGGAAGGGCAAACGGAAACGGAGAGATCGAGTGAGGTTCTTAAACAACGCATTGACACCACACGGGCGTTTGAATCACAGAAGCCGCTAATCTGCTACAACTGCAAAAAGGAAGGGCACATCGCGATAAAGTGTAAGCAAAAGTTTTCTTTCGCAACAATCCGAGAATCGGAAAAGATCATACGGTTGTTTGAGCCATATCTCCAAGAAATTAGTTTGAATGGGAAAACGTGTCCAGCACTTCGAGACTCAGCGGCAACCATGGACATTGTCCATCTTCGTTGGTGTCTCCGAATGACTTTATAGGAGAATGCGCGTGGATCAGACAAGTCGCCGAGGAGCAGAGTGCTTGCTTACCAATCGCTACGGTGCCCATTGAAGGCCCGTTCGGTAAGCTTCGCACCGAAGCGGCTATGTCCGCCGCGCTTCCCGATCGTTTTTTTTATCTTTTTAGTAATAAGTCAGAGCATCTTCTGAATGAGCAGCGTAAATCGTTCTTTTCCAACTTAGTGTACAAGGCTCTCAAGCGATCGCACGCGCGGAAGCTTTAGCAAAAATTCTATCTTGTTCAATGTGGTGAAGCACCAAGTGCAAAAGCTGCTGATCTGTGTCATCTTGGCGTTGAGTCTACGAAACCTCAGACAGGAAATTCTCCGTGTGAGTCATTTGAGAAGACACTCGAGCAGCCCGTCGCTGAAGCCACGGGCGTGGTCTGTGTCGGCGGAGGAGACGACATGGCACCATTGAGTCAGAGTGAGAGGGGTGCAACCACTCTCACCTGCAGAGGAAAGTTGGAGGGAGCTGTCGAGGGTTGATCGAAACACGCTCATTCGAGAGCAGCGTGAGGACGTCTCGTATAAAGCGCTAATGGTGAGCGTAAAGTAAGGAACCAAGGAAAAGAATGTTTCTTTTTATGAGAAATCAGGACACATATACTGTAGTTACACAGATGTGCAACGTCGCAAGTATCAGCAGCTGTAGGTACCACATAGGTATCGTCACCTAAAAGTGGCCGGTTACTGAGGTTGAGTATGATACTCCAACAGCACAACTTTGACGTTCGCTACAAAGAAAGGAAAGCTAAACGCTAATGCAGACGCATTGAACCACGCGTTTCAGTTAGTACCTTTTCCATTTTTCGGTTTCTCGATGGGCCACAATTTTGTCCTCATCACAGTTTTATCTGAGCGCTCTCGTCCACAGTGATCTCAAGGGGCCAACATTATGTTGTATTCTTTTTCATTACGTTATTTTACGTGTAAAATTTTGAGTTCTCATTTTAAGAGTCTTGTGTCCCACATATGCCTCTTCAAGTAGAGGCAATAAAATTCCGATAGACACGTAGCTAGGTATATGTTGTACTATACTTTGTCTGGTGTTCTGTCGGATGACCGATGGCAATGCTTGTGTCGTGTGTTTTCTGTTGTCAAACCGTTCTTGACCAGTTGCAGAACCATAGACATGCGCTGAGACCAAAAATCGTCAGAAGAGACGAGTGAAGCTGGCCGGCAAGTTGCGGCGACAAGCCAATGGAACTGGGATCCATCCTCGAGAATGAGATGTGTTCACGGAATGAAGTCTGGAGCTACATTCTCCCCATGGCCTTGGAGGCAAATCTAGAGGGACCTGGCGAACGAGTGCACCCGACATCCAAGCCACGTGGAAGGAGATGGTCTTTCCGGTGCATTGTCAGACGTGTCAGACGGCGGGGGTGCTGTTACGCCTGCGAGTCCACACCAAACATCAATGCCTCTGCAAAGGCAATCTGTGTGAAGGCCAGCCATGGAACCCGCCTGACGCGATCAACTCAACCACATCATCAAGTGGGGACGCCAGTCTGTCACGCAACGCACAGCGAGCTCCCTCAGCCCTCGAGCCCTTTGAAGCAATCGGCGCCTTCCAGCCTGGCGAGTCTTACGCAATGCGTGGCCACGTCACTCGTCCTTGGATGCAACCACGTGCAGCGGCTCCAGATTTTAGTAGCAAAACAGGGCGCATCAGCGGGCCTCATTGGAGGATTCTGACTTCACGGTCAACGGCGCTTCTGGTTGGACGTGGGCACCTCAAAGGATCCACCCAGTGCCTATAAAAAAAGCCCTGCGGCGCGTCGCCAGCAGTAGACCTATGTGTCAGAGAAGCCTCTCGTTGCTTCGAGGCCTTTCGCTTTCGGCGCGGTCGATGTCCTTGGTAGCGGCGAGCTTTGTGGCACCCATCGTGACCTCGTCGGTGGTTCGCTTCGTAACAGCTTGCGAGAGAAGATATCTCGGCTTTTTTAGTCTCTAAACTGTCGGCCCCAGTGCCGAATTCGTAACGCCTCTATTTTTATGCTGTTCACAAAGCTGGCCTTAACTCACCGCCGTCCCGTCCACTCGTATATCGGCTCTGCGCAGAAGCAGTCGCAAGCTGACTAACACACGCTACCGAAATGCTAATGACCGTGTCGGTGGAGTTAGAAGCAGTGGCGCCTTCGGGACCGTGTTGGCGTCTCGCCTTCGCAACACCGCTGCTCTTCACACGGTTACAACACAGGAAAGAGGTCGCCACTTTCACACTGCGCCGTTTTGTGATGTGTCATGGAGGCCCTCAAGAACTCCTTGTCCGAGATGGTCGAACAATTATTCGCTCAATGTGCTTTGTACGTTGCACATGTACCGGTTGCCACCCTCAAACCAATGGTGCTACCAAGTTCTTTAATTGTACTCTCGGTGATATGTTCACTACGTACGTGACGCCTGATCAGTCTAACTGGGGCTTACCTACACCTGCAATACAGTGACGCAATCACCATCAGCTTTCTCCTCTTTATACCCCTTCTACGGCCGCCACTCTTCCCACATCATTGACCCTATTCTGCCCCATCGATCAGACGCTTCCGAGTGCCTGCTGACTTGGACGCCGCCAGTAAAAGCAGTAGTAAAAGCTCTATTGTACTACAGCGATTTGGGAAGATAGTGGGTGGTTTCTCTAGTCCAGGGCCCCGCTGGCCTTTACGGCTTGCTTGGCCTGATCGAGCCGAGAAACTTGGCTCTCTTTCGAACCTTCCTCGCAAGACAGACCTCCCACTGCCTCTCAAAGAGGTTTCTCCTGAATACGAATGAATTAATTTCGGGTGACTTGAGTCTACACGTCCACGTTATATGGTAAGAGATGGCTGCTACGAGCGGGTACTGCGTTGTGTGAACTTAGTTGAGAGTTAGCAGGTTGGGATAGGTGTTTGTTTGTAACTGGCGCCAGTCCCTAGCCTGCCCGTTATGAAGTTTGGGGTGTGGCGGGCTGAATTCTTGCCTTCCCTTTGTAGCTCCAGGATGTCGCGTGGGCTGACTGGAGGTCCTTCGAGAATAGCTATGAGTACTCGGCTACTAGTTCCATGAGCTATATTGTCGGCCCCCTCATTACCCTCCAGACCCGCGTGCGCTGGACACCAAATGAAAGCGTGATATTGTTCAAAGTGTGTTCCTAAAATTTTAGCTGCTGTTTTTGATAGAGCTCCGGTCAGGTATTCGTGGCATACTGACTGTGAGTCCAAGATAACTATAGGGCGTCTTGGGTCTCGTATTCGGCATCTCGTAAGGCCAATTCTATGGCTGCCGACTCTGCCGTGCTAACTGAGGCAGTTCGTATGGTTGCTGTGAATGTACTGGTTTGAATTTCGCTCCGACATTGTATTTATCTGTGTCTATTTTGCACGCGTCCGTGTAGTGCACGTCTCGATGGGGTCGAAATTGTCTTTGAAAAGCTGCGGCCCTGGCCTCTCGTCTGTTCTTATGATATTTGACGCTCATAATTTTCGAAATGAGAAAAACAATTATGTGTTCTCTCACCTCATGGGACAGAAGTGTCTGTTCTTCACAATATTGTGGTCTTAGTTGGCACCCTAGCTTGTACTAAGGTTCTACTTTGCTCGATTGAGTTGAGCCCTTCACGCTGCACGAGAACAACTGAGGTTGCGTGCTCTTCGAATGTGTTATGATTGCTCAGGTGTTCGAGTTTTTCAGCGATTGTGTTGTGTGGCAGTCTTATTGTTGATTTGTATGCTGTGCGTAATAAAGCGTGTACCTGGTGGGTCTCTTTGATAGTTTCTGGAACGGAAGGCCATAAGTCACGCGACTTATGACGAAAGCCTACACTAGCCTGTTCTTCTGTGAAGCATTTTCAAAAACGATACTCTTTCTTGGGGACATTCGACGCGAAAATTTTGGTCTGTCTGTCTGTCTGTCTGTCTGTCTGTCTGTCTGTTTGTACAATTCTCTGTTTGTACACTCTTAACAACACCGAGTATTTAAAACAGCCGACTCCATCAGTCGCTAACCCCCAACGTTGCTCAAGGTTTAGCGTTAATACTTGTGCAATTGTCACATAAAATCAATTATTGCGCATTTCTGGGGCACCACAATAACAGGTATATATTCTCCATGTGCGCCTTTTACTAGAAAAAGCATAGATAAGTAATTATAAGGACTGTAGCGGTTATCACGCTGCGCTGAACACGCAGCGCTTGCACGAAACGGCCACTGTTTGCAACGCCTTTTTAAGACGAGACGGTGGTGGCCCCTACCTGAGAGAACATCAAATAAATATTTTGTTCACTCTCTCCACACGCAAGGATATCGTCTGTCGACGACATTTGCAGAATACATGCAGATACTAGGCCAATTTTTATTTGTGGTGACTCGGTAGATTATGCGCGCTATGCCTGAAGTGGGTTTCCTTAGTTTGGCTAAGGTGCGACCGACCCTGCTGTCTTCCGGAATCCGCAGACCTAATATGCCGCGCCTCGTGACCTTAAGCACTTTTTTTATTCGAATTCACCGCTCTTCAGTGTGATCGCGGGCGCGTGGGTAGGCAAGTAGCGGCCTCCCACGGGGATTTTTATAACTTGCTTTTTCAGTCACAGACACACAGACAATTCTTTGCTCATGGCCAATGGGGCTGATGCCGGCGGCAGGATTATTGTGAAAACACAGGGATGTGTGGCGTATTATTTTTCGTTTCTGTCCTATGCCAGTGATATGATGGTGTTTTGAGGCGCAAGGACCGTTCGATGACTTTGACGGCCATAGAGGGTAAAGTTTATGGCTGGAATACGTGAATCAAAATAGTTTCAACATTATTTCAAGAGGCACTTTGTTTTTGGGTCTTTTTAGGAGCGCCCCATTCGGAGATATCGCGTCGGTCTTCTACGTCTTTTTTTTATAATGATAAGCTAGAAATCAAAATTCCCCTGTGACTGGTGACAAAACGTATTATCACCTTGCTACTCCACGCCACTGGAAAAAAACCTGAAAATTTTCTGCAGATAGGGTGTTTAATTACTGATTAGCACTATTGTCATAGGAGGCATCACAAGATCCGCTCTAAATTTCTACTGCAGATGAGCCGCAGAAAAGAACAAGGTGTGTACATTTACAGTCAGTTTTTCGTACTTCGTGGTATCACTGCCGTGGCAGCAGTCTTCGTTGCGCAAAAAGGCAGGAGCGCACGTATTGCGCTGGTGCGCCATAAAAGTGCATAAACGGTGCGCCGTCGCTGGCATCGACGTCAGTCAGTGGAGGAGAGACCAGTGATAGTAGAGTCCGCGCACCCTCGTTCAAAGCGGGGAAAGCCGCCAAATGCGTAACTATCGAGGAGACTTGCGGTGCAGTAACCGTGCAGTATTGCTAATGGCGATCCCTTTATCTTGCAGAGGTGTACATTAGAGGTGCTGTTAACGTTTAGCCCGTTGTTCGCCTGCTTGTATAAAGCGTAAAATCTGCAAGGTTTTATTTGGGGAATTTCCTCCTAAGTTACCCATATTTTCCTTTATTGATGCCATCTGGTAGATGTCAATGGCTTGAGTAAGGAGATTAACAGCAATAAAACGCATTCCGGGCAGTGGTTGTGGGCTAGGATGCCTTATGCATTCACTTCCTATTCGAGACAAATAAAATACCTTGCATGAGCACTGTCGTACGTGCCTTCACTTTTTTATTGTTCCGTAAGTGCACACGGTACTTTTCTGTCACATGTTACTGCAAAATTACTTAAACTCATGTGCAACTTAGTTCAATGCAAATGCAGTTTTAACTGAATAGTTACAAAAGGCGCAAAACAGTAATTTCTTCGTTTAAGTGGCAAATATTCTAGAAGATATGTAAGTTGTTTTGCTACGGGGAGTTTCTTTCGTTCATGTTTTCTGCTTACTTAAAAATTAGTATTGTGTCATAGTGTTCTGGAATATTATGGAGTTTGACGTGACACTTGTAATTTAGTTTTCCTGTTTCAAACTCCAGAAATATTTTATTTATTGTATAACAAATGTATCATACAGGGTTGGGTCAGTGAAATCTGTCGAATGAAAATGTAAGCAAGCCTCATCATTTTCATTATTGTTTTTTTGCCTTTGCGACTCTTAATACTCTTTTACTTCATAGTTTCACATGGTCTTTGCATTGTTGTCATAGCAGCAATAGCGTGCGCATACAATAACAAAAATATATTGGTAGTTTGCCTTTCAAAATGGTAGAAGCGTTATATACCTCTCGTCGTTTCAAAAGCAACGTAAATTACTTCACGTCCTAGCCGATACCGCATAAACTTAGTAGGAAAGTAGGAAGGAACAGGAAGAAAAGGAAAGGCAAGTATGTTGACCAGTTTGAGAGGACTGGTATGCTACGCCACACAGGGGAAAGGGGTATGGGAGTTTAAAAGATGGAGAAAGAGAGAGAGACGAGAAAGCAGGCACATAAATGTCGCACTTCACAGTCATCATAGCACAATAAGCTGATAGTCACTAGTGCAAGTCTGTTTTCTTCAGGAAGTAGAGCACCACCTTTATCGCCTACCTACTTGATGTCCTTTCAGGTTGACATTTCAGAATTGTTTCTGATCAGACTAACTGATTAAGTGTTCCGTTAGCCAGGCGATGCAATTTTCGAAGACATTCGTTCAGTGCACTTGATCAAGGAGATTTGTCAAATGTTTTCATAGCACAGATTCTGATGCCTTTACAACTGGTTTTATGAAGGCATATCTTGAAATATGACATCATGTACTCGGATGTATAGTAAATGTAAGACAGTTACGGGGTGGGGGAGGGGGTCAACATTTTATTTTGAAAAGCCTGAGCGGCACAGTCCCTAGTCCTGTACGCCATTGGAGATGGCCGCTGCCCGGCAGCGCACAACCACAGAGCGTCGCATACCCAATGTCTGGGGCTCCAGAAGATAAAATCAATTGGATTTGGAAATATTTCTTTCTTTTGCGAGTCCTAAGCTTCACATATACTGGCTGCGGCTCTCGAGACCCACCCCTTCCCACTCTTCGTGGTTCATTCGTGCCTACACTCGATTATGCTTGCACACGATCTGCCAATAAATATCAGTTGATTATGCTAGCATATTTTGGTTTATAGGACAAAATGTTGCTATATAAACGCAATGGGTAGAACAAAAAAAGTGGCGAAAGTGTTTCATTACAACATAAAATGGTGAAACGTCTGAAATCAGGTTGTCACATTGAGGTGTAAAGTTTACCTTCCTACGCTAGCTGTACGTATGTAAACTATGTAAAATTTGTAAACTAAGTGAGCGCACACTATGTATACAAGTACTACTGAATGTCGGGCATGCACAGGCTGCCCATTGTATGTGGGGTGCTTGAAACACGATTGATCTCGCAAATGAACGCACTTAGCTCTCCATATTGAATGTATTCCTTTTCAAGAGTTTGCGTGAATAATGAAGCATGGTCTTTATAATAAGTACAATTATTTTAAATGCCATTGCGAACCTATAAATGCACCCGAGCATATCACCATGCTCATGTGACTTGACAAGATCGAGTGACTGCAGCGACAAACATATATTTTATGCTTACCGCATCAACACAGGGTGGGTTTCCGTAACTCGAGACACTTGAAATGTTTCTGCGGAAGTAAAAGAGGACACTTTGTGAATTTAGACCACGGCGCTCATCTTATTTTACCAGCATATACACAGTATTCGCAAAAGAATTAAAAAAACAATATAAGCGTCGAATAAATTTCAACATGTGCAACGTGTTTGCCGTTTTATTGTCTGACAGTTATAGTAGATATTGCGGTTTATGTAACAGCGGTTTCATTGGTTAGAAGCCTTATATACATCGGTGTGCAAAAAATGCGACACCAAAACCCCTGCTCAGGCAATCAATCACGATCTCCGCTCACACTGTCACGTTCTCCTCTAGCAACGCGAAAAATGATGCTGCGAGCACTTCACAATTCAGCAAAGTACTTCATTAAACCTAACTGAATAATATTGTTACACAAGGCAAGGTAACTTAGTGGGGGTTTTTAATGGGCGCTGAGTCCGCGATCACCGTGTGATGATGATCATCTCCACCGCCATGGCTCGTACCCACTCAGAGGGATCGCAGTGAAGGCAACGTCGTCTTCATTCTCTACCCGCGCTTCCCTTGTTTTTCCTGGTAGTGATACTTCATATCATTCCTCCGGTCTCAGACGAAGCCCTCTGGGCGAGTCATTCTTGCATCCTTCGTGTCAACGGCTTCAGGCGGGCAACATGCGTCACCTCTGTCTTGCATGAACGTCGGCCACTAGTGGTGACACGTGCAATTTCATAGTTGACCTCGCTGAGGCGATGGAGTATCACGAAAGGCCCGGCGTAGTGTGCCAGTAGCTTTTGGCACAAGCCACGTCTGTGTATGGGGGTCCACACCCACACTAGATCACCGGGGGCATAGGTTACATGCCTATGTTGACTGTCGTAGCGAGTTTTAGAGGACTCTTGCGCTGCCAGTGTACGTAGGCAGGCAAGTCGACGTCTCTCTTCCGCACGACACAAAGTTTCCGCGATTGTTAAATTGTCATGGACGACAAAAGGAAAGATAGTGTCCAGCGTATGTCAAGGTGAGCGAGCGTAGAGCAGATAGAAAGGGCTGTAGCCTGTCGTTTCGTGTTTCGACGTGTTGAAGGCGTACGTGACGAATGGTAAAACTTCATCCCAGTTTTTGTGTTCGGAGGCGACGTACATTGACAACATGTTGATCAACGTTCGATTTGTGCGCTCGGTGAGGCCGTTAGTTTGTGGATGATACGCAGTTGAGTGTCGGAACTTGGAGGCACACAAACGAAGTAATGATTCGACAATATCAGCGGTAAATTGTCGTCCACGGTCACTTATTATCACGCGAGAAGGTCCGTATCGGAGGATGACTGAATGCAACAGGAACTCCGAAACCTGGTCTGCCGTGGCGGAGCATAAGGCAGCCGTCTCGCAGTACCGCGTCAGGTAGTCGGCGCATACAATTATCCACCGGTTACCTTTCGAGGAGCGTGGAAATGGTCCCATCAGATCAATGCCCACCTTTTCAAAAGGATAACCGGGAGGCTTTACAGATTGCAGGTGACCAACTGGACCTGAGGAGGGCCGCTTGTGGCTCTGGCACTGCGTACAGCTGGCCACGTAGTTCTGAATTGTCTTGCTCATTTTCGGCCAATAGAACCGCTCTTTCGTGCGACTAAGTGTTCGTGCGGTTCCTAGATGGCCAGAGGTGGGGTCATCATGCGTGAGACGCAGAACAGACGTTTGGAGGGACGCAGGAACAACTAGCAGAAAGCGGGCGCCCGTCGTGGACAAGTTTCTCTAGTACAGAAGACCATTTCGGACGTATAATTGGCCTTCGCTCAATGAATTTCTCGCTCCAGGGAAGAGAGCTTTCAAGCTTGGGTCATTACGCTGCTCAGCGGCGAAAGTCACGGCATCGGGAAAGCCAGACGACAGAGAAGCGATAAGGTGGTCAAAGTTATCACCTTCACAATCTGTCGATAGTAGCGGCATTCTCGAGAGGCAATCCGCATCAGCGTGTAGACGGCCAGTCTTGTATAAAATGGTGAATACATGTTCTTGCAAACGAATGGCCCATCGTGCGAGGCGGCCGGATGGGTCACGAAGGTTGACCAGCCAACACAGGGAATGGTGATCTGTGACGATAGTGAACGGGCGACCATAGATGTATGAGCGAAACCGTTGCACGGCAAAGACTACCGCTAGGCATTTCTGTTCGGTCACTGTGTAGTTGCGTTCAGGCTTGCTTAAAGAACGACTTGCGTACGCCACAGCGTGTTCCTTCTTGCTAGCACGCTGAACGAGAACGGCACCGATACCAATGCCACTTGCGCCTGTGTGAATTTCCGCGGGCGACGAAGGATCGAAGTGCCGAAGTATTGGCTGCGAAGTTAACAAACGCTTCAGCTTGTGAAAAGCGGCATCGCACTCGGAGGTCCACTGAAACGGGCTGTTCTTGCGTAGAAGGCTCGTCAGGGGGTGAACGACATACGCAAACTTGGGTACGAACCGGCGGAAGTACGAGCAGAGCCCGATAAAGCTACGCAGTTGTTTCACAGATTTAGGACGCTCGAACGCTTCAACGGCTGCTGTCTTTTGTGAATCAGGTCTAATGCCATCTTTGTCGACGAGATGTCCTAACACCAATGTCTGTCGCTCGCCAAAGTGGCGTTTTTTTTAATTCAATACAAGACCAGCTTTTTCAATGAAGCTGAGCACGATGTCTAGGCGAGTGTTGTGCTCCTCAAACGTACGTCCAAAAATTACGACATCGTCAAGGTAACACATGCATATATGCCATTTTAAACCACGCAATATAGAGTCCATAAATCTTTCGAATGTCGCAGGAGAATTACATAATCCGAATGGCATAACGTTGAACTCATAAAGTCCGTCAGTCGTAACAAATGCCGTCTTTTTTTTTGTCAGCTGCGTGCATCGGAATTTGCCAGTAACCTGATCTCAGGTCGACAGATGAAAAGTAGGACGCTGAATGCAGGCAGTTGAGAGCATCATCGATGCGCGGCAGTAGATAGACGTCTTTCTTGGTAACAGAATTCAGTCGGCGGTTGTCAACACAAAATCTCCACGTACCATCTTTCTTTCTCACTAGGATGACGGGAGCAGCCCACGGACTTGCCGATTCCTGTATTATTCCCTTTTCCAGCATCTCTTGGACTTGCTCGTTGATGATCTTGCGCTCCGATGGTGCCACACGGTAAGGTTTCTGCCTAATGGGATGCGCCGACTCGGTGTGGATCTGATGACGTATCCGGGATGCTGGGATTAAAGGTTTTTGGCTGTATTTAGAAAAATCGAACACTTTCGAGTGCTTAGACAGAACGTCGAGCAGTGTATGACGTTCGCTTTGGTCAAGTGACTTGCTGACCATTTGTAGCAATTGGGCATCTTGTGAACCTTCTAAGCCTAGATGTTCATTTTGGCTTGTAGCATCAACAAGCGCAACCAGCGTCGTACATGATTCGGGTCTAAATACTGCAAGTTTCATGCCGCCTGGCAGAATTGCAGGCTCCATGAAACTGTTCATTTCCCCACACCTGCCCGTCCATCAACGACTGACACTATACAATGGGGTATGAGAATGTTCTTTTTCAGGCATGCCGAGGGAATCGGTTCGAGCGTAGCATCAAACGTGCCACAGTTGTTACTGGAACATGTCACGGGAACACACATAGCAGAAAATGCAAGAACGACTGTATCCACGAAGACGAAAAAGATGCAATCCTCCGGACAGGAATTTTCCAAGAGCGCCGTTGGGAAAGTACCGTGTATAGAAAGATGCCCACTTCTGCAGTCTACAGTTGCCCCACACTCACACAAGAAGTCAATACCCAAGATAACGTCATGTGTAGACCGTGGAATAACCGCAAACTCTGTGCAAAACACCTTGCCACACAGCGAGACGTCCACAGTACAATATCCCACCGGACACAACACGTCACCGCTTACACCATGAAATGTCACCCCACGGTTCAGGCGAAACATCACTTTTGGTCCTAGCAGGTTCTTAAAATTTACACTCATCACCGAGACTGTCGCGCCTGTATCCACAAGTGCCATAGTAGCCACTCCATCGACAACTACACAAACTTTGTTCTTCAACATGAACGCTGACGGGGGTATATCTGTAGATACCACCTGTGATCTTGCGGCTTCACCCCCACTGGCCGCACCAACTAGTTTTCCGGCGGTGGTGTACGTGCGCGTCGCCGAGGCGACGGCGATCGTGGAGCACGGGGAGCTGGTGGAGGCGTCAAACTTCGATCAGAGGCCGGCGAGGGGTAGCGTGACCCGGTAGGTGCGCGTGGTTTCCGTGGCGTGGAGTACGGCAGGTCGAAATGTTGGTGATACATCTGCCAAGACTGTCGCTGATATGGGCGGTGGTCACAAAAACGTGCAATATGACCCGGGACGCCACAGTTGTAGCATACCGGAATTGGTCGAGGGGCGCGTGGCTGCTCACAGTAGCGACTCCTTTCGGAAGGCTTGGGATAGTGGCGCCGCCCTTCAGGGGCACTGTAGGCAGTCGCTGTTGTGTAAACAGGCGGGCGAAAACTTCGTTCATAGTTTGGAGGTGGTTGACGTGGGAATGCAGCTTGCCGTGTGCCTTGATATTCATGAGCGTCTGCTGCGTTTATCGATGGTTGCCATGGTGGAAGAGAAACAGGAGTCCGCACACGTTCTGGTTCGTTTACGTACACGTCCTGAAAATCGCGTTGCATGAGAACCTACGTTGCCTTTCGACACGCTCCTTCCTGCCATTGGCCACACGTCAGAATATGCCCGCGATGTGATTTATAGAGCTCTAGAGGCCCGTGAGATTGCTCGCCGGCGTCTGAGCGATTCGCAAGAACGACAACGACAGGTCTACAACGCGTGCCACCGTGATGTCCACTTCAGTCAAGGTGACACAGTCCTTCTCTGGACGCCGTCGCGGCGAGTTGGCCTGTGCGAAAAGCTGACTTTACCGTACTCAGGTCCGTACCGTGTTGTGCGCCAAGTCACCGACGTGACATATGAAATTGAACCTCTTAACGCCACCAGCGCGCGATCGTGTTCTGACGTTGTTCACGTGACTCGGCTGAAACGATTTTACTCAGACCAGCCAAGCACCGAGACGGTGCCTTCGCCGCCGGGGGTGATGCTACGGGGCGCCACAAATGAACATTCTAGAAAAGAGGACGATGTTTAGCGCGAGCTCGTGCAGACCGGGCTCCATATTGTATGCCTGCCTGTTTACCAAAAGTAAAGGCATTTTTCAGACGCCTTCTCCCCGTAACATTTTGGTGGAGAGTGCGGGTCTCCTCACAGTCAACACCACGACAATTCTACGCAGCGGACGTTCCTTGGCTGCCTGTGCGATGCCTGATCAAGACGAACACGAGGATTCTTCGGAGACTACCCCAACCGTGCTTCGTCAAACTACGCAGCAACCAACAGCACCGCATCCAGCTGCTACTAACCGCACCGTCGTCCTGACTCAACCGCGTGACCCAGGCACATTTTCGGGCAGTGACAGTACAGACGTGGAGGAATGGCTCCAGCTGTACGAAAGGGTGAGCGCTCTTTACAACTGGGATCCGACGCTCATGTTGGCCAATATTATTTTCTACCTTGACGGTACAGCTAAAGTTTGGTTTTCCAACCACGAGGAAGATATTACGAGTTGGGAAATCTGTAAGCAGAAACTCATCAATCTCTTCGGCAAGCCCATCGGGCGTCGTCGTGCTGCGCAGAAAGAACTAGCGTCCCGACTCCAGTCCGGCACCGAGTCGTACGTCACATACATACAGCATGTGCTCGCCCTCTGCCGGAAGGTTGATGACAAGATGCCGGAATCTGAAAAGGTCACGCACATCCTCAAAGGAATCGCCGATGACGCTTTCAATCTTCTCGTATATCGAAACTCATCGACCATAGACGACGTTATTAATGAATGCCGACGCTTCGAAGACGCGAAAAGTCGCCGTATCACTCCACACTTTTCGCGTCTTCCCAACACGGCTTCAACATCAACCTGCGAGGACGCCCGTTTGGCACCAGCCCCTGCTGCTTCCGACAATATCGTGCGCATCGTGCGCCACGAAATCGAGGCAGCATCTCCTCTGTCTGACCAAGTCCAGGCCCCTGACGACTCTCGCGCCACGATTTCTTTAATCAAGAGCGTCGTACGCCAGGAACTGGCCAACGCCGGACTTCAGACGCTATGCCCCGTTAACCGACCTGACTACCGACTGCCCAGTACACCTAATATGTCCCGCGGACCGAACAACCGACGCGTTACCGCAACCCGGCAGAATGGCGAACTTCCGATGACAGGCCGATCTGCTTCAACTGTGGACGAGTGGGCCATATTTCACGTAATGCCGCACTTCCTGGGGTTGGCAGCCATGGTCGCATTATGCCAACACCCGACACCCACCTGCTGGCTCTCGGATGCCGATCTACACGGCACAAGATGATGCTTCGCCATCCAGGCCCGCCCAACCAAGCCGCTCTCCGTCACCCTCTGGACGCATGTCCCGCTCAACTAACCGACGTCGCTCCCCCTCGCCCTCCTACCACCAGTCCTCGGAAAACTGACGGGCGCAGCTCCCAGAGGTGAGCCTGCTTCGACGACCCGACCCAAAATTCCTCTACACACTATACCCGGACACAACAACTTGATTAAAGTAAATGTTGACGGTACTTCTGTGGCAGCACTCATTGACCCCGGCGCTCACATATCAGTCATTCTCTACCCGCGCTTCCCTTGTTTTTCCTGGTAGTGATACTTCTTATCAATATTGTGATGTGTGAGTTGGAGCAGCACAAGCAACCTCAGAATTACTATACGTATACGCGGTTCCCGAGAGAAACGACAAGTGGCACACATTTGTGGTTATCAATAGTTCGTAATGTTTTTGTGTGTGAGTGTGCGTGCATGCGTGCTTGTCTGGATGTGTCTGCGTCTGTGGCGTGTGTGTGTGTGTGTGTGTGTGTGAGAGAGAGAGAGAGAGAGAGAGAAATTCTATGCAATATTTTTGGTTATTCAAAATTTTTCCTTTCGTAATATTTAGTAACTTGCGCTCACATCTGTCGCATCAAATAAATTTATGAATTCTGTCTGTTTTGCACGTACGCAAAGGTCTAGTTTAAGTACGTCGTCATTTTATTTCGTTTTTACTGGGTGTACTCTTCATGTTCATGTCTTTTAAAATCATTTTATGTTTACGAAAAGAACGCGTTTAATGGTCACATGCAGAATATGCACATAAAGGTGGCGATAGTTCGTTTTAATGCATAGTGCTTTGTAACTTTATAGTTTGCATCAACGGATGTCGTTCTCTGCAGGGCACATGATGTACCTTATTATTTAGGTGAGCACACTCTCGTGTTATATTTTTGGCTTACGATATTATGGCGCTATTTTTAATTTACCCTTCCTCATGACATCTTCTGGGACGTCTGAAGTTGAATAGTGTGAGAGGGGTGTAATAAACGAGGCGCAGCAATAAGAGGAAACACCTTTAATAGCCAAACTCCAGACCCTGAATGCCCACTCCTTCTGCGATCGCGTGCACGGAAACGCTCGAGCTCGTTCTTTTTCGTTGTCCTGTTTTCCTTGGCCATCGCTAGCGGCTTCTCAGTGGCGTGGCCAGAGTTACACTAACAAATTTCGTAATGAAAACAATGTTGCACGTGTCTATTGAGTGCATTTGTATGCTCTTGAGCAATCAACATATTTGCACAGCGCAAGGCTACGTGTAGTTACGACGTAACTACAAAAGGAGAGACAAGGACAGAAAGAGCACTGTCTTACACTGAACTTTTATTAGCGAAAACGCTGGAAGTATAAACTCGTGACAGCGCGTGTTAGTGTGTTAAGCTAAGTGTTTAGGCTTGGGTCCCAAGTTCGCCCCACAACCTCAGCTGGCACCTCCGGAAATGCTGACTCTTGTAAGGCAAGTAGCCAAATGGGCTCGCGAGGCCGAATGAGATTGATGTGTAGATGAAGGCATTCAGGTTCTGTCGCAGTCTCCACCAGATCACCATAACCTTTTCACCGTGCCTTTTCACCATGTTGTCACGTTTTTCAAAGAGAATTCACTAGTGTTCTTGACCGCGGATAAGGATGGGGATTTCGCTGTTTTGCCAAATGAAGTGCTCCGCTCAAAAGCCAGCAATGTTATAAGTTCCGTGTTCGAATGCAGAAGCGACCTAACGCTGACAAAAGTAAAACTGAAACCAATAAGTTGTGCAACGCACTGAAAATAAGTACGCTTGCAAGATCCATTGACAAAAGCAAGAAGCTTAGCTTAGATTTATTCTTTACGGTCAAGACTCACAAAGTAGTCTCGCCGCTTCGAGTCATTGTTTCGGAAAATGGGACGTGGCAGAAGGAAGTGGCCTTGTTTTTGCAAGATACGCTAAACTTGCTGACCATCGACGACCCCTTTCTGGTGAAAGATTCTAATGAAATGATTTCATTTCTTTCCCGTAACGAGAATGGCTTAAGTGCCTGCTCCAATGACATCAAGAATCTTTACTACTCTTTTCCATATAACATTTTACTACGGTGCGTTGAGGACTGCATTGACAACTTCGATTCAGTTGCGTTCCAGAATGCTGCGGTCATAACAGTCAGTGGCTTTCTTGAGCTTGTTGGCTTTTACTTAAAAACAACGTTTGTATCATGGAACGAAGGCGTTTTTATTCAAAAAAAGGGGTGTGCATTGGTTTATGCATAGCACCTGTTTTAAGTGACATTTTTCTCACTCACCATGACCGACGTTTGGCTAGCTGCCTCGTCCGAACGGCTGTCGTAAAGGTGTTTCGTTTTGTTGACAATTTTCCTGTGCTTTTATACTGCGATAATCGGGGCTTCGAACCTGCCGTTTCAAACATATTACGTCTTTTTGATGAGAGCATGGCGCTTCTTATTCTGATGCAAGAGCTTCCGCAAGATGCATCGTTAAGGTTTTTAGGTTTGAGATTAAACATCTCAAGTAATCACCTCTGCTGGAAATAGGAGCCCAGAGGAAGCAAACCTCTTCTACCGTACTCATCGGCTCATTCAAAGCTCGTAAAGAGAGGGATTTCTAATCATTGTCGAAGAAATTCCCTCCGAAGGTCTTGCAGCCCCTCGTTAATTAGCAGTTTCTTTGAGCATGTCTTCCGTCTGATCAGCGGTGATTTCCCCGATCGTGTGCTGGTACCGGAGGCGGAAAAGTTGCTTAGGACAATTAAACAGGGACGAGAAGCACCCGTGAACTGCGTTAGGGTGGCTAGAATGGGGAGGTGTGATGAGCGCGGCGCTTTTCGCTTGCAGGAGAAGGCCTTTCGGCGCGCCGATGCCGCTAGGGGCGCTGTTGGCAGCGGCTGGGTAGTGAGCGGTGCACTTCACAAAGTTTTCCTCGGGTGCGCTGTTTTTCTTTTGTTTTTTTTGTTTCATTTCACAGGCGGTAGCTGCTTTACAAGTACTTCTTCAATCGGTGATTGCGCTGGGTTTCTCTGAAATGCCTGAAGGTGTCAACGACAAAAAAAGGTAGACCTAGCGTCACTGCATTATGCTCGTCCGCAAAATTTAATGCTTCAGCTCAGCCTCTTCAAGAGACCCAAGGGTGGCAACGCGGATCACTTAGTGGCGGAGTCTCTCTGTCTGTAGAAAAAAGGCTGCATGAGTTGAAATAAAATGAGGAAGACTACGAAAGATTTCCATCTGATACACTAGCAGTGTCTGTCGCCCATGAGCACCGCTGAGCAGCTGGTTGTCACCCTGTATATTATGTGGCAAGCTATGCTGTGAGAAATATGGTACTTCGTAATAATCGTGATGAGAGCAAGAACGCCTGCCTTGTTTCACAGTGTTGGTGGTTACGCGTTATAAGTAACGCCGCTACTGATATAGCACGTAAATTTGGCAATTAGTATTGGACGCACTCGTTATACATGTAGAAATAGAGCTGCTGCTTAAGTAGTGCGAGTTGTAGTTGTCAGCAAGTCGTTCCTGCAACACGGTAGCGCTATTTATCATATTAAACACAGTAACGCTATTTATTCCAAAACAAAATTTGCTTCTGCTGATAGTACAGGTCACAGAGAATTAAGTTTGCAGTACCTGGAAAAGCAAGGCTCACGTTTCCATCAAACAGTTGCGATTCTAGCGGGCCCTGTGTAGGTTTACGGGGCAAAAGTTATTTACACTGCAAATACCTGCGATTGTGGTCCGCCAGCAGATGCAAGCTGCCAAAATTACTGCACTTTTTTGAGGTCAGTGATCACATCTTTTCGGAGAAGGTTGATGATGAAATAATATTTCGGCTTTCTGTGAAAATGAGAGATGGACTTTACATATGCCATGGCCGTATAAGCCATCACATGCAACTCTCAGGTGCACATTAGGCCACTGTGTTATATGTCCGGCATCTCGTGCAAAATTTCCTAGCTAATTCACCTAAAGTAGCTGTAGTTGCTTTGGTCAGAGACTTCATTCCTTTTCTTTGAATAGGTTGAGGAGCACGGGAATAAAAGCTCCAGTGGTTGATAAAGTACCGACCCAGTCACAAGTTGACAAAGCAGCAATACACGACAGACATTCATACACGTAGAATAAAAAATATACTTTACAAGTATAAATTGACACTAAGCACGGATACAAAAGGTATGAAACAAAGCTCCACAAATAGAGAGCGAGGGAATACATATGTATCAAGACTTGGCATGAAAATTGAAAGCAAAAATCAATAAGTTGAGTGACGAAAATTCCGGGAGTTGTACTATTCTGGAAAGTGAATGAGCTGGGCTAAGCACATAATGGCACGATTTTGATCATTTAAGATTATATATATCTACAGCGTCCAATTTGGGTATTAATTGTGAGGAATGAATAACACATAACATTAAAATGAAGTATCAGAAATCTTCAGGATCACAACTACACACTGGTACACAGAGACATCACAGTAAAAGATACAATACGGTAATAACAATTGTATAAAAATGCGCGAGACAGCCAGTTGTAGCGACGTTACTTGCAATATTTGAATAGATTCGTAGGAAGTTATCTATGGCAGAAGAAAAAACAAACTATCTGAGTCTTCGTGATTTCAGGTGGTCAATAGGTAATGTAGCCTGTAGGACAATGTTCATCCTAAGCGCTTCTAGGAATAGGTAAAATCCCCGTTTATTTCTTCGTGCCTAGTGAGACACACACTTGGGTTTACGTTTATCTTAGCAAGAATACTTACGGTACTAGAACCATGTTTAACGAATGCCTTACGACATGTCAAATATAAATAGGAGGTTTATTAAAATGATATTCTGGCTCCCGCAACGTGAACTCATTGATTCCAACTTCTGATCTTGGAGTATAATCGATAAAGAACCCCAGGTGGTCGAAATTTCTGGAGCCCTGCACTACGGCGTCTCTCAAAATCGTGGTGGTTTTGGGACGTTAAGCCCCACATATCAACCATGGAGTGCAATCGAAGAAGACGCTAGTTATTTTTATTTTGGTAACGGTAATCCGTTGCCTTTCTGGTAGGCAACATACGATGGTAACGCGAATATTTATTATTAGCAGAGCAAGTAACCCATCTGATTACTTTTTTTGGTAATGTATACAACACCACTTGTTTCTAAACTAAATGTTCCAAAAAATCTCTCAGTCCAGGCAGAAGTGGTATCTCAGCGGAGCTTTGCAGATCGGTCGAATTCCCTTGGTGCAATGTTATTGACTCACTCGATTCCACTTCTTTTCAAAAGGTGTAAACTAACCTTAATAATAACGAAGAACAAATAGTAAAGCTACGAGTGTTGTTGTGCATGAACACCTGACATGCATGAAAATAAAGTGTTTTTGTAAAGCTTTTCGCAAATCTGCTGCTGGAAACATGGTTAGTGCACTATTGGCGTGTAACTGTGATTGACGAAATGGAAGCAGAAATGTTGTAGGCCCGTGTGCTCAGATATCATCATCATCATCATCATCATCATCATCATCATCATCATCATCATCATCATCAGCCTGACTACGTCCACTGCAGCACAAAGGCCTCCCCCATGCTCCGCCAGTTAACCCGGTTCTGTGCTTGCGGCTGCCAATTTATACCCGCAAACTTCTTAATCTCATCTGCCCACCTAACCTTCTGTCTCCCCCTAACACGCTTCCCTTCTCTGGGAATCCAGTTAGTTATCCTTAATGACCAGCGGTTATCCTGTCTACGTGCTACGTGCCCGGCCCATGTCCATTTCCTCTTCTTTATTTCAACTATGATATCCTTCACCGCCGTTTGTCCCCTAATCCACTCTGCTCTCTTATTGTCTCTTAAGGTTACACCCACGATTTTTCTTTCCATTGCTTGCTGCGTCGTCCTCAATTTAAGCTGAACCCTCTCTGTAAGTCTCCAGGTTTCTGCTCAGTAACTAAGTACCGGCAAGATACAGCTGTTATATACCTTCCTCTTGAGGGATAGTGGCAATCTACCTGTCATAATTTGAGAGTGCTTGCCGAATGTGCTCCACCCCATTCTTACTCTTCTAGTTACTTCAAACTCGTGGTTAGGCTCTGCGGTTATTACCTGCCCTAAGTAGACATAGTCTTTTACAACTTCAAGTGCACTATTACCTATCTCGAAGCGCTGCTCCTTTCCGAAGTTGTTGTACATTACTTTAGTTTTCTGCAGATTAATTTTAAGACCCACCTTTCTGCTCTCCTTGTCTAACTCCGTAATCATGAGTTGCAATTCGTCCCCTGAGTTACTCAGCAACGCAATGTCATCGGCGAAGCGCAGGTTACTAAGGTATTCTCAATTAACTCTTATTCCTAACTGTTCCCATTCTAGGCTTCTGAAAACCTCCTGTAAGCACGCGGTAAATAGCATTTGGGAGATTGTGTCCCCCTGCCTTACACGTTCTTGATTGGTATTCTGTTGCTTTCTTTATGAAGCACTATGGTAGCAGTTGATCCCCTGTAGATTTCTTCCAAAATGTTTATATATACTTCATCTACGCCCTGATTTCGCAGTGTCTCCATGACGGCTGATATTTCTACTGAATCAAATGCCTTCTCGTAATCTATGAAGGCTATGTATAGTGGTTGGTTATACTCTGAGCATTTCTCTATTACCTGATTGATAGTATGAATGTGGTCAATTGTTGAGTAGCCTGTTCGAAATCCTGCTTGTTCCTTTGGTTGATTGAATTCTAATGTTTTCTTTACTCTGTTAGCAATTACCTTTGTAAATAGCTTGTATACTACAGAGAGCAAGCTGATCGGCCTGTAATTCTTCAAGTCCTTGTCATCTCCTTTCTTATGTATTAAGATGATGTTAGCGTTCTTCCAAGACTCTGGTACCCTTCCAGTCAGGAGACACCTCGTAAACAGGGTGGCTAGCTTTTCTAACACAATCTGTCCTCCATCTTTCAGCAGATCTGATGTTACCTGATCCTCACCAGCAGCTTTGCCTCTTTGCATGCTCTCCAAAGCTTTTCTGACTTCTTTTATCATTACTGGTGGGGAGTCATCTGGGTTACTGCTAATTCTTATAGTATTAAGGTCGTGGTTGTCTCGGCTACTGTACAGATCTCTGTAAAACTCCTCTGCTATTTTAACTATCCTATCCATATTGGTAGTTATTTTGCCTTCTTTGTCCCTTAGTGCATACATCTGACTTTAGCCTATCCCAAGTTTCCTCTTCACTGCTTTGACGCTTTCTCCATTTTTCAGAGCGTGTTCAATATTTTCCATGTTATACCTTCTTACATCGCATACTTTACGTCTCCTAATCAACTTGGAAAGCTCTGCCAGTTCTATTTTGTCTGTTGTACTTGACATTTTCATGATTGGACGCTTCTTATTTAGGTCCTTCGTTTCTTGGGAAAGCTTGCCAGCTTCCTGTCTAACTACCCTGCCTCCAACTTCCACTGCACACTCCGTAATGATACTCGTCAGATTATCATTCATTGTATCTACGCTAAGGTTGGTTTCCTCACTAACAGCCGAGTACCTGTTCTGCAGTGACACCCTGAATTCCTGTACTTTCCCTCTCAGTGCTAGCTCATTGATTGGCTTCTTGCGTATCAGTTTCGGTCGTTCTTTCTTTAAGTCAAGGCGAATTCGAGACCGTACCGTTCTATGCTGACTGCATCGTACTTTGCCAACCACTTCCACATCCTGCACGATTCCTGGGTGTGCAGTCATTATAAAGTCAATTTCGTTCTTATGTTCGCCATTAGGGCTCCTCCATGTCCACTTCGGTTTTCTCGTTTTCCGTAGAAGGTATTCAAAATCCGCAAATTATTGCGTTCTGCGAATTCTACTAGTAGCTCTCCTCTGGCGTTTCTAGTGCCGATGCCATAATCTCCTACTGCCTGGTCTCCAGCCTGCTTCTTCCCTACCTTTGCAATAAAGTCGCCCATCACTATAGTGTATCATGTTTATACCTTACTCATTGCCGATTCCACGTCTTCATAGAAGCTTTCAACTGAAGCGTCATTATGGCTGGATGTAGGCGCGTAAGCCTGTACTACCTTCATCTTGTATTTTTTTTCAGTTTAGTTACAATACCTACCACCCGTTATTTAAGGCTATAGTATTCCTCTATGTTGCCAGCTACGTTTCTGTGAATTAGGAACCCCACTCCCAGTTCTCTTCTGTTTGCCAACAAAGTGGCGACGAGGGTGGGACTGGACAAGAACTGAAGACGGCAATGGCTCTCAGCAAGCTACCGGAATTCGCTCCCGGCAGCGGCAGCTTCGACGTGTTCGTCGAAAGATTCGAGCTCTACCCCACAGTCAATGAGATTGCCGAGGCCAAGAAACTACATCCGTTCTTGAGCGCCATCGGAGAAGAAGCATACGAGACGCTCCGAAGTCTGCTACTACCCAAGACGCCGAGCACGTCGTCATACCCGGAAGTCATGTCGGCGCTGAAGAAGCACTATTCTCCGAGGCGGTCAGTGGTGAGTGAAAGATACCATTTCAACCAAAGGAAGCAAGCCTCTCA
Organism: Rhipicephalus microplus; assembly: GCF_013339725.1. NCBI lineage: Eukaryota > Metazoa > Arthropoda > Arachnida > Ixodida > Ixodidae > Rhipicephalus > Rhipicephalus microplus. The sequence goes on along the minus strand of NC_051175.1, from coordinate 48,059,647 downwards.
AGAAACTGTCGCAGAATTTGTGGTACAGCTGAAGAAATTGGCATCATTATGTGACTTCGGCGCCTTTTTGGAACAAGCGCTTCGTGACCGCCCGATAGCAGGCCTGCATTCTGAAGTCCTACGTTGCCTGTTGCTGGCCATGAGCGACAGCGAGCTCACCTGGGACCGCGTCTGCAACACCGCTACGGCCATGGAGGCGGCAGCGAAAAACGCCGTGGAAATGGTCGCGGGAAACACCGCCGAACAGTCAGCCAGCTGCAGTGGCATACATTGGCAGAGCCAATCAGCAGCGTTGCATCGGAGTTCACAAAGTGGGGCATGCGCCGGCCACGGCTCCGGCAACACAAAGACTTCGGTGACACGGACTAAGATATCTGTCAGTGATGCGGAGGACAACACGCACCTGTAAGTTGTCCTTTTCTGAACAGCAGGTGTTATAAATGTCAAAAGAAGGGCCATGTCACGAAAATGTGTAAAAGCAGGGTTGTACATTAACTAGAAAAGCAGCACTCGTCGGACACTGAACTGCTAACGCTTTGTCACACCGATAACCGTTCGGGAAACCGTGTCATTGTAATAAATATAAGACTAAACGGGAAAGAGGTACCCATGGAACTAGACACGGGAGCGGCAGTTTCTATTATGTCCGAAGCAGAGTGCGCGAAGTATTTTCCTGGGGCAAATTTCAGGCAAGCAGATGTCAGATTTGTTACATATAACGGTACACCCGCTGATACCAAAGGCCTCATTGACGTTGAAGTGCAATACCACGAACTGTGCTTTTATTTGCCGCTAGTAATTGCCAAAGAGACGAAATGTGCTAGAATGCCTACGTTGTTTGGCCGTAACTGGATGAATAAAATCAAAATCCGATGGCATGAAGTTATGCAAGTGAAGGCACTGACAAAAGAAACTCCCTTGACTGACAAATACCGCGAAGTGTTTGAGCCGGGTTACGGAGCAATAAGAGGGTTCAAGGCGAGCATTGTTGTTAAAGAAAACGCTTCACCTGTATTCTGTAAGGCGCGATCAGTGCCGTATGCGCTACGCGAACAAGTCAAGCAGGAATTGGCAAACTTAGAAAAAGCTGGAGTCATTTACCGGGTGCGGCACAGTGCGTGGGCGACACCTCTGGTGATCGTGCCCAAGAAAAATGGCAAGGAGCTTCGGCTATGTGGTGACTACCGTGTCACAGTAAATCCTGCCATTGAGATAGACCAGTACCCGCTCCCTCTGCCAGAAGATATTTTTGCAACTTTACATGGTGGAACTGTCTTTTCGGTTCTGGACTTGTCCAAGGCGTACTTACAGCTCGAATTGGACGAGCGAGCACAAGAACTGCTCACTGTCAATACCCGCCTGGGGCTGTTCAGGTTCCGGCGCTTGCCATACGGCGTAGCCTGTGCACCGGTGGTGTTCCAGGCCGTGATGGATCAGATTCTACACGGCCTCTCAGGAATGGCCTGTAACTTAGATGACGTTGTCATCGCAGGCGCAGATAGAAAGCAATGCCATGACAGGTTGGAGCAGGTGCTCATACGCCTAAGATAACATGGCATACGGGTCAACACTGAGAAGTGTAAGCTGCTCCAAGAACGAATCAGATACCTGGGTCATGAAGTTGACCAGAATGGGTTGCATCCTACGGCGGATAAAGTAGCTGCCATCAAGCAGGCGCCAAAACCGGACAACGTGACTCAGCTCAAAGCCTTTTTCGGCTTGGTAAATTTCTACTCAAAATTTTCGCCAAATCTGGCTACGGTTTTAGAGCCCCTGCATAACTTCTTGCGTCGAAAAGCAGCATGAGATTGGTCACGCCAATGTGATGAGGCATTTAGAACCTTTAAGGAAATGCTTACTAACGAAAATGTGCTTGAGTTGTATGATGTCAACAAAGAAATACAGCTAACGTGTGACGCCTCCGAGTACGGTTTGGGAGCTGTTTTGTCGCATGTTGTGGGCGGCACAGAGAAGCCAATAGCATTTGCGTCGCGATCACTATCACATGCGGAGCGTAGTTACAGCCAAATAGAGAAAGAAGCTTTGAGCATTGTGTTTGGTCTGAAGCGATTTTATAACTACTTGTATGGTCTAACTTTTAAGGTTCTTACCAACCATCAACTTCTCACCATGCTCTTCGACCCGAAAAGGAAAGCTAGTGCTGTAGCCACAGCTAGGGTACACCGATGGGCTGTTTTCTAGCTGACTACAGCCATAAGATTGCACATAAGCCGGGCACGGCAATCAGTAACGCAGATGCTTTATCTAGACTGCCATTGCCCCAGACCTCTGAGCAAAATGAAGACATTTTTTTTATTTTGCCATTCTGGACGAACTACCGCTGACAGCAAAAGATATAGAGCGTGAAACAACGCGCGACAAGCTACTATCAGTAGTGCGCGACTTGATTTGGCACGGCTGGCCGAAAGCTGTCGCTCAAGAACTACAACCATTCTGGGTGCGACGGTTCGAACTCTCTGTTGATGCTAGTTGCGTTGTTTGGACGAATAGGGTAGTTATTCCAAATTGTTTGCAGAGAGTTGTCATGAATCTGCTGCACGAACAACACATCGGAATCACAAAGATGAAAATGGTTGCAAGGTCAATGGTTTGGTGGCCAGGAATTGATGATGCATTAGAAGAAACCGTGCGAAAAATGCAGCGTTTGTCAAAGCGTACAAACAGCAGCACAGCTAGCGCCTTTGAGCCCGTGGAAATTGTGCCAACACCCATGGGAAAGGATGCATCTTGATTTCGTAGAGAAGGAAGTTAAAATGTTCCTATTAGCAGCTGATGCTTACAGTAAGTGGCTAGAAGTTAAAGTATGTAGCACGACGACTGCTACTATGACAGTGGCAGTGGTTTGGTCTTTGTTTGCCGCGCACGGACTTCCTTTAGAAGTAGTAACAGATAACGGGCCGCAATTTCGGGCTGATGAATTCCAAAGCTTTCTAAAAGCGCAAGGTGTAAAGCACACGTTCACACCCCCGTACCACCCGCAGTCCAACGGGGTGGTGGAGCGGGCGGTACAAACAACTAAGACGGCCCTGTTTAAACAGTTGTTCGAGGACAAAGAAAAAGGCAGTGCAAGAAGACTTCAGCACAGAATAGATAACTTTCTGTTGTGCTATCGCACAACGCCGCATACCTTCACTGGAAAGACACCGGCTGAACTGTTTTCGAGAAGACAGTTGCGTACCAGGTGGTCTTTGGTGCGGCCGCATCTGACAAAGGTCATGACCGAGAAAGTAGAAAGGATGAAACAGTCAGCCAATAATCGCAGAGCGAAGCCGCGATATTTAGGGGTTGCTGAGCGTGTGTTGGTTCGTTCCGTGCGAGGAGAATCGGTGAAATGGCTGCCGGGAAAAGTTACGCGAGTGAAGTCTCCAACTACGTATGTGGTTGTTATTGGAAACCAAGTGCGTTTTGTACATGCTGATCATTTACGACATTCTGTGCTCGACGACCGAACCCCACGTCGTGAAATATGCCTGCCACACGCCTGCGAGGTCGCCTCTCCTCCACAGCCTGTGGTGCAACCGGACCCTCAGGTTGAACAAAGGCCGCCGGACCCAGGGTTAGCCGATAATAACAATGCAATTCCTCTGAGACGGAGCAACCGGGAAACGCGGCCTCCTGAGCGTTGGTGTTACGACCGTTTTTGATCTAGTGATGAAGGAAGTGTTGTGTTGTTATCTGTATTACGGCGCGTGAAAGGCATCACCGATGAACAGTGTTAGTGACGTCACCATGTTATCGTACATGCGCGAGTGGCTGGTGGGCGTATATATTCTGGCTCTTGTTCTGTTGCTGTGTGAATCGTTGCTTTGTGCTGCAAGCATTCAGTGCCGTAAATAAAGGTGTTCTGTAAGGCCTTGGTCTTTCTCTTCCGGCGGATGCAACACTTATAGTATTAAGGTCGTGGTTGTCTCGGCTACTGTACAGATCTCTGTAAAACTCCTCCGCTATTTTAACTATCCTGTCCATATTGGTAGTTATTTTGCCTTGTTTGTCCCTTAGTGCATACATCCGACTTTTGCCTATCCCAAGTTTCCTCTTCACTGCTTTGACGCTTCCTCCGTTTTTCATAGCGGGTTCAATTCTCTCCATGTTATACCTTCTTACATCGCATACTTTTCGTCTCTTAATCAACTTGGAAAGCTCTTCCAGTTCTATTTTGTCGGTTGTACTTGACACTTTCATGATGTGACGCTTCTTATTTAGATTCTTCGTTTCTTGGGAAAGCTTGCCAGTGTCCTGTCTAACTACCCTGCCTCCAACTCCCACTGCACACTCCGTAACAGATTATCTTTTATTGTATCTACGCTAAGGTTGGTTTCCTCACTAAGAGCCGAGTACCTGTTCTGCAGCGACACCCTGAATTCCTGTACTTTCCCTCTCAGTGCTAGCTCATTGATTAGCTTCTTGCGTATCAGTTTCTGTCGTTCCTTCTTCAAGTCTAGGCGAATTCGAGACCGTACCATTCTATGGTCACTGCATCGTACCTTGCCAACCACTTCCACATCCTGCACGATTCCTGGGTGTGCAGTCATTATAAAGTCAATTTCGTTCTTATTTTCGCCATTAGGGCTCCTCCATGTCCACTTGCGGTTTTCTCGTTTTCGCTAGAAGGTATTCAAAATCCGCAAATTATTGCGTTCTGCGAATTCTACTAGTAGCTCTCCTCTGGCGTTTCTAGTGCCGATGCCGTAATCTCCTACTGCCTGGTCTCCAGCCTGCTTCTTCCCTACCTTTGCAATAAAGTCGCCCATCACTATAGTGAATCATGTTTATACCTTACTCATTGCCGATTCCACGTCTTCATAGAAGCTTTCAAGTGAAGCGTCATCATGGCTGGATGTAGGCGCGTAAGCCTGTGCTACCTTCATCTTGTATCTTTTGTTCAGTTTAATTACAACACCTACCACCCTTTCATTAAGGCTATAGTATTCCTCTATGTTGCCAGCTATGTGTCTGTGAATTAGGAACCCCACTCCCAGTTTTCTTCTGTCTGCCAAGCCCCGTTAGCAAAGGACGTGCCCTTTCTGTAGCACAGTATAGACCTCATCTGTCCCCTTAACCTCACTGAGCCCTATTATATCCCATTTAACGCCCTCTAGCTCCTCGAATAGTACAGCTAAACTTCCCTCACTAGATAAGGTTCTAGCGTTAGACGTTGCCAAGTTCAGGTTCCAATGGCGGCCTATAGTCCAGAGATTCTTAGCACCCTGTGCTGCGTTGCAGATCTGACCGCCAGTGTCAGTTGCTTCGCAGCTCCTGCGGACTGAGGGCCGTGAGGTATTTGACGTATGCATGTGGGAGGCAGTGGCCAGATTCTGCACCAGGGTGGCCAATCCTTCTCTGGAGAGTGAGTGCGTTCCCGACGGTGGTTACCGGTAAGGCCGCCCCCCAGGCCTCCTAATGCAGTTCCATCAACACGCGTTTTTTTTTCCGGTTGGGAACTGCGCGGCACCGGGATTTGAACCACGGACCTCTTGCAAGCGAGGCGGATGCTTTAACCACTACGTCATCGCCACACCCGGATTGTTATGTTCTAAATGTAAGTTTCAGCGGTGTATCAGTCAAGTTTGTGATTATTTTTATAAAAATGTTTTATTGAAATGAGCTTTTTGCTGATTACCAGCTTAATTAAGGGCCTAGAGTGTACGGGATGGGCCTCCTGGTAGCCTATGGGGTTAGGTTTATTATTATATTAAGCGGACAAAACTTAAATGCGTTTGTGAGGTGATATTAAAAACTTAATCTTTCTAGTGATTAGGCCTAATTTTGATTGCGGAATAACTCTGAAACTATTAAACCTTGCCTGATCAAACTTCAGTAGCGTCAGGTCTACCCTAAGGACTTTTAACTTTATAAGTAAAAAGTTTCCCGGTAGAATATTAACAAGCAATCGTAAAAAACACCTGGTCCGACTGCTGTTGTTTTCACAGATTCACACTGTTTTCCGCTCCTAAAAATTAAAACTTAAAATAATATTAAAATTTAAAATAATAGCAGGATTTGTAGCGGTTGAAGTTCTTGTATCTTCACGAACAAATAGACACTACTTTGACCCTCCTAGAACCAAAATTGCTAAAGTTATAGGTAAATATGTACAGAGCTCCCTTACCCGTGCTGCTGACGCGGCCGCTAGTTATTAAAAACCTCAGATATGGGTGCACGTTAAAACCTCAAATATGGTTGCACGTTAAAGGACCCCAGGTGATCAAAATTTCCGGAGCCTTCCACTAGGGCGTCTCTTATATTCATATGGTTGTTTTGGGACGTTAAACCCCACATATCAATCAATCAACCTGTGATTGACGCATTGATTGATTGATTGATTGATTGATATGTAGGGTTTAAATTCCCAAAACAACCATATGAATATAAGAGACGCCGTAGTGAAAGGCTCCGGAAATTTCGATCACCTGGGGTTCTTTAACGTGCACCCAAATCTGAGAATGAGTCACTGTACGCCACTAAAACTGTTACATTCGGTGGTCGATATTGAACACTGAGTGTTCAAGTTGCGGCTTGCGCAAGATTATGCTTTCGAAAAAGCGAAACGAGGCTCTGATACCAAAGTTTTTACTTGTGGTTGAATGAATTTAGTATGTTCAAATTATTATGAAGCCTTACAGTGAATAACATATATCGGCGCACCTGCAGCTTCCCCGCGAATAACTGCAATATCATTATAGGCAAACTCCAGCGATTTTTCGAGGTCAACGGATCTCAGTGAAATTCGCTGGGTACGTTTCTTTCCACATTTCCGTCATTTATACCAATTTATAAGCTTGAGAGGTGCGCTGATTCTTTGCAAATGAATTTCAAAGATTTCCTCGCAAAGTTCACTTCGCTTGCCAAAATTATTGGCAACACTGTCTGGGTGATGCAATATTTGGCATGTCAACGGAAGTGACGCAGCTGATTCCAGTGCTACTTTGGCCGCTACGCGTTTATTGTGGTGGCCACAAGGCGACGGCGCAGTTGTTTGGCATGGGTATTGCAGAGGAAAGCTTTCTTCCTTCCCGAGTGGTGTTTGGCCGGTGCTTCACTTGTCTGGCTTTCACAGTTTTGACACTACGCGCCGGCAGGACCAGTATACGGCGTGCGGTGCTTACCAAATAGTACGTCATGCGCAGAAAGGGTGCCAGTTCGGGTTTTAGTTTTGCACATTTTTGCTTATTAAAATCACTTGCAAATTTCCTGAGCATTTGAGCTATTGGTCTCGTGACAGGAGTATCTCCGGAACATAAACACACCATTACCTTGACATGGTCGAAAAATCGCCGGATTTGGCCTTTGGGTTCATGAAAGTGGGCTTCGAGTCTTGCTCGTAGGCCTTTTTATGAATGGTTTTCAAAGATGAGACTTTAAAGAGCTTAGGTGCCCCGTACTGCCCTACACTTGCTCGATCATAATGATTTCACCGAAAAAGGGTCACCAACACACAGCGTGGGAGCAATTTTTGTGGAGAGCGGCGCGTGCCGTCTCGTTTGTCTCTTCCGCAAGTTTACCCGATGGATGGATGGATGGATGGATGTGGCTGTACCCTTTAGATCGGGCGGCGGCTAACGCCACCTAGCCGTAATACTTAGTGAACTAACCATTACATTTATCTTTTTTTTCCTTTAAATAATGAAGTTGAGGATTCGTACTTCGCAGTGAAGGGTTTATTTTCACTCGTGCCTTGACTTTAGCCACCAATCAGATAACCTCCTTCTAGTTAAGTCTACCCACTTAAAGTCTATTTTGCCCTCGCTGTCCCTAAATCCCAGTGCTTTGAAAAACTCTGCGCCATCATCCTGAACTATAGGGTGAAGCCCTTTACAGAACATTATCAAGTGTTCGGCAGTTTCTTCTTCCTCTCCACACGCACTGCATACTGTGTCGACCCCTTCGTAATTGGCCCGATATGTCTTGGTTCGCACTACTCCCGTCCTGGCCTCAAACAGTAGAGAACTACCCCGAGTATTATCATAGATCCTTTCCTTGGCAATTTCCTGCTTAAAAGTTCGATAGATCTCTAGTACGGACTTCTTAATCATGCCCATTCTCCACATGTCAGTCTCCGTTTCCTTCACTTTTTTCTTAACCGATAGTTCTTTTTGGTTTGGCCACCTGCTGTTTTCTAAGTATTTACCAGTCAAATTCCTGGTTCGCTTCCTCCATTTTGTATCGACATTCTTCATGTACAAGTAGCTGAAAACCTTCCTAGCCCAACGCTCTTCCCCCATTTCTCTCAATCGCTTCTCAAATTTTATCTTGCTGCTAGCTTCCCTGCCCTCAAATGATGTCCATCTCATATCACCTTGTACTCCCTGATTTGGTGTATTCCCGTGAGCTCCTAAAGCAAGCCTACCTATTCCACGTTGCTTAATTTCTAATCTTGCTTGAACTTCTGATCTCATGCACAAGACCGCATTGCTGACCGTCAGCCCAGGAACCATGACCCCTTTCCATATTCCTCTCACAACATCATACCTATTGTATTTCCACAGTGCCCTATTTTTCATGACTGCTGCATTCCTGTTACCTTTAGTCGTCACGTATATTTCGTGTTCCCTCAGATACTCGGCCCCATTGCTTATCCATACGCCCAGATATTTGTATTTATCTGTTATCTCTAGCGTGACCTCCTGTATTCTAAGCTCACTACCTTCGTTGTCATTGAAAATCATGACTGCTGATTTTTCCCTACTGAATCTAAAATCTAACCTATCTCCCTCATTACCGCAGATGTCCATCAATCTCTGCAAATCTTCCTTGTTGTTGGCCATTAGCACTATATCATCTGCGTACATTAATGCTGGTAGTGCCTGATCAATAAGTTTTCCTTGTTTGACTAAAGAGAGGTTGAAGCCCAGTCCACTTCCCTCTAATTTTGCCTCTAATCCTTGTAGGTACATCATGAATAATAAGTGTGACAGGGGGCACCCCTGCCTAAGCCCCCGTTTTACCTCTCCCGGCTTGGATACCTGTTTTTCCCACTTTATAACTACCTTGTTACCTTTATAGACACCCTTTAAAAGATTAGTGACTACATGTTCCACGCCTAGTGTGTCCAGTATTCCCCACAATTCCTCTTGAACCACGCTATCGTACGCTCCCTTGATATCCAAAAATGCTAGCCACAGGGGCCTGTGTTCTTTTACTGCTATTTCGATGCACTGCGTCAGTGAGAACAGATTGTCTTCCAACCTCCTGTGTTTCCGAAACCCATTCTGCAGTTCCCCCAGCACCCCCTCATCCTCTATCCACGCCTGCAGTCTTTCCTTTATAATCTGCATCGCCAGCCTGTAGACCACTGATGTCACCCGTGCCGATGCGTGCAGCGCCCCAAGCGGCATCGGCGCCCTTTCGGGACCGGTTTCGGTGGCCGCTTTTCACACCTCGCCATTCTAGTCGCCCTAACTGCGTGGCTAGCAGCTCAAAGCAAGTGGCTGTGATTCCCCATATACATTGGATTTCTCACAATTTGAAAAAGACAGGTGATAAGCTAGATGTGAAGGCGTTTTTCTCTGCCCCAAAAAAGCTTTCAGCGCTCTGAAAATGGTTAAATGCGCAGTAAGCACGAAAGAGCTGCTGCACAGTCAAACATAGAAGGCTATTCGTGGCATGTGTGATAGCTGTCGTTTATTTGCTCCCGTTGTCATGCGGCAAGATATATATTGGGCAAATAGGCCGGTACCTGAATGAGGTTTAAAGGAGCATCATTACAATGTATACTCAGCTGTTCAAGGCCATTTTGGGGATCCATTGTAGGGATTGTGGTGGCAGACCGGAATTGGAAAAGTGCATTGTTGTAGCTAAACACCGTCACCAGCTAACACGAGAGATTATGGAGGCCAATAAAATTCGAATTCTGGGTGATCTATGCATCGCATGCCTTTACTTGCTCTGACTAAAAAAGAAATCGAGTTTCTGGCTGTGGCACAATAGATTGTGAACTTGTGCTGGGCTATGGCGTTGTAACCATATGATGAGAGGATGAGTACCTTGCTGTGATGCAATAGGTTGCGCGATCGCGCGGCGATGTTCTGTCACGAGTATATATTTCCAGCGTTTTCGCTAATAAAATTTCCGTTAAGTCAGCGCTCTTTCTGTCCTTGTCTCTTCTTGCGTAGTTACGTCGTAACTACTCGTAGTCACGTCGTAACTACTCGTAGTCTTGCGCTGTGCAAGTATGTTGATTCCCAATCACCAACTAGCCCAAGCATCTGTCTTATTAAACTCTTGAGCAAGCCACAATAAAAACAAGCAGACACAACGTCCTCATGATGTAACACCACGTGTACATTTTTAACCTTTACACAATGATGAACTCGCCAGCTTAATCTCGTAACTACACAACTAAAAGAAAAAACCGGTTGAGAATTAAGCCAAACAAACAATTACTTCAGGTTTCTTAAGTGAATCAAAGTGATTTTCACATTAATTGAAGGAAATTGATGTGGATGAAAAGTACCGATTTATAAGAAGAAAAAAAAACAGCGCGTAAGTGGACGGGATGAAGGTAAGTATAAAACGACACCTTCGTCCATTCCGCTTGCACGCTGTTTTCTCGCGATAATGAAATACAAATTAACCAAACTTTCAGTCATTCTTTATATCCTACTGAGCAAAAGGGCGATTTTTTATCCACTTTATTTCTTTATATTTAAGCGAGAATCAAGACGATAAATTAAAAAAAACCACAAGTCATGCCCGCGATCTTTTCGTTGGCCTAGTTCTCTGCCGGTTTCATTAGTTGTGTCAATACAGAAAGAAAGCGAGCCCTTCGGAAATTGCTCTGTGTTCATACAAGTAGCTTACATATGCCAAATAACCAAAGAGAATGCTATAATATAACATTCAAACACCGCAACACGTACAATATAACGCAAATGGTGCCTCGCCGACGTTCGACTCACCACTGAAGTCCTAGAAAGCGAGGGGCGGAATCGTCCCCGCAGACCACCCCCGAAAAAGACGTTTACCGACTAGCATCCCAAGAGCTAGGACAACCTCCGTCCCTTAATTCCGCGTTACCTCGCTACCGCTACGAGGCTCCTCTGGCCCCTTGTCATGAGTAAGGGGCGTGAGGCAAGTGCTGAACGATAGAAAGGTTTGCTGGTACGCGTGACGGTATGCGGGCAGCGGTGAGTTGCTCCATGGGACGCACCTCCGCCACGTCCGCGTACGTGATCGGTTGGTGGAGAGTTTGTGCAACGCGACCCTACTCATGATGCAAAACGTAGGGAGAGAGAATGGATATTTCCTGTAGGCTATTGTTTAATGAAGGATAAAAAAAACAGTCTTTCACAGGTGAGGGGGCTGGAGATGTAGAAGTATATGGTAGTTTGCGGTGCGGGAGATGTAGAAATGTATGGGAGTTTGCGGTGCGGCATCAACACCGGCAGCGAGCGGGTTAATCTACCATGCAGTCACAGTATCCTCGCCATGGAGGATCCTGGAGCACTTGTGGCCGCTCCACCTTCATTGTCAGAGCAGCTTGCGCTCAGAGTACAGTCCTCTACGCTTCACATCGTCGCATAAACCACAACCTCACTCGGAAGCAGGAACCCAAAGGCAAAGAATTTTTTGTAAATACGCTTCAGGGAGCTCTGGTGATAGGGTCTATACGGAAGATGCAATTCCTGGTACTTGAGCTAGCATGGAATTGATGGGTAGTACATGTATTTGTCTAACCTTCGTACTTTCGTCTACGTTGAGCTTCACGTAGCCTTACGCTGCTTTGTCACGAAACAACAATCAGTAAATAATCTGCAGTTTCGCTTCACTACCTTAACCTTTCAAGCTTGCCATTTCAAATTGGGTCACGAAGTTCAAAAGGCTTCGTTCTTTTTTTCAAGCTCAACCCAAAACACTACAATAAACGAAGAATAAAGCGCGATTCGATGCCCACGAGTACAAAAACTAGGCGAATCCCTGTGCTGCTCATCATTCTCATGGTCGCTCTACTTAATTTTAGGGTGCTCTCTAGTTGATTTTGGGAAATTCTATGCCCAAAAGGGCAGCTATGCCTGACCCATAACGATGACCGGAAACCACCACCGAGCGCATTGTCCAGATGATTCTCATAAAGGACGAGTGTAGAATCTCGCAGTGAGCATTGACGGCCAACACAATGTGGCACAGATGAGAAGAACTCAGACTTCACGCCTATAATACAATCAGTAAGGACGCTCAATCATGGTGCAGTGTTCTAGAATTAGTGTACCCTTCTAGTACACTGTAATTATGGAGCTGACCGAGAATCTAGTGTTGCCGGACTGTTGTTGCAGTTACTGAATTCAGCAGAGGCGTTTTTGTATTTGCATGTATTTTTTTGTTGATGCATTTTGTGGCATATTTTAGTTGCATGTACTTTTTTGGCTCTCCGAGTTTCTGAGTGTTCTTTGCTTTGCAGCGTTGTGGAAGAAAAAGTTACTCGCTAGTGTCATCGCCATATCACTACAATCCCTTGCAAGCACTTCCGAGTTTTTGGACGCACCGCCACCATGGTACCAACTCGCACTCAGTGATGACTAAGCTAACTGCGCAAGTTACGCAGCGCGAATGCGACAAGGTGAAAATACCCTTGCTATAAGTGTTATGAGTAACGATTAGTCCTATTGATCAGCTTTCAAGACGTTTTAAGTTCACATGCTATGGGACGCGAACTGGCAAGAAATTAGTGTCCCACACTAACCGTCGTGGCTGCCAGTGGCGCTCAAAAATAATCCCGAGATTACGAAATATATAATACTAACTAAATTGAGCCAAAAAAGTGACCACTATTGTAGTGTAATTGGTAGAGAATTGAACGCGCAATCCAAAGATAGCAGGTTTGGCTTTTAACTGCGGTAAATAAATTTTTCCTTTCTTCTAAATTGTTTTGACTACTGCCGAAATCGCTACTACAAATTAAGCCTTTAAAAAATGTCCCCTATAACTTCAAAGACTTAGCATCTGTTGATTACAATAAGCTTAACACGGAAGCAAGCACTTAATTGTTTCTCCACCCCCTCCTCCAATTTGTTGTCTAAAAAGTTGCAAGAAAATGAGGTTATTGTTCCCGCAATTTTTCTCGTGCTCACTATCACTCAATTTACATGTTGTGACCAAAGTCTGAACAATAGGCAGCGCAGTTTCTTAGAGTAATGTGCCAGTGGCACCAAGCAGTGAACACACGGTGTTTTTACAGAATACATTTAGTTTACCACTGGAGGTCTGCAGCTGACGCATTTTATTGCACTCTCCATATTTGCTGAAATCATGTAAATGCCAAGCAAACCAGTGGATCGGCAGGAAGAGAGCGTGTACTGTCGATAGAAAAAAAACTGATGCTTTTTCATATTTAAGAATATAAAATATTGAAAGCCCATGCTGAAAGCTACATCGCATAATATAACAAGCACATAGAGGAAAAATCAGGTACACATTTGTAGAACTAAATGCAATGACAGCAGTACTTACTTAAACACGACTGTGAGAGCGAGCAAGAATACAAATGATGCAAATCGCTTAGACGACATCAAAAGCATACTTAGCGCGGAAACCTGTTCACAGTAATTTGAGGTGAGGATAAAATATAAATGTACTGGTTCACAGGTGTGGACGTATTGCAATGTATCTAGTTCGTATAACTGTATTTTCAGTGACGTAAATTTTTACAAAGACAGAAGAAACACAAAGTCAGCCAGTATATCGTGGCTCAATTAGGAGAGCGAGACCCAGTTAACATATTTCATTATTTTAACAGAAAGAATTTTCGCTTGGAAGACGTAATGTTTTCGAGGAATAGAACAGTGCGAAAGTTACCCTAAAACAATATGACGATATTTTATCGACAAACAGCCCGTTTATTAAAAGCTGTACAATAGGCTGTACTTTTTTCAACAGGTACGAGGATGTTGTCGTCCACACTTACTTTTTTCTTAGAGAAAGCAGAGTAGTAAACTTCCATTATTGCATTTTTCGTATGTTTGTTCTGTTGTCTGGCAATGCCTGCACGAACTAGTCTAGTCTGGTGTTCCAGTCCCAAATATAGGTATTAAAATTATAAAAAAAGAATATTTATAGATTGTTGAAAATTGCCAGAACAGTAACATAAAAATGGAGCGCTTTTAAGAGATGAACATTAGGACCTTAAATCGCACATTCAACCTATCACTTTACGCACGTGATCTCGGTATCATCTTATCGTCCTGCGTTACCTTTTTCTACGATTTTAAAAAGATCAAAGCCGAAGTTATGTTGATTTTGAACAGATACTGACCCAATAAAAAAAAACTGTCTGATTAAGCACAAAACCAGCGAAACGCATCAAGAATTTCCAACCCAGACGATGATTATATTCAGTGTACAGTGTACACAGCTATTGTATAGGATAAACTTTGACAAAGAGATTGTTTCATGTCTAAGGAAAGATGATCATGCCTTTTCGCGTGGCGATAACAACGTCCAAACTTCAGAGAGCATGTAATTCTGGAAACATAAAGATACCTTATAAAAGGCCATCCTTAATTCAAAATTGCATAAATTAGATGTTTCTTGTTATGGTGACGAAGCCCATCTAAATAAATGAACAGCTTGCTGGCAATTCTTAGGTATAAACTTTGAAATGTTAACCTGCTTTTTGGTGGCTCCCGCGATTACCCTGTTAGTCAGACTTAGCAACGTAAACTCAGTGGAGTTAAATTCAGCGCACACTGCGGGATGAGGCATCTGCAGGTAGAATGGAGAGGCATGCACAACCACTGCCACAAGCGCCATGAAAGCAATCCCGACCCAAACCGTCAAAGCTCGAAGCATGTCGAAAAATTGGGTGACCTTTAAGCTTCGCCTTCCAGCATGGGTGTATCAGCCGAGAGGGATGGGGGGCAAACGGGGCGCGAGCCCCCCTCCCCTAACTGAGAAACGTTGGGGGGGGGGGGGGAAGGCTGAGCCCTCCTACTTTCGACAGTGGCCACTCTTAGATACACGCTGGGGAAACCAACAATTCAGGCGTAGATTTCCATCACAACAGTAATCATTCAATTATATTCTTACAGGAGAATGAATTTCTTACGAGGATATGTCACAACATAATGAAATTCGCCCTACATTTCCGCTGTGATGATTTTCCTTGTAGTATATATATATATATATCGCGGCTGACAAGTGAGGTAAGCTAGCCCCCCCCCCCCCCCTCGTGAAATAGTTGGTACGCCACTGCCTTCAAGAGTCGAATGCAATAACATATTCCGGGCCCTGAAGCGTACTTCACCCACTTAATGCATGCTTTTCATTCTATGATGATACTCGAGATGTTGAAATTATTGATTACTAAAAATTTTTTGCTGTAGTTAAAATAGCTTGTGTCGGTGAGACTTTAGCATATGGCTGCATTCTCTTTAATGCTTTAAACCACGAGCGAAATTGGGCGTGAAATGTTATCGAGCTTGCCATGCACACTCTCTACGTATTCATCAAAAACTGGATGATGAAAACAATTCTTATTTTGTGTGGCAGTTTAACTATTAAGGCATTAAAGGTAGTGGGAAAGCATAGAACCTATATTCGAACCGATAATTATATATTAGGTTGTGAAGTTTAGTCTGATTTTGTAGCCTATAATTTCACTTTCTTCATCTTCCAACCTAAAGTTTCCTACTTTTTAGGGGCGAAGCTCCTTAAAGCGGCACCCGTTCGTCCCTCGCCGTAGTACGTAACATGTCTTACGCTTTGACCTGCAAGGTAATGCTGGTGGAAGATTTCTCTTGTGCGTTGTTGAACAATGAAAAATTCGCAGCGTGCGCGTTAACTAAAAGCCGAATTCTCCTGTGTTTCATTCCCCCTAGCAGCCATTGGCATGTACATTGAGCACTATCTGACAAGAAAGGGTCGCTACGTTATACTCGCTGGGCTTAACCTCCTTGGTTTTAAAAAGGTTTAGCGAGCGTTGGGCCGCAGTGCCATGAATACAGTGAACTAGTATATACCGTGAACTCGAGGTGGTTAAAGGTGGGAAGTAGAGACGAAGCGCAAGCCATAAGAAAGTGTGCGTGTGCCTCCTCTCGTTCAGTCCTTGGAATGTGCGCTGGATGGCGGTGCTTCTATATGAGGAATATATGATGAAGAGATGCGAGATGGTGGTACTTAGAGTGTTGAATATGTGGACGAACAGACACACAGACAGATGTATGCACGGCCGCATGGATGGCTAGACGGACGGATGGACGCATGGACGGACGCAGGAGCGGATGCATGGACGGACGCGGGGACGGACGCAAAAATGGACGTGTGGACGCACGAACAGGCGCGCGCACGGAAGGGCAGATGGACGCACGGGCGACCGCACAGACACACGGAAACGGACGCAGACACACGCAATGACGGACGGATGCTTCGCTCCACTCTCCATGATTCACTCCGTATATATGCTGCCATTTTTTTGTATTAAAAAGGCCTCGTTTTTCTGTGGTTTTCTCTCAGAGCAACGATTTAGACTACCATAAACCTGCATGACACACTCATGGTAACATGAAACAAAGGCAGCATAACTTACTTTGTAATGACTGTCAAAGCGAGAACCAACCGAAGTGCAAATCTCACGGAAGACATCACAGCGCTAATTATTTCCCAAGTTCTTTCGCAAGATTGTAACAAGATGTAAGATTTCAGCGTACTAACAGCCTAGTGGTGGCACTTGCGAAGCATCCCATCCACTTGAGTAAGTTTTCAAGACGTAAGTTCTCTCTTGACAACGGGAAAAATAGCCATGTATTGGTGTGGCAATAAAAAAGTGGAATTCTTATTTATTAATTGATTTTTCTAAGACAACACAATGAATGTACGCATAATTTAGGGTCTTTTTTTAAAGATAACAACTGTGCAGAGCTTGGCAAAAAGCTGCACGAAGGTATTCGAGTGACCTACAAGGACTCGAGACCTTATAAGCTGCACAATAACGTATTTTTTCCTTTTAAAAGTATGTTACCGTCATGAATTAGCAGTTTCTTCTCATAAAACAATACAACAATACAGAAAGTCCTATTTACGGAACCTTTTTGGTGTATTTATATTTTCTCTGACATTGTCAATGACCACTACGGTAACACGAGTTCCCGGCCCACAATAACAACTGTGCCCATTAAGGGAAATGAAATATACGTGCACATAATAAAAAGGAAATATTTCGGGGAACACAAAAAGTAACAGTTTCAACTAGACATTAAACATACAAATTTATTACCATGGCACTGGTATGATAGCATCACGCCGCATAAACTTTTTATGATAGTTATGTGAAAAAAAATAAATTACGCTGAAAACAGCAACAGCTTAACAAAATATTTGTGGCGGAAGTGGTGGCGAGGAAGGCAAAAAAGAAAAGACAGGATAGGGCACCTCATCCTGTCATCTCTTGTTAGTCTCCCTCGTTCTCATTAGCCAAGAATATTTTGTTAGGCTATGGAATCACTCACCCAAAATTGCGCTGTGCTAATGAACAGCAATAAACAGCCTGAGGTACACAAAAGGACATGGGGTTCCATAAAAATATTACAACCCAGAGGATACCTGAGTGTGCAGAGTTGCATATGTGGAATTTCCACACAAACGTTATTCCAAATCTAAGAACAGCTGACGCATCTTTTGGTGCAGCGATATCACTGTCTAATCTTCAGATACCGCGTAAATCTAGAATGATGAAGATGTCTTATGGAATACCCTCAGTATACGACACTAACGACGCTTCCTGGGGGTATCACTATTTCTCTCTATTCCTCTGTCCGAGGAACCACTACACTGCAAAGTGCATTTCTCAATGTCCAGCACAGATGCAACTACTATTGGGTTGACTTCACAAGCAGTCAGTGCCGTCGTTGGCGACAGTGCCTTCTATAGTGGAATGGCGATGACACACTGCATTTTTTCAGTGCATAACGATGATTTTGTATGATGCCTGTCTACGGCATTTTGCAGGAGCAGTTCGATAACATTCTATGCTCTAGATGTGGCCTTGAATCGATTGCTTGGCTGACGTAACGTTTTTCAGCGATGTGTAACTGCATCCGTTACGTAGAAGTTCTATTATGTCTAGGGCGAACAGCGTGTGGAGGCTCAATAGAACATTCAGCACGAATTCAGTGGACTCCTCAGACTGATAACTACCAAACGTCAACGATCTCGGTGCTTTCATCGCGATGCCGACTGGCAGTGGCTTCACTTGGCTTCATTTCCATTGTCTGCGTTCGTTCGTCTCAAATGTTGCGCCTTAGCCACGCCGCTTGAAATAATTTTTTGTTTGCCCATCTGCGTTTGATAATTCAGAGTGAAGATTACAGCAATACGTGCCGGAATGTCACAGAGCAGTTGCATATGACTTACACCCGGCTGCAGCAGCTGCATTTTCGATGCAGGCGAAAATGCGGTAGGCCCATTTGCTGAGATTTGGGTGCACGTTAAGGAATCTCAGGTGGCCTAATTTCCCGAGCCCTCCACTACGGCGTCTTTCATATTCATGTGGTGGTTTGGGAACGTTCAACCCCCATATCAATCATCTGCCCTGTGTATACTTGTTTCCTGTGCCTCATCGTTCTTTTTTGCGCTCAACATTTATGTTTTCTCTATAACTTGTAGACACTGAAAATAGCAGTGGCGATAGTGGTGATAACGAGGACACCACCACACGAGTGCTCCTGGCATACGAAATGCCCGCTGAGAGAGAGAATAAAAAGCATTTTTGCTAATCATTAAGTCGCTATAGTGGTGTGACCTCCTAGTACGGAAGACCATTGGCTCTTGCCGTCGTCCGAGCCCGGTCGACCAGGGCCTCTTACTGCCCTGAGTCAGAAATGGAGAGGGTCGACTCCCACTCGACTGTTGTAGGATTATGATTGGCCAATGTAGTGTGATTATTTTGCCTCTCCAGGACCACATGAAACAAAGTGGCCACCTGGGTACAGAATTTACACAGCGCATTGTACACCGAAGGGTCAATATATAGACAACACATAAAGATTTGAAATTAATGATAGTTTTAATCGTCGCCAAGCCACCTGAGATGCCTTATCTAATTCGGGATCAGGTGAAAGTAGAGTGCGTGTACTCAATATGGTGTGTTGCAGGACGTCAATGTAAGAAAGGAGGAGCTGGAAATCGTCCTGGTCAGCGAGAAATTGCGCTCTGGATCGAGGAGCGTGAAATCCCGGTGTAAAAGTTTGTGGATGGACACATGAGGAGGGTTGCCATTGACTTTCGAGCGAAATTCGCCAATCGGTGAGCGAATAGTCACCAAAAGTCACCATTTTTCTTCAAATTTGGCCAAAAAAGTCGCCAGTCTACATGTGTTTGGCGTGCCGAGTGATAGAGATTATTGATTATGTATAGCCTCGTCGACAACAATGCCGTCTGTCACCGCTTAATTATATTGACGTTTTTCAATGCAAACAACAGCACCCGCTCTACCATAATAGCACTTAGAAAAGGTATGCATGCATCATCAGCATTTTTGAATGCTAGTGCCTCATAGGAAAAGTTTGAGACTGTTTTCGTGGTGTCGGATACAGGATGAAGCAGTCGCTACAAGAAAAGGCTGGCGTGGGTAGCCTTATTAAAGTTTCGAGAATTTCATTGAGTGGAATGAGGTGTTTGATAACCAAAGAACTTAGTCACAAAACAAAGGTAATAAATTGGAAAGTAGGGCGTAACCAACACAATGCAAGCAACAAGTTTTCTGTGTGGTCATGCTTACGTTAAACCTTCGCCTCAGTACAGTTTTTGTAGGCAAAGAAGCCGACTTCTTGGCCAGGCCTAAAAGAATTTTAATAAAAAAATTAAACACTACATAAAAAGTTAAGGAGTACTTCAGCCGGCCAAAGGTGTACAATCTATTAAGAAGTTGTAGCTGTGGTCGTAACACGTGGCCTAACGGTCATCTTGCTACTTCAGAAGCCGAACCTAAAGCTCTTAAAGCGCCTGAAGAACTGAGTACAGTCCGCTGACCTAAATTGTGCTTGGAGGTTGCTGGTGGATGCACCAGTGCACCAGAGCCTCAAGATTCTTGGTGAATTGAGGAAATACACACGAGGAACAGGACAAACATACTAAATTGCGCGTATTGTGGACCTCCTACTGGTGAGTCTAAAAGTACAAAAGCAGAAAAAAATGTTGTCGCCCATTCGTTTGGAAGACGCTGAAAACAGAACACAAAACTTAGTCGACACCCAAACCGAAAATCGCCAAAACATCACCATGTCGTCAATCATAATTTTAGTTCACCATTGGCCTCTCCAATTCGCCAATTTGGCGAAACGTAGCCACCAGTGGCAACCCCGCAGATGAGCGAGTTCATTGCATCTAACCCCTGTGTGCCCTGGTACTCATATCAGTTGTATCCATTAATCCTCTTGACGAGTGGCCGCAATCATTTGAGCAATTGAATGTGCTAGGCGGCCGACTTTACCTCTGGCTCCATTGCGATACGACCCTTGGGAATCCGTGAGGACTTTTGGGTTACGTGTGGCTGGGGCTATACCGGCCACTTCTATGGCTCTGACGTCTATTCCGGTAGCCAAGATGCAGTCCACGACTTGTCTTCACTTAACTATGGCTGCCGTAGCACAGTTGTGCAGAGGTCCAGCGGAATTTAGAAAGAAAGTGTCTTCAGAACGTCAGCTGAAACTTATTATACCGTTTTGTATGACCATGCGATCGGATGAAGCCCTTTTGACGCTTGACCGCGGGCAGTGAACCTTCGCTGGCTTTGCAAACGTTTAAAAATGCGCTGGATACCTGCTGTGAAGAATGACAAGGTGTAGAAAAGAGGAAGAGAAAGAAGTCTTGAAGAGGTAATTTAACATGCTGGAATAAGGGTGAAGAGGAGGAAGAAGAAGGGCGCGCGAGACGAGCGAGGAACGTGAGAGCCGGGACGTGGCGTTCGAGGGGACATGGGCTGCGGAAGTTCGGACTGGGTCTCGCTCCAGGCTCCCGCCCGAGCACCTGACTCGGCGAGCAGCGCAAGGAAGTACCCCTGATCCTGGACGGCAGTTTCCCGCCCGAGCACCTTACTCGGCGAGCAGCTCACAGAGCAACTGTGGATCCTGGGCTGCAGTTTCTCGCCCGAGCACCGACCTCGGCTAGCAACCCCGGAACCACCACCGACCCTGGTCTGCAGTGTATCCCGCCCGAGCACCTCCTCGCGAGAAACCACTGGAGCTACCGCTGTAGTGGGTCTTCAACATCGTCGCCACCGTTGAGCATCGATATGGCGTGTCATCGCGCCTGAGAGGGACTCCCAGCGGGCCAGAGGCCACGCCACAACTGTAAGCGCGAGACTTAGAGAACGCCAATGGAATCGGACGTTGAAACGCGCGTCATTAAGACAGCTCCTTTTCTGTGTTTTTCAACGTGTGCGTATTGTGTTGTTTCGTTTTTGTGATTGTCATGGTAATGAAGTGATAGTTTTCGTTTCGTACCATCAGCCTCTATGGTTGATTTCGCAACGCCCGACGAGCGAACCAGGCCTCAGCGTATACGCGTGACAATGGCGAGCCTGCCAGGATCCATGTAACTTTGTTACATGGCTAGGTCTGTTGGGAGCCGTGAAATGGATCTGGAACGCTTGATGGCAGCCGGTAGTGCTGCGGGATTATCAGCTGAGGCTATAATGACGCTCTATCATGAGAAACGGAAAAGATTACGTGAAGAGCGTGCAGAGGCACGAGAGGCCGCGAAAGAAGATGAAGAGTGAGCGAAAGCCGCTGAAGAGCGAGCGAAAGCCGCAGACGAGCGAACTTATGAAAACTTAATGTTGGAAAAGGAGCTCACTGAAACGAAATTGCAGTTGCGCGCAAGCACTAGTGTGGAAGTACCAGATAGGGAAGAGATGGTACCCCAGCCACCAAAAGTGAGTCCGCGTAAGTTAATCGCAGCTTTTGACGAAAGGCGAGATGACCTCGACGCTTATATATAGAGCGGTTCGAGAGAATCGCAATAGGACAAGGCTGGCAGAGGAGTGATTGGGCGACTGGATTGAGCATGTGCCTTGCGGAAGAGGCATTGGCTGTTTTTAGCTGGATGCCAGCAGCGGATGCGCTAGATTACGACAAGGTCAAAAAGGCTCTGCTTCAACGCTTCAGATTAACTGCCGAGGGCTTTCGAGAGAAATTCCGGAGCTCAAAACCACAGGGAAATGATACAGGTCAGCAGTTCGCTGCTCGAATCTCCAATTACTTCGATCGGTGGTTGGAGATGGCTAACATAGAGAGATCATTCGAGGTTCTAAGAGATAGCATGAGTGCGGAACAATTCCTGGCATCGTGTCACAAGAGAGTGGCAATATTCCTGAAGGAGTGGAACTTGAAGAAGGTGTCTGAGCTGTCCGAACATGCCGACTGTTATTTGGAAGCTCAAGGTCAAAGGAATCTAGGGAAAACCCAAGATGAGAAAGGTTTGGAGGAGAAAGAGCAAACCCGCAGTGCAACCAGATGCTTCCTTTGTGACAAGACTGGGCATAGAGCAGCAAATTGTGCCGCGGGTCGCACTCACAGTTCATCGTCGAAATGCGACCTGTGCGGAAAGCGTGGGCACACAAGAGAAACCTGTCGTGATCGGTCAGGAAATAAAACGACTTGCATGGTTGCAGATGAAAGCTCTGCTGAAGCTGACAGGGAAAAACAACGTGACCAGGAGGATAAGGATACGTCAAGTTCTGTTACGGCATCTGTCAAGGCGGGAGAAGCCGAAGATGCTATGCCAGTGGTCGTGAGGATGTTGCACGGACGTAAAGTGTCGGTACTTCGAGACACGGGCTTCAACATTGTACTTGTAAGAGAATCCATGGTGCCGGAAACGGATATCACGGGTACAGAAAAGCTGGTTCGGTTGGCTGATGCAACAGTACGGCGGATGCCAGTTGCTAGGGTACTGATTTTGTCACCATATTACTGCGGTCGGATTGAAGCCCGATGTGTCAAAGACCCTCTTTATGACGTTATTCTCAGTAATATGCCAGGAGTCAGAGGAGTTGACGATCCGCATCCCCTCTGAAGATTGCCAACTACAACGTGCGCTGAGGGTACGGAGTTCGAACCTCATAAGGTTATGGATAAACGCGACGAAAGATGTGTTGATCAGCATACCAGGGAAGATTCCGCCTATGCCGTGGAGAAAGCTACGAGGAACAAGAGTGAAAAGGAAAAGGAGGGCATCAAGGAGAACAACTCAGTAGCAGCCAAGGACATAACTGCAGCAGAAATGGGGAGAATGCAGAAAGCGGACAGTACGCTGCGATGGTGTTCTGAGATTCAGGGCAAATGGATCTATTGTAAGAGGAGTCGGGTCGTGCACAAGTTTGAGAAGCTTTCAAGGCTGCTGTACAGAATAGTCAAAACCCATGAGGGAGGAGAAAAGAGACAGTTAGCAGTGCCGGCGAGTTTACGAAGGGCTGTTCTAGACTTGGCACATGACACTATTATGGCTGGCCATCAGGGAGTAAGAAAGACAACTAGCAGGGTCGCTGAAGAGTTTTTTTGGCCATGCGTGCAAAGCGACTATAAAAGGTTTGTGCGATCTTGTGACACTTGTCAGAGAACCACACCAAAAGGTTTGGTCTCGAGGGTACCTTTGAGGACTACGCCTATTATTGAGCAACTTTTTAAAAGAGTCGCAGTGGACATTGTAGGACCTATAAAACCAGTGTCCCACAGAGGAAACTCCGTGCGGACACATACCTAGTATCATTGTTTCATGGATGATGGGGGCTGACAGTGAAGTGTGACTGTGACTCACGAAGATGGATGTGCGTGTTAGTGTAGGCAAGTCTAGTGGTGCCACTGTGGATTTAAGTATGCCGTGCAGTGACGTGGTGTGCCGTGGAGTGAAGTGTTGTGCTCTGAAGCGAAGTGCCGAGAAGTGCCATGAAGTGAAGTGCTGTGTCATGCAGGGAAGTGTTGTGTTGTACAGTGAAGTGTAAGGTGCTAGTGGGGGCGACTGTTTTCGTGGAGCGAAAACTTAAAAAATTGGGTGCCATTGTCAAGAATGACAAGATGAAGAAAAGAGGAAAAAAAAGAAGTTGTCTTAAATAGGTAATTTAACATGCTGGAATGAGGGGCAAGAGGAGGAAGAAGAAGGGGGCGCGAGGCGAGCGAGGAACGTGAGAGCTGGGACGTGGCGTTTGAGGGGACAAGGGGTGCGGAAGTTCGGTCTAGGTCTCGCTCCAGGCTCCCGCCCGAGCACCTGACTCGGCAAGCAGCGCAAGGAAGTACCGCTGATCCTGGACGGCAGTTTCCCGCCCGAGCACCTGACTCAGCGAGCAGCTCACAGAGCAACTGTGGATCCTGGGCTGCAGTTTCCCGCCCGAGCACCGACCTCGGCGAGCAGCCCCGGAACCACCGCCGACTCTGGTCTGCACTGTATCCCGCCCGAGCACCTGCCTCGACGAGAAACCACTGGAGCTACCGCTGTAATGGGTCTTTAACATCGTCGCCACCGTTGAGCATCGATATGGCGTGTCATAACGCCTGAGAGGGACTCCCAGCGGACCATAAGCCACCCCACAACTGTAAGCGCGAGACTTAGAGAACGCCAACGGAAGCGGACGTTGAAACGTGCGTCATTAAGACAGCTCCTTTTCAGTGTTTTTCAACGTGTGCGTATTTGTGTTGTTGTTTCGTTTTTGTGATTGTCATGGTAATGAAGTGATAGTTTTCGTTTCGTACCATCAGCCTCCATGGTTAATTTCGCAACGCCCGACGAGCGAACCAGGCCGCAGCATATACGCGTTACACTACTATATTGATCAATTAATATCGCATATGTTCGTCCCTCTGTTGCATTCTCAGTGGTAAATCGTTACCAGTGGATCAGTATATAGATGTGTGCACAATATTATGTTCAGAAATTCATTTAGTACAAGTGAGGAAGGAGCAGTTTATATTGGATACCTCTTCCTTTCATTGTACAGACGGGAAGCTGTCTCAACAAAATGCTTAGAGAACACAAAATTTTCACAAGCTCGACTGCAATAGAAGGGGATCTACTCAGCGCGGCTCTGCTTGTAATTGTAACTCGATTAACAGGGATGCTACCATTTTGGCACCTAGCAGCGAGAAAATCACCAGAACGATCGTAGAAGCATACAGTCATGTAGTTGGGGGTCTGCCCATAGAACCGGAACTAACCAAGTCTCAAGTGGAAGTCGAGCAGAGTAGCCGGAGGTAATATAACAGGAATGTTTATATACAGTATTTACTCAAAGAAGCTAGCGTGATACCATATGGCTGACGGCACTTTGTTCTACAAGAGGATAACTTCATGAAAACTCTCGTGGAAGCTTTGATGATGAGTTTCTCTGCAGCGTCTTTACGTTCGAGTTTTCAAACCATCGCCTTCTCCAAATTCTATGCACGGGGAAACAAAACATTTTATGACAGCCCAATGAAGAGGTAGTCTCTATCTGCGCCCCCAAAATGAAGAAGTTGAACACCGACTCTCTCCAACCCAGGAAACAAGGAAGAGGCATGTCCAGTTCTTCCCACGGTGATGTAGAAGCAGAACACAAGACACATCCGATAATGCGGCACAACCGAGCATAGGGCTATGACGTGGTGTCCCACGTACAGACCAAATGTGTACGCAGGTAGAGTGTTGACTCATCGATGCGGCTTCGGTGCCAGGCAGGCCGTCTCGTGTGGAAAACAAGGCCAAGAAGGCACCACGGAGTGTACGAAACGTAACCAAAGACGAGACGCTCGGTTGATTGTCCGCTGCACCACCCTTGCTAAAGATCTCCGACTGCAAGTAGCCCTTCCTAGGCGATCAGTTGGTCGGGCGTGTATAATGAGGTTTTGGTGAAGTAAGCCGACAGCCCTGGATAATTTGAAGCACCGTTGTGGTGTTGAATAATCCTACGCGGTTGAATAATCCGCGTGGCTTGAATAATTCTTATGCGTCCAAGCAGTGCCAAGCCGTTCGGACGTGTGGGAATATTCAAGTCGCAAGGACTATATATAATACGCTTCGAGACATAAAAATGCTATTTCTTGCCATCTACCATGGAAAAAGGGAACGCTCTGCCACATGCTTCCATGAATGGTGGATCCTTATAAGCGTTCAATGCGAAAATCAACTATTTAAATATGTATAAGCTAATAAGGTGCCTTTCTTTTTGCATTTCTAAATTCACCATGGCACTGTGAGATTTTTATGTACGTAACACTTAGTTATGTAAAAGTGTTGTTTCTATTGTTTTTTTTGTTTTGATCACTGTACGAGACTGCCGCATAACACTCTGCTGAAGGTTTATAACTATACTTCTGTTATGCTGTTGCGAAATTGACCTACACTCAAAGAAGATATTGTCACGAAATCGTGACGTGGCCGAAGACAGGAGACTTTGTGTTGGGATTTACCTGCTTATTTGGGCGGACCTGTGCCCGGTGAACGGAAAGTCCGATTACAGTAGCAGTCTTGCACAGATAGCGTTCAAGAGAATTTTATTTCCGGATATATCTTACACAGCTTATGTGCACACATAAAAATGGACAATGGTGAACAATGCATATGTACAATGCAAGCTGTTATATACAGTGAAAGAACTTATAGCGTATGCAGTGACGTAAAATCAAAAATTGTACAAGACAGGACATTCATGACATCGAGATGATTAAACTTAAATGAACAGTAAGGTTACATGAACAAACAAGGTGAAATCATTCACAGTGTAGCGTGATATTTTGCATTCACATGTGAGGACAATTTGCTCTCGCGCTCAAAAACAATACTGCACAAAAATACATGTTTCTGAAGAAGAAAAGAAAAATACACACTGCGATGTCACAGTGGTACAAGCTCTAGCCCACCTCCTCAATAAGGGAGGAAAGGCATGGACACTGTTGTTTTTTTTTACGATAATAAATCGCGTAGACCACCGTCGGTGGAAAACCTCCTCTCCCAGTATGACTAGTTCTGCGTTAAGATGCATAAGCATTATGTTTCTTAGCCGATGTAGTTGAGAAAACATGGCTCTCTGGGGGCGTCCCTTCAGACAGGCCAGTCCCCTTCGTTTCCATAAGACGAAGGCTCCTATAGCCATTAAGAGTACGACAAAGTTATCCCTTTGGCTAGACTTCCACTGCATACTTGTTTGGAACATTCTGGTAACCATGCGCCAAAAGGTGCGCGCTACTATACATTCATGGAAGACATGGTACAGTGTTTCGACGCGACCGCATTGCGGGCATGTGGTCAGCTGCATTGCTCACGCCGCAAGGTGGTCGGCCGTTGGTAAAGCCCCCTATTCCCTGAGCCAGTTTAGGTCACGGACCACGGAGGGGAGAGACGTGTTTGTAAGTGCCCAGCGTCTTTTCGCCCTACATTTCCAGCGTTGTTCTTCAGATAGGCTTTTATATGCTATTAATTCGCTCATGTCGGTGGGGGACATTTCCATAAGTTCTGGAACAGGGGAATCGTGTCGCCATTGATGCAAAGATTTATTACATGTGTGTAATACGCTGGTGGCTGCTCAGCAGCTGGTTCTGTGTCGTTTGCTAAACCAAAATGTTTTCTAGGGGTTCCTAGCAGATACACTACAAGTTGCCTGCCTCGATACGATGAGTTCTCTAAGAGTGCCCAGGTGTTTTTGAGAGCCAACATGTGGCACATTACATCAAGGTTGGGTACACTGAGCCCTCCCAATTTCACTGGTAGGCGGACCAAGGCTCTGGAAACAGCTTCGGCGTGGCCATCCCAAAGAAAGGATCCGCACGCAGTAGCCACTCTCTGCAAAACCCGTCTAGGTGGTCGTGCAATTCCGGCTACATAAAGCAGTGGCGCTGTTATGCTGGATTCAATTAGATAAGCTCTTTCAGTAAAAGGTAGTTGAAACGTTCTGGCGACTTTAATCCGTCTGTCAACTTTGTGTTGGATATCTTTCCATGTGGTGCGGGCTACATCACTAGTCGAAAGGAAAGTTACACCTAAGACTTTAATGCCGTGGACGATTTGGACGCCATCAGGGAACTCATCAATGTGCATCCCAAAGCACAATGCCTTGCTTTTTCCGAGATTAAGACGTGCTCGCGACAGGTAACGTGTGGAATATTCGCAGAAAGGGTCTGTAGCTATCTATGTTCCGAATAAACAATGAGATGTCATCGGCGTATGCCGCTACTTTCACTTTGCCCAAGCCTGGAAGAGGGAAACCACGTATCGAAGTACATTTCTGGATTTGTTTCAATAATGGATCTATGCATAATACAAAGAGAATTGCGGAGAGGGGACTGCCTTGTCGAATGCCTCTACTTACTGCAATAGGTTCAGATGTATAGCCATTCACTACTAATGACGTTTCTAAGTCTGTGTAGAGTTAACGAAGGGTGTCGGTTAAATGTGCTGGGAAGCCATAACACTCAAGCACAGCGAAGAGAGTTGCATTCTACGCGATCAAAAGCTTTTTTCTGGACCAAGGAAACAAAAACGCAAGATATTTGTGTTCTTGTAGCGTACGTGAATAAATCGCGAGTCAGCGCAACCGAGGTATAGATCGCACGACCTGGGACACAGCATGTTTGTATGTCGCTTACTATTTCCGGTAGAATGATTGTTATGCGGTTTGTAAGGATGGCTGTCAATATCGTATAATCCGAGTTAAGTAGGGAAATGGGCCTCCACGCCCTTGGGTCGGACGACTCTCCCTCGCTTTTTAAGCAAGAGTATAACTCTGCTCTCACGAAACGCATTCGGTCTCATTCCGTCAGCAAGAAGCCCATTTAGCATTGTCAAAAGGTGGTCTTGTATTGTATCAAGGAACGTTTTGTAGAAACTCAAAGGTATCCCATCAGGGCCGGCGGCGGCGGTTGCGTTAATGTACTGAAGCAGAAAGTGTAATTCATCCAGCGTCACTGGGCTGCACAGACCATCGCGGAGCTCCTCCGGTACGCGGGAAATTCCCGCGCACAACTTGTTAACTATGGTGGTGTAGTTCACGTCGCTCACGTTCTCCACCCTGAAAAGATTCGAAAAATATGTTTCAAAGACCCTCATTATGTCTTCTGCTCGTGAAGACTGTTCGCCGTTCGGCAACTGAACGAAAGGAACATGCATGTGTTCACCCAAGGAGACGTTGCAAACACTTCGAAGAACCGCTGGATCTGAAACTGGTTGTCCGTTGATAAAAAACTGCACTGCCGTGCGTGAACAAAGGCGTAGCAAAAGTTTGTACCGCGCCTTTAACAGATTGAGATAGTCGTACATGGCGAACGTCAGCGTCTTGCCTCTGCGTACAATGCGCGCTTTTCGTAGCGTGTCGTTAATCTCTGTCGTCAGGCGCGCTTTCCTTTTGGCTCGGTGCGCCAACTGTGTTTCAATGCGTCCCAGCTGCGGGGTTCAGGCGGCCTATCGCACGCTTGCTCTAGTGCATTGCGCAGTAATGCTACGCTTTCCGGGTCATGCACGAGTGTGGTGTCCATTTTTCAATGGTTTCTAAATGTAATGGATTGTTCAAAGAAAAGTTTTAAAGACACTTGAAAGTGGTCTGTAATGCATGGAACGTCCGGTGGGAAATGTAGGACCTCGCAGCTAAAGGCATGAGTGGCTAGCATTTCTGGAAAAAAGTAGCGGTCTAGACGGGTCATGTTGGGACCTCGTTGCCAGGTTCCAACGAAGTCATTCCCGTGAGTGTCGACCCATGCATCCCTGAACTTGAAATTGTGGATGAGTTGTCGCAATGCGCTAACTCCGCTATATTGTCTGCTTTGTCTGCGTCCGCGCGCATCTCTGTCGGTGTCCTAAAAACAGTTGAAATCTCCAACTAAGAAAGTGGGGTAACAGTCAAACATAATTGAGTCAAGTGAATTGAAAAAGTCGGCCGTGCCTCCACGTTGAGCTGGGACATATATTACGAGCGCCCTTACTCGTCTGCCGTGAAGGTCAAAGTCTACTGCTAGGGTTCGGCCCTCAAAACCATAAACACAGTGTGCTCTTCGACATAACGCTGGTGTCAAAAAAAAAACCAACTCCGACCCCGCACATCTTTGAATCAGTTAGCGAAAAAAAGGCCTCGACTCCAAAATGTGAACAAAAGGATTGCACATCAAAAGTGGTTCTAAAATTACATTCCTGTAAGAAAAGAATATCGACATGACGAGACCTTGCGAAGTGCATGACTTCTCTCTGCTTATCTCGGCGTCTGAAACCCCTCACGTTTAAGGAGATAAAATGCGCCGTAGCCATTTAGAATATAGGGGGAGAGTGCGCGCAAACTTCAGAGCAATCCCTTGCAGGGGTGGGGCGAGCGCTCAACGAGTGAACAAAACTAAAGACAGAAAGGCGCTGACGTTGTCAGAGCTTTAGCGAGTTTTTGGGGGCTTACTACTGTCCGTAGAGCCCTCAGACTCCGTGGTCGGTAGGTGGGCT
This sequence comes from Rhipicephalus microplus, assembly GCF_013339725.1. Classification (NCBI taxonomy): domain Eukaryota; kingdom Metazoa; phylum Arthropoda; class Arachnida; order Ixodida; family Ixodidae; genus Rhipicephalus; species Rhipicephalus microplus. The sequence continues at coordinate 48,029,257 of NC_051175.1, read as the reverse complement.
CGTTCGGTGGCTGAATGGTCTGTTTTCATTGCGCTGGCACCGACACTCGCACCGGCGGCCGCACCTGGAATCTGGTAAATGGGGTTTGATAGGCTCAGTTGGCGGGTCTGAGCCGAGTACTTGCTGGCGCGGGCGCTCGTCGTTGTCGGTGGCATAATCACTGTTGGGGTCTTGTCTGGGCCGATTATCGGAGCGCCTGCACGTCCCGTCGTTCGGGTGCCGCGTCCCATCGAAGGTCTCGGTGGCTCGGAGCTACTGGTGGTGCCAACTGCGTCAGAGCTCTAGCTCTCGTGGTCTCCGCTAAGTACGGGCACTCGGGCTTCGGTTTTGGATGAGCTGTGTTCTTCATAGGTGTCCGGCGAGAAGTCGCTGGTCTCGGACGGGGTGTGAAGGGTTGACGAGGCTTTCTCAGACAGGGGAGGCAGGTCTCCTGCGTCTTGTGGTTCAGCATGGGCGTCAGTGTCGCTTGTGTCAGCGTCGCTCGCAGGCTCGAGCGCCGGATAATCATCTTGCAATGCGGGCGTGAGGTCGGTGCAGGCTTGTTCTTCGGCTGTCGCTGCTGCAGCCGCTGCGAAGGTCTTCGGACGTACGCAGTCAGATGTTGCATGGCTGCCCGAGCACTCGCGGCACGGTTCTGCGCATCCCTCTGTGGCATGTCCAAACACGTTGCAGCGCGTGCAACGGGGCGTGGCACAATATTTGGCGATGTGGCCAGCATTCCTGCACTTAGAGCAAACTTTCTTGACACCCCGGTAGTCACACATGACATTGTAGCTTTGGACTGTGAGAAAGTTCGGTATTTGGCTTTTCATTTCCACTCGCGCCACACGGACACCTGTGCCAACCACAGGGCGGCTCTTGAAGACTGGCTCGTGGATATGTTGCACGTTGTCGTAGGCGGAGAGAGCAGTCGCTAGGGCTGTGTCCCCTACCCACAGCGGTACCCGGAAGACTGTGACGTGGACTATTTCAGGACCTACGCTGACTAGTGGAACTGATTCGCCGTTCAAGAGAATGGCTCCCCGGCTCTTCAGCTTGGTGGCTGCATGGACGTTTGCGGCTGCGGTGCCAAACTTTGCGCCTCCCATGTGCTGGAGGGACTTGATAGCGGCTGGGCCGGTGACTGCTTCGAGGGCATCTACGATGTCGTCGACGGTGCTCCCCTCTGGAGCATCAGCCATCACACCTTCCATCACACTTTCGCCATCACACTTTCGCCCTGGCCCTGGCTCCCACGGCTTGCGCTGTGGTGCCCATGCGTTGGCTCACGATGAAGGGCTAGACCGAGCAGGGGGTTGTCCAGGGGTTCGCTTGATGCTCGATGAGATGGGGGTGGACGACTGGCAGCGTGCCTGGTCGCGGAAATCACGGCGCCAGGTAAGCGGCGAACGGAGCGTCGGCCGTCGATCAACTACTGACAAGTGGCGAAGTGCGTCGGCATTTATACTCTTGCCATGGAAAGTTCTAGCGTTATCGCTGGCGGTGGCGTAGGTTCCAGAATAATCTGTACAGTTCGAAGAGTGGGCGTGATCTTATCGAAATGATCTACTACAGTCCTGAAGCTTCTCGAAAACTGGAGGCGTGGTTTGCGCTGAGAATTGTGTAGTGTATTGGGGCGATAACAATACTTGGGAAATGGAACGTGGAATTGCCCCCCTTTCAAAAAGTCATCGTCCTGATTCTTTAACTAAAGATGAAGGTACAACAATAATGCAAGAAAGTACAAGAAATAAATGATGATCCAGCAATAATACAAAAAACGCTGTTTCAGTTTGTTAACGCGTATGAAACGGCTTGAGGCGCACGACATGGACGACTTCCGGTCGCGATCGGCTTAGTAGAAAGTTCGTGATGCCGTCGGGGACAACCTCGTAATCAAAGGGACTGAGAGGTCGAACCACCTTGTATGGTCCGAAGTACAGTCTCAGAAGCTTTTCACTTAGTCCACGTCGGCGTATTGGCGTCCACATCCAAACGCGTTCACCGGGCTGGTATTCCACGAAGCGTCGTCGGTGATTGTAACGGCGGCTGTCGATCGTTTGTTGATTCTTGATACGGAGACGCGCGAGTTGCTCGGCTTCTTCGGCGCGTTGAAAATACTCACTCACATCGAGGTTTTCTTCGTCGGTGACGTTGGGTAACATGGCATCGAGCGTCATTGCCTGGCTCCTTCCATACACCAATTTGTATGAAGATATCTGCGTCGTCTCCTGCACCACCGTGTTGTATGCGAAGGTCACGCACGGAAGAATGGCGTCCCACGTCTTGTGTTCGACATCGACGTACATTGCCAGCATGTCGGCGATCGTCTTATTTAGCCGCTCGGTGACGCAGTTGGTCTGTGGGTGATACGCTGTCGTCCGGTGGTGGTTTGTCTGGCTGTATGCCAAGATCGCTTGAGTTAGATCAGCAGTAAAGGCCGTTCCTCTTTTGGTGATAAGTACCTCCGGGGTGCCGTGTCGTAGGACAATATTTTCGACGAAGAACTTGGCTACCTCAGATGCACTGCCTTTGGGCAGAGCTTTAGTCTCGGCGTAGCGGGTGAGGTAGTCGGTAGCTACCACAATCCACTTGTTTTCGAAAGCCGACGTCGGGAACAGCCCCAGTAGGTCCATGCCAATCTGCTGGAATGGTCGGCGAGGTGGTTATATTGGCTACAGAAGTCCCGCTGGCCTTGTCGGCGGTGTCTTGCGTCGCTGATAGTCCCGGCATGTCCTCATATAACGAGTGACGTCAGTGGTAAGACGTGGCCAGTAGTACCTTTTTTGTATACTCGCGAGCTTGCGAGAAACACTGAGGTGCCCTGCCGTCGGATCGTCGTGCAGGTTCTGCAGGAGGTCTAGTCGCAGAGCGGAAGGCACTACAAGGAGGTACTTGGCCAACACCATCTAGAAAAGGTCAAGGCCTCTCCACTTCCCTTCGCCGGCGGTGGGACGTCACCCCACCATGCCCGAGGTTGGCCCGAGCTATTACGGCGTTCTGTTTCCCTTTTTCTGCAACAGATGGTGCGACGAGGCGAGGTAGACAGACCGTACGGACGCGCCGGCGAAGCCACGTTTTCTTCGGCGTGTTGCGTCAGCCTGCTAGTGGTGTTTCGTGGTTGTGCGGTTGCAATTTGCTTTCACGATTTGTTGTGACCTACTACATGTACAGCGCATCACGACGGGACGCTTTTCCGTGCCCAACTTCAAGGGAAATTACGACAACGGGCCTAAGGTGCGTTTGTTTTCGTTCCCGAGTGATCCTGTGCGGAAAGCGAAATGGCAGCGTGCCGTCCGGCGCGACGATATTGACGTGTGTCAACTCAAGAACCCTCAGGTAAGCGTTCGAATACACCCTTTTCTTAATGCATTCGTATTTAACGCGCTGTGATTGTTATAGCTGCTCACGCGTTTTGCACGTGCTTTACGCGTTGGTCGTCAGGGTGCTGTTTCCTAACCAAGCTGTGCAATCGCCCATTGCAGCTTCGTTATTGTTTATAAGAAGAATGCTGTATCACCTTGGCTTTATTAGGTGGACAGTGTCAAGCTTCATGGTGCATTACTTCGCCCCTTCTCTGTGTTACAATGTGCAGGTCTGCGAGCTTCATTTCAAAGCGGAGCACCTTCGAACGACCTCAACGTACACCGACGGCGATGGGCGGACTATTGAGGTTCCGATGAAGCTGACCCGGCTGATGCCTGATGCTGTTCATACCATTTTTTTGGATGTCCTAGTTATCTCTCTCATTCTCAAACGTCACGAGAAGAGCCCGACGTCAAGCAAACGCGAAAGGAAAATGAACAGTTGCTCGCAGCTATCCAGGAATCAGCGCTGGCATTTGCTGCAGAGCAGGACGAGAACAAGGTCGAAAACTTCAAAGATATAACTTCCAGGCTGACTCGATTGCATCAAAAGAAGTTCTGGTCACAAACAGTCTGCGAAGGTTACGTCATCTTCGCTCACGTCAGACCTACAGATCACGCCCAGGATCTCCTGTTGTCAGTGCGTGTGTCGTCATATCTGTGCGTGCGCGTGTTCTGGAAGCGTGCTCTACTGACACCGAACGACAACCTGAAGATTCCGGAAAACATCCTGGATTTTCGAAGGTTAGTGGAGCTTTTAGATAATGTGGAGGACTTCTGCACGACAAAAGCACCCCAGGAGGACGATGAAGTGAGCTCAACGCTCCGTCTTGTGTGCACCCTTTTGCAAGACGTTAAAACTGAAGGGTTGGTGGACGATGAGAGGGCTGATGTTCTGAATTTTCTTAAGGAGCACTGTTTTCTTTTCTCTAAGAAAATCAATGGTTTGAGGCACTCCTCGGAACTGTTAGTTCTGAATAGAATATTATTTACCATTTCACCACATGCGTACACGTTCGTACGAAACAGCGGTGTGGTCATTTTGCCACATCCTAGTACTGTTAAAAGAGTGTGTGGCCGACATGCTGTTAGCCCATTACAGGAGCAGTCCGAAGACGGTTTCTTGCGGTACGTGGTCAGAAGGGCGAGTTCACTTAAGTCACAGGAGCGAAATGTTACGTTGATGGTGGACGAGATACATTTGCAGCAGTACTTTGAGTATAAAGGTGGCTGTGTGACAGGCTCTGCTTCAAACAGTGCTGAGCCAGCAAAAACTGCGCATGTGTTTATGATGCAGTCTCTTCTGTCATCCTACAATAATGTAGTACATGTCCTGCCGGTGTCTAGAATTACAGTGGTGGAGCTGCACGATGTTCTGAATAAGATAATCATAGGCCTAGAAGATGCTGGCATTCATGTAGTCACAGTGATAACTGACAACTCAATTGACCGAAAAATGATGGCAATGTTTGGCAAAAAAAAGGTGCCAGCTTGGATATCGTATACCCACATCCTGCGAATGCACAGCAGCCGTTGTTTCATGTTGTTGATTCTGTGTATTTATTAAAATGTGTTCGAAACAACTGGCTTAACCAAAAAAATTCGGGCAAGTGTCTGTACTATGCCACGTTTCACAGCGACTCGCGGGACAGTCGAAAAATGGAGGGTGCTTCATTCAGTTCCCTAAGAGAACTCCATGAGGCAGAACAGAGCAGCATTGCAAAAGTTGCGTATGGGCTCACCCACAAGGCTCTGCACCCCAGTAATCTCGAACGACGAAATGTTCGACTGGCCCTTAAGGTTTTCAGCGGTTTTTTCTCGGCAGCTTTGAGGATTCGCGGGGAAGAACTAAGGCTCGAAGTGGCAGAAGGCACAGCACAATTTATTGATGTTATTGTGAAGTGGTAGGACATTGTGAATGTTAAAAGCCCTCACAAGTGTCAGCGATTGCGCAATGTTTGGCAGGAGCCTGTAAGTGAAGTATACTGCCACCAACTGAAGTATCTGGATGAATTAGTTGACTGGCTCGATAGCTGGAAGGCAGTAAAGCAAGACACAGGCAAGCTGACAACTGAAACACACTCCGCCCTCCGCCAAACAACGTATGCTCTCATTGAAGTTTCCCGGTACTGCCTGGAACTTTGCTTCAGATATGTTCTTCTTGGTAAATTTCAGACAGATGGCCTGGAAGCAAGATTTGGCCAATACAGGCAGCTGTGTGGTGCATAGTACTGTGGTGCTGTATGGTGCACAGCGTCAGCCATGCGAGGATTGTTGCATGCTGATTGATTGATATGTGGGGTTTAACGTCCCAAAACCACTATATGATTATGAGAGACGCCGTAGTGGAGGGCTCCGGAAATTTAGACCACCTGGGGTTCTTTAACGTGCACCCAAATCTGAGCACACGGGCCTACAACATTTCCGCCTCCATCGGAAATGCAGCCGCCGCAGCCGGGATTTGAACCCGCGCCCTGCGGGTCAGCAGCCGAGTACCTTAGCCACTAGACCACCGCGGCGGGGCGATTGTTGCATACAGCTGACTGTCACAGAAAGAGTACTTGACCAAAGCGATCATGTGCTCATAGACGAAGTGAACCGGGGCGGTCTGAAGTACCCGCTGTACTGTGTACGAAAGTTGTGTTGGAGCATTGTACAAATGACGAGTACCTGCTTGTTTTGCACAAAGAGAATAAGCAAAGGTTGTCACTGCTGAGCATTATGATGTTTTTGTTGTCTGATAGTGAAGGCCTCGAAATGTGCGCTAGCGATCACTGTCCTGATGTTGTCCTCAAAAATATTTTATGGCCTGCTGTGAACACACTTAAAAATTATGCAAGTACTAGAAACAACGCCTTGACAAAAGCAAAGTGTCAAGCTGAGGAAGGTTCTTACACTTAAGTGAAATGTGCTCTTGAAGTTTCATGCCTGCCATTTTACTAGCTCGTTCAAAATGAGTACCTTACATCATTTTATTTTGTCCATTGTATATCTCTGTGAACGCTTGCATACATAGGTGACTTCTGATCTAAGTTCATAAATTTGCCTTTATGCTCAGCAATAGTGCTACATGTGCTTATGCTCTTCTTTTCTTTGATGTACTAATGATAATGTATTCCTAATATCTACATTCGCTGCTCTTGTTTCTGTATATATGTTTCACGTGCTGTCATTGGATATAAATGTGTTCACATCATGTTTTTGTCTCCAGTTGATCTTGTGAGTGCTTGAAAAATATGTAATTGTCCTGTAAAACCAAGAAAGTGAACGCTGGTTCTTTGCCCCACTCCTGCCACTCTGTTATACATTCAAGAGTTTAAAAAAAAAACTGGAAAGGCGACCGCGTGCATGACAGTGGCGGCAGCACCGCGCGCTGCCCCGCTAAGTAGTCGGGCAAGGTGCGTTGACGTCATGGCGGCAGTGGAGGGGCCTTGACCTTTTCTAGATGGTGTTGACTTGGCTCGGAGCAATGAAAAGTTTTTCTTTTGGAGAAGACTGTTTCGCAGGAAGAACGACGCAAGTGCGCGCTTAAATACCTTCGGGACTTCGGCCGTCCTGTCTTCGAGGTATTTTATTAGGGCCTTAAGTTCCGGGTCCGCCCGCTGTCGTTCAGTGAAGTCGTCGGTAGTTATCGTTCAGAAGAAGTAGTCGTCATCCGTGTCGTCGGGCGGTGGTTGGTCGACAGGCGCACGAGAGAGACAGTCGGCGTCGGAGTGTTTCTTGCCGCCTTGTAAACGACGATAATGTCATATTCTTGAAGTCTCAGGCTCCACCGTGCGAGGCGACCTGAAGGGACCTTCAAGGTGGCTAGCCAACACATGGCGTGGTCGTCGCTCACAACTTTGAAGGGCCTGCCGTAGAGGTAGGGGCAAAATTTCGACGTAGCCCAGATGACGGTGAGGCACTCCTTTTCTGTTGTGGAATAATTGGCTTCTTCTTTGGATAGTGATCGGCTGACGTAACTAATAACCCTTTCAAGTCCGTCAGCCCTCTGCACAAGAACAGCGCTGAGACTTACGCTGCTTGCGTCTGTGTGTATTTCTGTGTCGGCGAATTTGTCGGAATGGGCCGGTAACGGAGGCGTCTGGAGGCGATGTTTAAGCTCCTGGAAAGCGTGTTCCTGCGGCGTTTCCCACATGAACTTCACGTCAGCCTTGGTAGGGTTAGTGATTGGATTGGCGATGCAGGCGAAGTTCTTGACGAACCGTCTATATTAGGTGGACAGGCCTGAAAATTGGCGCACCGCCTTCTTGTCAGTGGGCGGCGGGAAGTCGGCAATGGGGGCTGTTTTCCCTAGATCGATACGAACGCCAGTTTTCTTAATCACGTGCCCCAGAAACAAGAGCTGCTCGTACGCAAATCTGCACTTTTCTGGCTTCAGTGTGAGTCCGGACGTCTTGACGGCTTGAAGTACAGCTTCAAGGCGCCGAAGATGCTCACCGAAACTAGAGGAAAACACGCCGACGTCGTCCAAGTACACAATGCAAGTCTACCGCTTCAATGCTGCCAGTACTGTATCCATAACGCGTTGAAAAATTGCAGGCGCTGAGCAAAGACCGAAGGGCATCACCCTAATCTCGAAGAGGCTGTCCGGTGTTATAAACGCCGTCTTCTTTCGGTCTCTTTCTTCGACTTCGATTTGCCAATAGCCAGTCTTCAGGTCTAATGACGAAAAGTACTTGGCGTACTTTTCCGGGCGCCCGTACTTTTGAGTGATACTATGAAACCTCCGGAGCTTCGTCCACCTCACCATCATTCACTCCGTGGAGATGCTGGAATTTTTCACTTGATATTTTATTAGATTAGGTCAGTTTCGCAACAGCATCCGTCCTTTTCAATCGCCAACATTAAATCGTTTTTGATTTTGATTGTTCGGGAGTATCAGAGTTTACTTTTGCAATAAATTTGAGTTTTATGACAAGCATGAATTAGGCCGGGAGTGAAAAGCACATGCATTACTGCAAAAATGTTACCATTTTTTGAAGTTAACAGCAACAAGTGTGGCGGTATTTAATTGAGGAGTGAATGACGGTGAGGTGGACGAAGCTCCGGAGGTTTTTTCAGTGATACTTTGAAACCTTCGGATAGTGTCACCCGATAGAACAACGAAAACCGCGCCACTTCCGACTCTCGCATTTCAGGGTCCACTTCTCGTTGAGCCCGTTTCACAGCATCGTGCTTGGCACGAACCATCTCGTGATGTGCCCGGCGCCACACTCGCAATCCCACACGTACGACGATGATCCAGGAAAGTGAGAGATAACTGATGCGCCGGCGCAGCTCCGCGCAGCAGCCCCTCCAAAACCAAATAGTGTCTATTCATCCAACCACCATGTTGCAAACATCTCTATGGGACTGCGCCATGTGTTGTATGATAAGGCAGATGCTACTGAGTACGCCGTAGGGACGAGGGATTGCCCTAGACCATAATGAACTACACTCTTAGAAGGGCGTCTTTTTGTCTCACAACAATATTCATCTTTTATATTGCGTTTTTTTGCGCTATAGCTCCATGCCCCAGCAAGTCGCGGGATCGAATCTCGGCTGCATTTCCGATGGAGGAGAAAATGTTGTAGCTCCGTGCGCTCAAATTTGGGTGCCCGTTAAAGAACTTCAGTTCGTCGGAATTTCCGGAGCCCTCCACTATGGCGTATCTCATAACTATATAGTGGTTTTGGGCCGTTGAACCACACATAGCAATCAGTATCGCTGCGTGCCCGGCCCTTTCAGCTCAAGAACGACACGTGCGTGATTGGCGCGTCATAGCTTCCTAGATAGGAAAGTGTCCAGTGTCGAGTTTTTAAGAAAGGAAGCGAAAGCAAGTCGGATGATGATTGTTGTGGCGGCACAAAAAAGACATTCTTTTGACTGGATCTTTTAGGGGCGAAGCTTTCCTTAGGCTTGTCTTTTTGGGCCTGTTTAGGCTCAGACTATCCGAGATATAAATAATGAAAGAACCCATGGCGCCCATCATGAGCGCATGCTAGTGTTTGACGCATGCGTGAGCTGTCCCTCCATTGCACATACAAGTGGCACAGCTGACGAAGAAAAGATAAACTTTAACGCCACACGTATTTCAACTTGGGTTCTGATATGATACTGTGTGAACGCAAATTTTAAACATATACATTCATGTGTTTTCCGCATCTATAGTTGCAGCTATATGTGCTCATATGTGGTTTGCTCGCATTGTTTTCACCTTGTATTTTTCTTACACCCTTTTTCCATTTTTACTTTTGAATAAAGTAGTTCTCAGATGTTCTTCGTCTTCTGTGTTTTGAACACCGAAGCACTACATTTTGATCAAGTATGTTCCAACTAGCTCTTCCAGTATGTACTTCTCCAAAGCTGTTGTCAAAGAACCAAGCACGAAAAAAGAGATAAAAAAACAGAGACCAAGAGAGGGAAAAAAGAGAAACCAAGACAAATATTGAACAAGATAGAAATAAAGATTCATAAGTAAAAAAGAGAAAATTGAGAAAGGGGGATATAAAAAGTGAGGAAGGAAAATAGATAGAAGGAGAAATAAATAAATAAAATATAAACCAGGAAGAAACAGGTAAAAAAAGATAGATAAAGCAGAAAGATGAAGTAATAAGAAAGTAGGAAGACCACCCAAAAGTATTATTCAGGCTTTCAAGCTTGGCGACACTTGTGTGACACGTGTGTGTGTGTATGTGTGGCTTGGCGACACGTGTGTGTGTGTATGTGTGTGTGTGTGTGTGTGTGTGTGTGTGTGTGTGTGTGTGTGTGTGTGAGTGTGTGTGTGTGTGCGTGCGTGCGTGTGTGTGTGTGCGTGCGTGCGAGCATGTGTGTGTGTGTGTGTGTGTGTGTGTTTGTGGGATCCTTCTTGCTGGATTTTTTTGCTAAAGTGAATGTGTCAACTTGTTCTTGAATTAAAGTTCTTGCTCACGGAATACGACACTGATTCTGTCAATGAAAAAAGAAATATAACTAATAAATCACCGTCAACTCAACAGCGGTTAACAAAATCGAAGAAGGTTGTTGACAAAGGAGTTTGCTTTGGCTGGCTCACAAAAGGAGTCCCTTCAACCACAAAAAGAAACCTCTGAAAATTGCTCCTCAAGCACATGGCGCATGTGGTAAACAAGGCGGCAGAATCGTGTGGACCCGCTGCGTCATTTCTGAAGGCTCATTAAGGTCTCATTGAACGGGTTACATCTGTCCAAAATCTCTTACGATGTTCGGCAACTGTTATATTCCCTTCTTTATTTTCAGGGAATCAGTCCAGAGTAGGGGGATCAGCCCAATTTACGTGGCCCGTACGCGTTACCCCAAAGACGACTTCTTGAATTTTCGTGGGGCTTTCGTGATTTCTTTGACACATACGCGCTATAATTCCTGGAGTAGAATCAAGAGTTCTTTCTCTTTTCTGTAGGTTCCACTACTTTAGAAGACTTGCTTGTGCGCGAGTTGGTGCTTTGTTTCCTGAACTATTTAGAACTATTTATTTATTTCCTCCCCTATCAAAAATAGGGGAGGAAAGAGGCACCCATCTGTCTCTTTACTCCTCTATTTCTCATATTCCTTGTATAGCGCCAGTTGCAAAACAATCAGTAAATGTAGGTCTCACATTCTGACCGTCCAGGCGTTCTTAAGAATATACAAGCTGTTGCTACAACAATAGGCAGCAACTTTTCTTTCCTCTCCGGAGTTTTTTTTTTTCGGTGCTAGATGGCCGCGACTACACACTTCGCAAATAATATTTCTGCAACGCTTACTGAACCTGCTCAATGTGCTTGTCTCCGACATAATGACGGTGGCAATAATTCACGTTCTGCGTATATGCAGTTTGACGTAATTTTGCCTTATATGCGAATTACTCCCCCGTCAGATCCTGGATGGTTTGATACAAATACACTTTCAGAACATTAAAACACAAGTAGTTGTTGCTATACATGCATCACAGTGTTTTGAAAAGTGATGTGTTAGTATATTTAGCCCAAAATTTGAAACGGTCTTATTTCCTGCGACTGCTTGATTTCACAGCAGTGTTTGTGGCTTCATTTTTGTTAGTGCTGCTCGCCTTAAAGGTAAATTACGGAAATTACATCTGCCATTATACTAGCAGATTCTCTGTCTTTCTGCGCTGCAATTTTTGCTGCTGCTGAACTTGATACAGGCATTTCGTACATTAATACTCTCACATTTGAGACAAACTTGATTAGGCCAGTTGCCTAGACATAAAAGGTTGTTACCAAATGAAATAACCGAGTATTTAGAGAAGTGATTAACGAGTGGGCCCATTTTACCGTGCTTTCCACCACCCGCTTATGTAATGCCTGTTAGATTTTGCAGGCGTAACTTTACGGAAGGCTTTGCAGGTACAACACTGACAAGTTACACAGAATATTTGCACTTTTTATGCCCCTGGCGGAGAATATTTTCTGAAACACGTAAACTAGAAGTGGCTATTTCGAGGCTGCGCTGTCAGGTGCCGAAACAAAATTGCTTCCAACAGCAGTCTGGTCAGGCACTTTCTCCAATGTGTGCTTTCTGCGGCAAACTAGAGACCCGAAGACGACTTAATAATGCTCCAAGAAGCCGATAAGATATAACTTTACGTGCTATTGAAGTGAGTTTCTGTGTGCGCGAGAATTTTTTTGAGTCTCTATTTCTGGGTTCTCTAACGCGAAGGTTTGCGTGGCTGCACTGAATTATTTCAATCAAACCAAACTATTAACTAGCTAATCCATAGTATTATTTTTCTGTGTCAACGCATGCATAACTTATTTTTTTAAATGAGGTGCTGATTTACATTACTATGTATTAATAATGAAAATCATTACTTTTCTACATTTGTGTCAGCATGAAAATTTGATACAAAATTTTTTTATATATAATCTCGATTAATCTAAAATTCCATGACACTTTCTAAGACCCAACGTTCTTGGCCAAGCGTCCAAAGTTCGTATTAGTTACTGTAGAAGGAGTACAAGAACATGGAGTTTGGCGTGGATTAGCCATATGTAGCTCAGCATAGTAAAACAAAACTAAGCCTAGATGAAAAATGTGGTTTAAATATATGGCTTTTATATTAGCTTCCCACAATCATATGAAAACAACAGGAAGAATAGAACAATATTCATATGCTCTTGCGGACGCCTTACTTTACTTGTCGAGAAAGTGCATTGATATCAAAGCACAAAGCAGACTTTCTGGTCCTTTGTTTTGAATGTGCTATTTTTGCGGAAGCATGTTGTAGACTCAAGCAAGCGCATGACACCTTACAACTGCAACTAATCCTATTATATTGTTGCCCATGGACTGAAGCATACAGTCATCATTCTATCTATCTATCTATCTATCTATCTATCTATCTATCTATCTATCTATCTATCTATCTATCTATCTATCTATCTATCTATCTATCTATCTATCTATCTATCTATCTATCTATCTAGCCACTTACACCTGGGTACTCTAGGGATCACCTCCTGAACTTGGATAAACCAAAATTAGTATGAAATGGTAAGATGGTTAAACGAAAACGACGCACTGATCATGACATGAAAATTAGGGGACCCTAAGGCTTCGCCTTTAGTAGTTGAACGCGATAGCAATAGGCTGTTTTTAGTGCGTACTTCAAACAATTAGCGCATGAAATCTTTTCGAATTTGTTATGCATAAAAAGTTCGTGTGCAGTAGCGTGTGTACCTTTTTTAGGGCGTGACCAGCTTTAAACCACGCAGTCGATATGATGATCACGTGTTCTGACGCCCGATGGCAATGCACGCTTGTACCATGCATTATTGCTGCAATATTTCATGTTGTATTGTGAAGCATGTATACAGGGCGTGTGTGTTTGTAAAGTTACTTGTAGTGCGTTCTCGAGCACGTGGAGTTACTTTCACTGAATTCACAAGCACACGTGTCGCCTAATTCGGGGACCGACGGACGCGCCTATGTCAGCATCCTCAAGGAAGTGCTTCTGAGAAGTGCAAAGGAGGTAAAGCCACCAGTTACTCTGTAGGTAAAGGTTGCCAACAAAAGCTTTAAGAGTGCGAAATGGCTGCTACGCAAACGTTTCCTATTTGTGTAGCGACACTCAACATACGTGGTTTGAGGAATGTAAGGCGTCAGTTGCAGTTGCGCCACGTACTTGAGCAGTATAGGATTTATGTATCTGCAGTGAAAGAGACTAATATTTCGGCTACTCGTGACACCAATCTAGCACTGGAAGTTTTTCGAGATTATGATTTATACATCAGCCAAGCACGTGGTGCTTCCGCTGGATGATTTTTAACAGTTAGGGAGCTCTTGAATCATACTTTGACGTCGCTAGATGTTGATAGAGAAGGATGCCTAATTTGTTGTGACTTTTCTTTCATTCCCATAATTGGAGGTTTATTTGTGTCTATGCTCCCTCCAAAGTACATGACAGGAGTTCTTTTTTCCTCTCTTTAACTTCGCTGCTAAACACTGACAGAACTTTGATAGTTTTTGGAAACTTTAATTGTGTTTGTGATGCTCTAGATTATTCATATCGAATGAATTGTTATCAAGCAGTTACTGCAAGAAATAATGAATGAAAACAATTTATTATATGTGGGAACGCATGTACCTTCCTCGGTGACGTTTACGCCCTTTCAGGTTGTCTCTCATGCTCGGCTCGACCCTGTGCATGTGTCATATGCCTGTTCTCTCACATTCACAATTATGCTGTAAAGCCCACATTGTTTACATACCATTGCTTGGTCACCGTTTCTTGAGGTCCTAAATATTTCTGTAAAGGCCCTCTAAACTGGGACCTATGAAAGCTGTTGTTGCGCGATAGTTGAACAATTGGTACCACAGGTAACACATTGTCAACATCTGCCAATTTTCACTCAATGGGAAAGATTCAAAAAAAAAACTTCAGTATCAGGCGATCAGTATTTCATGTGAAATTGCTAAAAAACGCTGAAAATGCTATCTTTATTATTTTGCGTAATAAGCTCCATACTTTGGAAAGTCAACAGCCGGTATTGTACGTGAATGAAATAAATGTGGTTTGAGCACAGATACGAAAACACAATACAGATGTATACATGGTAGCGATGATTCGTTCCCATGCTGCTCATTTCACTGAAGAAAATTCCACTAAGAAAGCTTTCGGTGATGAAAAGAGATATGCACTTTATTAATGGATACTGCAAATTGAGTTGCGGGGTTCCCTTTGCACAGAGACATGTGAAATAAGAGCCGCATTTGAAGAACATTACAAAAGTTTATTTGCCGCGGCTGATCTTCAGGAGAATTTTGAGAAAGAAGCTGACCGCTTCATTGCCCTTGTGTCGCACTTATGAGCACATGACGGACTCACAGTTGATGGGCCCATAGCCAGGTAAGAAATTATATTTGCAATAACAACGTTGCAGAAGAACAAAACTCACGGCCAATGTGGCCTTAGTGGCGAATAATACCATTTCAGCAACACTTGATACATTTCTTTGAACAACTATTTAAAGTGGCTTGTGAAGATGGTGAATTTCCTCCTTGTTTCTATCAGGCCCATACAACGTTATTCCCCAAAAGTACTGATCCTGAAGCGTTAAAAAAGTTAACGGATATAGATATATATAGCGATATAACGTTGACTACAGATTATTTGCGAAATTGCTGACAAATCGGCTACAGACAGTGATCCCTAATTGTGTAGGTAACAACTAAACATCTGGGATTCGGGGTCGCTCAATACAGACAAACATTCATATAGCACGCTCAGTCCTTGAATGTATTGATGGTAGCATGTACAAAGTAGCCCTCTTTCAAATTGACCTTGCTAAATCATTTGATAAGGTACAGCATGCTTTTTTGTTCCTATTCCCAGGACCCCTTAGGTTGAATTATGTGCTGTACAATGATATTTCACTCTGTTATAGGAAGTGCACGCCAATGCTAATTGCGAATCGCACACTTTTCAATATGGTAGAGTTGAATTCATCTGTATGTCAGCGATGCTTCCTCTCGCCTTTTATCTTCGCAATTTATCTGGAACCATTATGTTTAAGTGTGCTTCTAAAGTCTAGCATAAGAAGCTACCAATATGATGCTGCGGAACCTAATGTTCTCTCTTATGCAGATGACATTGCCTTCTGTTGCGTTGATAAACCTAGCGTTCGAGAATCAGTAAACACTACTTTACGTTTCTGAGAAGTCGCTGGTGCCATCACAAATTTTGCAGAAAAAAGAGGAGTCAGGCTAGGCATGTGAGCCCAAACTTCTTCGGTCTCCTCAAATATCTATTGGAATACGACTCCTATGTGGTATTTCGGTGTGCCTCTCGATAACTATCGTAACAGCGGCCCACACTGTACCACTGTGAAAATTCTATATGTATACGATCCGCTAAATGGTGGCAACATAACACGGACGAGACCTTCACATTTTTATAAGAGCAAATATGCGCAATTTATTCCTTGCGTCAAATCATATTTATGTTCTGCAGGTGTTTCCCTGCTCTTGTTTTTCTTTCATAGCCACTCATACGATATTTGCCTGTTTTATTAGGAACTTTCCTTAGAAACCCATAAGAAGAGACCTTTTTCTTCCGCTTAAAAAGGGTGGCCTCGGCCCATTGCATTCGTTCTTGCGCCAGTTGGAGTTGTGTATTTTTTACCTCAAGTATGCATGCCACGCCTTTCGTTTAGCGGCCTTCAAAACCGTCTGTGTTATCTCCTTCTATTTATTTATTTTACAACAAGCGCTGCTAAGGAATTCCCGTTGTGGGGATTTTTAAAAGAAGTTGTTGATACTGTCTAATTATTAAAAGCTAGATTTAGTTTTGGAGTATTTGTACATTATTTACAAAACAATGTTAACCGCTGCACTAGTGAATAATATTTTTCCTGAACCTGTTTATCAGCTACCATATTCGCTTTTGTTGGGTCACGATGTATTATATCGTGTATGTAGAGTGTGGATAGCTCATTCAGATAAATCTGTTTTCTTTATACAGCACACTTGCACTGTGCCAGTGAAAACGTGGCTGAATGAGAAATCACTGTGTGTGCTCCGAACAATAGATTTTAGACTCTACAACCAGCCTGAGACGATAGAGCATTGTTTTATTCGTTGTCATAACGAATTTTATTTTTGACGCATTCTAAAATGAACAATCAGGAAAGAACTTACAATCACAACTCATGGTATTAGGTTCCTTTCTTAAAAAAAGAGCCCGACCGATAATACTCCATACGACCTGTTTATGTTGTTGGGACTTTAAAAAAAGTCACATTATTTATAGACACGGCGACCTACTACGGTCGATGTCACAAAGCGAGCGCTAAAAATGGGCGCGCCGCCAAATTCTTGCGATAACGGGCGGGAGAAACGCCACGAGGTCAAAAGAAAAAAAAGAAAACCAACATCCAAGGCTCCCTGGGCGCGCGCTCTCCCCTCGGAAGCGTGGCTTCGCCGATGAACCTCCTCACCCCACGGCGGCGGCCGAGCAAGCGCTGGAAAGTTCCAGAAGGAAATAGGCGTGGTCACGCCGGGTTGAGTCATCCATCGCGGAGGGCATTCCAACCGTCTCGCCCTCTCCCCAGCCTTCGCTGCGTATCGCGCCGACGAAATGACGAGAACTTTCTGGAATGTGGCGCGGAAGGTGTTTAACCGAGCAGCGGAGATGAGAGATCAGGAGAAGACGGAAGTTAGCGCCAGAGCGCGTAGGGCATACCGCCGTGTAGTCGGCGAAGGTTTTGTCCGTAGCGACAAAGCAGGAGATGAAGAGGATTTCCACCTGAGGGGTGACGACTCGAGCTACAGGCAAGAGTGTGTGGTTACTGCTATTGAGCGAAGACGCGTGGCAACAGCTGCGTGTGTGAGGCCGACGTGTTTCCGGCGAAGAAGTTTGAAGCTTGGAGAGTGGCCAATTGAAGACGCGAGGTTTCCTGGAAGAGAAACTTCGGCGAGGTTTCCTGGAAGAGAAACTTCAGGGGGCAGCGGAACGACAACAACGCTGGACTTTGAGTGAGTGATTCTCGGAACAGTATCATTCAGACTTTTGTTCCAAGAACTTTGGACTAAATAGGTTTTCTATCTCTTTAGTCTTAAAGTGTCTTGGTTGTTAAATGCATGCGACTGCATTGTAGTGTGTATTGTTGTCTGTGTCCGTTGTTTTGAGTGTGGCTGATTGTACTGTGTAGTACGTTGGTTGATTAGTGACATATTGTACTCAACTATTGTTGAGTGTGCATACTCGTGTATTGTTTTCGATCTGCCATTATCGAGAATATAATTTTGTTTGTTTATCAACTCTCGGCTCTGACTTGTTCTTTGGGCCACAGCCGGCGTCCGCTGGCGCGCCAAAAGGGACCACTTCTAAATTGTCCACGCTTTCGTGGTGCGGTTCGGGGGGCCGATACTTCGGCCCTTGGAATTAGCCTGGCGATCGCCTCCCTAATAAACGGGACATGTGTGACAATTATTCTGGCGTCCGTGACAGGACGTTTTGGTGCACAGTGTGTCCAAAGTAGTGAGAAAGAGCCTCGAGTTGTTGATAGTGCTATCGGAACGATTTTGCGTGTTGCTCAGTGTTCTCGTTAACGAGTGCAGGAGAGTGTTCCGATAGACTGATCTAGGCAGATACTTTTTGCACGCGGCAAGGTTTTATTTGCGAGACACAATGGATCTCGAAAAGTTAGTCGCTCTTGGTGAGAAGATGGGTCTTTCTGGCGCTGAACTACGGAAGTGGGTAAGCCAGAAGGAGAAAGAGGCGGTGGAGAGAGAGAGGTTGGCAGCGGAGAGAGCCAAGGAAGAAAAAGCCGCTGAGTTAGAACGAGAGCGGTTGGCAGCTGAGAGGGCCAAGGAAGAAAAAGCAGCTGAGTTGGAACGAGAGAGGTTGGCCGCTGAAAGGGCGAAGGAAGAAAGAGAGCAACAATTGAAGTTGGAGTTGGAGAGAGAAAAGCTGGCAGCCGAAAGGGCGAGAGAAGAAAGAGAGCAGCAATTGAAGTTGGAGCTGGAGAGCGAGAGACTGGCAGCTGAGAGGGCGAAAGAAGAAAGAGAGGAAAGGGAACGGCAGCGACAGCACGAGATAGAACTCGAGCGGCTCCGTTTGCAACAGCGAAGTGAAACTCCGGTCCAAGCTAGAGTTGAAAGCAGCAAACGGGAGGACCACGGATTCCGCTTGAACCCAAGCAAGCTGCTCGTAGCGTTTGATGAAAGGAAGGACGACCTTGACGCGTACCTTCACAGATTCGAGACGATTGCAAGGAGCCAGAATTGGCCGGAACATCAATGGGCAACTGCTTTGAGTACTTGTTTGAGTGGTGAAGTGCTCAGTGTGTACGGCAGGCTGACGCCAACCGATGCAGCCAACTATGCCAAGGTGAAAGCTGCTTTGCTGAAGCGATTTAGATTTCCTGTGGAAGGATTCCGGGACAGATTTCGGACAGGAAAGCCAGCTGATGGTGAGACGGCTACGCAGTATGCCGCCCGACTTTGTTATTATTTCGACAGATGGATTGAACTTTCAGGGACAGCGCAGGAGCACGATGAACTTAGAGAGCTCCTAATCAGAGAGCAGTTTCTCACTAGCTGCCACCCAAGCCTATCGCTGTATTCGAAAGAGAGGAAGGCTGACTCACTTGAAAAAATGCTTGAATTGGCTGATCAATTCTTGGAAGCGCAAGGTGGAACTAATTTGGCCAAAGTCAAGAAGGAGTGCCCCGAAGATTCGAAAAATTCGGCTCCCGAAAAAAAGAAGCGTGCACCAGAGAGCATTCCGCGATATTTTCTGTGTAACCGAGTGGGTCATCGCGCGAAAAACTGTCGAACGATCTTTACGAGCCCTAAGGTAGTAAAATGTTTTAAGTGTGGTCAGACTGGGCACACAGCAGGCGCATGTCGAAACGGAGCGAGTCAAACTCACCAAGTGTCCTGTGTGCTAGCAGCACCGAAATCCGATGATAAGGCCGTCACAGATGGATTCGTAGAGTTGAAAAATGGGGAGAAAATTCCTATTGTCGGTGCTGTAATGGCAAAACAGCCAACCGGTGTTACGGAGGGAATGCCAACGCTGCCTAGAAAAGTTGCGGGCAAAAAGGTTACGGTGTTAAGAGACACCGGTAGCTCCACGGTTATCGTGCGGAGAAATTTGGTACAGTAAAGCGAGTTAACAGGCAAAACGAAACCAGTTTGCCTAATTGACCAAACAGTTCGGATGCTTCCCGAAGCAGAAATTGAAGTTGAAACCCCGTACTTCAGCGGGAAGGTTACTGCTTTATGCATGACGACCCCCCTGTACGACCTCGTCATCGGAAACATCGACGGGGCGCGAGGTCCGAATGATCCGGAATCTTTGGGAGAAGACTCTAAGATAGAGCCCTCGCCAACCCAGCGACCGCGAGAGACAGAGGAGGAGCATCCCGTGACGGATCTCACTAGAACCCAAGGTGAAGCCGCGGCGCAAGAGACAGCGAATGAGAAGACGATCGAGTTGAATGAGGTCACGTGCTGGGCAGCCTGACGTACGTCAACACGACCCCAACCGACCGACAGTGTAAAGGTTACGGAGTCGGCCAGCCAGGTCCAAAGCCGTGACATGAACAAGCTGGTAAATAAACCGACAAGACCTGTTGAACGTTATGACCCGTTAACGGTGTCGGAAGTGACAACGATGGCTGAGACACCGACTCAGATATCGTCCTTGGAAAGGGCTCGCCGAAAAAGAACGTGGAACACAAGAAGAGATCAAGCGAGCACCGCAAAAAAGGGCACAAGCGCCGCTCAAAGTACACAGGGTAAGTGCTGAGCTCGAATCAGAATGTGTTTGGCAGTGCTGAGTGCCATATTATGTGTTAATGTTGTGTTATCCTGTGTCACAAGTGTCGAAGTGTCTGTGCTGTGATGTGATGTCTAGTGTTGTATAGTTGTTGTAAAGAGAGAACTTTGTACATTTGTATTGGTTGGAATGTGTGATGAAGCGTTGTACTCATGTACCTGCAGTTATATTTCATGTGTGTGAGATTGAATTGTAATGTCCAATTGTATTGAGTGATATATTGTGAATGTGAAGTGTCATGAGTGACGGTGTGTGTTACAGGCTTTCAGAGTGTGTGGGGACTGTTCGCGCTTGTTTGTGTGGTTTGGAATATTATGAGATAATATTCTTAAAGTGGGGGGCAGTGTCACAGAACGAGCGCTAAAAATGGGCGCGCCGCCAAATTCATGCGATAACGGGCGCGAAAAACGCCGCGAGGTCAAAAGAAAAAAAAACCAACATCCAAGGCTCCCTGGGCGCGTGCTCTCCCCTCAGAAGCGTGGCTTCGCCGATGAACCTCCTCACCCCACAGCGGCGACCGAGCAAGCGCTGGAAAGTTCCAGAAGGAAATAGGCGTGGTCACGCCGGGTTGAGTCATCCATCGCGGAGGGCATTCCAACCGTCTCGCCCTCTCCCCAGCCTTCGCTGCGTATCGCGCCGACGAAATGACGAGAACTTTCTGGAATGTGGCGCGGAAGGTGTTTAACCGAGCAGCGGAGATGAGAGATCAGGAGAAGACGGAAGTTAGCGCCAGAGCGCGTAGGGTATACCGCCGTGTAGTCAGCGAAGGTTTTGTCCGTAGCGACAAAGCAGGAGATGAAGAGGATTTCCACCTGAGGGGTGACGACTCGAGCTACAGGCAAGAGTGTGTGGTTACCGCTATTGAGCGAAGACGCGTGGCAACAGCTGCGTGTGTGAAGCCGACGTGTTTCCGGCGAAGAAGTTTGAAGCTTGGAGAGTGGCCAATTGAAGACGCGAGGTTTCCTGGAAGAGAAACTTCGGCGAGGTTTCCTGGAAGAGAAACTTCAGGGGGCAGCGGAACGACAACAACGCTGGACTTTGAGTGAGTGATTCTCGGAAGAGTATCATTCAGACTTTTGTTCCAAGAACTTTGGACTGAATAGGTTTTCTATCTCTTTAGTCTTTAAGTGTCTTGGTTGTTAAATGCATGCGACTGCATTGTAGTGTGTATTGTTGTGTGTGTCCGTTGTTTTGAGTGTGGCTGATTGTACTGTGTAGTACGTTGGTTCATTGGTGACATATTGTACTCAACTATTGTGGAGTGTGCATACTCGTGTATTGTTTTCGATCTGCCATTATCGAGAATATAATTTTGTTTGTTTATCAACTCTCGGCTCTGACTTGTTCTTTGGGCCACAGCCGGCGTCCGCTGGCGCGCCAAAAGGGACCACTTCTAAATTGTCCACGCTTTCGTGGTGCGGTTCGGGGGGCCGATACTTCGGCCCTTGGAATTAGCCTGGCGATCGCCTCCCTAATAAACGGGACATGTGTGACAGTCGACGAGATCCGTTTGCCGAGAAGCAGCTGCTCAAGGGCACACTGTTGTTAAGACTTTTGACCCCGTTCTGGAGTAGCTTCCCCTTCTGGACGCTTTTGTGCATCTGCCTGACTTGTGACTTTTGTGCATCTGCCTGACTTGTGACTTTTGTGCATCTGCCTGCCTGAAGTTCACAATGAACTGGTGATGATTTCATGCATGAAAGAGATGATGATTTCATGCTGTGGCACATATCCGCTAGCGGATATTTGTCACTGGTATGAAGATAAGCGCCATAGGTAATTGAAAGATTACACGTACCCAGATGGCGACAACAGACATTCGTAATTTAAATGCGAGAGCGTCAAGAAATACTGACATTGACAGCGCTAAGCCGAAGAACAACAGGGTCTCAGCAAGAATCGAACCCTAGTGTTTTGCTTGAAACTGAAGTGTTCTGCCACGGATCCATGCCGAACTCGGTAATGCTTTGAAAATACATTATTCGGGTGCAATGTTCGTAAAACGTCAGTTTGGGACACAAAGCTGGCTGTCCGATTGTATAAAAATTACATATCTTCTCCTACGATAAAGCTTCTCCTACGATAAAACACATTCGAATGTGGCTAGAAGCTTGATGGTGATATATTAATACAGAAACACAAATGCGTCCGTTGAAGTTCTCGAGACTGGACCAATGAAAAAGCAATGCAGACGAGGAAGGTAGCTAAAGGTCTACACTCAGTTTTGTACACCAAGTGCAACGCTGTGGAAGCTCGCGAGACTTCTTGCCTCAGATGTGTTCTCTTCCGAGACAAAATTCAGTAGTTTTACTATGCGCAAGATGATTTTTCTTGTTTTCCCACTGACGGCATGACAGTGCTTTGTGCCTAAAAAATGAACAAGCCCTCTTATTTATACGGTTTTCCCTAGGTTGTTCTAAATCGTATAGAAAGGTAGGGAGGTAAACTACACTCAAGGAGGCTCCATAGAACCTCTGCAATGGTAGTCCCGGCTGCCACCAACGGGAGCATGTAAAGCCACTGGCGGTCATACTGCTAGACTAAAAACAGGGCACGACCGCCATAGACTGCAATAGAATAAGCGCAGCTCGCGTTGGCTTGCTGCTTAACGATAAAAAAATGAGATTAAAACCACTTTTAGGTGAAACTCACGAATATGTGCCTCTCCTAGTTTATGAAACAAACCGTTTCATGAACTCATTGTCAGCTCCAGGCTTTTAGAATAAACTGTTCTTGAACTGATGATTCGCATGTCGAGCTTGGGGGCGCACTGTATTTACGTATGTGCTACTAGGAACTAGGTTTTTTGTAATGCGATGGGGTCAGTGTTCAATGAGGAACCACTAGCTAAGGTGAAATGCATTTATTCCCTTTATGTAAACGCACATTCATCGCGCCAACACTGTAATTTCTGCCAAACACAACGCGTATTTTTAAACAATAAAACGTATAGGAAAACATGACACAGTGCTCATAGTGTGTTTTTCTTTTTTGATTTGTCCTCGTTGAAAATGTGTGAGGTGCTCGACGAAGTGACGTTTCACTAGCGCCGCGTGGGTCGTTGACAGTTGTAGCATATATCGGCTGTTTTAGGAAAATTCTTACAGTTGATATTTGTTTGTTAGGTTAACTCTATGAGAAATGTGCCTGCCTGTTCTCAATATTCTTGTCACATTTGCTTGCCTTCTCGATATGCGCTTTTTTGTCTGTATGTGTCGGTAGATTAACAAAAAATAACGAAGGATATAACAAAGCTAAATTCAGAAAAAAGCAACTAGGAAAATTGGCAATCCGCAGATAATATTTTGCGGAATAATGGAACTTCAACAAATTTACAGGCGAATTTAAAAGCGAAGCGCCAAAGTCACGTGCACCTGCCTAACTACACGTGACGCATATCCCAAGTGAACTGTTTTGAAGAACAATCGCAATGTTGTTAGTTCTGCCTAATATTCGTCAATATACGAGGGTGATGTGTTTTGTCAAGGCAAGAACCACCTGCAGAGCCTCGAAACGAGGTATCTCGGTGTTTGATAGAGCGCCACTCACTCATTCTGTAAAGAACGAATAAGGTAGTCACGTCCATTGTTGTTTTGGTTTCGGTTTGGTCGGCGAGTTTGGCCGAATTTCAAAGGTGCATATCTTATTTGGTGACAATTTCATATTTTTGTGGCTACATTCTAATGAAGTTGCGTCAAGAAGGTGGACACTAACAGGTTTTCTTTTTTTGGGGGGGCGGGGGTGCGCTGTGAATGCAGGAAAGCATGTAGGTGCACTGCCTTGCACAATCTGTTGTCTGCCCCGTTCTGTCGAGTCAGCATTCTTCGAAGTGAATACAAAAGAGATGACCATCATCCTTATAGCTCTCCAATCATTTCTTCGAACAGCATGTCAGAACGCTGCGCGCTGTCTTTTGTAAACCAAAAACACGGATAACCACGCGATAAGATGTTCTCTGCGCTTGCAAGATCCTCGATACACATTCGCCTACTTTGATATTCATGAACCGAATAAGTATGCATGCACGCCGTCAGTGTTTTCTTGTAAAACAACACCGGAAAACCTCAGAATTTGAAGGACATGCAAATTTTCTACTCTTAACAATGCTGGATCAAGCAGTACCACAAGTACTTTGACTTAGTGCATAAACTTTTGAAAAAATTATGAAAAATATTATCTTAGTGAACATTTACCACATGAAATTGCCTGCTTACAGCTGTACACATGTATTGCACGCATGCGAAACATTTTAACTGTTTCCAATTTAACGGCTGGTAAGGAAAAATAGACGATTGTCAGCAAACCATGTGAGGATACTCCCACATGAAAAGTAATCCCAGGTGTCTTCTTGATTCAATTTGTGCAGCTATAAACGACGCCCAAACTCACCGTCGCCTTGTACAATGTTCAACTGCTTTACGAAACCATGTCACAGTCTTTAAGGACCACTACATGGACGGAGCTATGAAGCGCGCTCCGTCGTCTGCTGCTTCCGAGTATTTCCCTTAGTAATATAGCGGCGTCCAGCGTTAATTCTGAGGCACCGCCTCTACTCCAGAAGACGTTGTATATAACCTCGTTGGCTACACTACGCCTCAATTGCTGCCCTATATGTGGGTAGAGGGGAATAAGGAAGTAAAAGAGAGGAAGGGAGGAGATGGACACTTCACCCTACAAACACAGTGCCGGGTTTCTGAAGTGGTCGCTCAGCGATGTCGCCTTCAAAAATTGTAGAAGGGCTTGTGTAGTTTTCTGGGCTGATGAACTGTGAGACCATGCACCCAACGTCTTTTCCATAGGAAACGAAGGACCACTCAGTCTGCTCAAGGCACACTTGAGGATCCGACAATGTTGGTCAAAGTCAGGACAGTGGCAAAAGACGTGCTGAAGAGTTTCTACGTAGTTGCAGTTATCACAGTTATTGAGTCAGCCATACCAATGCGACAGTTGAATGAGTTGGAAAAAGCCAGATCCAAGACCTCAGTACTGTAGCGTCTCGCCGCGCAGCGTTTGATGGGAGGTGTAGTTGGGTTACTGAATTGAGATTTGGGGGGTGACGAGTGAAATTCAATGAAGAATTCCAATTTATATAGGCGAGAATTCTCGCAGTCGCGACTGCAAGAATTAGCGCCTATATTCTTCTTGCAGAAGAGACTGCCTGGGCGCTCCATCGTAGAAATATCGGGCAGAGTTCTTGTCAAGGTCATCATCATCATCAGCAGCAGCCTGACTACGCCCACTGGAGGACAAAGGCCTCTCCCATGTTCCGCCAGTCAACTCGGTCTTGTGCTTGCTGCCGCCAATTTATACCCGAAAACTTCTTAATCTCATCTTCCCACCTAACCTTCTTTCTCCCTCTAACCCGCTTGCCTTCTAGGGAATCCACTTAGTTACCCATAATGACCAGCGGTTATCCTGTCTAATTTAAGCTGAACCCGTTTTGTGAGTCTCGAAATTTCTGCTGTATAGCTAAGTACCGGCAACATGCAGCTGTTATATACCTTCCTCTTGAGAGATAGTGGCAATCTACCTGTCATGATTTGAGAGTGCTTGCCAAATGTGCACCACCCCACTCTTATTTTTCTAGTTACTTCAATCTCGTAGTTCGGCTGCGCGGTTATTACCTGCCCTATATAGACAGTCTTTTACAACTGGAAGTGCACTATTACCTATCTCGAAGCGCTGCTCTGTTTCGACCTTGTTGTACATTACTTTCGTACCCACCTTTTTTGTCTCCATGTCTAACTCCGTAATCATGAGTGAAAATTTCTCCCCTGAGTTACTCAGCAATGCAATGTCATCGGCGAAGCGCATGTTACTAAGGTACTCTCAATTAACTAATACCTCTAACTGTTCCCATTCTAGGCCTCTGAAAACCTCCTGTAAGCGCGCGGTAAATAGCATTGGAGAGATTGTATCCCCCTGTTTTACGCCCTTCTTGATTGGTATTCTGTTCCTTTCTTTATGAAGCACTATAGTAGCAGTTGATCCTCAGTAGATTTCTTCCAGGATGTATATATATACTTCATCGACACCCTGATTTCGCAGTGTCTGCATGACTGCTGATATTTCTACTAAATTAAACGCCTTCTCGGAATGTATGGAGGCTATGTATAGTGGTTGGCTCTATTCTGAGCATTTCTATATTACCCTATTCATAGTACGAATGTGGTCAATTGTTGAGTAGCCTGTTCGAAATCCTGCTTGTTCCTTTGGTTGATTGAATTCTAATGTTTTCTTAACTCTGTTAGCAATTACCTTTGTAGATAGCTTGTATAATACTGAGAGCAAGCTGATCGGCCTGTAATTCTTTAAGTCTTCGTCATCTCCTTTTATATGTATTAAGATTATGTTAGCATTCTTCCAAGACCTCGGTACTCTACCCGTCAGGAGGCACCTCGTGAGCAGAGTGGCTAGTTTTCCTAACACAATCTGTCCTCCTTCTTTCAGAAGATCTGATGTTACCTGGTCCTCAACAGCAGCTTTGCCTCTTTGCATGCTCTTCAAAGCTTTTCTGACTTCTTGTATCATTACTGGTGGGGTGTCATCTGGGTTACTGCTAGTTCTTATGATATTAAGGTCGTGGTTGTCCCGGCTACTGTACAGATCTCTGTAAAACTACTCCGATATTTTAACTATCCTATGCACGTTGGTAGTTATTTTGCCTTCCTTGTCTCTTAGTGCATACATCCGATTTTTTGCTATTCCAAGTTTCCTATTTACTGCTTCGGCGGTTCCTCTGTTCTTCAGAGCGTGTTCAATTAACTCCAGGTTATACCTTCTTACATCGGATACTTTACGCTTAATAATCCACTTCGCAAGCTCTGCCAGTTCTATTTTGTCTGTTTTACTGGAGACGTTCATGCTTTAACGCTTTTTAATTAGGTTCTTCGACGCCTGGAACAGCTTGCCAGTGTCTTGTCTAAGTACCGTACCTCCAACTTCCACTGTACACTCCGAAATGATACTCGTCAGATTATCATTTATTGCGTCTATGCTAAGGCTGGTTTCCTCGATAAGAGCCGAGTACCTGTTCTGAAGTGACAATCTGAATTCCTCTACTTTCCCTCTCAGTGCTAGCTCATCGATTGGCTTCTTGCGTATCAGTTTCTGCCGTTCGTTCTTCAAGCATAGGTGAATTCAAGACCGTATCATTTTATAATCACTGCATCGTACCTTGCCAAGCACTTCCACATCCTGCACAATGCCTCAGTGTGCACTCATTATAAAATTTATTTCGTACTTATTTTCGCTATTAGGGCTCGTCCGTGTGCACTAACGGTTTCCTCGTTTTTGGTAGAAGGTATTCAAAATCCGTAAATTATTTCGTTCTGCGGATTCTACTAGTAGCTCTCCTCTGGCATTTATACTACCGATGCCATAATCTCACTGCCTGATCTCCAGCCTGCTTCTTCCCTACCTTTGCATTAACGTCTCCCATTAGTATAGTATACTGTGTTTTTACCTTACTCATTGTCGATTCAATGTCTTCCTAGAAGCTTTCAAATGAAACGTCATCATGGCTGGATGTAGGCGCGTAAGCCTGTACCACCTTCATCTTGTATCTCTTATTGAGTTTAATTACGATACCTACCACCCTTTCAATAATTATATAGTATTACTCTATGTTGCCAGCTATGTTTCTGTGAATAAGGAACCCCACTCCCACTTCTCTTTTGCCCGCCAAGCCCCGATAGCAAAGTAGCAAAAGACTTGCCCATTCTGTAGCACCATATAATCCTCACCTGTCCTCCTAACCCCACTGAGCCCTATTATATCCAATTTAGCACCAACTAGCTCCCAGAATAGTACAGCTAGACTTGCCTGATTAGATTAGGTTCTAGCGTTAAACGTTGCAAAGTTCAGGTTGCAATGGCGGCCTGTCTGGATCCAGAGATTCCTAGCACCCTCTCCTGCGTTGCAGATTTGACCACCACCATAGTCAGTTGCTGACAAGGTGATTACCGCTTATTCCAAATTGACCAGGCTTTCATTCGAAGACTATGTCATGTCCTTCTTCAGTGTCACGATGAATAAGCTCATTGATTTGTGCCATCAACTCATGGCACTTTTTATGTCGTAACTTCGCGCACGCCGGAGCACTGTCTTGCAGTTGCATATTATAGCCCATTTAAAATTGGATTCTTTCATAAAATATTTTATGGCAGGTAGAAGGGCAGCAAGCTCCAAGCCCATAAATGTCATGACTTGTGAGCTCTTGAACTTGGGGGTGATTGATTGACTTGGGAAGTTCGACGGGTGCCTTTATGGTTCCAAGACGACATTATCTGTCTAATTATTAACTTGGTTAGCACACGATATAGGTCTAATGAGATCTATTTGAAGCTGCAGATCACAGGCTAGCCTTTCTGTAAATCATTGGCTCTTCAAGGTGCACATGGGGGTCTTTGCAGGCACCACTCCGGATATAGCGGTATAGTTGCGGGCAAAAACGTCTAGTAGATGGAATGCTGGTTAGCCACAACAACTTTGGAAAACTCTTCCTTCGGTCCTTCTAATGACAGGCTAGTGAGGTGATAGTCGCGTACTCGGGGAATATGCCGAATATGCACCGGGACTATGTCAAATATTATATATATCGATATTGGGTGGTGTTTCGCAATGGCAATTTTCGCGACTTTCTTAGCACACCTAGGTAGCCCAAACACCGTCATGAACATCTCTGCCTCTATGATCCTTGCCTCCACTGCCGCCATGGCCGTCGTAGTGACCGTGCACAGCCACGCCTGTGGCTGTTGCCCCACTAGAGAATGTTCTCGCTTCTTTCATCGTTGTCCCGCCTGTCGTTGTTTCCATCACACTGATCTCTGCCGGGAGTGTTGCCACCACTGGGACTGTTGCCACCACTGGGACTGTTGCCGCCCCTGCGACCATGACTATTGCCGATTCTTTGGCCTTGGGCGCTCCAACGACCACGGCCTCTATATACGTGGCACCCTCGGCGACTGTTACCTACGCTGTAAAGGTCGTCGTCTCTCTGGTTCTGTCCACAGTACATAGTGTCGCGGCTTCTTTGACCGTTTTTCTTTTTCGGTGTTGCCTCGACGTGAAATGTTATCCACAGTGGCAATGTTCACACCACTGTCACTGTAGCCGCCCCTTTCAACGTCGCTGCATCTTCGATCATTCCTGCGCCTGTTGCCGTAGCCGCGCGTGCGACCATGGCTGTACTTACAGTTGTATCTACCCCTGTGGTTGTTTCTGCACCCGAGGTTATTTCCGCGCCTGTCATTGTTACCTCCATCGAAACTCTTTCCCCAATCGGTAATATAGCTGTCAGAGTGGTTTGTCCTTCCAAGTCTTCCTTGCTGTCCATGTGGTCACTGCAATCCAAGTGCTCGCTTCTGCCCATGTGGCTATCGCACAAGTGATCGTTGCCGTACGGGTGGTCGTTGCTGTACAGGTGGTCGTTGCCGTAGAGGTAGTCGTTGTAGTAAACGTTGTCGCTATCGTTCGAGTTGTCGCTATCGTGTGGTCGCTGTCGTACGAACTGTCGCTGTCTTACGAGTGGTCGTTGTCATGCATATTGTCGTTCTCGTACAAGTGGTTGTTGCCACTCCGTGTGTTGTTGCGGCCCCCATGCTGTTCCCATCCCGCCTCGCAATTCAAGAAGTTCATGCAACTTCTTTTGGAGCCCTTCCAGAATACCGGGTGTATTCTGTAGTTGCGACGCATGTGATTCCATGAGGTTGGGCGTGGCTTCTTTTAAATATTTTTCCGTCAGTGTCAGAGCACTGCACATGCCCAGGACCTGCGTGGGTGTTTGTGAAGCACATTGTCACGTTCCTTCCTCAAGTTTTGTTATCGCCCGTTACACTGCACGCGATTCTCAGCGTAAACCGGGCCTGCTAGGTTGAAGAAGCTTCGGGACTGTAGTATATAATTTCTTTACGATTACGCCCACTTCCCGAACATTACAGATTATTCTGGAACCTGCGTGGCCGCTAGCGATAACGCTACAATATTCGATCACACGTGTATAGATTTCGACGCGCTTCACCACTGGTCAGCTGACCGACAGCCGACACTCTGTTTGCCGCTATCAATGCAGCGTGTATCGCTGTAATCTCACGCCCTCTACGAGCCACAAGTTCGGCCTAATAAATGATTGATTGATTGATTTGATTGATTTGTGGGGTTTAACGTCCCAAAACCACCATATGATTATGAGAGACGCCATGATGATGATGATATATGGTGTTTTTTGGCGCAAGGGCCATTTGTTGGCCAAAGAGCGCCATTTCATTTTACTAAAAATATGGACAATGATTGTGAAAAGCGGCTGTATAAGGGCCATAAAATTCCTCGCGATAAGGCGGGTAAGAATATACAAGTAATAAAATGATGACCATGCCGTGAAAGATGTGTGTGGTGTGAATGATGACAAAAGTTAGTGATAATAAGACAATGGTGGATATGTATGGCATTAGCACAAGTGCCTCACTCGTTCATACCCTTGCGTCCAAGGGCCGTGAGGCAAGTGCTTTCCTGTGTAGCCACCGCAGCAAAAACCTCTCTAGAGAGGTCGTGCTACGGTATGCCCGGGTATATGATGTGAAAATTATAAATTTCCTTTAAAAACGCTAATAATGATTTGTTACTAAAAAGCGGTTCCCTACCGACGAACATTGCAGGGTGTAAAGGTATATGTTGTCGGTAGGATAATGGGAAGTGTTGTCTTCTTAGAGTGTCTAAATGTTTACATTGAATTAAAACGTGAAGAACTGTTAATGTCTCACCACATTTATCACACAATGGTGAATCACCACCGGATAAAAGATGTGTGTGTGTCGTGTATGTGTGTCCTATCCTGAGTCTTGTTAGTGTTACCTCTGTTAGACGTGATTTTGATACTGGTGGCCAATGGCCAAGGTGTGGCTTGATAACGTGTAGTTTGTTTTGTGTGTGTGTATCCCACTTGCTCTGCCAGTAGTCCCTGAGGTTTCGTTTGAGAAACGGCTTAAGATCAAGGGCCGGGATTGATATAGATGTAATGGCGGTGCTCTCATGGACGGATGCAGCGAGCTGATCCGCCCTCACGTTGCCTTGGATCTCACGGTGCCCTGGCACCCAGCACACTACAACATGTTGTTTGTGTGTGTAGAGTGTGCACAAAATGGAGTAAAGTGAGACAAGGATTGGGTTTTTTTGTTTTTTAGGACTGTGCAGAGCCGTTACCACACAGAGGGAGTCTGTATAAATTACTGCTTTTTGTATTTGTAATTGTTTGATGTGTTTAGCTGCCACCAGTATCGCGTAAGCTTCCGCTGTGAAGATACTTGTGCGTGGATGTAGAGGGCCAGCATCCGAAAAGGATGGGCCGACAGCAGCGTAGGTCACAGAGGAGTTAGTCTTGGAGGCATCTGTGAAGAACTCAGGACGTGTGTATTTGTGTTGAAGTTCCAGAAAGTATGTTCGGATATGGGCAATAGGTGCATGTTTTGTAACCTCTAGGAAAGACACATCGCAGTCTATAGTCTGCCACTGCCACGGTGGCGGGTATGCTACAGGAGCCATTAAACTGTGTTCGAGTGACACTCCGGTATCCTCAGCTAGACCCTTCAGGCGAACTGAGAAGGGCTGCCTCATTGAAGGCCTGTTTTGAAAAAAAATGGAGCTCGCCAAGTCATTTTTAGTAGAGTATGAGGGGTGCCTCTTGTCTGCTTTCACCTTAAAGAAATATACAAAGGACATGTAGGTTCTTTGCAGATGAAGCGACCACTCATTTGTCTCAACGTAAAGGCTTTCTACGGGGCTGGTGCGAAAAGCACCCGTAGAAAGGCGGATGCCCAAATGGTGCACGGGGTCCAGCATTTTCAAGGCACTTTGAGTGGCAGACTGATAGACAACGGCCCCATAATCTAAGCGGGTACAAATAAGGCTTCTATAGAGGTTCATGAGGCATTGCCTATCACTACCCCACGTAGTACGTGACAACACTTTTAAAACATTCATGGCTTTTAAACATTTTGTTTTTTAAATACTTTATGTGTGGTTTGAAGGTCAACTTGTTGTCCAAGATTAAGCCTAGGAATTTATGCTCCGCATTCACAGACAGACGTTGGCCGTTCAGTTCAATGTCGGGTTCTGAGTGCATGCCTCTCTTTCGGGAGAACAAGACACACGTGCTTTTTCCTGGGTTCAGCCGGAATCCGTTTTCCTCTGCCCATTTCGAGACCTTGTTTAAACCTAACTGAACCTGTCGCTCACCAATTGCTAGGTTGCATGACTTAAAGCCAAGCTGGACGTCATCGACATATGTGGAATAGAACATGTTGCGGGGGATGGACAGGTGCAAGGAATTCATTTTAATAATAAAAAGTGTACAACTAAGTACACCACCTTGCGGTACTCCCGTTTCTTGCACAAATATTTGGGAGAGAGTACTGCCCACACGGACGCGGAATTTCCGATTGGACAAGTAACTCTCGATTATGGAAAGCATTCTACCGCGCACACCCAGGTAAGACAAGTCTCTTAATATCCCAAAACGCCATGTTGTGTCGTAAGCCTTCTCGATATCGAGAAACACTGAGAGGAAGTATTGTTTGTGGACAAAAGCGTCTCGAATCTGTGCCTCGATACGCACCAGATGGTCGGTGGTGGATCTATCCTCCCGAAACCCACACTGAAATTGGTCGAGCAAATTGTGTGTTTCAAGGAAATGTAAAAGTCGGCGGTTTATCATTTTTTCAAAAAGTTTACAAACGCAGCTGGTTAGTGCAATGGGCCTATAACTTGAAACTGAGGAAGGGTCCTTGCCCTGTTTCAAAATAGGGATAACAATAGCCTCTTTCCAGGAAGCAGGGATGGTGCCTGAAAGCCAGATAGCATTGTATAGAGAGAGCAAAGTTTTTCGCGTTTCGAGCGGCAAGTTTTTCAACATTTCATATGTGACACGGTCGTAGCCTAGAGCGGAATTATTGCAAGAGTTTAGTGATGTTTGTAGCTCAGCTAAGTTGAAAGGTTGGTTGTATTCCTCGTAATTTGTGAACTTGGATTCTAGTTTCTGCTTTTCTATCTTTGCTTTGTGTCTTTGGAAAGCTTCAGTGTAGTGTGACGAGCTAGACACCTGCTCGTAGTGTGCACCGAAGAAGTTCGCTTGATCTTCCAGGCTATCACCCTGTGTGTTTACGAGTGGGCGTGAGTGTACTTGTCTTCCTGCTACCCTACGAACCATGTTCCAGACTTTAGCCTCTTGTGTATATGAAGTTATCCCTGATAAAAACTTGTGCCAGCTTTCTTTTCTGGCCTGCCGACGCGTTCTCCTGCCTCGAGATTTTATTTTCCTAAAGCTCTCAAGGTTTTCCGCTGTCGGCGAGTTCCGCAGCAACCTCCATGCCCTGTTCTGTTCCTTTCGCGCATTCTGGCACTCAGTGTTCCACCACGGAACGTGTCGTTTGCCGGGCAGTCAAGATGTTTGTGGAATGCACTTGGTTGCTGCGTCAGTAAGAAAAGCCGTGAGGTACTGCACTGCTTCATCTATGCCTAACCCGCATATGTCAGTCCAATTTAGCTGAGTAAGCTTTTGAAATCGTTCCCAGTTGGCTTTGTTTACCAGCCATTTGGGAACATGTGGAGGACATTCGTTTATTATTGGTGTACTCAAAACTAAAGGGAAATGGTCACTTCCGTACGGATTATTTATGACTTTCCACTGAAGTAATGGTACGAGTGAAGGAGATGCGATACTGAGGTCTATGGAAGAGTAAGTTTTGTTGGCAAGGTTATAGTATGTTGCCTCTTTTCTATTCAACAGACAAGCACCCGATGAAATGAGGAATTGTTCAATGAGACGACCTCGGGCATCACAGCGAGAGTCACCCCACAGACCACTATGTGCGTTCAGGTCCCCAAGGACCAGATAAGGTTCAGGTAGTTCGTCGATTAAAGACTGGAATTGAAGTTTTTCGAGACGGTGGTGCGGTGGTATGTACAAAGAGCAAACAGTGACAAGTTTGTTTAGAATAACTGCTCGGACAGCCACCGCCTCGAGAGAAGTTTGAAGGGGTAATTGTGTGCATGCTATACCTTGACTTACTATAACCGCTACACCACCGGATGGTAGCATGGCATCATCTCTATCCTTTCGGAAGATTATGTAGTTACGTAAAAAGTTTGTGTTAGTTCGTTTTAAGTGTGTCTCCTGTACACACAGCACTCTTGGATTGTGTTCATGGAGGAGTTCTTGTAAGTCATCGAGGTTTCGAAGAAGGCCTCGGATGTTCCACTGTAATATTTCTGTCTGCATATTTAAACAAGAGAGATACTGCTGTGTGTACAGATAGTATCCTGTGTTGGAGTGAGCTCGTTAATTCAGGTGGCAGGACGGTCGTCCGGCCCCGTTATTGGTTTTTTATTTTTCTTAACGCGCTGCAAGGAGGCGCGCCGCTCTTTTGGTACCAAGGGTACCGTTGTATCCATTGCCTCCCCAGAGGCACTGGTTGCCCGCACATGCGAGCTGGTGGTTCGGATTTTAGGCCTCGCCTGGTGAGGGGAGGCCTTGAGACCAGAGGACCCTGGAGTCTCCGGCCTCAATTCGCTAGGCGGCGGAGTAGACTGAACTACTGCCGCCTTGGGGGCAGGTGCCACAACCGTCGGCTCGCTCTGCGCTGGCCGAAGGAGTGACGAGGGCTGGTGCGGCGTTGCCCCCTGACGCGCCGCATCAGCATATGTAGCGCCATAAAATGG
Source organism: Rhipicephalus microplus (assembly GCF_013339725.1). NCBI lineage: Eukaryota > Metazoa > Arthropoda > Arachnida > Ixodida > Ixodidae > Rhipicephalus > Rhipicephalus microplus. The sequence goes on along the minus strand of NC_051175.1, from coordinate 47,994,415 downwards.
CGACACTCTTCGTCTTGCTTCCTTGAATGTGATGTTTTCTTTAATTTTCAATGTGATAATTTCTTTTTCTTTTTTCCAAAATGAGCAAGACCGTGAGTATGAGGCATGATTTCCGCCACAGTTCACACAGTGTGATGGTTCTTCGCAATTGTCAGAGTTGTGGCCTGACAATCCACATTGTGCACAAGTTTGGTGACCACGACAGCTATGTGAGCCGTGGCCACACTTCTGGAATTTGCAACAACGATGTGGGTTAGGTATGTATGGTCTGATCGACGTCTTTGTGTACCCTGTTTGAATACTTTCTGGCAGATTACTGGAAGCGAACGTGAGTATCAGGTGTTTCGTTGGTGTTACCTTGTTGTCTCTTCTAATGGTGATCCTTTGTACATTGGTCACATTCTGACTCTTCCACCCCTCCAGAAGTTCCTCTTCAGTCAAGCCGAGCAAATCAGCATCAGAAACTACTCCACTTGTTGTGTTCATCGATCTGTGTGGCGTTACAGTGATGGGAGTGTCACCAAAAGTTGATAGACTCTGTAGCTTTTCAAACTGTTCTTTTTCTCGAACTTCAAGGAGGAGGTCTCCGCTGGCCATTTTCGTAACTTTGTACTCGGCTCCAAGAGTTTCTGTGAGACATCTGGCTACTACAAAGGGTGATACGGTTCTGGCTTTCTTGCTGCTTATCTCACTATGTATAAAATGAAAATGAGGGAAGTTTTTCCTTGATCGGTTGAAAAAGCCTAAGTCTTCGGTGCGTACACGCTTTAAGGCGGTACGATCATTTAATAAGGGAAATGCTCTATGCATGCCAGTTTAATTTTCTTCAGAAGCGTTGGCGGCCACCCACCATGGAGCCCAACGAGGGGACGCTACAAGTTTGTGGATGCTAAAACCTGCAGACGCCAGCCGTACAACGCAACTATAACCCAATGCGCCTAGACCAAGGTAGGCTATTTGCAAAGGGTTAACCCTAGCCGCCAGGAAGTTTGGAAGTAAACAGAAGAGAGGAGAAGACAGGACAGATAAAAAGTGAGAGATAAAGACTAAGATGTAGGGAGAGAGAGATAGGAAAAGGCGACCGCCGATTTCCCCTAGGTGGGTCAGCCCAGGGGTGCCGTCTACGTGAAGCCGGGGCCAAAGGGGTGTGTTGCCTCTGCCAGGGGGCCTTAAAGGTCCAATCACCCAGCGTCGGCTCAACCCCCAGGATCCCCTTTTCCCCGGACACGGCAAAGCCACGCACGGCTAGGCGTGGGAGGGAGTAGAAACTCCCCCGTTAGCTCGGGTCCGTGGTGTCGCTACACACCAAACGCCTACTTGAGCAGGCGCCCCTGCGGGGATGAGAGACGCCATTATGAAGGGCTCCGGAAATTTCGACCACCTGGGGTTCTTAACGTGCACCCAAATCTGAGTACACGGGCCTACAACATTTCCGCCTCCATCGGAAATGCAGCCGCCACAGCCGGGATTTGATCCCGCGACCTGCGGGGCCAAGTAAATGAACACTTTTGATTTGGACAAGTCATCTCTACCTTCGTCAGCGTTACGGCTCCATGATAATATAGGTATTCACGCTTTAGCAGGACTGCAGACATTACAATAATTCACTGTGATTTGCCTCCGTGTTTCACTATACTAAGCAAAACATTGATTATTGTTAGAAGAACACTTTCCGATAAATGTACCAAAGGATGAACAGGTGTTGACTACCAAGTAAAAATTTCTATCAAGGGGAGACCTGTATGCCATAAAATGCACAAAACAGGGTAACTTACGGCACACAAGTGCGCAGTGTACGGACCACAACCAGTAATCGGCAAAATATACCAAGTGCACCCTCTTAAGGAGGTGGGTCAGATCCTTTCTAGTTTAGGAAAGAGAAGTCATGCTTACGTGATTACTATCCTCTCATTCCATATAAGCTACCTTAGAAATTTCCTACGTGCGGTGACCTGACCCACGGAATCTAAGGACGCAATGCTCATTGTTTTAAAGCATAGCCGTGGCAATGAATAGACTACATCCACTGTTGCGTTTGCGCACCGCTCGCCGCTTATCAGCCAGTGCTTAATTCTGGCTCATCTGCTCTGTCCAATAATCTGCTGTCCCGCATGTTCTTTAATGTGCGTTCCCGCCCCTTTAGTTCATGGCGTGCCGTTAAAATCGATTGCGCACGACGCCGTGGGGCTATTTGTTTTGCTTTCGGCAAGCATGCCGTATTAAAAAATACAGTCCGGTGCGACATGAAGGCAGTCCCGCGAGCGTCGTCCAAGAGCGAGAACAGCGCCACGGCCCAGAATTTTTTTTCAGAAGAGGAAAGCAGTAGGCAAGCTTCCCTCACTCTTTTTGCTGTTCCTGAAGCTGCAGTCACTCCAGTCCGAGGAAGGTGTTTTTTTATTTCTTTTTTTCTTTACTGGCTTCCGATAATAGAAGGGGTTGGTATTCCATGCAACGCATTCTTCGGTATTATTAGTAATCGGACGGCATGAAGGCTGCATCTAGCGTGTGCATTACGTCACTACTGCCGTGGCAAACACTGCCCGTGATGACTACATAAGGTGCGGGCTCTTTTCAGTTTTAATTTTGTTTTTTGTTTCGCAGAGTTGCGTATTTGACAAAAAAATAGAAAGAAGGATTGTTTGAAACATGATTTATTTTTGACTCATGGTCGTCGAAAAGTTTGAGGGACTCAGAGCATCGTGATTTTCGGACGAGAGAGCATGACTAATCTTATACTATCATAACGAAGGATCATCTGAAAATGATATGTTTTTTGCAGACACTACAGAAATTAATATCCAATATTCTTTATCGGAGACGAAAAAACTCACGGGTCTCTTTAAACTCACTGTTACAGTAAATTTAGTGCTTACAACTTAATGAATACTTCGGTACGCCGCCTGAGCTCTTCTTCACGTCGTTTAGCCTTTTCGGGATGAAAGCAAACAGATTTCATCAAATCAGGGTCTTGTCTGAGAGCATTCCACTCCATCTCAACATGTTTCCACAAAGTCTCTGCGTCATTGTTTGTCAAATTGGCGTGAGCCAATCGTGTCTTTATTAGTCCCAAAACATTCTCGATGATATTGAGGTCGGGCTTTTAGGAGGCCAGCAGAGCTGTGCAATGCCAGAAGCATTTAAATTTTCTTGCACTGTGGATGCATTGTGAACAGGGCAGCCATCGTGTTGTAAATAAAATCATCCGTCAGGAAAAGGTTTATTGATGGCGAAAGGTAGGAGATCATCGTCGATAATCTCATTGTAGACTTCGGCCGTAAGTCTTCCGGGAATGCAGAAGAGCGGACCCAGACCGGCATATGTTATTGCGCCCCAGACGTTCACTGATACACGCCCGCTTTCACCGACGCTGCGAATGTGTTCATGCTCGTACCTTCAATAAAAGCGATAAATCCGTGTTCTACGCACAATAATCACAGCGTGGTAACTATGTAAAAACCCTTTCATTGAGCCACAAAAATGGCATAGTGGGTCAGAGAAAAACCTGAGTTACTGACTAGACGAAATGGGGAAGGGGGCCGAACATAAAATGAGATAGAAGGATAATCAATTGTAATAATGGTAGCAGAGTGGACTGCAAAGGAAGGCAAGCACAGCTCGGCACGGCAGAAAATCAGTTCGACGGATGAGATTAAGAAGCTCGAGTGAAATACGCGACCATGGCCAGCAACAGGATCGGGTTATCTAGAGTAGTACGGGAGAGACCTTTGCTGCAGTTAGGTTAGTCAGGGTGATGCTGCTGCGGATTATGATGATTATGAGTACGCTCCTAAACCTAAGAGCGGGGCCGAACGGCTCTCTGTGTGAAATGATACAAAAGCAATGTAAACCTCACCGGCTGCCACGGACTCTCAAAACACGAAGTCGCTGGTTCCAGCAAGAGGTGAAAGTTGATTCATCACTGAAGATGACCTGCTGCCAGTCTTCAGCCCTCCATTGTTCGTGCTGACGCACGAAGTTCAAACGTTTCCTTCGATGTTGACTGGTCAAAAGCGGCTTTTTAGCTGCCACGTAGCTTTTCAGACCGGCAGCACGAAGTCTTCTTCGGATAGCCGAAAGACTGAGGGAAAGGCCAAGCTCTAAGTTTCTTCGTTGTCGAGAAAGGGTCTTTGACCACGGCAGCTATTATCAAGACATCTTCCTCCTCAGTTGTTTTACCAGGCCTCCTTTGGTGTGGTGCATCTTCCAAGCGGTTTTCCTGGTAAAATGCTCGAAGAATGCGGTTAATTGTCTTCTGTGGCCGGTTCAGCTTACGGGAAATCTCTCGCTGGCACATAAACCTTCCCAAAGAAGTAATTTCACGGCGTTTCTCTAATGGAAGCCTTCAAGCATTTTCTTGCGACATGTGGTCTGGGGTCACATTCAGCATTGCAGCATTGACATCCCTGTGCGAAAACGTTGATTGATTGATTGATTTGTGGGGTTTAACGTCCCAAAACCACCATATGATTATGAGAGACGCCGTAGTGGAGGGCTCCGGTAATTTTGACCACCTGGGGTTCTTTAACATGCGCCCAAATCTGAGCACACGGGCCTACAACATTTCCGCCTACATCGGAAATGCAGCCGCCGCAGCCGGGAATCGAACCCGCGACCTGCGTGCGAAAACGTTTGGCACAATTCTATTGGCTGGTGAAGTCAGTATTACGATGCGATGCTTATATTTTGTGCGACATAGCTCGTCAATCAAATGAAGGTTGACAAGAGCTTTCCCACCAAAGTTGTTGTCATGCGGAAAGATAACAGCCTACGAAGTTACGCTTGATCGTAATAAATGGAACACTTAGAATAAATAGAAAGGGGGGACGAGTTCGTCAACGGGGTGATTGTCGTAGCATAGAACAGCCAACTAGGGAGAGAAGAAAGCGAAATCTTGATTTTTTATTTTTCCTAAACGTTCCGCTAGGGTATCTGGATGCTTGGCCGGTCGACGCTCGCGTGGTAACCTTCAAATCGCACCCGACTGTACCTTCTTCCTTCTCGTGGCATTTTCCTCTTCCTTCTTAGAGCCCGACTCGGCGAAACGTAACAGCCGGTGGCATCGGTGAGATGGCGGACCCCGGGGGCTCTGTGGCAGCAGTCGGTGAGGCTTTGGCTTTGTACTCTGGTACGCCAAGTAGTATAATTTACTGTGAGGTAAATAGGAAAGGCTGCTATAGAAGACCTTCGGCACGGTTGCGGTAGTGAACATAGATTTCAATAGCTTGCTAAAGGTAGATTTGTTGTCCGTAGCAGACGAGCTCGGTTTAAAAGTTAGCAAAGCTGTTCGAAAACTCGAAATTGTGGCGGAAATCGTAGCCTTTGGGGCGGGCGCCGATGAAATCGCTGAAGCAGTTAATGAATTGCAGGGGAAATGCAAAGGGAGAGAAAGAGGAGAGGAACTAATACAGTGTCGATTCGAGCAGTTAACGAGGACACCGGCCACTAAAGAAGAGCCGATACCCACCAGTTATGACATGAGAGGTTTTCTTCAGCTCTTTGTTATAAGTAGTGAATCGGGACTCTTTTTGACAAACTTTGAGCGCACTTGCACAAGAACGGGCTTTGAGCTGACATTCTGGCCTCAAAGACTTCTCAGTTTGTTGCCGGCGGAAGCAGCACGAATTCTAGCAGGGTCGAGTGCCGAAGAAGCGGAATGTTAAGAGGACCTAACAATGCTTTGTTGATTGATTTCTGAGGTTTAACATCCCAAATCCACGCTATGATTGTGAGAGACGCCATAGTGGAGGACTCCGGAAACTTGGACCACCTGGGGTTCTTTAACGTGCACCCAAATCTGAGCACACTGGCCTACAACATTTCCACCTCCATCGGAAATGCAGCCGCCGCAGCCGGGATTCGATCCCGCGATAACAATGCTTTGTAGTGAAGTACATGTCGTCACCTCAAGCTTTCCGGCTTAAGCTCCGGAAATCGGTTAAGACGCTGGACGAAAGCTATAATCACAGTTCACGTACAGGCTAGCAAGCTTCCTAGAAAATTGGCTAAAAGGTACTGACGCTTTTGGTGACAAAACGAGAATGTTTGAGGAACACTGCCTGGAGCAATTTTGTTCGACGCTTCCGGAAAAGTTGGATTGGATTTCCGTTGGCAAGGTGCGAGGATTGCAGCTCACAAGGCAGCAAAGTATGTAGAAGACTACTGCGCAATACGTCACTCTTTTGACGCACAAAGAGGCACGCGAGACCTATGGGGCTCTAACTACTAGGACAAGGAATCTATAAAGTTTGAGAAAACTAATACTACAAAGCAGGCAACTTCAGATTCACATGTAAGCAAGTCTTTCGAGGCGCAGACGCCTACCATATGCTTTAAGTGTCAAAAACCAGCACACGTAGCCGCGGGGTGTCGCGTTCCAAAACTATCACCCCACCAGTTCATTATGGAGCAGGACGAAGTTTTTCTGCAGCCTTACCTGCACGACTCTAAAGTTAAGGGCCGTGAAGGTAAAATCTTCCACGATACATGTGCGTCGCATGACGTGGTGCTCTCTTCTCTAGTAAATTCTGGTGACATTAGAGTGATTACGTATGCAAGCTTTGGAAGAACGCACTCTGAGCTTACCAGACGCAAAAGTAACTTTGGAAGGGGTGTTTGCTGGATGTAAAACTCAAGAGGCTGTCTCGGATAGCGTACTGCCATAGTGCCCATACTTGCTATCAAACAGAACAGCGAATGCGTTGCTGAATGCAGGCGTCGCACTCCATATGAACCAGGTAATGGTTGTCACGAGTTCGACGGAGACAACTGCCGCTCACTAAGAGCCTTCATCATTCACTTTCAGTGCCCAGGATCAAAAACTCAATTGGTTATTACCGGTGATCCAAGCTCCGATGTGTATGAATCTGCCCACGAGGAAGGCGAGCAGGCATAGTTTTTCATTCCTCCCATAAGCTGCATGCGATTTTCAGGTGTTATCTTTCGTCAAACTAAGTTGATCATGGAACAGAAAACTGAATTAATTTCGGGAAAATGCCACCGAATTGTTGAAAAGCAACATAAAGGCAGTGCTTCATTTCTTTTTCAAAAAACAATCATTTTATACCGCGAGTTTCGGGACAAGGAAGGTGCAAGATCTGACCAAACTGTGGTCTTGCTGAAGCACCGTGAAAACATTCTAGAACTTTCTCGTCGAGAACGCTGGACAGGTCATCTCGGAATCGCGAAGACAAAAGCAAGACTGCTGAGGTAATATTACTGGCCGGACTGTAATATTACTGGCCGGGCATAGTTTTCATGTTTGTCAGCGCACTGTCAGACCACAAGAGACACAAAAGACGCCTATCACTGTAGGTGCTCTAATCGCTGGGAACTTTCATTGAGTCGTAGCTCACTTTGTGGGGCCCTTACCGGGGACGAAGTCGGGATATTTTTACGCGGTCGTGACGTGGACGAATGAAGCACACTGCGAGTCAATTAATAAATTGTTTATTTGGGCGAACCTGTGCCCAGTAAACGCAAATTAGGACTACAGTGGCAGTATTGAAGTGATAGCGGTGAACGGAGCGTCGGACGTCGATCAACAGCTCGCAAGCGGCGAAGTGCGTCGGCATTTATACTCTTGCCATCGAATGTTCTAGCGTTATCGTTGGCGTTGGCGTAGGTTCGAGAATAATCTGTACAGTTCGCGGAGTGGGTGTGATCTTATAGAAATGATCTAATACAGTCCTGAAGCTTCTCGAAAACTGCTGGCGCGGTTTGCCCTGAGAATTGTGTAGTGTATTGGGGCGGTAACAATACTTGAGAAATGGAACGTGGAATTGCTCCCCTTTCAAAAAGGCATCGTTCCGATTCTTTAACTAAAGATGAAGGTACAACAATAATGCAAGAAAGTACAAGAAATAAATGACGATCCAGCAACAATACAAAAAACGCTGTTTCAGTTTGTTAACGCGCATGAAACGACTTGAGGTGCACGACATGGACGACTTCCGGTCGCGATCGGCTTAGTAGAAAGTTCGTGATGCTGTCGGGGACAACCTCGTAATCAAAGAGACCGAGAGGTCGAACCACCTTGTATGGTCCGAAGTACAGTCTCAGAAGCTTTTCACTTAGTCCACGTCGGCGTATTGGCGTCCACATCCAAACGCGTTCACCGGGCTGGTATTCCACGAAGCGTCGTCGGTGATTGTAATGGCGGCTGTCGATCGTTTGTTGATTCTTGATACGGAGACGCGCGAGTTGTCGGGCTTCTTCGGCGCGTCGAAGGTAATCACTCACATCGAGGTTTTCTTCGTAGGTGACGTTGGGTAACACGGCATCGAGCGTCGTTGCCGGGCTCCTTCCGTAGACCGATTTGTATGGAGATATCTGCGTCATCTCCTGCACCGCCATGTTGTATGCAAAGGCCACGTACGAAATAATGGCGTCCCGCGTTTTGTGTTCGACGTCGACGTACATTGCAAGCATGTCGGTGATCGTCTTATTTAGCCGCTCGGTGACGCCGTTGGTCTGTGGGTGGTACGCTGTCGTCCGGCGGTGGTTTGTCTGGCTGTATGCCAAGATCGCTTGAGTTAGGTCAGCAGTATATGCCGTTCCTCTGTCGACGATAAGGACCTCCGGGGCGCCGTGACGTAGGACGATATTTTCGACGAACAACTTAGCTACCTCAGATGCGCTGCCTTTGGGCAGGGCTTTTGTCTCGGCGTAGCGGTTGAGGTAGTAGGTAGCTACCAAGATCCACTTGTTTCCGAAAGCCGACGTCAGGAACGGCCCCAGTAGGCCCATATGAATTTGCTGGAATGGTCGGCGATTTGGTTCAATTGGGTGCAGAAGTCCCGCTGGCCTGGTCGGTGGTGTCTTGCGTCGCTGACAGTCCCGGCATGTCCTCACATATCGAGTGACCTCAGTGGTAAGATGTGGCCAGTAGCACCTTTCTTGTATCCTCGCGGGCATGCGAGAAACACCGAGGTGCCCTGCCATTGGATCTTCGTGCAGGGTCTGCAGGAGTTCTGGTCGCAGAGCTGAAGGCACCACAAGGAGGTACTTGGCTCGAAGCGGTGAAAAGTTTTTCTTTTGGAGAAGACCGGTTCGCAGGAAGAACGACGCAAGTGCGCACTTCAATACCTTCGGGGCTTCGGCGGTCCTGCCTTACAGGTATTCTATTAAGGCTTTAAGTTCCGGATCGGCCAGCTGTCGTTTAGCGAAGTCATCGGCAGTTATCGTTCCCGAGAAGTAGTCGTCATCCGGGTCGTCGGGCGGTGGTTGGTCGACAGGCGCACGAGACAGACAGTCGGCGCCGGAGTGTTTCTTGCCGAAATTGTAAACGACGGTAATATCATATTCTTGAAGTCTCAGGCTCCATCGTGCGAGGCGACCTGAAGGGTTCTTCAAGATGGCTAGCCAACACAAGGCGTGGTAGTCACTCACAACTTTGAAGGGCCTGCCGTAGAGGTAGGGGCGAAAGTTCGACGTAGCCCAGATGATGGCGAGGCACTCCTTTTTCTGTTGTGAAATAATTGGCTTCTGCTTTGAATAGCGATCGGCTGCCGTAACTAATAACATATTCAAGTCCGTCAGCCCTCTGCACAAGAACACCGCCAAGACCTACGCTGCTTGCGTCAGTGTGTATATCTGTCTCGGCAGATTTGTCGAAATGGGCAAGCAACGGAGGCGTCTGGAGGCGATATTCATATTCTAGAAAGCGTGTTCCTGTGGCGTTCACCACTTGAACTGCACGTCGCCCTTGGTAAGCTGAGTGAGTGGATCGGCGATGCGGGCGAAACTTTTTACGAACTGCCTATAATTGCCGCACAAGCCCAGAAATCGGCACGCCCCCTTCTTGTCAGTGGTCGGCGGGAAGTCGGCGATAGTGGCTGTTTTCCGTGGATCGGGACGAACTCCAGACTTGCTAATCACGTGCCCCAGAAACAAGAGCTCCTCGTACGCAATTCTGCACTTTTCTGGCTTCAATGTGAGTTCGGACGTCCTGATGGCTGGAAGTACAGCTTCAAGGCGCTGAAGATGTTGTTAAAACTCGATGAAAACTCGACGACGTCATCCAAGTACACAAGGCAAGTCTGCCACTTGAATCCTGCCAGTACTGTATCCATAACACGTTGAGAAGTGGCAGGCGCTGAGCAAAGACCAAAGGGCGACACCTTAAACTCGAATAGGCCGTCCGGTATAATAAACGCCGTCTTCTCTCGGTCTCTATTGTCGAATTTGATTTGCCAATAGCCAGTCTTGAGTTCCATTGAGGAAAAGTACTTGGCGTTAGGGAGCAGATCCAGTGTGTCGTCTATTCATGAGAGAGAATTCACGTCCTTTTTTGTGATTTTGTTCAGGCGCGATAATCGACACAGAAACGTGGGGTCTCATCCGTTTTCTTCACTATCACCACGGGAGACGCCTCTAGGCTCTTGAACTGCTGGATGATGTCGTCCCGTAGCATTTCATCAACTTGTCTTTATGGCCTCGCATTCTCGCGTCGAAACTCTGTACGGACCTTGACGGAGTGGTCTCGCATTTTCTTCGATTATTATACGATGTTTCACAATTGGCGTCTGCCGAATTTTCGGTGACGATGAAGAGCAATCTTCGTATTGCAGCAGCAGGGTCTTGAGCTGTTCTTGCTTATGGTTCGGAAGGCTGGGATCGACATCGAAAGCTGAGGGAGGGGCTTCGTTTATCTGAGCAGGTTTCGCAGAATCGGCGAGGGCTAAAGCACTGGTGGCTTCCACGATTCCTTCGATGTATGTGACCGTCGTTTCTTTGTTCACATGTTTGTATTCATTGCTGAAATTTGTGAGCATACCGTTAGTTTGCCTCCCCGCAGCTCTGCAAATCCTCTTGCGACGCAAATATTGCGGGTGACAGAGATGCTGGCTGCCTTCAACGACGCCTTCCAAGTCAGGTGACTTAGGGGCGCCGACTTAAATGATGACGCTGGAGCTAGGCGGAATGGTAACTTGTTCTTCCAGAACATTCAAGGCATTGTTTTCTGATGGCGTGCGCGGCGGTAATGCTTCTTCTGTGAATAATGTTATCGGCTTTGTTCTTAGGTTGATGACAGCACCATGGAGGCATAATAAGTCAATGCCAAGCATGACATTTCTCGAACAACGCTGTAGGACTACGAAGTCTGCAGGATAAATATGGCCGTTAATGGTGACTCTTGCTGAGCAGATTCCTGCAGGCGTTACGAGAAGACCTCCAGTTGTCCGGATTTCGGGGCCTTCCCAAGCTGTCCTAACTTTCTTCAACTTCCCGGTGAACGAACTTCGCGAACGAACGAACTTCGCGGTGAATGTCTATTCCACTGATGACGGAATAGTCGGCTCCAGTATGGACGAGAGCGGTCACACTGTGGCCATCGATAAGAACGTCGAGGTCTCTAGTTCGCCGTCTCGCATTACAGTTAGGGCGTGGCGTTGGGTCACGGCTGCGTCGGCTTGTGCCGCTGCTTCCATGTTGCGTCGTCAGGCCACCTTCGGTGAGTGAGCTTTCGCCGTCAGGGCTTTGCCTGGTTGGTGTTGTGTTCGGAAAACTTCGTCGGAGCGTCGTCGTCGTTGGAGGATCTTCAGAAGTTCGTCGCACAGCAACCGCACCTCCACCGGTTGCTGCCCTTAGTTTCCCGGATACGGGCTAGGAGACCGGCCCCGCGTTTGGCCGGAGTACTGCCGGGGGTGCGGTGACATGCAAGCGGCTGGGCGACGGTGAACGGGAAGGACTTCGTGGTGTCCATTGAGTTCCTATTAGGTAGTCGGCGATGTCACGTGGCCGTTCCCCTGGCTGCGGACGTGGTGCATCGACGGCGAAGCCACGCAGTCCCATCTGTCGGTACTGGCACAGCGGTAAGTGTGCCCGGCTTCGCCGCAGTGGTAGCACAGTGGGCGGTGGTCAGGGGTGCGCCAAACGTCGGTTTTCCTCGGCGCACTGCGCTGGCCCGCTGGCGAACGGTAGGTCGTTAGTGGGGGTGGTGGCGGCGGTGGTGTCTGGCGATGGAAGGGCGATGGGGCAGCGTTTTGGCATGCGCGTGGAGGAGGGGCGTGGCGGCGTGCTGCAGCAGCATAGCTCATGACTTGCAGCTGCGGCTCTTGAGGCTGAGAAACGCCCAGCGACTGCTGGATCTCCTGGCATACGACGTTCGCGATGGATTCCACGTGAGGCTGCGCTGAAGGAAGTAATTTTCGCAGCTCATCTTGCACGATGGCTCGGATCGTCTCACGCAAGTCAGTGGTTCCGAGCGCTTGAATGTCGGCGTAGCTGTAGACGAGAAGCAACGGTTATATTGCCGCGTGCGCATATCGAGCGTCTTCTCAATCGTAGATGCTTCTGAAATGAATTCGGCGACCGTCTTAGGCGGGTTTCTTATCAGCCCGGCGAAGAGTTCTTGCATTACTCCTTGCGTAAGTAGACGCACGTTCTCCTCGGACATGTCGAAGTCAGCGTGGCGGAAGAGTTTAATCATATCTTCTGTGAATATCGCTACGTTTTCATTTGGCATCTGCATGCGGGTTTTGAGGAGAGCTGCGGCCTTCTCCTTGCGCACCACATTTGCGAAAGTGCTGAAGAACCTGGCGCGAAAGGCGTCCGACGTTGTGAGGCTTCGCTCTTGATTCTTGAACCAGGTCCAAGCAGCATCTTCATAGCCGAAATACACATGCCTTAGCTTGTCTTCGTCTGTTCAGTCATTGAAGGCGGCAACGCGGTCGAAATTTTCGATCCAGCTTTCCGCATCTTCCAGTGGCGGACCGCGGAAAATTGGCGGCTCCTTGGGTTGCCGGAGCAGGAGTGGTGCAGGTAGAACCGGCGTTGACATGGTCGCCGTGGTCAACGTCAACGTCTTGGTTTTTCGAGCCTTGTCCAGTAAAAGCCCGTACTCTGGTGGCAGACCTTGTTGCCTGCGGCTAACTCGCTGCTCGTTGCTGGCGTCGGTGTCTTCACGGCGTGGGCTGGGTTCACGGCTTGACGGAGGCATCCGGTACATGGAAGAAACAGCCCCTCCACTAGATGTCACGGGGTCGTGACGTGGCCGAAGACAGGAGTCTTCGTGTTGGGATTTAACTGTTTATTTGGGCAAACCTGTGCCCGGTAAACGGAAAGTCCAATTACTGATAGCAGTCTCGGACTGATAGCGGCGAACGGAGCATCAGCCTTCGATCCACAACTGACAAGCGGCGAAGCGCGTCGGCATTTATACTCTTGCCGTCGAATGTTCCAGCGTTATCACTGGTGGTGGCGTAGGTTCCTGAACAATCTGTACCGTTCGCACAGTGGGCGTGATCTTATCGAAATGATCTACTACAGTCCTGAACCTTCTCGAAAACTGCAGGCGCGGTTTGCGCTGAGAATCGTGTGGTGTTTTGGGACGATAACAAAAACTTGGGAAACGGAACCTGGCAATATTGCGCTACAAACCCAACAATTGTCACAGTCATCCCTTCCCAAAGTACACTTCACTTTTTCGTGTAGCAGCGAACCGCCAAAATGACACTTCGTGAGCGTAAACACACTCGCTCAAAGTGCACTTAAGTTGCCACGTGTGACAGGAGTATTACACTCGATGCGGCGCTGTTATGAAAAATAGCGCAGTGAACAAGTTCCCGGCAAGAATATTCACACGTTCGTCAGTGCAATACTAGTTCTACTCGGGATAAATCCTGAGTGGGCTTCAACACGTCCGAATGAAACCACGCCACTGTAAGAACCACTGTCGATGAACCCAAAGTGTGGGGAGTGCCAAGGCACACATCATTCGTCCCGGCAATTAATGTGGCACAAGTTTCCTAAATAAACGTTTTTCTCAGAGTATGCATCCAGTATAGAATTGCTGTTGACCTTGACAAACGACTAGGCTGTTTTTTCGCAAGGAGCATGAGTCCTTATTTGAAAGTCTTTGTTATTTCATTTAAGTGCATCTTTGGGCGGGACTTTACCACAACAAGCATTGTCCAGCCGTCTATAACCAGGGGAGGATGGGCTTAAGGAGGTTAAGCAAATTGCCCCCATCTCCCCGAAGGGATTCGTGAAGAAATGGGAAGGCATTTTTTGTGCCGACAGAGGCTACCATTGCCGTCAGACATTCGCCTTCACAGAGTTCAGCCATCGCCTTGAGAGGCGCTCAGCCAGCGAATGGTCCAGAGTGAAGAGCGAGCGTTCTCGGTTCGGCATTGGTGTTGTCGTTTCACAGTGGCATGTCGAACACACATTTCCCGATGTTCTTGAGAGGCGCCAAGCCAGCGAATGATCGAGAGTGGGGCGTGAGCGAACGTTTGAGTGGGGCACAGGAAGAAGAGAGTGAACAGTGAGAAATAGAGCGGCTAAGATTCGCACTTATCTTCTCCTACGCTCTCTCACACCACGTGCTCCATTTGCTAGGGGCAAGGTCAAGCTCGCGTGTTAGCAGCTGTTGCTATTCGAGAAGGAGCGAGAGCGTTGAGATAACACCTGCCAGCGCGCAGAAAACGCCGCGAACAACGCGGGGCGTCTGATATATAGCCCGGCTCACGGTGCAAGAATACTTAAGGTGAGTGAACTCCGGTATTATCCACTGCCCGATAATGTCCTGCTTCGCAAGGAGCCCGAGCGATGGCGCTACGAACTTCGGAAAGCGACGTTACGCATTCACCTAACGCGACTCGAAGGGGAAAGGTAGGCTCTGCCTTTCAACAGTGAAGGTGTTCTTAGACGAGCCTTTCATGTCCGGGGGCCGCCACAATTAATGGACGGGTATGTGCCACCAAACGTAGGTAAATCCCACATCAGAAACGTGCCACTACGCTCACTATTCACTACTCTGCCAATTCACCAGTACGCCCGCAACTGCCCCAGGCACTCCTCCCACGTCATTCCTCTCACTTCATCGGAATCACATTTCATTGAACCAGCTGATATAGTTGGCGAAGACTAAGCCACTAGCTTACCAGTTTCATCAGAGTCCGCCAAGCAGAGTTACCTGAATTTTTCTTCTCAGTCAATCGTATTAACCCTTCATCACAGTACCCTTCGAGCCCAATATTCTGGAAGCAGCCCTCCCGCTGTCATGTTAAATGCACAAATCATTCAATGTTTCCATCATACTTCTAGAGTGGGAAAAAGCAATGTGCGCCCCACTCACCTGCAGCTTCCTCGACGTTGGATGGTAGGTTCAGTCCTGCATGCACGTTGATGCCGATGGTCGAAAGAAAGCGGCTCCGCGTCGGGCAGAGCAGCAGAAGAACGGTGAGCAGACGTTGCCCCTTCAGCGTTACTTCGCGGTGTTTTTAAAAAACAAACGAACAAAAACGGCAAGTTCTCCTGTATCACGCGCCTGTACCACGGCGATCCATCTGGACAGTTACGTTACTACCAGCCCCACGGAAATACCGGTCCTTTGTCTCCAGTGGCTTGCGTTTCTGGATTCGAGTGACATCAGCGTTTTGATAACGGTCACGATCTCGAAGATATCACGAGTTCGTTGGTTGCAAAACTATCGCCCGCGAAATCACGCCCACCTTCGGCGACGTTCTTCGAGTTGGTTGGCAGCTCAATAAAACTGCATATTTGTCCACTGTCATGTTTCACAAAACCGGAGGCGTACGGCCATCCTTGTTACGATGAGCACCGCATCTTATTAGAACACTGAAGCGAAGTAGAGGGGAAAAGTGGCACTTCGTCGAAACAACGCACTATGCATCCCTTCAAACGAATAATCCGGTGCCGTGACGTGGCGTACAGCCGACGTGAAAAGTGTAGAAAACGTGAAATATGAAAACAAACCGAACTTTCCGGCAAATTAGCAATGAATCTGGTCGAATTTTATTTTAGGATCTAAAACCATGCGGCCACTTCTGAATGCAAGCAGGTGACTGTTTTGATAGTTTGAAGAAACCTTGATGAGGTCGCGCGAAACACGCCTTAGCACGCAGTAAATGGGTGACACCCGCATCGGGACCGCCAGGTGTCAGCCGCATCGCACCCTTGCTGTTCAGTCCAAAGCTTGAAAGCGAAATCCATATTCCTTTCGAAACTCTTCAAAATCCATATTCTTTCAAAACTATTTTCTTCTGAAGGGTTGATTTGTGTGTACCCTCCTCATCCGCCTCCTCGAGACGACTACACATTCAGCACTGCCTGCGGCATCAGACTCATTGGAACCTTTCTACAATTTATGAGGCTTTAAAGTGTCTTTGGGACCTGCCTACCTCTGACCAATCCAGAAATTCATCTTGCGTCGTCACACATACTGATGGCTTGCGATGTCACGCTGCTAAAAGGATCACATGACGTCAAGATGACGTCCGTCGTCACACGACTAAATATTTCTTACATCGGTCATGTTGACGCCACCTATGGTCACTCTTCACCATTGATGAGGCTACTAATGAGTCCGACTTACTGTAAGCACCTGCAGAACATGCACATGGTCAGCAAGTTACACTTGTAATCAGCGAATTCGGGCTTCTTTTTTCACTGAGTCACTTCTTGGATTTTTTTTCCGCCTGATATAATATTTAGTGGGCTCATTTGCACTTTCCTAAGAAATGTAGTTATTTTAGTGCCCATCGCGTTCACCAATA
This sequence comes from Rhipicephalus microplus, assembly GCF_013339725.1. Classification (NCBI taxonomy): domain Eukaryota; kingdom Metazoa; phylum Arthropoda; class Arachnida; order Ixodida; family Ixodidae; genus Rhipicephalus; species Rhipicephalus microplus. The sequence continues at coordinate 47,977,895 of NC_051175.1, read as the reverse complement.
GCGCCTTTGCCGCTTACTTATACCACATATGTCGATGACGGTGGGTAGTTGAGTCATAGAGCCTAACATAAAAATTACAAGAGTGGTCACTCGGGCCGAAAGCAGCGGAGCTACGTTGCTTCACCCCAGCCTTAAAATGGAAACACATCACTTACTGCTTCAAAGAAACACGTGTACTAGTTATTTACTACAGTACGTTTTTAAAGCATTATACGTCTACGTGTTTTGCGACTGTGATAGCAGCCTGAATTCGTCCTTATTGTGTGCGATTGTACGGTGCCATAGCATCGGGCTGAGATCAGGCATGAATCGGACGGGAGAGCAGTGCACATGGCGCCGACACAACGGCACGGTGCGCTACGGTAACAATGTCACGCTGCATGTTCATGAGCATTTAGTGCAATGAAGAAGTACGGGCAGCCGGAGGAAGATAGCATAAAAGATGTGCGATAGCGTGCCTGGCGTGCGTCGTGGTCTTCGCTTGTTTCTGCTGCTTCTCATCTTGGCTGCTGCTAAACACGAACGCCATCAATACTTCGGTAAGTGATCATCGCATGTGTCATTGAAACCTTAACGTCGTTTCTGTCATTGTGCTGCTTGTTGAAGACTTCTTCTTGTGTTCTTCATTTCGCTTACTGTCTTTGTAAATTGCTTCACATGAAAGAAAACTGTATGGAGTGCTTCGTAGCAAGCTTGCGAGAATATTGTTTCTTGTGTGAAGAAAGTGAGTCGCTGCTCACGCTGCTAGGTTTTCTTTATGCCGCTATACATGTATTCAAATTGACTTCATGAGCGAGATTGCCCCGCCGCTGTGGTCTTGTTGCTATAGGTGCTCGGCTGCTGACTCGCAAGTCGCGGGATCGAATACCGGCTGCGGCGGCATTTCTGATAGAGGTGGAAATGCTGTAGGCCCTTGTGCTCTCATTTGGGTGCACGTTAAAGAATCCCAGGTGGTTGAAATTTCCGGAGCTCTCCACTACAGCGTTTCTCATAATTATTCATAGTTTTGGGACGTTAAACCCTACATATCAATCAATGAGCCAAGTTTTTTTTGAAAAGTATATCGTTATCTGTGCTGCTCGCAAATTTTTTGAAGCTCTAACGAGTGCAATAAGAGAGAAGTGGTGAAACTAGAAAAATATTTGCTAGCTAAAGCTAGCACGTAATCCATAGGTAAACAATTCTGCCTCATTAAAAATTTGCATGACACCTAAAATTGTCTTGTTTTTACGCTGCGGCAACTGCTTGTGACTGCTTTTCGCGACAGAGCGATGTAAAGTGTGAAGGAGAAAATTAGTAAGAAGGCGAGAAACAAAACGTAGTGAACTTTTTTTTTCGGTACATGCTGGAGTCAAGCATTTTGGCATCTACTGCCGTGTCGCGTTGTGCACTGTATGTGATGCTGTGTACGTTTATTGCAGTTTCAATCTTCTGCTGCTCTCCCTATAATATTGCCTATATGTTTATTTCTTGTGTGCTATTTATAATCATGATATCGCAGCTGTATTTCAGCATCTCGCTGTGCAATGAACCTGTTTTTGGGCTTGCTTTTAAAAACATTAACAAAGTGAGCATGTGCTTACCAAGATTATCACTTGTGTTGCGATCGGCCTGCCTGGCTTGACGCTGCTTTGTCGCATGAGACATTGTGGCTGAGACTACCCTGATTTCTTTCAAGTCAGCGCGCCCAGAGATGCACGACCGCAGAGAAATTGTTCTTCTAGTTATCACAGGTCGTCGGCGCCCCTCGTAACACCCTTTGACCAACTGACGGGTTAGGAAGAGTTGTTGGCCGTCGAGGCGGCTTGCTTTGTCGTCAAGGTGCCCCGGGTAAAGGACCCAGCGTCTGAGAACCGTCTGCAGATGTATTTTTCACGTTCTCCGTGGCGCCTTGGTGTCGCTGTTTCCACAATTCGTGATCTGCCTGGCACCGCATAGTCATCACTGCAACAGACTGCGAAATTGACTTCCACGTAAGACTCGACGTCTTCGTCCTGTGCTGTCTCGTGCGCGGTGTGCAGTGTTTTCTCCCTCACCCTAGGCTGAACTGGGCGTGCCTCTTCCCCCTTTGGTGGGTTGAGAAGGAGGCGGTGTTTTACCTTCTCCTCTCGGGGGTGGAGGCGAAGATCACAAACTTCATTGGACGGTTCTGCCATCCATTGTTTTTTTTCCTGCAGGGAATCATAGGAAGGCCTCCACATAAAATGCGAGCACCCAGGCGCTCTCAAAAAGCTCTCACAAGCTCGCAGAAGTTCCTATTATGTAACACGCTACTTGTATATAGTGAAAAAAGAAATTATTTTTACTTGGCAATCTTGCTTTTTTTGTTTCTCATATCTCTTTAAAGCGACTTTAGCACCATGATTGCACTAGGATTGTGTTGCCGTCTCTAAGCACTCAGAAGACGATGTCTCTTGTTGATCATTCACTTGATTTCCGGCGTAGCCCAAGGTTTATCACAGCGTTGTTTGACAGAAAAATGTTTACTTGAAACATGTTTGTCCACCATGTGATTTAGTGTGAAGCAAAATGTATCCCACAGGGTCTTGAAATCTGCGGACTGAGCTGAATGATGGAATTCCTGCAGAAAAATGGCAAGCTCATTCGATAACGAACCATAATTCTCTTCAATTAAAAAAGACATATCTTCCTTGTTCGATCATGCGGACAAGAAAAGGGTATTCATCTGAACGTGGGTCACTATACAGTCATGGTCACTAATCCAAGGAATAACAGCGTTATCATGCACGCGCGATGGTTCATCTGATAAGAGCAGATCTAAGACGGAATAACTATTGAGGCCACACTTAGTTGGTTCAGTAACAAACTGATACAAGTCATCGTTAATAAGCACCTTATGAAACGCCTTATATAGGACAGATAAATTACCAAGGAATGGTTTGTTGTGAACCCACCTGGAATTGAGCAATTTGAAATCGCCGCCTATAATATAGTCATTCTTTATTGTAGAGAGAAACTTCAAAATGGATGTGAAGGACTCAAGTGATGCGTAGGTGGCTCAGAAGTAAAAGGAACCAATCGTCAGAGACTGTCCAGTTTTGAATTTGATATTGCACCAAACTGACTCAGAACAATCAGATGGTGTTAACACGGGAGACGATTGTAGGCACGAATCAACAAAAAGAAAGACATCACCACAATGCGCTTTGCCATCAGAACAGTAGACGTTAAAACCAGGTGGAAAAACCTCTGAGCTACCAACAGATTCCTGAAGCCAGGATTCCGTGCCTATCATCGCGGTAGGTTCGACAAAAGAGGTCAGACAAGCAAGTTCATCGGTCTTGTTCTCTATGCTTTGGCAGTTAACGACCAAATGATAAGTGCAGAAATTGGATGAGTAGAACACCTTCTGCCGAAACACAGCCTTGAGAAAACATGCTCTGGCTCCGCCCATTTTGCTATTTTTCCTATTAAACCACGTTATGTTGCGTGCTATCATACACGAAGCTCTCTTTATCAACAATGAGCTTATCGTATCGAAGCTTACGTTTAATTTCCAATGAGTTGATCATGCGCACAAGAATAGGAGACTGTCTGAACGTGGGCAACAAAACGGTCATTGGAAGACTGGTGGGGGGCCCGCCGGCAGCATGAGGATTGAACTAGGTACCTTCCATAATAGAAGATGACACACTGAGCGTTTCGCCACCACTGCGGTCCCCGTCTGGCTTCGTGTTTTTTAATACTCTTACTAATAATATCGGAGGTTAAACATCCGCAGACAACCATTTGAATATGAGAGACGTCGTGGTGGAATTCTCCGGAAATTTTGACCAACTGGTGTTTCGTAACGAGCGCTGACATCGCACAGCACATGGGTCTCCACTATTTTTCCTCCATCGAAATTTGGCCGCCGCAGCCGGGATCGAGCCCGCGACCTTCGGGTGAGCAGCCGAGCGCCTTGACCACTGCTCCACCACGGCGGACCGCCTCATCTGTTTTGTGCGTTCAAGAAGTCTACCGGTGAGTACCAACTAGGACAAACGGAAGTTCTCCTGCGGGATTAACCGACGAGGCCGTATAAGCAGGCGGCCACTCTATACTTTCTTCTTGTGTGCGACTGGCTATGTATAAGCGCAAGTGTGTGTGTCATGCGAAATTTGTGTATGCCTAGCGACGCCAAACACGGTGCACCTGCGACAGGCTGTGGCTGGATGAAATTTGTAACAGCAGGTTCGTATCGAGCGTAAACTTTACCGTTCATTTCCAGCAGCGTGAACATAACACAGAGAGGCACAGTCACAAGGTGTGGTGATGTGGATGGAATTTCGATCTTCAAATAATTCAGCGGTGAGTCGCTGCTACCACGCAGTGGGCTACTCCACCGTTTGGACATGTATTCATGAAGCATACTTATCTCCAAGAGATATAAAATTTTGCGCTCACAGCTTCAGTTGACTAAGAAAAAAATTGACAAAGAAAAAAGCTTCGGCAATACACCGATAACAGAAGTCATTTAAGCTCACCTTACCTTATCCACGAAGTTTTGCTCACGCGAGGATGGACCAATGGACGCTGTGATCATCGCCTCTGAAAATCATGACGGTGACCTTTGAGCCACCAAGCCTGATTCCCTGTGGGGCCTTATTTGCTACATACCCGAGTTGAATACATTTCTGGAGAAAATATGTAAATGGACATCTCACCTTTCTGCGCTTCACAGTCACAGTTCTATAAACTTACTTTATGAGGGGATTCGTTTTCTTTCTTTCATTCCATGACCTTTCGCCATCAGTTCTCCAAGAGTCCCGTGAATATCCCTGCACCATACATGTTCAAGCTTTTCTTTGTTTGTTTGTTTCCCTGGACTCATGGCTCACACCCACTCAAGGGGGTTGGCCAAGAAAGCGTAGTGCATTTTTTTTCTGTGAGCAATAAACAATGTGTAATGAATTTGTATTATTTATTTATTTATTCATTCGTACTGTCGATCCCATCAGAGATCTTAATATGACTACTGTATCGAAAACTACATAAAAAGAGCAAACGAAAAAAGAAGAAAGAATGGAAAAGTCAAGTTTACAAGTTTTGAGATTTCAGGTGTTGTGATTACCGTTGAGCTGCATTTACTTCACCTCACCTTATAAAAAAATTTTGGGGGAGAGTAATAAATAGTATTTATTTGATTGAAGATCACAAAGGTATACGTTTGAATGCCTGAACATAATCGCAAACGGAAATGCAAGCATCTCTGTGGCAATGTCTCAAAACTGAGGCACCAAAGCTTAGTGCAGTTTGCGCCGTCAATGTGACGCGTATTTTCAGAAATGCAATAATTAGAAGCCTTTTTCTAAGTATAGCGTATAAGCGACAATACAAAAAATGATATTCTGTTGATTCCATCTCTCCGCAGAACTCGCAGAGAGGTGATAATAACTGACCAGCTCTGTGTAAATAAAGGATTAGGGGGGGGGGACACGACATCGGAATTTCGTAAATAAAACTGCGAGCTTTCTAGACTGGCTTCAGTGGGGTCGCCACGTAAACTTGAGGTGGGTATATTCTGTCCATGTAGTTACTTTTTCAACCATAATAGTGGAGATTGCTGATTTTCGATATCTATTTGCTGTAATATACTCAACATCTGGTAGTATGGATAAAGTTGGGCCATGAAGTGCGGCTCGTGCTAAGGAATCGGCCAGTTTATTTAATCTTAATCCACAGCGTCCCGGAACTCATAGTAACCTCAGGAGTCTCTACTGCGATGGTACCAATGTTGTGAATGTCCTTAGGATTCGAGATTTCTCAGAAGCTGTCAGACCTGCACAAACTGAAAAAGAATCTGTCATTATGACTGCGTTGTTTTGATTTGACAGAAGTTTTCGAAGAGCTAAAATAACCGTCATGAGCTCCACTTCAAAAACTAGAGTAAAATCAGGCAGTCTCACTGACGAGGACCAGTCAAGTGAATCAGAGGCAATGCCTACACCTGCCGTTTGATTATTTACTGAAGCATACGTGGCTATGATAATTTTAGTTTCTGCATGCTTCAAATAATCTAATAATAGTGTATTTGAAATTTTGCGAGATTGTAACTTGGGGTTTTGGGGGAAAATATCATCTTATTCACTTATAACGTGACAATTCGAGTCATTAGTCTCAATTAAATGTCTAATGTTCACATTACACTTTGTAGATTCTTTTGTACAAACATTATCTGGGGTGTCTGAAACCGTGGCCAATGAGCAAGAAAGAAGGCGTCTGGGTTTGCGATAAAACCATATTAAGATCTTCTTGCTGGTAAGCTATAAATTTAAAAAAATGGTTGTACAGTCAAAATGCAAAATCGACAAATTAGTGTAGGCAGGCGCGCTTCCTGATACAGTATGTTGATAGCCACAAACTTAGGGAGTCCCAGACACATTCGCAGTGCTTCTCGCTCCAAGACAACTAGAGGTTTTGTTTTATAAGCAGGGACACCCGAGAATAGTATGCATCTGAATTCTATGATGGGGTGCATGTACATCTTGTACAACATTATCAAGGTGGCATGTACATCTTGTGCAACATTATCAAGGTGGGCCTCCGTAACCCATATTTCCGGTTACATAGCTAGTGCAGTAAGCCTGAAGCCCGTTGTGCCGTGGTAGTTACATACTCTATGAATGTACTCCAGTTAAGTTTGTCATGATAAATGATTCCCAAATATTTTATAGTCTTTTTGCTGGATGGGTTCCTGTTTATACAGAATTGAAATTGAGATTGAGTCTGCAAGCGGAAACACCAAGAGCGCACTTTTGTTGAAATTTAACGATAATGAAATATACTTCAACCAAATTTCGAACGCGCGAATATATCTTTGTAATTTTAGTTGTGGGAGAGAGAGCGAGCTCTTTTTAGAAAGGCAGAGAATGCAGCCGGCATGTGTGTGTCGCTGACTTGCTGCATGGCGAAGGAGATTGGGGACTGAAAGGTGGAAGAGAGAGGGAGAAAATATTAAGAATTAAAATAGAAAGAAAAAAAGTAGACATACAGGCATTTTTCTGTCTCTTGGGTGGGGATGGGCGCTGACAGCACGACTTCAGTTTTCAAGGCGCCCCTACAGTTTGTCTAGCTGACCGATATTTTCTAAATACGCGAATAAAAGTTTCATCACTTGCCTCTGTTGTGATAAGCTGGGGAAAGGGCCCAGGACACAATCAAACGATGAAGTTCTTTGGGTTAACAGATGCATGCAGTGTTCATAGAGCGCACGCTCGTCGGCATACGCTGGGCACTCAAACAAGATATGTTTTACAATTTCTATGGAGCCACAGTTATTGCAGTATGGACTGTCTACTTGACCGAAGCGATACCGTAAATTGTTTCCATTAGCACTGTTGAGCCGGAGACGGTGGTAGAGAGTTTCTAGGTGTTGAGATATTTGGGATGGGAGTCTAGTCCTTAGATGTGGGTCGATAGAGCGGAGGAAAGCTTAATGATGTGTCGGGAGGTTCCATAGCATCTTCTTTTCTTCGGAAGCAAGCCTTTTAGCCAGCTGGGAAGCATCTGATTCAGTGAAATAGGTTCGCGTGTTATTTTTGCTTTTGAAGTCGTTTGCGGGCCACTTCATCTGCTTTTTCATTGGCCAGTATACCACAATGAGCCGGTATCCATTGAAATGTGATAGCGTGACCCGCGATAATAACCAAGTAGCGTAAGTATGCTATATCAAAAGAAATTGGGTGATAATTTGTTTTCTTTAAGAGGCTGAATAGTATTTGTAGAGCTCCCTTTGAGTCGGTGAAATCACCCATCGGTTTGGCGTTTGACGCAGGATGTAGAGGACTGCTTCTTTAAATCCATGAAGTTCTGCTGTCGTTGATGATGCCCTGCGTTGTAGCCGATAGGATAGACTTTGTCCTGTAGAAGGAACATAGAGGCCATATGACGAAATCTCCTGGGTAGTTGAGTCATCAATATAAATATTAGAATGCTGAGTGTAATGCTGGGCTTAGTAAAAGAGAGTAGTCTGCAGCAGTGCGGTCTGTGCAATAGGTCTTTTCGCTTAATTGATTCCTGGGACACACTGTATTATATCAAGAGGTGAAAGCGTCCACGGTGGAAATCTTGGCATCAACTTTTTTGGCTGTCTGATACTAGTAAGGTGCTGCATTTGCACAGCTTGGCTGAATGCTGAATTGCTGTGGGTGAGATGCATGCGGTACAGAAAATGCTTCTTCACGTGTATTACAGGGCGGAATTGAGTGCGCAATATTTGAGTGTAGATGACATCTAGCGGAAGGCATACTCTGCTTCCGCTACAGATGCTGAGCCTCATGAGCTCTTCGGAAGGCCTAAACAGATTCATAGGCAATTGTTTAGTGCGCCCTCTGAAGTTCTTTTGTTTGTTTGTGATAATCGGTGAAGCACTGGTAGGCAAGGTTCCTTCAGTATACGCTTTCTCAAGCCGGACCACTGATCGGCACTTGCATCCCCATCATGTTCCCGCCAATAATTTGAAGAGTTGTGATGCTTCAGCTATTCTCGCTTGAAGTTTCTTCACCTGAGGAGACCAGGAAAGACTTCTGTCGATGACTATTCCAAGAAATGGCTGAGACCGTACATAGATCCGTGACCGGCCACCCAGGAAGGGTGGATACTTGGTCATTTTCTTTCTCGTGAATGCCACGTCAGTGCTCTTTTCTGCAGAAAAGTACATACCCCGGGGAGCCAAATACGCGGAGAGGTTCTGTAAAGGTTTTTGAAGGCGTTGTTTGGTTACAAAACGTGAACTCGAAGCATTCCAGATACAGATATTATCAGCGTATACTGTGATGTGCATTTCTCGTGGCAATATTGTTGTTATAAGTATCAGGGTCATGTTGAAAATGAGTGGACTGAGCACTGAGCGTTGGTGTGCGCCCTTCTCTACTTCGTAGAACTGTGTGGGACTGTTTGGATTGCACATATATATCTTCCGTTCTTTTAAATAGCTCCCAATTCACATATATAGTCTTCCTCCAAGACCAAGACTGACCATGGCTGCAAGAGTGGCATGGTGAAAGATGGAGTCAAAAGCTGCTTTGATGTCGAGAAAGATAGCTATTGGAATGCGTCCAGCAACGAGGTCCTCTTCAAGTGAAGAGACGAGGGTGATGACATTATCAATAGCTGATCTGCCTTGTCGGAATCCATTCATTTCTTGAGGAAATTTGTCGTGGCATTCTAAAAACAACGTCATTCGTTTATGAACCATCCTCTCCATTAGCTTGCCAACACAACTCAGCAGGGAAACGGGTCTGAAAGAGGCCTAGCTTGTTAGCTGCTTTGAAGGTTTTAAAATAGGCACCATTTTAGCGACCTTTCCAGACAGTCATAAAAAATATATTATATTCTAGGAGTCGAGGCGCGAGGTGTGGGTAACTTTTCGATGTCTTCTTAGCTTATTTCGTCGTGACCGGGTGATGTGTACGTGTTTGGTTCGCTGGTCGCGGTGTTCTGCTCTTAAATTGTGATTGGCAAATCCAATGCTGGCACTGTCCCTCGTGAGAAGTCAGATTTGTTGTTTGCGGAAAAGCTCCAGGGTATTGAAGTTGATGATAACAGTGTGCACTATCCTTCTGACAGAGGTTTCCGTTCGTGAAGGGAAAGTGCGGTGAAAGAGTGAGGCTGTTGGAGTGGTGTTCACATGCCTTTAAAGACCTGCCATATTTTGGCTGCCGGTTGATGAACGTCCAGTGTGGAGCAAACGTCGCGCCGTTGTTGCCAGCTACGTTTATCCAGGTAACGCCGCATATGATGTTGTGTCCGTTAGCAGGCTCGAAGGTCTTCAAGACACTTTGTGCGCAATGCTTTCCTTTCAGCTCGCCTGCAAATAGCGCACAGTTTTTCAAACTCATCATCGTTTGACGAAAATCTGTCATTTTCAGCTGAAAGACGTGCGCATGCTTCTGGGCAATGATACATCGTAGTGAGTAATTCTTCGTCCTTGGTGGCCGGAGTAATTCCTTTGCTAGCGGCGTCTTTGAATGCCTTCAGTTCAGTAGATCTTGTAGTTAATTTCTTTGTTGACATCTTCGCACCAAAAGCTGATATCATGATTGGGTAGTGATCACTCCACCATGTTTTCAAGTCGGTGCAGCAGTGAAACTAACGGGTAACTAAGCTTGTTGCGAAGGTGACGTCGATGCTACTGGTAGTCGAAAAGCCTCATAGATATGTGATGCTGCCGTCATTCAGAGGTTCAATGAAATGTTTTGAGAGTATTTCTGCGAGCTTGGCTCCTCGCGCACAAGTGTGTGAGCTGCCCCAAATTTTATTGTGGGAATTGAAGTCTCCACAAATGATGTGTGGAGAAGGGTTCTTGAAATCTAATTTTCAAGTGTTGAAGCATCAACAAGTTTGCCTGGTTCCAGGTATACCTAATTAGTGTGTATTCTTGTTTACCGATTGTTGTGATGGCGCACGCATATTCATTGTCGTTGTGGGGTGGGATGTTTATCTCGGAGGCCGGATTATTCCTGCGAATGCCTATGAGTAATCTGCTTATATAGCCAGGCCGTTTTGAGTAATGAAAATAATACCCGTTCATTCTGAAATGTGGTCCGACTCGTGATTCAGAGATGACGATGAAAGGAAATTGGTACGCTCGGACCAGCTGTCGGAAATCTGAAAGCTTTGAGCGAAGCCCGCGAGCGTCCCACTGAAGTATGGTGCATGTGCTAAGTATTTTATGTATTGTCAGTTCAGGTAGCGACGTCGTTGGGGAACTCATGTTTCCTACTGTGCAAAAATGCGACCCTGCGGTGCATAGGACTTCGACACCAGGGGCTCCATTGGAAGAGTTGCTTCTACCTCTGGAAGAAGTCTTGACGAGGGATTTGGGTGGACAAAGGCTTTGAGGGCTGAAAAAAACGTAGAAATCAGTATGTGTGTTACATCTTGATCTGTGTTTCCATGTTGCTGTCTCTCGCAGATCTCCTTGTCGTGTTGCGGCGACTGAAACTGGTGATGGTAGTGCTGGCTTGGTGGGTCTTGTGAGGTACGTTGCGATGACTTTGATGAAGAGGACAAGCCCAGGGACTTTCCACGTTCCTTTTAAGTAACATCTGCGTACGTGTTAGCAGATGTCTTTTGGCTTTGTGGTGGTTGCTCCTGGAAGGCGTCTTTCATACTCGTCATCTGAATTACATCTGAATTAGGCGGTGGTTTGTTCCATTTTGGTGGTTTCTCTGGTTCTTGCTCCAACGTGCGTGTGAGTGTAGCAGCCTTTTTTTTTATGCATTCTTCATATGAGGCCGGATGTGGGCCACCGCAGTTTGCACATTTGAGTTGTGCTCTTCACGTGCATTCCTTGTGCGAGTGAAGCCCAGCACACACTTTGCAGCGCACCGCGCCTGAGTAGTGTCTCGATATGGGACCATGCCTTTGACACTTGTAACACTGTGTAGCAGCCCCGACGAATTCAGCAACCGGGTAACTACAGAAGCCAAGCATAACTCTATCAGGTAGCGGTGAATCCTTGCTAAATTACAAAATGACAGATCCATGACGTACCTCTTTGACTTTCCCTCCCTCTTCAGGTGTGAAGGTGGTGAGCCTCCTCGCTGAAAGGACTCCCAGATCCCATAGATAGTCCTGTATTTCTTGATTTGAGTAGCTCAGAGGGACATTTTGTATTTTACCATAGTTCACGATGTATGAGTACGGAGCACAGGCTTCTATAGCTACGCCAACCAGTTCAGTCACTGTGAGCAAACGGTTTGCAGTGGGCAGGGTTGACACTGTAGCCACCAAGATTCCATCCTCGTTGAGGCGATGGTTGAGAACTTTCTTAAGGCGCGACAGGCTTCCGCGCCTCTAAAGATTTGTTTACATGCGAATATAAAAATTATTGCTTCTTCAGTACTGTATGTTTTCTCAAACTTTCTAGATTCATTTTACTCGGGTTCTTCTTTCTGCTTCAAAAAACAACAACAAAAAGTGGTGTTCAGCGTAGTAGGGATCTACACACTCTGCTGCTTTGAGAGCCATCCTTACATCTGGATTATCGAGAATCCACGCCTTCAATACTGCAGGAAGCGTCAAACAAAACCGCTCTAGGTAAATTTCGCTAAACATTTTGGCCTTGTCATCGAACGCGTCAGCTCCTTTTAGTCAATTTTCTAGGAAGCTTGATAACCTGTGCGCGAACTCTGGGTATCTTTCGTACAGCGGCTTCAGAGATTTCCAAAACTTCAGCCCGAAAGCTTCAGGTTACAACTTGTACTTTGCTAACAAAGCCATTTTTATGTCCTCGTGATATTCCGCTTCTTCAGCACTTCACCTCCCTAGAACTTGTGCTGCTTCCGCCGGCAACAAACTGAGAAGTCTTTGAGGGCAGGATGCCATCCTATAGCCATTCTTGTTCAAGTGCGCTCAAAGTTAGTAAAAAAGAGCCTGAATCTACTACTAATAACAAAGGGTTTAGAAAAACCTCTCATGTCATAACCGGCAGGTCTCGGCTCTGCCTCAGTGGCCAGAGTCCTGTTAAGCTGCTCTAATTGGCACTTTTTGTTCTTCTCTGTCTCTCCCTTTGCGTTTGCTTTGCTCTTCATTACTGCATCGGCAATTTTGTCGGCACCCTCCTCAGAGCCTCCAATTTTGCCCACAAATTCAGGTTTCCGAATAGCTTTCAGGTTTCCGAATCGCGCTCTAAGCCGGGAGAGGAAGACGCCGTGAGAAGGAAAAAAGGTACGTTTTATTGCTCCATGCTTGGCGAGAGAAGTTGAACAAATGGCTTCATGGCGTGGTGCACAATCAATTATGAAGGTACGCTGTGAACCGAGGGGGTGGGAACACACATCAAAGAATATGTGCGACAGCAGATTATTGTCCGGAGCAGATGAGCCAGACTTCGGCGCTGGCTGATCAGAGGGGAGTGGTGCGCAAATCTAACAGTGGAAAGGGCACTGATAGAGATCAGGCTATTCGTTGCCACGGCCAAGACTATGCTTGGAAACCATGAGCAGTGCGTCATTAGATTGTATGGCACGGTCAATACATGCAGGGAGTTCTCGCAGCAGCTTATATGCAACACTAGTGTATTAATTGCGTAAGCATGACTTCCCTCTCCTAAACTAGGAAGGAGGTAAACGAACTCCTTAGGAGAGTGCACTTGGTATACGTTGCCCGTTACTGGATGTGGTCCGTACACTGTACACCTGTGTGCTATAATTTACATTGTTTTGGGCGTTTTATAACACGCGCGTCTCTCTTTGAAAAAACGTTTTCGATGGAAGTAAGCACTAGCCGTCTTTTCATCCTTTTATCGAAAGATGTTCTTCTAACAATGGTTCTTACTTTTGCTGAGTATAGTGAAGCTCGGAGGCAAATCACAGTGAATTATTGTAATGTCTGCAGTCCTGTGAGAGCACGAATACATATTGCCGCGCCCGAAATAAAGAACGAAGATGATATGCGCGGCAACAGCCTCGTGAACAGGGAGACTAAAGAAGACGACGTGCTTTTGTTTTGCTCTCCTGCTCTTGGCTCCTGCAAAAAAACACACGCCGTCGCTTCTCGGACTCAGCGTCTCGGTGCACTGCTTACGTGGAACCGCGACACTGGTGGAGGCGTGGGGTTGCAAGCCTGCCTACGCTCAACACCCCTTCTTGGAGCCGTTCATTAAGTCCCGACATGCAGCCACCTGTTACGACACCAGTGCACCGCTTCAGTCGGCGGTTGATAGACCTATCTCCTGGGCTGACCTTCTTTGACCAAGGAGGTCCGCTCAGGATTTACGACCAGGCATTACGTTTCTCTACCAATGGCCTCCGCCAGCCAGCCGCGGTTGGTTCAAGGGATACAAGGCAGCCCCGTTTCCAATGCAGTCCAGGTAACACTTCTTCAGCCGCTTGTGCTTGATCGCTTCAGTGGTGCCCCACATGAAGATTGTTGTGTCGTGGCGCCACCTTTGAGTGGCGCGCGCACTGAGTGCGCCCTAGTGTGTACTCTGTTCTACAGATGTCGTCTGTACCGGCACACACGTGATTGCATGCAGCCAATCGCGTGTGTCCGCGTGTCCGTTGTGTGTTGTTCAATAAACGGCCACTGGGCGGCTCAGTCTTTGTTGGGTTCCCGCAGGCTCCGGTCAACTCACTTCTACTGCGCCTGTCGGGGGCGCGAGCTGGCGCACGTTGCGCCTCTCGTTCAGTCTTCGGGCGCTTGCTGTCGGACGCACTCGCCGACACAACAAAGATGTTGAAGATTGGCTTGAGCATTACGAACGCGTTGCCGACATCAACCAATGGAATGCTCAACAGAAGCTCGCCCGCACGTACTTCACTCTCAATGACAGTGCTCACATGTGGCTTGAGAATCGAGAAGGCCGTATATCCACATGGGATGAGTTTCGTCAGCAGCAGATTGACACCATTGCTAGCGTCGACCGTCGAGAGCGGGCTCAGCAGTCGCTCGAGTTAAGGCCTCAAAAACCTAACGAAACTGAGGCAATGTTTGCTGAAGACGTGACGCACCTATGTCGTCGGGCTGATCCCAATATGTCCGAGGAAAAGAATGTCGCTACTTTATGCGTGGCATGAAAGAACAACTGCTCGCTGGACTTGTGTGCAATGCCCCAACTACCGTGACCGATTTTATAAGAGAAGCCACTGCCATTGAGCGTGCTCTGCACCAAAGATCGAGGCAATATGATCACTTGTCCACAACCACCCCAATCAACGCCGCTTCAGTGACTCTGGACAATCAGGGCTCCCTACGTTACCTGATCTGAGATATTGTCTGAGAAGAAATTCAGAAGCTTTGCACTCCTCCAATGGATACACCAGTGACCGCCGTTGCCGCAGTCATTCATGACGAATTTAGGCACGCTTTTTCAGCAGCTGATCTCGGTAGCAATCAGCGTCAAGTGAGTTACGCCGACGCTGTCCGCTGTCCACCACCCGTACCGCCTATTACATCATACTACCAGCCACCTACAGCCGCACCTTCGTCGCAACCATTGCAGGAGGCTTTTAGACGTCGGCCCATGTGTCCGATGCCTCCATGCCACCAGCCACCACATGTCGCGCCTTACTCACCATCACAAGAGAACATAGGACGCCCACAATTTCGCAGAACGGACGCTTGGTGCACCGGCGATCAGCGCCTTCGCTGCTTCAACTGTGGTGGTGCTGGCCATATAGCTCGCTATTGTTGGTACCGCGACACATCGCTTCGCCCGCCTCGGTCAGGGTACGACGGTTGCCATGCCAACGCCAACTGCAATGTTCGCCATGACGACCTTGGTTTTCGTGGACCTTCAACAACGTGGTCTTGCTATCACGAGTCGCTTCCTAATCGCAAGCCCAATTCCATCTACAGGTCAAGCTCTCCATCTCTGCTCTGACATCATCACCGAATCGACGTACTTTTGCTGACCTTCGGGACACAAGGTCGCCCAGCCCTTAAAGAGGAACTAAAGGCGGCGACCTCTCAGGGTGAGGCTGCAGCCGGACCACAAGACGACAAAAAGTCCTCAGTACTGCCACTACAGAACGACTCGACGCCGACGAATATTAACAACGACAAAATGGTGAGCGCCGACCTCAATGTAAATATTGATGGAGAGCAAGTGACGGCCTTAGTCGATACGGGTGCTGATTTTTCCATAATTATTAACAAGCTGGCTGATCATCTTAGAAAAGTAAAAAACGTCATGGAGAGGACCACATATAAGAACAGCGGGTGGTCGATTGCTGCTCCCTACTTTCTCAAGGAGCATGGCACAATAATCAACATCCCGGACCGCGTGGTTTCATTTTACGAGAGTGCTCGTCTGACTGATCCTGCATCACCAGAGCACAAATCCTTTCGTCTCAAAGACTACAATATAGTCGTGCCGCCTCGATCATGTATCCTCGTGTCAGTAGCATGTGACGTATCGTTCGACGGGGAAGGAGTCGCCGACCAAATAACCTCGCTGCTTTTCACTCACGGGATTCCCGTAGCACGAGGAATAGTCAATGTCACCGACGGCCGAACGAACTTGCTGTTGACCGATTTCACCTCCGAGCGACGACACTTTCCAAAAAGCACAACATTGGCTTATTTCGACGAGATCGTAGATGTTTGTGACTGCTTTCCAGCACTCGAAGCAACACCTGCACAAGACCCACATGACCTAGCACCTAACCTTGACGTGAGCTCTACTTTAACTCAGCAACAGCAGAAACGCCTGCTTGTGCTGCTAGCCGAGTTCAACGACTGTTTTGCGTCGACCTAGCAAGTTGGCCGGACGTCCTCGACGAAGCACCGAATAATCACAGAGCACACGGCTAGACCAATCCATAAAAATCCGTGCCGTGTGGCTTCAAAAGGACGAGATGCGATAGAACTGCAGGTAACAAAAATGCTTGAAGACGAGGTCATTCAACCGTCAAAAAGCCCGTGGGCATAACCTGTAGTTCCAGTGAAGAAGAAGGACGTTAGCCTGCGTTTCTGTGTGGACTATCGAAAGCTCAGTCAGGTTACAAAAAATGGCCTGTACCCGCTTCCCCGCATAGATGATTCGATCGACAGGCTTTGAAACGCCCGCTACTTCTCTTCCATGGACTTAAGGAACGGATACTGTCAAATCGAAGTAGACCCCAGGGATCGTGAAAAAACCGCTTTCGTGACGCCAGACGCAATGTACGAGTTTAAAGTTTTACCATTTGGCTTGTGCTCTGCGCCTACTACTTTTAAGCGTCTCATGGATACCGTTCTCTCTGAGCTTAAATGAAGAACCTGCCTAGTAGTCCTTGACGACGTCATTGTGTGTTCTACAACGTTTGACGAACACCTTTAACAATTGCAAATGGTCCTGCAGGCCATACGGGCCGTAGGCCTGATGCTCAAGTCGGAGAAATGTCACTTCTGCTTTGAGGAACTGCTGTTTCTTGGCCATGTCGTCAGTTACGCAGGAGTTCGTCCAGACCCCGAAAAAGTTGCCGCCGTGGCACAGTTTCTCACACCAGCAGATAAAAAGGCAGTGAGGCATTTTTTGGGTCTCTGTGCATATTATCGGCGGTTTATTCCAGATTTTGCGCGCATTGTGTCACCTTTAATTCATCTCACGAGGGATGACGTTGCACTTGTTTGGGGCGACGAACAGGAAGCTGCTTTCAATTACTGGCGGCAACGTCTACAGACGACCCCCGTGCTTGCCCATTTTGACGAGGCAGCCCCTACAGTGCTCCATACTGACACCAGCAATGTTGGCTTCGGAGCTGTGCTTGTGCAGTGCAAGGACAACGAGAAAAGAGTGATCGCTTACGCAAGCAGAATTCTGTCACGCACAAAAGCAAATTACTCGACCACTGAAAATTAATGCCTCGCCGTGGTGTGGGCAGTCATTAAATTTCGCCCATACTTGTACGGCCGCCCATTCAAGGTTATCAGTGAGCACCATTCGTTGTGTTGGTTAACAAGTCTGAAATTTCCTTCCGGGATATTGGCACGCTGGAGCCTTAGAGTACAGGAGTTTGAAATAACGATGATGTATAAGTCGGGAAAATTACACACGGACGCCGACTGTCTATCTCGATCACCAATAGAGTCTACTGCTTCTTTTCATGAAGAGACAGCGTTCCTCGGAATCCTCGACACGTCCATCATCGTAGATCATTAGCATGACGATCCCGAGCTACTTGGCTTGATTAATTATTTAGAAGGACGAAGCCAGATTGCGCCCATAGCCTTTACAAGAGGACTATCGTCGTATTGTCTGCGAAACAATGTCCTTTAGAAAATGATCTTCTCGTCAGATGGGTCCACCCACCTTCTTGTCGTCTCTACTACACTTCGTTCTCAGGTGTTGCAAGCGTGCCACAACGAGGTAACATCTGGACATTTAGGCTACACGCGCACACTGAGCAGAGTTCGAGGGAGATATTACTGGCCGAAACTCACCGCTGCCATGAAGCATCATGTTCGGACCTGCCTCGATTGCCAGCGGCACAAGTCACCTCCAACGAAACCAGCCGGTTTGCGATCCCTGTCCGGATCCCGACAACGCCATTTGACCAGATCGGAATGGACCTTTTGGGCCCACTTCCCACCTATAGTGTTGGTAACCGCTGGGTTATAGTGGCGACCGACTACCTTACTCGCTACGCCGAGAAAAAAAGACATCCAGAGAGGCAGGCACAGCAGAGGAGGTGGCCCGGTTCTCCAGAGAGAACATTGTGCTGATACACGATGCGCCATCGATCGTTATAACAGATCGCGGAACCACATTCACGGCCGCGCTTTTAGATCATGTGTTGGTGCTGAGCGGTACTATTCATCGCAAGTCGACACCTTACCATCCAAAAACCAACGGGTTGACCGAGAGACTTAACAAAACTCTGAAAGACATGCTTTCAATGTATGGGGACATCGAACACAAAAACTAGGACGAGATTCTCCCTTACATAACGTTCGCATGCAATACTGCGATACAAGAAACCACACGGATGACCCCATTCAGCCTTGTTCATGAACGAGAAGTAAGAAAGATGTTGGACGTGATGCTGCCACACGAATGTGATGACAACGAGACGAGTGCTGACGCGTTTACGCAACGCGCAGACGAAGACGCGGACTATCCGAAAAGTTGCTCAGAAGGTACTTCGGACCTCATCGCGTGCTGAGACGACTAAGTGACGTTACCTATGAAGTCGTCCCGGACAGCCCAAACTGTACAAGGCGTCGCCAGCACCGACCTGAGCTTGTCCACGTAGTGCGCATTAAGCCATACGTCAGCGAGTGACTCTGTGAGGCACCGTCGCTTCTACAAAGTGATTTTATGCGCGAATCACCGGCTCAGCTATAGCATCGACGCCATGCTCTTATAAGGGGAGACAAATGCCACGCCCGAAACAAAGAACAAAGACGATGTGTGTGCCAACAGCCTCGTGAAAACGGAGACTGAAGAAAACGGCATGTTTTTGTTTTGCTGTCCTGCTCTTGGCTCCTGCATAAAAACACACGCCGTTGGTTCTCGAACTAAACGTCTCGGTGCACTGTTTACGTTGAACCGCGACAATATATTGTCGCGGAGTCGTGACGCTGACAAAGGTAGACACGACTTGTCCAAATCAAAAGTGTTCTTTAATTTGGCCGAACTTGTAGTCAGTAAACGACGCTAGATTACAGCGATATTCGCTGGCACTGATAGCGGCGAACAGAGCCTCAGCTGTTGATCAACTCACAAGGAGTGAAGCGCGTCGGCATTTATAAACGTACAGTCGAATATTCTAGCGTTATCGCTAGCGACCACGTAGGTTCTCCAATAATCCGCACTGTTAATGAAGTGGGCGTAATCCTAACGAAATGATCTACTACAGTCCCGAAGCTTCTCCAACACTACAGGTGTGGTTGTCGCTGAGAAATACGTACAGTGTAACCGGGCGATAACAAAACTTGAAGGAACGTGGCAATATGCTGAGGAATCTGAAAGTTTACAAGCACTCACGGAGGTCCTGGGAATGCGCAGCGCTTTGACGAGAAACTATTTAAAGGAAGCCGCGCCCAACCTCATGGAATCACTGGCGTTGCAGCTACGGGACGCTTACGCCCGGTATTTCGGAGGAGCTCCAGACGATGTTGCGTGAACTTCTTGAATTGCGAGATGCGGGATGGGAACTGCATGAGGGCAGAAACAACACAGGGAGTGGCAACGACCATTCGTACTACAACGACCACTCGTGCTACAGCGACCACTCCTACTATACAGCGACCACTCGTACTATACAGCAACCACTCCTATTATACAATGATCGCTCGTACGACAGCGACCGGCAGAAACGACCACTTGGACCACAGTGACCACATGAACAGCAGGGAGACCACTCTGATGGCCACATCACCTATTTTGAAAACTATTCAAATGGTGGTAACAATGACAGGAGCGGAAATAGCCTCATATGCAGAAACAACCACCAGAACAGACCCAACCGCAAGTACAGCCACGGTCACAATTGCGGCTACGGCAACAGGCGCAGGAATGATCGCCGATGCGGCAACGTTTGAAAGGGCACCTACGGCAAGAGTGGTGTGAACATTCCCGCTGCACAGAACATTTCATGTCAAGGCAGCAGTGAAAAGGGAAAACGAACGCAGAAGACGGAACATTATTTACTGCGGACAGAAACAGTCAGGTGACCACCTTCACAGTGTAGGTAACAGCTCCCGAGCTAGCCCCGAGAAGTCGCAGTGGCGCCTCCTTGGGGGAGGCTTGCGTTACGTCACGGCACGGATTCTCGGAATCTTGCTGTGGCTCACGTATACACAACACGCACACGCTTCGAACGCAGTTGCGCTTCCAGCGTTCACTTTCACTTCTTTCGCTGTTAAAATAAATGGGAAAAGCAGCATCGACGATGTTCCTGATAAAACAATGAAAAACTTAAAATTTTTTTTGGTAGAATTGCCAACGGTGCCTGTGCTCCAGCGTACACGCTTTGATAAGGTTTGTTATATTGTTGCGCTGCTTACCTCGACAATGGGTTCGATTCTCTGCCACGGCAGCCATGCTCCGACGGGGATGAACAGCAAGACGATGCATTTGCAGCAGATTACCAAATGCAACGTGACCACAGTTACTATGCAGCGTGCCTCGCAATCGTGACACGCTTCTGAAACATATACGACAGCGTACTTGCATTTCAGGTTGCGGGTGATTTATTTCAAAAGCTTATGCGATCGGTATCTGTATCGGACGCATCGGAGTAACTGCTAGCAGTGTTTTTTTTTGCGCTTGCCCAAGAAAATTGCCGTGCCTTAGATTTTCTTGTGTGTACTTGCTCATATTTAGTCAAGTTATTTAGCTTGATGTTTTTGCTTAATATTTTGGTCCTCTGTTTCACTAGAAAAACCAGTTGAGATTATTTGCGAAAAGCGATATTAATTTCAGGTAATGTCTACAAGCAACCTCTTAGGAACTGGGCTGTCATGCTTGTAAGTACCAGTTTAAATAGCCACCTGAGATATAAATGCTTATTACGGCTGATTACCCCAGAGTAGCATCAATCTGCATATGAAAATGACGTACGAGTCTAATAGTTGCTTCATTGAGGCAAAAGACGTTGCATTATAACGTGGGCCACGAAGAAGAGTGCGAAATCGAAAAGTTCATTTCGAATTGCCGTCGTTTGTTCTGCAAACGATAGCTATCAGCTGTGCTTCTACGTGAAGTGAACATTGCCGTTTATGACGTGGTGATAGATCGAGTTATTAGTCAGCGTAAATAAGGTTATGAAACTACGTAACCCTGATGACTGATGAGAAGAAATCTGTGCATGAGGTCCGAGTAAACCGACCTCTAGAGTTCCGAAAACAGTTCTATTGTTTGTAGCGTTACTTTTTTTTCTCATTACATTAAGTGATTGTGTATTGACGACAAATCTATCTAAAGTTCTCCTGCATCCATAAGTGAAATTACGTCTAATAGGCAAAGTTATTTGCAGAGGCAGACATACCTTCCACGGTAAATCGAAATGCAGTGAATTAACTGAAAGCTTCCTAATTTCATCTGTATCACTCCCACAGAAATGTATAATCGCGTAGTCTGTGCCAAGTTGTAAAGAAGTCAGACTAATTCAGGACAAATATTTTCTTAGCACTCATTTACGTGCATGGGGAAGACAACTAATGTATCGCTGTCCTGCACCTCCATTTTCAAAGTGGATCCAAACTTTCTACAGCTTAGTCAAGTTTTAACAGCAATAGTGCCTTTAGTTTGTACGTTTAGTAATATACAGCTTGAAATCAAGAAGAAATCACTACTGTATCGCTAAGGAGCGGGTGCATGGCGGGCTCGGAAAGAAGCGACCGTCAGCATGCATTGGTGACATAGCAGGCGAGTCCATGCCGAGACGTCATTTCGCCACGACTGCAGCGACGCCACTGTTCGTTTTCGGAGCTAATAGCGGCCGTGGCCGTCGGAGCGTCCACGGCTAAAGAATCGACAATAGTCATGGTCACGGGGCGGCAACAGTCCAAGGGGTGGCAATACTTCCGGCGGAGATCCGTGGGATGGAAACAATCACAGGTGGGACGACAACAACAAAAACAGCCACAACATTCACTACTGGGGCAACAGCCACAGGAGTGGCTGTACACGGTCACTTCGAAGGCTATGGCCGCAGTGGAGGCAATGATCATACAGGTGGAAATGTTCATGACGGTGGCGAAATTCTCCTGGAACACGATCGGCCGGGCACCCACAGCAATGGCAGCAATGAAGGAAGCAATGAAAAAAGTCACAGCTTTGCCACAAAGGTATAGAAAGCAGATCGAAACATGCCCCGCGTTTCTCGCGCACAAAATACGCACGAAACGTACTCACAGGTACGGATGCACGTGAATAAGCGTCTCATTTATTACTTCGCTGAGTCAGAAAAACGCGCGTTTTTCGCGAACAGAGACTGCAATGGTTGGAGTGAGCTTTGTGCGTCCGGTAACTATAGCAGAATCATTGCACGTAAAGCCCGTGGCCATCCAAGGCGTACAATCTTTCCTTTCTCGCCACCGCGAGATAAGGGCGCGTGAGGGAGCGTCGCTCCCCTTATCTAAGCCGGGCAAAGTAGTCCGAGAGGTGTTTAGTTTACGCAAAAGGATCAAAATGTGGGCCAGTTGGTAATTCATTTTCTTCGTTCAGCGAACTGGGAGCGCAGAGAAAAACACAAAGGACGAAGCGAGGAACCGTGTTGTGTGGTTCCTCGCTTCGTCCTTTGTGTTTTTCTCTGCGCTCCCAGTTCGCTGAACGAAGAAAATAGTTTACGCAATCCACTGGTTGCATGCCTAAATAACAAGTATATTTTCCATTGTCACTTCTGTGCAGTACGTTAGTTCATTCGATTGTGCAGCATAGGGTAGCCAAACGACTATACCCAAAGGAATCTGCATGACATACAGCAATATGATGTTACGAATGCACATTTCACTAGTTGAGATAAACAAAACCTTTTATAATGAAAGAAAGTAAATTAGAAGAATATTCTTATAATAACATTGTACCGAATAATACAAAAGGACAGACGAAACCACATACACAATGGCGCAAAACTGCAATTGTTTAAATGAGGTCATGCTCAGTGACGTCGTTGTAAATAAAAAAAAAACAAATTCTTCTGCAAAAAAGCATTGTTTGCTAGCGACAATAAGGAACGAGCTGAATATTTAAAAAAACACTGCAGGAATTCCATATTGTAGTTTTTTTATGAACAGAACGAGGCATGACAGGAAATCTATATCGCATCACTTGAGTAAGTTCAAAGCACTCTCACATGTCAGTTATGATATAATAAGTTCTCTTTATTGATACACTTACATCAACTACAGCTGGAACTGCCAATGCTGCCCAGACTCTGCGAACAGCTTGTGATACATAATACGGGGCTATCGAAACAAATTGAGTATCCAGCCCATGGACGAACAGAGCGGACAAACATCATATTGTAGTGTCGAATTCGCTTTGTTATGGGACCTGTCGTGGGTGGTGTTATGTTTATCGTCAGTTGAAGCAGATGGTGATCGCTGAAACCATCCAGGTGTTCTATGTTACCTATTTATTTATTTATTTATTTATTTTCATACCTCAAGGGCCTCCTAGAAGGAGGCATTACATGAGGGGTGGTACAAGTGACAGACTAGAACAAAAAAATTACGGCATATTCACGGGTTGAATGATGATGAATGGGTGAAGCTCCGGAGGGATTAATCGGTAAACTGTGAATCTTCCGTGTAATTCGCCCAGTCGATCATCATGTAAAGACGTGAGGAACGCTGTGTGTGTATATACACAAATCAACTTTTATTTGTTCTTAGACGATGGATGGCTTGCGATGTCCCTTGCCTAGCGCGCTCGCACATCGGAATTCTGTCTGCGAGCGCGCGCTGCTGCCGCCTTGCGCTCTCTCCGCTGTGCAGCCTTATCCATCCGGCGACTCCGAGCGCGCGCCAACAGCGAACGGATTTTATTACAACGCTCCCCCTAGCGTACGTCGCCGCACTAAATCGAACGATTGCCTTCAACCAATGACACGCGCCATATGTGACATCATTCCTATTTTATAAGATCTCGCGTCTTTCATCAACTACAAGTACCGCTTTCTAGTTTATAACATCTTGCATCTTTTCATCAATAGCTACAAGTACCACCATCTAGTAAACACTACAAGAACTAAACGAGAGGTGGCTACATACAGGAGACGGTACCGCCATCTAGTGAACACTGCAAGAACTAAACTAGAGGTGGCTACATACAGGGGACGGTACCGCCATCTAGTGAACACTGCAAGAACTAAACTAGAGGTGGCTACATACCGGCTACAGGGGACGCACAGCCCACGCCCTAAGGAGCTTCGCCCCTAAAAACGAGGGTAGGGGTGAGGGGGAGGAGTGCTACCAACATAATTATATACAAGCCCGTTACAACAATAAATGAGTGGAGAAGCATAAAAGAAACTACATGGCCGGACACGCTACATGTTTTACATTAGGACCAATCAGAGTCCAAACAGCTTGGATAACCGCGCTTTACAGCAGTACAATGGTGCAAACATACAAGTCAGAATGCAAACAACGGCAATGAGCTAGGTAGCCATAAATTTGGTAAAAACAGAAAACAATATGATGTCAGAAGGCAACGCTCCATTACTTCGCCTGCACTGACAACAATGAAAGTCAAAAAAAAAACGGGAACCATGAAAACGACATGAGGATATTACACAATTCCGGGCGCGGTAAGCAGCGATTTAAACTGGTCAAGGTCTTTGGTCTGTACCACGTGAGCGGCAAGATTGTTCCAGTCTTTGGCTGACCGAACAAAAAAGGATTGCGCGAAAGTGTTAGTTCGTGGGCGGGGGTATGAAACTTGATGTTCGTTTTTGGTGCGAGTGTATACATGCGATTTTGGCGTGACGTAGGAGTTTGGTGATAATGAGTAATGAAACCAATGGAATAATGCCAGCCTTGCTAGTTTCCGACGGTTGTTGAGGGGAGGAAGGGATGCACGCGACTTGAGATTTGTGACGCTAGTGTATGAAGAAAAATCAGAGAAAGCAAATCTAGTAGCCCGGTTTTGGATGGCTTCTATGTTGTCGATGAGGTAACGTTGGTGCGGGTCCCATATAGCGGCCGCATACTCCAGCTTCGGACGGATAAGGGTTTTATAGGCCAACAATTTCAAGTCTGAAGGAGCAAATTTCATCGTGCGCTGCAGATACCCGAGGGATCTACTGGCGCTGGCGATTACTTTGCACACGTGTACTGTCCAAAATAGATTGTTGGTGATATGGACGCCTAAGTACTTGTACTCTTTTGTGGATTGTAATGAAGAGCCTTTAAGGGTGTAATTGTGAAATAATGGGCATGCACGCCGGGAAAATGACATTAGTTTGCATATTGGTACGTTTAAGGACATTTGCCAAGTTTTACACCAATTTTCAATACGAAAAAGATCAGATTGTAGATTAATTTGGTCTTGCTTACATGTAATTTTGGAATATAACACACAATCATCCGCAAATAGGCGAATGTTATTAGAAATGTCAGAAGGTAGATCATTAACATAAATTAAGAATAGCAACGGCCCGAGTACTGTACCCTGTGGTACACCGGACAGAACACTCGCTGTGGTAGACTGTGCGCTATTTATTTCGACAAATTGCTTTCGTTCCAGGAGGAAGTTTTCGATCCAATGAAGTGCAAATGGGTCAAGATTCAGCAGTGATAGTTTGTACATTAAGCGACGGTGGGGTACCTTGTCGAATGCCTTTTCAAAATCTAGGAAAATTACGTCTGTTTGGATGTTTCTGTCAAGGTTTAAGTGCAAATCATGTGTAAATGAAGCAAGCTGCGTTTCGCAGGACAGCCCCTTGCGAAAACCATGTTGCGATGTGGAGAGAATGTTATGGCATTCGAGGTGATTAATGATGTGCGAAAAGATTATATGTTCCAATATTTTTGATGGTACGGACGTAATTGAAATGGGGCGATAGTTCAACGGTGATGACCTAATGCCGCTTTTAAAGGTCGGAACAATCTTACCTAGCTTCCATTTAATGGGGATACAGCTTGACGTTAATGATTGGGAAAATAGCAAAGCGAGCATGGCACTAATTGGTTCTTTGGAATTTTTCAGCATTTTAAAGTTGATTCCGTCCGGTCCCGTAGCAGATGATAGTTTCATTTTATCAATTATGTTCATTATTCCTTGAGCTGTAAATATTATCGGGGGCATTTGTTCATTAATGACCAGATCCGAGGAAATGGGGGTGCTCATGCTGGCTTCTTTCGTGAAAACCGAGGAGAACGCCACGTTGAGTACTGCAGCTGTCTCACTATCACTAAGTTCTACGTTTTGATCGTTATACAATCTTATTGGGGTGGCAGGAGACGGGTTTATAGCTTTCCAAAATTGTTTTGGATTAGTTTGTAGCATTTTAGGCAATGTTGTCTCAAAAAAATTTCGCTTGGCAATACGAATTGTTTTCGTTAGCTTCTTTACTGAGCCTTGATATGCCTGCCATGCGGACGGACTATTTCTGGCTTTGGCTTTTCTAAACAGTCGCTTCTTTCTGCGTATTTCTTTGCTAATTGAGCCAGAAAACCACGGTGCCGATTGTTTGCTTTTAATTTTTACTGTTGGAACATATTTATCAGTTAATTCTTGAATTTTCTCCGAAAACAAGTTCCAGTTGTGATCTACAGAGCGGTCATGGAAACCTTTTCAAAAGAAAAGATGAAGCTTTGTAGCTCAGCCGTGATTTTTGCGTAATTTCCCTTGTCATAAAGTCTTATTTGTTTTGCTACTGGTTTTTCTGTCTGAAATACTGAGTGAAAAAACGCTAGGATAACTTTATGATCACTTATTTCCTTCAGGTAATGTACTGACTGGATACCGCTCGGGTCGGACGTTAGAATTAGGTCAAGAATGTTTGCGGTATTTGTGGTCTGTCTGGTAGCTTGGGTTATGATTTGTGGTAATTGAAAATCCTGTAGGATGCTTAAGAACTGGCCGGGTTCACCGATAGTTACACGATATTGGTCACTCCAATCAATGGTAGTGTAGTTGAAATCACCGCATATTATTAGGTTAGCTAGGGGATACTTTTTGCTTATGAAGGCGAGAGAGTCGTTAAGGAGCCTGCAAAAATCGGCGTCTGGTTGTGGGGGGCGATAGCACGCTCCAATTATGGTAAGTCCTGATAGCGTTCGACATGCTACGTACATTATCTCTAGGGGGCTCTCGTGTTCTATTTTAAAGTGAATAATCGAATTCTTTATTCCAATAAGAACTCCACCACCTCGGCTTAGCAAACGATCACGGCGGTAAACGGCAAATCCAGGCATGTACGGAGCAACTTCCGCGTCAGAAATATGCGATGAGAGCCATGTTTCGCTAAGAACGACAATATCACAATCACATGATTGAATGACGGCGGATACTTCTTCACGCTTTGGAATTATACTGCGAATGTTAGTGCAAAGAATCGAGTATGTGACGTCGTTAGGGCGTAGCGACGCGCGTTTCGGTGTGTTGCAGGGGTGTGATTTGGAAAGACAAGGCTCCGTTATATTATCTTCTTGCTAGCTCGCCCGTGCTGTTCTTTCTTTAACCGCCTTATCAGCGGTGTCATAGTAGTAAGTTTTCTTGTCGATTATTAATTTTTTGTAGCGTAGCTTGAAAGGAACCTTCTGTTCTCGGGCGAAACGAACGAGCTCGCGATGTATTGAACGAGTGGCAGCACAGAAATCCTCAGAGATACTGACTGTTGTGCCCTTGAGCTTGAAGGCCTTAGATAAAATATCATCTTTAGTCTTAAAAGAAGAGAAATTAACAATAATGGGGCGTTTTTTGTCACGAGCAATTTTGCCGATACGATGTGCTCTGTGAATATTTTTAGGTTCGAGTGCTATCTTCAAATTTTTATTGCAAATATCTGTGACCAGTTTTTCGCTATCGCTCCAGGATTCAGACTCGCCTTCACTGATGCCATAGAAGACAAGGTTGCAGCAACGCAACCTATCCTCTGCGTCATTCAACCTTTCCTCAATGCCGGCGATGCTATCTGATGTCTGGGCGGATGAGCGGAGTAGAACGTCTACATCGGACCGCATATCGGGTAGCAATTTGCACTGGTCTTCCGTCTGCGCAATCCGCGCAACCAAATCAGCAAGGGTTTGTTCCGTGCTAGTCAGGCGAGTATTGATAGCCTTCAGTTCAGTCAGGATGGTGGCCTGGCCGGCTTCTAAGGTTGTTAGCAAAGCATACATCGTCTGGTCACTCTGGGTAGTAGAGCTACGTGTGGTTGGACCTGGGTTTTCCTCTATGTCGCCTGACAGCAACAACAGCTCATGCACAATGTTCACACAATCACACATTAACAACGCAAGGCAGCGGGGGCTCGGCAGCTGAAACCAGGTAACGATTGCTAGTCTTCTTAGCAAAAAGAGAATCGTAATGGCGTACCTGCGCAATAAACGCAAACGGTGTTACCCGCTGGACCTTGGCGCAGCTGACGAGCCCACAAAGCGCCGGTTGCAGGGTGTGGTCCTTTATAGGCGATAGAAAGGCTGATGTTGATGATCCCGGATATGCCGTAGGTTCCAAGATTCCCTCGGTAGAAATGATGAAGGCGCCATCTTTCGGCCCAGCTGTTCGGTCTGGTGCTCCCAGATACAGTGAGCATCCGGCAGACGGCGCATGCGCACTGGCTCCTGGATTTCCGGGGCTTCCAGTGTGCAAAGCGCACGTCGCATTGCCGCAGGCGTCGACGAGGCCGATTGCCGCAAAACCTGCGCGATAAACGCAAACGGTGTTACCCGCTGGACCAAGGCGCAGCACACGAGCCCACCTATAGTTTCAGGATTGTTCGTGAGAATAAGGTCTAGAACATGGGTACCACGTGTAGGTTTAGAAACAGTTTAAAATAGGTTTACATCTAAACATAAATTGATAAATGGGTTTGATGTATGACAGGAAGGTGCTAATTTCACCCAATCAATTAGCGGATAATTACCGTGACCCAGAAGATAAGTTAAATCAGCCTGGAAGAGCTCAGAGGCTTTGTTGATGCTGCCGCGCAGAGCACTTACGAAGGAACCGTTCGAATCCGGTGCACGGTAGCAAATGCCTATCAATAACTTAGAGGTCGAAATTGTGCAGGCCACCCAGATAATCTCTAGACAAAATTGTGTGTTGATCAAAGATGACGTAATGGTCTTTTTAATACTTATTATGACACCGCCCCTCTTTTGAGAGAGTGGTCACATCTATATAGGTTATACGTGTTAGAGAAGAAAAAAAAACTTCATCTTATATTGCAGGATGCAGCCATGTTTCTGTAAATGCGATAATGTCTGATCTACTATCTTCCAAAAAGAAGAATTGATATCACATTTGGATGGTATGCTTCGTATGTTGACGAAACATAGAGACAATGATGGTGAGATAGAGGAGTGTGAGTTAGAAGGCCAGTGGATGCGTTGCTGCCGTGGTTAAACCGGAAGACCAGCTGGGGCTTTTGCAAAGGGCTTGAGCGTCGGCGGCTAGCCATGGCTACCTTGTATGAAGAAGTCACTTACCTCTGTGCGAAAATAACGCGTACCTTGTCGCAAAATATTTAATTATTGCTTTTACCAGAAATTTCTATGAACAACATCACGTCTCTGATCTACGTCATTGCAGCATTTGTGCACTGATGAGTCCTAACGTATAATGTTAATTTTGCACACACAAAAAAACCTTGAGCAAGGGGTGTTGCTGGCGGCAGTGCTTCGACAAGAGATACTGTCATCGAGGCAATCAATGCCTGCCCCCGCACGAGCATGCACGCGCACCATTTTAGGCACTACATATGCTGTAGCAAGAATACGTTGGTATATTCCATCGGATGCATCAAATACAAATCTGTGAGGACCATTCAAAAAGTAAAGTCAGAAACGTGTGAGTCTGCGTGTCTTTCACTTGAATCTAGTCAGGCACATTCATATCAGATAACCTTGAACTCCACAGAGTGCTATTTGTGCCATGACGCAGCCGTGCTTTCAAACGTCGTGAAAACTACCATTCGAGTCCTGTAAAGTATTCAAGACCAAGTTCTTCGCTCATGCTTCGGGTTGCCTAGGTGTGCTAACATGGTCGAAACAATTGCCATTGCGAAACACATATAAAACTTTTGACACACTGCCTGTGCCTATTCGCCACATATCCAGGGTACTTGACCATCACCTCGCTAGCTTACCATTAGAAAGACCAAAGGCAGACTTTTCCAGACTTGTTACGGCTAACCAGCATTCTATCTCCTGGATGTTCTCGGGCGCAACCATACCGCCATTTCCGGAGTGATGTCTTCAAAGACCCCCTGATATATCAAAAAGCTACCCTGTCTTCTGCAGTGCTCAAGCAGATTATACCCGTACAGCATGCTAGCTGAATTCATATTTACACGAATAGTTTTGTCTCGGGAAGTTCGATGGGCACCTTGGTGGCTCCATCTTAATCATTTACCGTAAAGTTCAAGATCTAACACGTCATGCCACCTAAGGGCTCTGAGATCACCACCCTTCTAGCTGCGATGAAATTTTTTATGCAAAAATTCACTGGTATGTGGGCCATATTTTCCATAAGTGTGCGAAGTATACGACGGGGAAATTACCACCAGTTGGTGTCGCAATTCAATGAAATTAGTCATCGCGCGACTAACGAAGCATGCGACATTTTCTTTCAGTGGCGGCCGGGTCACAGCGATCAATGGTAACCACCACGCCGATAACGGTGCACGATGTCACACATTCCGATGAGCACAGTCCATGAAGAGTTCAAATGCTACACTATAGAATTCTCCATCGAACTTCATTCGTCGTCCACAGGACCTCGACTCACTATTCCAACTACACCTGCCATCAAAGACTCTACCCTTGTGTCTGTTCTGGGTTGCTGTGACTTTCACGAACGCATTCTGCGAACGCATTAGCATGCCTGACTCACCCAAGTGTTACATGACGATTGTTATAGCTTGAGCTGAGAACGACGACAAAGGGGCATGAACATGAGGTTGTATGTTCAAGCTATAACAATCGTCATGACCTACCAACTAACCTGAACCGACACGCAACCGTGACAACTGCAACTGTGTAGAGACTCTTGGCTACGTCAAGCACCATGGTCCCGACTTTGAAAAAGATCAGTGGACTTCCCAATGTGCGTCGAGGAAACTGGATGATCGTCCCTTTACTCGGGAAAAGATCTAGGTTGCGTGGTAATCAAGTACATCAGCCCAGAAAATCACAAAAGCCCTTTTGCAATTTATGAAGATATCATCACTGAGCGACTGCCTGTCAAACCCTCCACTGTTTGTGTGTGTGTTCCCCTCTCCCCACGTGTAAAGAAGCAAAATAGACGTCGTATACTTAACATACCTACCTTTCTTATATTCCTACTTTCTCTTTCCTGTCATTGCAAACATGACCTCAGCGGTTGGTTTGAACGGCACCCTACCGGAAAGATTGCCATGATATAACAACAAAATATACTAAGTGATTTAGAACAACCTACCCTACCAGCAGTTGCCGATGACCGATTATTGGAAACAGCTTGGATTGCCATCGGCTTCCGTTATCAATGGCCAATGCCCGGATAGCGTGACAGAAAAGGGCATGCCTGCAAGCAAAATATGAGCGAGATGGTAGCGAAAGCCTGAAATTTTTTTAAGTGTGCGTTTTTCTTAGTTGTTTGCCCTTCTCAATGGTTAGAACGAAACAAAAGCTCTGAAAAATACCTGTGATATTTACCATGGAGGACAAGGGGGCTTTTGTGACACGTACCGTGGTTGCTGGCCAATGCTCACAGAGTTAGCCTGTTTATGAAGCTTACTTCCTTTTGTGTATTATATACAATGCGACAGAAATGCGTGGCATGCGAACACGTACAAGCGGTAAAAAAGTAAAGTGGTTAGAGCGGATGTGTTCGTTTCTTTGGTCACTTTGTCGTGAAGTCAAACGAACAGCTACCGAATAGCCACGGACGCTGATTTGTTACCGTCATTAATTCAGTTCGCGCTGGCTTCTCTATGAAATACTTCTTTTTTTATTTTCAAGTTTCCCTGAGGTCCTCCGGGAGCAGTGGCGGCTTGCGCTGCTCAGCGCGGAGGTTCAAGAGCGAAAATGGGCTATCCAGCAGGCCAGAGAGGCTGTACAGAGACAAGGTCTCCTGGTACCTTCTTGTGCAGTCTAGCCTGGTCCACAAACATGGCAGATACGGAAATAAAGTCTATTCATCATCCAAAGAACCGAGGTGTACCAGCAAGTGCACAGTGTGGCGTTTAAACTGCACACTTTTTACCCCGCGCGCGTCATTTGGCCCGTGCACAGCCCTACTTCGGTAAGAAAAATAGGTAACCAAAGCAACCAGACAGGCAATTTTCAAAAGCTCACAAACTGGAACAGCTGTAAAGCGCTTACGTAATAGTACAAAAATGTTATTGGCAGCTTCATTTATTTATTAAGAATGCTGTCAATCCCGTGTTCGGATTATAACAGGAGTGGTGTCACATCGTGCATTGTAAAAACAAGCAATACACAAACTAAAATACATGTTGCAAGCATTTAGAATTTTAAGCGAATATCACAAACAGTGCAAAATTCGTCATAGTGATAGGCAAAGAGTCTTCATGAATATAAACACCATATGAATTGCTGGTGATTATTGATTGATATGTGGGGTTTAACGTCCCAAAACCATGATATGATTGAGAGATGCCGTAGTGGAGGACTCCGGAAATTTCGACCACCTGGGGCTCTTTAACGTGCACCCAAATCTGAGCAGACGGGCCTACAACATTTCCGCCTCCATCGGAAATGCAGCCGCCGCAGCCGGCACATGAACTATGAATTGCTGGGGCAAACAAAAAACAAATACAAAACGTAATTGTACGGACAGGGTTAGAACTTGTGACATCATCGATTCAGGAAATCACGGCTAAATAAAAGTCAGCACACATTCAATCGCTCGATCAACAAATTTGTCAACTGTCAGCTGTGTCAACACACGGTGAGGTGCAGAGCATTGCGAGCGCGTATGGCTCGCGGAAAAAAAATGAGTGGCCAAAAGCATTTATTTGAAGGTATACTCATCAAGTGTGTGACAATGCTTATTTAGTGTTTGGCGCTTACTGTTAACCTTACCATAATTAGCCGAATTTATTTTCAAAGATTTGTGTACCACCAGATACAAAAATCCCAGACTATAAAGCTTGGCGCGGCTCGCCAGGGTGGCCAGATCCGCTCTTATCAAAAGAGCAGTAGGTGAGTCGGTACGCCTAAAACGTTTATAGATAAAACGAACTGCTTTACGTTGTATTCTTTCAAGCGCGGCTACATGTTTGTTTCTGAAGGGGAACTGGGCCTAACTCACACATTCGAGTATTGGGCGGATAAACAAGGTATACGCTAAGGCCCGTATTCACAAACGCTCCTTCACTCAAGGGCTCCCCTCGACTTGACGAAGTCAAGGTGGAGCGTGCTCCTCCACTCAAGGGGCCGCTGCGTTTCATGAACGCTCCTCCACACTTCCTTCGCCAAGGGAGGCCTTGGAAATGCTCCCTTCACTTGAGTGAACTGCATGCGCCGAGAAAAGCGCCTGATAACGAGAGTATTCGCAATTGTGGTTAAAAATTGCCTATCTATGTACATTAGGAGAACGCCTTTTCTAGTTATTCTTTTTTCTAAATTGACATTACAGCAAAATACGTGCATTTAGAGTGGTAGTGTTGTTTTCCTAAGCCTTGTGCTGATAGAGTTAGCGAAACCCTCTTTCAAGTCTGGCAACAGTCGAACCCAGGCAGCTGAACGAACAGCTGATGGCATTTCGTCTGCTGCTGAACGTGTCTACCTGCTTAGTTCATTTTGTCTTGTATGCGTCTATTAATTGCAGTTTATATTTACGGTAGTGTTTGCGTGTGTGTCGTTTGAGAGCCTACTTTCTCTGGGGTGACTAACGAACTACGTGAGTGATGACAGGAAGCGCAATAGATGGTTTGTTGCTTTGTTTACTTTCGCTTTAC
This sequence comes from Rhipicephalus microplus, assembly GCF_013339725.1. Lineage (NCBI taxonomy): Eukaryota > Metazoa > Arthropoda > Arachnida > Ixodida > Ixodidae > Rhipicephalus > Rhipicephalus microplus. The sequence goes on along the minus strand of NC_051175.1, from coordinate 47,943,879 downwards.
TGAGAGCCTTCTGATCACTAATGTAGCCACCGAATGTATTACGCGGCGAAATGAGTATTCTTTACTATATATCACAGTATGTTGGCGTGCTTTTAGCTTTCACCACCGCATTATGTGTAAGGATTACTCGTACGTAAATTCGTTCTCGCTACGGGAGTACGTGCACAGTTCCTAATTTCAGGGGCCTGTGCAATGTTTATTTTTCTCATTTACTGCGAATTTCACCGTGGCGCTTTCGTAGTTGTTCCTCTGCGTATAATAGAAAATTTGAAAGACATTGCTCGCAACTGATATTCAAGGTTATACCAAGGTAGCGTTAAAAACTAGGCATGTTATACTCGTGGCTGAGCGTTCGAATGAGACTGCTACGCAAGTTAAGAAAAGCGATCGTGTGCCTTTCTTTCACTATTGGCGAAAAATACATTTTAAAGTTGTTTTCTTCATTTAGTAACATATATAGTCGGTTAACAGGGACTGGTGTGTGTGTTTGTGTGTCAACTTTAACATTTTAAACTTCCAAGGAATAAGTTATTGTTTTTGCATTGTTTTTCTATTTGCCCTGCATTTGTGGATGTGTCTAATTTGACAGATTCGCATAGAAGTAACCTTTAAATTTGTGTAGCTTCCGTCTCTAAGTTCACACAGCGGCAACGTCCTAAATTTTTTTCCCGTCTCCTTCATTTGCATGCTCAGAAGCACAATCGTTAGTGCATGAATGACCTTCGCACTAATGTTTTGGATTCTATTTGCAATATAACTACTGGAAATACCTGTTGAAAAGGATCGTGGTGTCTGTGCTGCATTCCAAAGCCCCGGCACGACATAAATTATAGGGGGTGTTTTATTTTTTTGGAAATCATAAAATTGAAGCCGCGTCTGACTTTTGGCGCTGTTCTGTTTTAAAAACTATCCTGTGGAATCTCTCAACCTTCGAAAAAGTGTCGTCAAGAGCAGCGTATATTATTCTGCTGATTTATTGAAGACCAGTGCAACAAAGCGGTGAAAAATGCTCAAGAGTATTGCAGTCATCGCGGATACATCTGGTCAGAACCCTGTAAATAAATTATCCGCTATTGCTGCATCATTAGCAAGTCTACCAGTTAGAACCACGCCATCTCAGTTCCGTGGAAGAGGAATGGTGCTGCTTTATATAAAACAAGTTTAATTTTCCTAGAACTGCTTTCCTGTAGAATCGGAGAAGTGGTTTTTGCAGTCCTGTCTCATCATGAAAAGACAAACACGACGATAATTATGTATTGATAAATGAACAAAACAGAAGTTGTGAATGACAAATGGACCTTTATTACATGTGGCTGATGAGGAGCAACGTGGCAAATATAAGAATGCGAATGAAAAGTGTTCATAAATCAAACATATGCAACCTACACACTGTAAAGATAAAGTACGAGCTCGGAGGACATAATAAATAAGATTAAGGAAGTAGACATCATAGCGCGCTTAATGCAGTGTAGCTGCACGCATTCACTGCTGTTTTTGTGCTTTTGTATACAGTCGTGCAAACACTGCAATGCATTATTAATACGGCAGATTCTAGGAGGCCTTTTCTCTGTGTTCTTCTGTCGGCAGCTGGTCCCCTGCACAAAAGAGGCAAGAAATAATATTAAAAAAACGTAATAGCTTGGATACAAAAGCCGCATTTTTCTTTAATTCTAGCTGTGCACACATTCATTAGTACGTCTCGCGTTCAAGAACAGACATGGTTGAAGTATTGAGCTTTGACTATTTTGACACATGTTTGGCTCAGGCACTTGGGCAGCTGATCAGGCATGTGGGTATATAATTTCATTATCTAATTGTACGAATTAGGGCCATAGCTAGCAATTCATCTTCGGGGGGTAGGAATGGGGTTACATTAAAAAAAAACAATCTCATTATGTATCTGCTGTATTTATATTTCATATGTTTGCGTTTTCATACGACACTCGACGCACTTTTACGTACATGCAGGTTTCAAAGAGCATGATCATCTGCTTGATCCCCTAAATGTGTACTTGGTTGTTCATTGGTATTGTGAGCTGCATAGACACTGTATAAAGAAGCTTTGTTTCACGCGTAGTAGCTACAGAAGCACACTCATTGCGCCCAATGTATATGTTGTGCTTTTCTTAAACTGTCTTTAATAGTAATCTGACCGAAGCAGGAAAAAAATTAAAAAAAACACAGGAGAACTTACCTTCTCATTGGTACAGATGGTCGTCTAACGGAGGTGTGCCTCGTCGTAAATTTCGGCTAGGGCAGCAAAGGTTCACCGGAGAGGAAGCCACTCTAAAGTACGGTGAGCCCAGCGCATCAAAAGTTTGCTATGCCGCTTGCTTGTCAAGCTTTCGCACCACGCTTGAACTGATGCGGTGTGCGAGCTTCATCAAAACACTTCAAATCACTGGAATCAGCAGTAAGTCATGAAGCATTCGCACGAAGAGTATACGCACACCCGAAGGCAGGTAATCCACTGGCTCATGCACGGAACGCAACACATCACGGCACTGGTGAGTGCTCCTTTTGACACCACGCCCGCTTGTCCCGGCCCCACAGTAGCCGTTGCTGAACCGTTCGAAGACAGCTCCGTAGTAAACGCGCACCGTCATTGTCGAAAGAACGCGGTGGTGGCAGCCTACTTGATCGAAAAACGCCGTCAAAGTGAGACGGGCTCCGCCATGGACGCGATGCTGGCGCAAACATTTCACTCGAGGGATGATTCAAGGTAGCTCGATCGCTTCCTTGACAATCTCGAGGAAACGCTCAAGATTTTTTCAAGTGAAGGAAGCGTTTCAAGTCAAGGGCGATTTGTGAATGGGAAAACGCCACTTAAGGAGCGTTTCGAGCGAAGGGTCGAGTGGAGGAGCGTTTGTGAATACGGGCCTAAGTGTTTTGTTTGGGGTGTCGAATGACGAAGGGATCGCTTAAGAAAAAATAACCTGCCGTGAGCCTTCTTTGTAATATGTTCGACATGCGCACTCCAGTTTAAGTCCGACAGTATTAAGATGCCTAGATATTTGCAGGCAGCGACGTTGCAAAGTGGGACTTTTCCCAGCAAAGATGAAAAACTTACCGTCATTTTTTTCTCTGTAATAGACATGGCGACAGTTTTCTCAGTATTTATTTCCATTTGCCACTGTCGACACCAGGTTTCCACCTTTTTTAGCGAATCATCTAGTTTTAGGTGATCCTGGTAGCTGTCTATTCGTTGATACAGGATACAATCATCTGCGAACAATCTGATTTTTTCATCGGCTACGTCAGCAACATCATTAATAAAAAGAAGAAACAACATGGGGCCTAAAACAGAACCCTGGGGCACTCCCGGTAATACTGGAACCATGTCAGACACATGTGCACCATATTGAAGAAATTGGTAGCGGTAGGTGTAATAGTTTTCGATCCACTTGGTCATAAGTCGGTTTCCTAGTATACTGGTTAGCTTTCGGATCAGTTTGGTATGGGAAACGTAGTCAAAGGCTTTTAAATAATCAAAAAAGACTACGTCAATCTGCCATTGATCATTAATGCCATTGAGAAGGTCATGCAAGGTCTCAACCAGCTGTGTGACAGTAGATAGTCCGCGACAAAAACCGTGTTGATTAGAATGGAGAATAGCACATTGTTTCACGTATTCGGTAAGGGACTTTAGAATAATAATGTTACGAGTAACTTGTTTAATGAGTTATTTACATCGCAGAGAACCCGACTAGCAAGATGGCGTCAGACCTGCATCCAACGAAAAAACCCACTTCGTCCTCCTCTTTCATGCAGCCGTGTTTAGCGGCTGTTTTGTATCATAACCCCCGGCGGTAGAAGCACCGTCCCGGTGCTAAATTTACGCAGATGATGTCGAAGGGGGGTAATAGGGCTTTAGCCGAGCCACGTGAACGGTGTCGCTCGGAGCTGACGATGACTTTGTTGGATCGGTTGGAACAATCTCGTACGTGACGTCTGTCACTTGGCGAACGATACGGAATGGTCCATTGTAGGGCGACAACAGTTTTTCCGACAGTCCCACACGCCGAGTAGGTGACCAGAGGAGCACGAGAGAATCCGGAAAAAAGTGCACGCCCCTGTGGTGAGAATTGTAGAGCTGTTGTTGGCGCGCCTGTGAAGCCTGTAGACAGTACGGGCGACTTGGCGCGCGTGGTCGGCGCGGGCAATGGCTTCACCAGCATATTCAGTGGCCGCAGGTAGTAACGTGTCTAAAAGTAGAGTTGGGTCCCGGCCATATAGTAGATAGAAGTGCGAAAATCCGGCAGTGTTGTGACGAGATGAGTTGTAGGTGAACGTCACATACGGCAAATGAATGTCCCAATCATGGTGGTATGGCGCAACGTATTTGGCAAGCATATCGGTTAGGGTCATGTTAAGGCGCTCCGCGAGGCCATTTGACTGGGGATGGTACGAAGTAGTAAATTTCTGCTTGGTATGGCAAGACTTCAGGATTTCATGAACGACAGCTGATAAGAACGTGCGGCCACGGTCGGTGAGAAGTTGACGGGGAGCACCGTGCACTAATAATATGTCATACAGCAGAAAGTCCGCAACGTCGGTAGCGCAGCTGGTCGGGAGTGCTCGTGTGATTGCGTACCGCGTCGCGTAGTCCGTGGCAACAGCAATCCATTTAATTCCGGCTGTGGAGAGTGGAAAAGGGCCCAACAGGGCAAGACCAACTCGAAAGAAAGGCTCGTTGGAAACGCCGATCGGCTGAAGGTAGCCGGCTGGGAGGGCAGACGGCGTTTTGCGACGCTGACAGGGCTCACAAGTGGCGACATAGCGTCGAACAGAGCGGGCACTTATTCGTGTGACGACGCCTTCCACCAGGCCCCTCGATGTGACAACCTTACACGCGTCCTTCATCGAGAGGTCAAGGCAGCACAACTGGTAGCCACGCCATTACCGACGCCTGCGCCTTCCCCGACCACGATCTCTTTAACACAAGCGGTCGTTCGTCAAGAGCTATCGAATGTCGGCCTACATCCTGTTCCTACCGTATACTCTGCTGAGCCTTCTTATCGTACCCCGCACCTCCACCAATAATGTTACGAGTAACTTGTTTAATGAGCTATTTACAGCGCAGGATAAACAAATCTGCAGGATACTGCAGGATAAACAAATCGTTCACTTTTGTGTACAACTTGTTTTTTTTTATTTTTTCGTATTGCTGGTCAATTTTGGCGTATTGTCATGGGGATGTATATATCTGTTCTGTAAGTTTGAGTAAACTTCAGTCGCAAATCGGCACTTGTGTTGCTGTGGCTCATTTGTTTTTAATCTTCTTCGATGTACTGTTCTAATATCATGAATCCATACCAACTTAATCTGCCAGTCCTATTCAAGCTTTCTGGCTCCTATAGTTGTATTACTTAACCATGTCAGAGTTATGACCAAGCATGCCTCTCAAAATGTTTGGAGGACCGTTCGATGTACGACAGGTTTCACAGCAATCAAGACATTGGTTACGTGAATATTAATTTTTGCTCTTCAGGGGACATGCACGGTCCTAATATTTTATTTTTGTAAATGTGGCTTTACAAGCTTCATTGCTTTTATGATGTGAATAAGTTAGAAAAGACAATAAAGCGTGACTTACGACCACGAGCTTGTTGATCTACAAAAGAAACAAAGCTCAATATGCAATACCACACCAACTTTTATTCCAACTGATTGAAAATTCAGGCATTTAGAATGGTGCCTACACCATCCGGCTTACTGTAAATAAAAATACTACTACTACTACTACTACTACTACTACTACTACTACTACCTTTTTCAAGTGAGGTCTGGTTGCAGGAGTCAAGTTCACAGCAAACATGAAGTTGCACTTTATTTTTCATAGCACTTGAGCATAAGTACCAGGCAATGAAAAATTGAAATTACATTCTCACTTTTGATTTGTGGCACTCGAGAACTAGCACGTTTGTGAACCCATGCAAAACATAAATTTACTGAATCATATGATAACATTACAGCTGTTATTCAATTATTTTTGTAGCCATCATAACTCAGGTGTCACAAATTGAATGGGGCATTTTTTTCGCACATAAATTAATATTTCAGATATAACAAATGCATAAAACACAAAAAGAATATTTTCACTTTGCCTGAAGAAATGACACTGGTAAAGGGTTTATTAGCTAGACTGACTTGACAACCAGTTAACATGCAATTTTAATCATGGCATTATGACGAATGCTTATTGATGTTATGTGAGTGGAATATTTTTGCTGTTTCAGGCCATTTGTGCACTGATGATGACTTCTGCGTAGGAAGTGAATCATCTGTCTTGTTTTCATAAAACTTTAGTAAAAGTTACTTGAGAGAAAGGTTTTTTCTAAAGTTGGCAGCATGACGCCAATGAGGGATGGTTAGCCCATATCATTTTATTATGCATGCATGTACAAGAGTCTAGTTCACTGCTACCATATGTGCCTTCCAATGCACTGTCACACAGCTATAGGTAGAAGCTTTTTTAAGATGTAACATAGACTAGATGTGTAGTCACTGGCAGGAAGTTGAGCTTCGTGTCGATCAGAGCAAAAGAACATGGTCACTGGGTAGACCTAGAGTAACGTCTAAAGCAAGTTTTATAGTGTTGCAACAAATGTATGCCTAGTGTGTCGTGCATATACGTTTCATTAATTCCAGTGTTCATTGAGAGGTAGGGCTTTGTGAAATACTGTCGGTCCATATTAGCTTTCTCTATTTGTTGAGACCAAGGATGACATGACTAATGCAGCCAGCAGCTACAAAAGCAGGAGTAACAGTGCGTGACCTAGAAATGTCTGGAGTAAGAATATATTCCACCCAATCCCTGAACCATGCAATCAACACAAGCCTACAAATTTGTATTTTGCAAGGCAGCAGTATGGTCAATGGCACAATAAGATCCTCAGAAACGTCGCTCAATCAAGTGGTTGGGCCTGCAAACATATGCAGCAATGTCTCAATGTGATTGAATCTTGAAATGCTGCAAAGCATTCAACACAGGCTGTACGTAAACCTACGTGATAACATACACCTTACTTTATCTGCCAGGGGAAGCTTTTGGATTTCCCGCGTATTTGGGCATGAAAGACAGTCTAGTAATATGCCTAAATGTGCTTGCAAGTGGGCATAAATGGTCAGTTCTTGGGTCACAGAATGTGTTGAAGCTAATATGTCTCCTGTTACTGGCCAACGACCCTGCACCACTGAAATTCTAGCAGCATCGAAGCTTATATTTCTTGCAGATGGCTGAATTTGTTGTCATGGCAACCAGTCTCCACTTTTTTAATGTGTATATTTCTCTGGGACAGGTCAACTTGTTCTTTGGACTATGTGGCAGGGCATCAATGACAATGTTGAGAGCTCCTATGATATGTTTCGGATATGTTTGACACCTGCTGCAGTTCATGGGAATATGGATGCAACGATTGTAACTGAGGGAGTGTAACATGTACCGATAAGAGATGAACTCACGTATTCTATGACAACGAAATCACGTAATTTCTTCCATGTAATATTTTAATGACATAAGCACTTACCATTTATGCCCACTTGTAAGCACAATTAGGTATATCACAATTAGAGAGTCGTTCACATACACCCAAGTACACAGGAGATCCAAAGACTTTCCCAGGCAAATAACATAAGGTGTAGTATAGCATCAGGCGGGTGCACGTACCACCTGAGTAGATTGCTTTGCGGCACTTCAAGATTCAGTCGCATTGTCACATTGCTGGATATGATTACAGAGTGAACCACATAATACAGTAACATTTTGAGGATCTTTTCAATTCAGTCTCCACAAAAAAATGCTGTAATGCTGCTAAGATAGTGAGCCTAAGTTTTCAGGACATGCCAGGGAACTGATTGGCCGCCATATGTACTCCTTTGACGAGTAGGTGATTTAGCACTAATTGCATTCAAGATGTCGTACGATGATGCATAGTGGAACTCTCATTTGATATTCAGGGAGTAGCAGATACTGTCGCGCAAGCATCTGTTGATCCCCAATTAATATTCAGGGAGTAGCAGATACTGTCGCGCAAGCATCTGTTGATCCCCAAAAGTTTTTATGGGAGTTCTTGGTCTAAGGGAGCTCAATATAGTAGCATTTCTGTGTATCAATAGCACGAAGTGGAGGGAATATGTATAATGTCCTGGAAACATGGTACAAAATGTTAGTATGGTACGTAGTTCACAAAAATAAGATGAAGGAGCTTTTAGGTCTTATCAGCAGCTAGTATTCGGAGATGAGATGCTCTCAGCACATATAAATCTGCCTCGGTAGAGCTCAATACTGGATGCTGAGAACACGAGGATAGGACAGGTGAGCTTTTGGACATCAAATGCACACCTGCTTATGCTGACAAATGTGCCTTGTTCAGATGTTGGAAAACAGAATTCAGATGTGAACTGTGCTCATCTGATGAACTCGCGATGAGTAGGTTGTTGAGGCAAGCATGACAGAATTCAAGGCTGGGGAAAATGCTGAAATATATGTCTGGAATTTGTCATGCCGTATGGCATATATAGAAGATCAGACACGATGAACAGTGTCATCATCAGTATGTTATTTGAAATCTACACATCTTCGTAAAAGAATCTGATGGTTCAACCACATGAGGTCAATTTCGGAGGAAATTGCTGCATCATATATATCTGTGACATCATATACGAATGTGAGGCGCTGGGTTGAATCAGCTAGGCTAAGTTGAATGTTAGTGTTATGCCGTCAGCATCCTGATTTAGACTTCAGCACCATTCGCAGAACACAGTAACACCAACAGACAGCACACATTGGGCTGAGTGAAGTCGGCAGAAACTGTAAATGTATGCGTAATTTCGTATGGCTGCCTCGAAATTTCTTTTGAATTGCAGCCCAATTGAGATAGTGCTTCTAATATAAATTTACATCAATTTCATGGTTGAGTTGCCATATGCAGAATTATTTCTTTTTTATTTCTCTGTCATCGGAGCCCTCAGACTAGAGCTCTTTCTCAAAGAACCATCCCATAGTGTTGTGGTGGCTCTGCAGTTTAATATATGAAACAGTGATAATGTAGTGTGCTATAATATCGTTGCAACGAAAAGAAGCATGTTCAATTGCTGTGCCTTAAAACACGAGTAATAATCTGACCGATCGCTTCGCACCAATGCAGAATTTTCCTTAGCAGTTGAGCTGTAAAAATGCTGAAAATTAGCACTCGTTTTGTGCACACTCGTCCATAGTCCTCGTTATTTTTGCGATGGTTTGCTTATACCCTTGCTGGTAGCATAATCAGGTACTTTTCCAGAGTAATGTTAGGACTACATTAATAGTGGACAGGCTTAGGTGGACTATTATGGCTTTGCACATTTCTTACTAATGAAGCATGCACGTTTATACGCTTTGTTATTGTCTTTTACGAGCTGTCGTGTTGTGTGCACGTGGTCTGGCGTATGTCGCAATCAGAGCGAGGTGTATCCGAGATTAAAACTACACACACGTGTGACCATGCTGGGTCACGTATCAAGGGCATAGCGAGTGTTTATTTCTGGGTGAAGCGTCGAACCCACGGTGTGGCTGAACCGGTATTATTGTATTGAATTGTATAGTTTGAACCCAACATTGTGGTAACGCCTAGCAACTCAGACTACCACTTAATTTAATTAGGACAAAAATTGTGCGCTTCTTCACCTCTTTACGGCCGTCATTCTCTCTTGGTATTTACGCGTAATTCTCGCACGTACAACCGTGGCTTTTCACGCATGCCGAGTTCAAGACTACTGCAGCTGCATACCATCCGGAACTGCGGCATGATGAAATGAAAGATATGCTGCAATCGGATCAGCTGATGCTGGTTTTCGCGATTTTGCGAGGATCGCCTGATTTTTCTAGCCAACTCTTTCTTACGGTGGCCCCGCCACGGTGGCCTAGTGGCTAAGGCACTCGGCTGCTGACCCGCCGGTCACGGGATCAAATACCGGCTATGGCGGCTGCATTTCCCATAGAGGCGGAAATGTTGTAGGCCCGTGTACTCAGATTTGGGTGCACTTTAAAGAACCCCAGGTGGTCAAAATTTCTGGAGCCCTCCACTACGGCGTCTCTCGTAACCATATGGTGGTTTTGGGACGTTAAACCTCACAAATCAATCAAATCAATCTTTCTAACGGTGTCTTTTGATCGTGATCAGACCCGTCAGGTTGTGTTTGGCACAGAATCGCCCAAACGTTTGGTGAAGACGTTAGCTAAATCACAGCCTTAGAGTCGGAAATTGCGATGCGCAAATCGCGACCGTCTTATTCCCTCCGCTATGATAGGTGTCCGTGTGACACGCAACGCAAGCTTAGCACAGTCGTAAGAAGTAGTACGCTTGTTTTGTTGGCTATACAGACAGCTGGTGCTGTATAAAAGCTATCAATTGCATGCTACTTCATTAAAAAAATTTCGTTTCACAGTCTTTTGCGCCAACTACGACCTCGATCGCGATACCAGCTCGCCAAGCTGAGCGACGGTACATTTTGACATTTGCTGGTTGATTACAGAATCGCTGCCTTTCTGAGTGCTAAATATCACATTTGTTAAGAAGGCTTGAAATCGTTTTTAGTTTTGTTGTGAATAATTACTTCCCTGGCCATATTTCGGGCGGTTTTGTCCGATTTATTCGACGCTCTCTTACCAAGACCTGGCAATACTGATTTCATCAACCGGGTTCTGGGCAAAAAAAAGAAAATTTCAGCTGCCACAGCAACGTCAGCGACGAGTCAGATTACAATTGTGAGTATAAGTTACTGTTCTTCTGTACGAGTGCCTTGTTGTTCCTACCTGTCACGTGCATCTTAATCAACCACTCGCCGTAGTGTGTGAGTATTCGGCGAGTAAGTAGGACGAACAGTCGCGGCTAGTCGCGTACGTGCGACCCGAGGCATCGATCTTTTTTCTTTCGATTCGAGGGTACATAGTAAAGTACAGGTAATATTTCAATGTGCCACTCGCGCAAGCTTACCGCAACATGACGAGACGAGCCTATGTCGTCTGCCTATGCCTCGGGTATCTTTTAGAAAAGTGCCTTCCTGTCGCCAATGCTATTTTTATGTGCCTGGGTGTCAAACTTATGCAGTGTATCGGCAGTGTGAGCTAAATGGTGCATACACGTAGCACACGTCGCATCATTTTGCATAACCGCGTCTTCACGATACACCTTAAACAAGGCCAACTGTTGCAGTCTGCCGTGGGTTCAGCGTGGCCATTATGTGGAGTGTGGCCCATTGCAACTAGAGGAAGTTCTCTGTGTGGGAGGTTAGTACGCTAGACAAGGCTTGTGTAACTTGCTAGATACATTAGATATAATGAGCAGCGACGTTTAAAAGCTTCATGACATCAATACGAGTAAATAAAAGTGGCAGCAACATTTATGTCGGTTACTTCGCAGCAAAGAGTGTTGTGGTGGTGATTTTGTTGCTACGAGCAGGGTTAGCTTGGCAGACAACAAAAAGAGGTCTGAGTTACTTTTTCGTTTTTTCTTGCTTTGCAAGCCCAACAGTACCTTTCAGTTCGTTTTGAAAATTCACTCGTGGTGAGTCTGAAACAAAATAAGAAATTTCAGGCAATAATTCATCTGAATTCCTACGTTTGCCTTGTTTATTAGCTTCGTGTGGTTTTAATATTGTAAACTCTCCCCATTCCTCATCGAGTGATGCTGCTTCTGCACACAAATGTGCCAAACTAAGTTTCCTGCAGCATCCTATTAAAATCAATGTAGATTATTTCATGCTGCGACAGAGTCCCACATTTGACAGTGTGTATTAGTGGAAATAGCATCACTGGTCTAAACATTTGCCGCTTGATTTCGAGGCCACCAATCTCACAGCCATACACCAACGATTATTTTAATACCTGAACAGTGCTGGAACGCAATATGTGCTATACTGCATGCAGCCAGCAACCAGATGCAATAGTTAACCACCCGGAGGTGGGAATTCAGTTGTGGTAAAGAAGGTGAGCTCAAGTGCACAACAACCATAAAGCTGTTAAAATTTTTGAAACGGTGCTGTAATAGTGGAGCTAAATGCGTTTGATTATCTAAGCACAGTAATCGCTCCTTTCATTCTTCATTTTCACTACCCTCCGTTGGTACCTCTCCCGAAGCCGCTTCGCCCTCTTGCCAAGCACCTCACCCAATCTTGCACGGCATGCATCATCGATGACATATTGCTCCAAACACTGTCTTGTTACGGTTGCTGTGACTCCGCCCTCTGTCAACTTTGTGCTTGTTGGCGAATCGCTGTTGTCGTGCCAGCCGGTGCTTATACGAACAGTGTCGGTATGAACTCTGTCCTACGGACCACAGTACCTGATTTGCAAGCACGTGCATGGATGCGGGCATCACGACAAACGACGAGTGGCGTGGACAGCTTCTTGCAGGCTAACAGGAAGTCATAGGTGCTTGCTTGACCAATCGCAGCATATTTATTCTGCACGTCATATTCAACTTCTTGATGTCACGTGTAAGCCCGAAAGGCATTGGGGGATTGTTTCTTGGAATTTGTGGAGCACTGGCGGCTTTTTGCGCTGCCACGTGGAGAATCACAGATCATGCAGCATTTTGCATATGATGCACGTGTTTACTTCGAACGTTTGAAAAATATTATAGGATATTGTTCAGGGGCCCTTTAAATGAACCGAAACAGTCGCTGGATTTTAAAATGACAACTGCTTCAGTTATCTGCCATTCATGAGGAACAATGCAGGATGGCTGAGAAGAGGCTATAGCGAGACACAGCTGGGGGCTAAGGAAGCTCTGTTACACCATTTCAAAGCGTAATTGACTAGAAATGGCCTATGTCGACGAGGGGGTTAATTTGTAAGTGTTTTATTTAGAATGGGAGGAGATAGAATGAAAGAACAAGAGGGATCAAAAAGCTTGTATGCAAGCTCAGAGAATTCGGAAATGGTTTCAACAGATGTAAAAATATAAAATGAATACAGCACATCATCAATATTGGCACGTCTTGTTTTTCAAAGCTTGAGATTGCAGACTGGGATGACTTCAGCCATTTATTCGTGTCTTGAGTAGATGCTAGGTGGTGGTGCGATTCGGAGGAGTCATTTTGTTGTGATTTTCGCATTAGGATTATAATAAGTGAGGTGCAAAACAGGCTAATTCAATTTTTTGGGCTTAAGTGCTTCATTTCAATCAAATTCATGTTGTTCGGATGCTATTTTGGCTCAATTTTATTGACTATATGTGGCCTCCACCCGTTCTATGCACCTTTCATAGCTATTCTCACGTCTAGACTATGATAATAGCCTTGACCAATCTAGTGTGGTTACATTTCATTCTTTTGTTTCATGTCTGCCCTGTTCTAGATAGAATACTTACAAAATAGCCCCTCCGGTTTATCACACATCTATCTTGAAATGAAACTTTTTACTTTTTGTTTGTATTTCAAATAAATGATGCTTTGCTGCTGTAGTCATCAACGTACGCTAAATATAGCATTAACACACAAGTAAAAATTTTTTAAACTTTTAGTCTTCTGTGCATGAAAAAGAAAAACGAAAGGCGTATTCATTAGGTATGTGCTGATTAGCTGGTATTTCATTGAGTACCCTTTTGGGGGGGGGGGCATGTGCTCGTAAACCGCACAGTAGGTGTAAAATATTTGGGTTCACGTCATCACTTTCGGGGCTTATTTTCACCTTACAGTTTCACGCCGCTTGCAGCAGGGCAGTTGTGCATCGCCTATTGAACATTTGCGAAACCACCTTTGTGCCTAAACAGTGGGAGCGCACCCACAGTTAAGGGTAACAGATTTGCCAGAACAGCATTTTTTCAGTTTTTAACAGTGTTGACACACTTGAGACATCTATTAACATTTTACGTCACACAAAGGTGGATACAAGATTTTTTATGAAGGAGGATCACCATTTGGAATGACATATTTACTCTTCTTGGGGTATAAAAATAATAATAACAGACGGCGGGTCACAGCATTCGGTTTGCCCTTATGAAATTGGCCGCCCCCTCTGAAAGAGCACATGGAATGCTTGAAAAAGTACACATAGTGAAGCAATACGTGTGCAAACCGCACCAATAAATGTTACTTTATTAAATTCTACAACAAACAAGTAACTATGAGCAACATGTTCGAGCACAACCATTCCATTAGATGAAAATCGATGACATGCAGAAGCTGCGTGGCTAATATGTAATTGTTATCACAATGTAACCGACAAAGTAATGCTGTAAACAGCAGCAGAAGCGAGCATGAGTAGCCGTGGTGCAACGTTGAAGCTCGTGCACAAGGCCGGTTTGTCTGTGCCTGCATTCACACGGTGCCAAAACCGTTTCATTCTGTCATGGCATGAAAGAGCATGCTGTGATGAGTGCCTATGCTGTCGCACATCTGGATAGAACGGAGAACATAAACAGGCATTTAATTGTAAGTGCAAAATGAGCAACAGATCTGGCCCTTCGCGTCAGCCACGAGGAAGTCAAATAACATAGAGGTTATTCTCCTGCAAATATTTTTTAGCATCCCAGTTTCCTCAGTCTGGGCAACATGGCACACGAAAATTTGTTGGCATTGTCGCCCCTATCTGCCACCACATGTTAATATGGACATTCCGTGCCTGCACAGGTGGAGCGCGCCGAACCTTCAACATTGCAGAGATGCCATCGGTGTCTGCTTGATGGCAGCAGATTCTACACAAGGTCTGTACAACGCTGTCGGGTGTTTTAAAACCACATCAGTCTTCCAATTATTTCTTTTTTAGCCTAGCAGGTGTTGTCGTCCTGGCATAATAACTAGGAATTCACTTTTCCTCTTGCTGTTGACCTGTGGTTTGCATTCCAAGGCTTGTTTAGGGCAGTGTGTTGGCTATCGCTTGGACATCAGTGCTAGTACAGAGTGGCAAGTTTCAAATTGTCTCGTAAGTGCTTTCTATTCATAGAAACCAGAAAAGCTGAAGTCTCAAAGTGACGCTTTCCTTAAGGGCTGAACTCCTGGTAGTCACTTGCTCTTTAAAGTAGAGCATTTTTAGCGAACTAAAAGCACCTTAACCATATCTGTCTGTCAGTCGGTCTGTGTAGTATCTATCTCATCAACCGATTTAATCTAGCCTATTAGGTTTGGGCGCTCTGTGATCATCTCCTTAACTTGACACCTTAGGTCTGCAACTCACTTATGAGTTGACTTAGTCGAGACTCACTCACCCTCAAATAAGCCATGTGCTTGAGTGAGTAAGGGTGAGTATATTTTAGCGAGCTTGAGGCTGAGCGAGTCTGGTTCAAGAAAACTTTGGTGGGTTAGAATGAGCCCCAGGCGCGAAGTATGTATAGGTGAGTTTCAGTGAGCTCTAATTTTTTGCCAACTAATGTTTGACATGAACCAAAACTTGCATGACAGGAAACAGTACGTTATAGAAGGGTTTAATTCAGCAATTCACAGACATTTGGTTTCTATATTATACACGATGTTTATTTACACTACTTACAAATGCATTAGGGTGCCAAGAATTTATGGTTGACTGTTTTCGAAAAGTCTCTTGTCACTGTCTTTTCGACCACTGATTCACCCTGCACCGACCACTTGTCTTCCTCTATCGCTTGCTGCCCCGTTCAGTGTACCAATGGTCGGTCATGCAGTTTCCCTAACATATTTGGCGTGAGGCCCACCACCGGAGACGCGAGTGCTGCAATCGTTGTGACGTGCAGCGTTGGATCACGTGATCTCGCCTCGCACTAGCAAAGGAAAGCTGGCGGTTGCATGTGTGATTCCACCGTGACTTCGCAGTGTCTTCATTTTTGAACAGCGTTGTTTTGCTATGGCTTCATGTGTGCGGACTTCTGCAGACTACACAATCCGGAAAAACAGCAAAAGTTACCGGCGACATTCCACAGTGCGCTACATACGTGAGGGTAGTCTCACGGCGGCTTGCAGTGCCACTGTCTCCCCTCTCTTTTTGTGTTCTGGTTGTTATTCAACTATGGGGTTAACATGAGCACCGACCATGAATGCTCGCATAAAAGCGGAACATTTAAGTTTCCGCACGGCAGCCCTGTCACAACCAATAATGAATGTGCGAACGGTCCAATTATATATATTTGAAAATAGGATGTAGGTGTGTATATCTGGGGGAAGTTGCTGTCATTGTCATTACACTCAAGAATGGGCCCCGTTGTTGTCCGAATTGTGAGAGTGTCTATATAAAGCCCGAAAGTCTTATTCTTTTCCCTTTATTTTGGTAATTTCACCTCATTCCAGTCTATTTCGTGGCAAGTTGCTTGTGTGTGTTCGGCTAGCACGTTGGACGCAACCTTCTTTCTTACATCATGCATGTGCCGCTCCAGTTAGAGCTACTTTTCTCGCCAAGGTAACCTAACAGTAGCCTGTGCCACTCTCACCCTCCTCCCCGGCTCTCCTTCTCTATGTGCGTACTCGACCACACTGGTTTCCATCCACCAGTAGCGTAGCCAGGAGGTGGCACACCAGTCCCGTGCCTCTGCCCTTCCAATATTTTTTCATGGTGTATAGGGGAGCAGAAAATAACGGTCTACCACATCTACTTGCCTAGCTGGGACCCGTTCTAATCAAGGTGACGCCCCTTCGAAAAATATTTTTGGCAAGGCCTCTGCCATCTATGGCCTCAGCTCACAGGGTTCTTTGCTTATAGATTACGTCTGTAGAAAATGCCCATAGCCACTGTCACTTCCTGTCAAGGCTGTTTTGATCTACAGGCGAAAACTTGGTAAGCTTCGAAAACTGATTCATCTTCTAAGAGCTGCCGTGAAATATCGCACAGTTCGTGAATAAAGCTTGAAAGAAAAAAACCTGGACATTCACTCTTTCATTGAAAGCTTTGAGCCTCCCCCTCCTTTTTTTGTCTTGAAGTTGCGTCATCTCGGCCGCGGTCCTGGTGATGGACATCTGCGGTACTGTCGCTAGGTCAACGGGTGCACGCCGTTGTTACTTTACCTGGTCGAACGCGCCTTGGAGGGAGAGCCGAAGCGATACCTAACCCCACGGTGGGGAAAAAAAAGGTTGGAAGTTGGGGAAGGGGAGGTGTAGTGATTCGAAAATGTCTTGGCTTAGAATTCTAACCAGTGCAGGGAATCTTGAATAGGCTACCTTTGCCGTTTTACACCTGTGCTTAATGAAAAAGCGTATTCAGATTTGGAAGGGGCTATTATCCCTAGTCACGGGACACTGCACATAATGTTCACTTATTCATGCGTTTGTACGCTGCCTAATGATGAGTATTCGTGTAATCACTGATGTCTAAATATGCTACTGAAAATAATTTGGAGCAGTGTATAACGTTTCTGCTTCACTAAAAAAAAAGCTAAATTATGCACTAGTTTTTTTCTTTCACCACCTATGCTCTTCGGTTTCAGGAATCTCCCAAATTTCATGGTCGCAAGTTTGGTAGATCCATATTTAAATTCGCAGAATCTGTCAAATGATTTTACAGGTACAGCAATTGCTAATATGGACTTCATCATTCTTGGCTCAGTGGGGTGGTTCAAAATACCACTTTCGTTGAAACAGCAGTGCTCATGTTTACACTGCAGAATATGGTGATGTCGAATGGTTTTTACATATTCTGTTTCTAAACGTAAGCTTTCTTATTTATACTGCTCAAAATTTGGTATCTAGTGATGAAAACTGCACATCTTTTTCCCTGTAACCTGCTAAAAATATACATTTTAGTGCTTCAAAAGTAATATTTTTGTGCTCCTAGAATTGCTCCAAGTTGTATTACGGCTGTTGCATTCCTGATCTTGTTAAACAGTAGCCTTCAGTGACGTTGTGTTCAATAAGCAAACAAGTTTGATATTTGGACATTCTTTTCGCATTTCTTTTTGGTGCCCCCATATACTAACATGCACCTACCAGTCTGACCAACATAGCTGTTGGCACATGACTGAGGAATCTTGTACACTACTCTTGTAACACAAGGAATAGGAAACCTTCAATGTTTCTGACCACATTCACCTTAATTTTTTTGTTTTGCCTTTGGCCCCGAGCTTAACAAGTGTGCAAGTGCTGCCCAGCTTCTTAAGGGCCGTACATACCACTGCCACATCATATCTGGATGCGACACTCTTAATTGTGCGCCATCTTGTGAACAAGTCTAACAAGTGTTGTGTATTTTCATGTACTAATCAGAGCTTGTATCAGTAAAGAACTTGAACGTAGGGCAGCAGGCTAAAGTGGATTTCAATATTTTTCTCACAGACTTTGCATTTGCTGAAATGTTTGATCCATCTCACCACCTTTTTGCAGGATCTAGTGACTGCATAATATGGAAACCCTGCTGCTGGAAACCTCTGGGTCTGAGCATAAACACTGGTCATTACCTTGTGCACACATGACTTGCACACAGCCTGCTGTACCAAAGATGCAGCCAATTCATCTTCGATCACTTTCGAATAAGCTAATGTGTAAAGCAAACGACGCTGTTGCGACCTGGGCATGTACTGCCAACACACATGCATTGGTAAAGAGTGAAACAGCTGCTCACATTGCGCATTTTTGATACATTTCTGTTTTTTTTTTGCGCCAAGCTGCTCTAGAAGCATAGTAATCAAGCAAATTGCACCGAACTGCTACGAAACAGCCTCGAAAGCTAGAATTTTGATGCCGGCCTCAGCTTCAGTGGGGATTAAAATGGCGAGTTTGACTTATGAGATGCACCCAATAGTGTTTTTTTTTCACTTTCCACATTTCTGGTGACAAAGGCTCCCATGGTGCCGCCATAATCTTTAAACTTTAGCAAATAAGCGTGACTAACAAAACTGTGCTGCCGTGCATCGAGATAGCTGCTTCTACTAGCTAGGCTGTGTGTTCTAGCGCTACCGTCGGCTAGCAAAAACCGAGTTTGGTGGCAAGCATAGCGGGGTCGACTCTCCGGTTCTCTGTCGTGCATAGCGCATTCCTCTAGGCACTGTGGCTTTCATGTTGACACTGCTGCATGTGGTCACCTACGAGTACGTGTTTGCTGTGAGCGAGTAACTGTAAACGTGGAGTTATTTTTTCCCTGCATCCAACGCGTCTCCCGGATGCTCTGGCACGTGCACATGGGTTCTCAAAATGGGTTCCGTGAGCGGCAGAATGCGTGCAACCTATTCCCAGTTTACACCCATTAGCTACTGATTTACTTAGACAGGCGCCAGTTCTCATTGCATTTTATATCTAAAAAAGCCATCGCGAGTGAAATCCGCACATCAATGTTTGCAGGTAGAGAGAAACACTTGGTTACATGCGAAGCCCCGGTGACTAAACGAGTGTTCAAACCATTGTAAACAATATTAACGGGCACCTTGGTGCTTTATTCGTGACTACTTACACATCAGCAATCACTTGACACAGTTTTCAATAATGGCGATTGGCCACTGCTTTGTTTTGTAATCGAAACTCGCAACAAGTGCTTAAAGAGGTGTCGCTGCATGCGTGCCGCCCCTGGGCTACACGAGCTTTTGGTTTATTTCAATCAGTGTTTCGGTTGGCGGCAGTGTGACTTCGTTTTCTTTCTTTTCTTCTTTTTTGCAATAAAACCTGCCTCTCTACGATCAGCGTTTTGTTTGCGTGGGCAGGGATTTTTTCACCTGTGGTGCGCGAGCACTTTACGCGAGTCACGGAGCAGCGCGGGCAGCAATCGCAAGCCGATGTATTATTGGGAGTTCTTCATCGACGTTATGACCTATAGATATTGAAAAAATGTGAACACTGGCCAACTTGTGCTATGATAATAGCGCGTGGTTGCTCATGTGGAGAGGCGTTGTCAGTATCACTTGCTTATCACTTAGTACCATATGCACAAGCTTTACGAGACAGTCTATGCGGCGAGATGTCTTTGATCTCGCGCTGCACTCTTAGAGTTGGTCCTGCATGAGGTGACCGCGAACGGCATAGCAGCATGCTTTTGTTTGTTAGAAGCTCTTGACGCTATCATGTCAGGCTTTTTTTAAAGCGAAGGACCACTCTTACGTCCCTAAGATTCTTGTGCCATCACAATTATTTAATTTCTTTTTGAGTGTGATGAGTTCTTTTTTAATGTCTCCGCGGAACCTAGCTTTAAACAAAACCTTTTTTGGATAATATTTTACGTGTTACGAGGGCTAGATAGGTCACGTGTGTGGTATGTAAAAAAGTAGTGCGGTTCATACCTAGCGATCATCTGTCCAAAAACTTCCTTCAAAATCTGTTTCAGTGTAATGTGTATTATAAGCAAAATAAAAGTATGCGCTGGAGCCCCCACGTTGCTCAACATGGGTATTTTTTAGCTCCCAGGACAACTTAGTAAAGGCTGCTAACTGCTCCAAAATGGAAATTCCGCTGCTCCAGAAACTGCTCCCAATTTAGTTTCAGCTGTCTCACCCCAGTTTGAGTAAAGCGTTAGCCATAGGTCTAAAAACTGAAGGTTTTCTTCCTGCGGCAGTTTTGTCATAAAGTGAAGTACGCTTCCATTCTCTAAAGAGACATAAAGAGCAAAACAATTTTTCGCATATTAGTACTTCTAATTTCACTATCCGACAAACACTTTTCTTGCGGCGACATGACGCTCGGCAACGGAGAAAACATGCAAGAAGAAAATTTGGGTGGAGATTCCACTGAGATTGCCATGCCAAACACAGTGTGGTACGAAACATTGAAGGCGTCAGCTGGAGGGTCCCACATAGCTTCTACTAAATAAAAATGAAGTACATTGTGTACAGTGGGTGCTAGACCTAGCATTCTATGGTTGGAAAATTTGATTGAACCAATGTCATGAAAATACAAAAAAAGACATTTTAAATTTGCTATGTGATGCTCAAATGCAGGGGTGCAACAGCCGCGCTCATTGCGTCAATTTGATAAAATTCCTCATTTGTGCGCCGAGCTTTGCCAAAACCATAAAATTTGCCGAAATTGCGCTACGCTGCGCCGAAATGCCCAACTAGCCTCAAAGTTTTCTCGTTTGCTCTAATTTGAGCGAAAAATGGAGACCAATTTAGCCACTTGTAGTTTGCATCATCAATCTATGTGGGCAGACCCTAACCATAAACCGCAGTGTAAGACAGCTGCTCATTAGTTCAAGACACTCGCGAAACTCTATCAACCAGATGAAGTTACAACGCCGCGTGCCAGTCAGTCTGCAGACCGCAGCAGATATGTTTACCGGCGAGACGACGCAACTACAACACAAAAGATGTGTTGCCATAGCCAGCAACACTTCGTTGGAAATATGAATTTTCTAGTCAGCAAGTGCTGCCATGGCATGTTAGGTACCATTAGGAACTAAATCTGGAAGTGTACAAACTCTCAGCACATCGAGCTTGTACACTACCAGCTTTAGTTCATGCCGTGACGTCAGTTGCCATAGCAACACCACATGCGATAGATATCCAGTGCCATTGCGAGGCCAACTGGCGGGTCGGTCTCGCAATGGTTTGACCATATTACTTTATCTGGTCAAACGCGCCTTGCAAGCAAGCCAAAAAGTTGTGCGCTAAACCTCACTCTCTCATAAAAAAAATTTAGGGAGGGGTGGGTGGGTTGTGGTTCGAAAATTTCTTGGTCTTGATCTAACCTGTGCAGAAACACCGCTTAAGCCACCTTTGCCATAGTACAAGGTTGGCCTGTGGAAAAGCATTATAATATTTAGAAGGGGCTTGTAGTTGTAGTCTCTAGACACAGCACAGTTTGTTCAATGACTGATGTATGTATATGCCACATATTTGTGAGTAGGAAAAGTTACTGGCAAAATTATTTGGAGTACAATATGACATCTCTACAGCTGTAAAAAATCCGTTTTTTCCAGTTATAGGAATCTCATGGTCACCATCTCGGGAAATACACATTTGAATTCTCAAAAAATTTGACAGGCCTGGTGACTTCTAATGTAGACATCATGATTGTTTGCTGAGTGGGGTGATTAAAGAAAATACTACTTCGTTGAAATAGCAGTGCTCATATTCACTGTGCATGATTTAGGGAATGTTAAATGGCTTACACATATATATATATATATATTTATATACTTTTAAATCTAAGCCTTCTTTCTCAAGATGCTCGAAATTCGGTCTTTTGTGGTAAAAAAATGAATGTTTTTTTGCTTGTAACTTGCTCCGAATTAGAGTTTTAGTGCTCGGAAAGTAACAATTTGCTGATTTCAAAATTGCTCCAAATTCTAGTTCAGCTGTCGCCCCCTGGCAAATGTTTAAGCACGAAATTTAACACAGAAATTTTGACCTTGATTTTTATTCATTAATAATGAAATGAAGACAGTAAAACTTGTAGCATTAGAGTTCTCAGACCACAGTTTATTCATCTAAGTCAGGCAATTGTTTCTCTTTATTGTCACGACTATGTCTATCTGCGGCCGGCCTGGAGGCGCACGCTCGCTTTCTTTGCGGATAGGAAGGAGGTTGTGTTTCTACCTATCGCCGCAATCTTGCTCCAAACTAACTCGCCGCGTGCCTTTGCAAAAAAGGCTAGCGCACTCAAATAATGCTCAGGTTCACTTCTACTGTTGCACTTCCTGGAGGTACCAATGCAATGGAAACATGGTAGCAAGCATATATGACACCTCTTTCTGATACTTCAAGACAGGAGTAAATTGATAAATATTTCATTCTGCACGCATGTACCATTGTGCGTCGGGTTCAGAAGGCTCGGCCACAAAATCCACCACAAAGTGGCAGAGGAAACCACAGACAAGATAATCTTTTTTTTTTCTGAGAAAAATAGTTTTCGAAACGTTTACTTCGAATTCATATGCCGGCAGTCAGTGCCCATGAAAATGATAAATTTTCCGCATTCTTGTTCAAGGCATCACATTTCGTGCTTATTTAAATAAGTACTTCAATAAGGTGAAAGTAAAAGCATAAGAGGGATGGTCACTATATTTCACAAGAAGGCGTGAATAGCACTCGCACTAGCAGGAGTAATAGCAGTAGTAATAAGAATGTCAATGAAAATAATAATTGTTTAAAATGAAAACACAAAATTTAGAGACATGAAAGAGCATGTAGTGATGCAGTTTTAGAAAGTCGTTTCAGTAAAGAAAAAAAAAACACAAGCCCGCACAATCCCAGATGCAAACTTCAGTGCCGATAAAAAAATGTGAAACATCTTCATAGGCAATAAGGCTCGCCAGAGACGCAGGGGAACAATATAATTTTAGAGAATCGGAAAATGTCCTCATTAGTGCTAATATAATTTTATTGCGCCCGAAGAAAAAAAAGCACTGTTGGCAAAATTTGTTGTGATGCTTTTAGCCGAAATAGCGACATTGTTTCTAACCAGAAATGCTTTTGTGTGGGCTTGTAAGCAAAGCGAGACGGCATGTCATTTCGATCCGTTAACATTTTTATGCAATTAACTAGAAGAATCACGAGAAACTTTTCAGAAGTATTTAGCGCCGTCGCTTTTGCGTGACTCTTGTCCACACTTTCCGAACAGGCCAGCAGCAGTGAATTTTCAATGTATTGCTCAAGAATCACCTGTTATTGTCAAGGGTTTTTATTCGAGGAAGTTAGTTCACTGATAAGTTTATGAAAGACGCCATAGTGGAAGGCTCTAAGAATTTTGACCATGTGGAGTTCTTTAACGTGCACCTAAATAATAAACCCAACCACACAAGCCTCAAGCATTTTCGGATTCAGCGAATAGAATGTGTTCGAGCCTTAAAAAATATTTTGTGTCGTTGCGTGTGCGTATTCATTACCCAAAGCATGCATGCCAAAATATGCAGGCTGTGCAACACACACCTCTACTACTCTCACTGCTTCCTACAAATTGAAAAGTAATTGGCGCGAGAAAGTGGCCGGGGACAGCTGATTTACAAAGCAGTGCGTATGCGGCGAAATGCGTTTTGAAGACTTGGCTCTTGACGCCCTCATGCGGAGTGCGCTGACACTGTATAAAAACAACTATAATATACTCGTGGCGGCTGCTTAGGCCATAAAAGTACGGAACGAACAAGCGCCTATAGACCGGCTGTGAACTGTCATCCATTCATTATATTGTTCTCTTCACAATTGATCAGGTAATCGTGCATGTACCGAAATACATACTGCCAAACCATCTGATATTGCTGTCCTGATTCATCTTGTTGGCATCACTTAAAGGAGTACTGAGACGAATTTTCAATATTTAGGAATTGTTGTTCTATAGAAGACAATTGGTTTCAAGAAGAGAGCTTGTGTTGCAAGGGAAAGCGTCGCATATGTTTTTAATACGTCTACCTTTAAAAGACACTCAGTTTCGATATCAAGTGGGTGGCTTCTCTGTGATATGACAAGGCAGTGTGACGTTGCAGGAACGTCGCAATTCGCTACGTACTAATGACAGAAAAGCGATCTGCTCGTGGTACATATAAACCATGAGTGCATTGTTCCTATTGACCATGACAGTGATTTCTGTGATTCAGGCTGCATGGAAACTCCGTTCGCAATCTCGGAGGAACCTTGTTGACTCGTCACGATAATGTGTACTTCATTGCTTGGCAATACTGTGGAACAAAAACTTTAAAACCAAAGTGCCTATCTCATGCACGCTGGCTGACTATTGTGTGGCAAGTGGTAATAATACTTGCATACCGAGAAAACTCAAAATGTCCCTTTTGCGATGTCTCAAAATTGTCTCGGTAGACCTTTAAAAAAACGCCAAAACCAAAAAAGTTTTCGCGTATTAGTCAAGTGGAATTTCTCAATCCAGGAAATACCACCCTTACCATGAAACGACGCTTGGTAAGTGAGATAACTTACGAACAGAAAATGTGGGTGGCGATGCTGACTTGATCTTTTCGGACGAAACCAGGTGATATAAAATTCAAACTCGTGTACTGGGTCTTATGTAAATATTAATTCATCAAAATTAAGTACACTGTTATCTGTCGGTGTGATGAACCTAAGATACGAAGTTTCAGAAATGTTCATCAAGCCAATGTTGCGAAAATACTATTCATTTTCAAAATTTGAGCGTCACAAAATAAAAAATAAACTTCATCCCTAATTTTCTCCGGTGATGATGAACTTGTGGCATGAGAGGTCTCGGTGTGCATCGTGTCAGTCTAAACTGAGACATTGGTTCTCTTTAGTGTACCTTTAAGAAAATATTGCCAACTGCTGGTGCAACACGAGTCACTGCAAACACTGCTTTGAAGCAATTTTTGATTTTGTTTAAACAAAACATCAGAGGTTCACTGACATTTTAGTCCTATCACTTCATTAAACTCGGCCTTGTCGTTGGCCTCGTGTTCTAGCGACTTAACAGCACTCATGAGTTCTTTTTGGGGCATAGCATAGCATTATTATGATCCCTTTTTATGCCAAATTAAGGGGCTATTTTGTTATTTATGCGGTTGAATGATCCGAAGACATGAAGTGAATTTAGCTTAGATGTCGAAGACCTGTACTACCATGAAATTGGGTTACTTTGTGACAGAATTTTCATGTTTTTTGTTTGCTTGCTGGAGAATCGTCAATATAAAGGCAAATGAAGAATGGCAGAACGTTTATAAAACATTCCCTCGCACTACGGAGTGTTCTACAGATCCCAATTTTCAATACAAATGGCTCTATAGAGGTGTGCAGGTGATGTGGGGCAAATGACTCTACATCGTGTGGGCAGCTTTGTGACAACGTTGTTTTTGGATGAATATGATTGACATAAAAGGCTAGCACAAAGTTATACAATGAAAAGTTTATTTGAGTTATCTACAACTGGTTTCTGTTCTAGCAACCCCACAGTTGTATGAAAATTTATTCATAAATGTACCTCCTCAATCAAGATGTTTTACCTCAAAGATACCTTGTTTGCCTAGTGGATTCAATTGAGTACAAAATTGCGTCTTCACAGTCCGGATTTCCAGTTCTTTAGGGTCCTCCCCATAGTGCTGCTGATGTGCCTATCAGGTTTGACTTCTGTCGCTTATCCCAGGTAAAGGGGTCGTTCAAGGTTTGCTATGTCAAAGTTATCCTTCTCGAAGGTTTTTTCTCCGAAACCCACACCATCGAATCCTAAACGTTGCTAGTATAGGGAACGAGCGCTGCAGTTTCCACGGCCACACTGGCGGTGAGAGCGCGCACATCTCAGCTGCTCCCGCAGAGGAGAGTGGCGGCTGGCAGAGATGGGGCGTGCGCGCATCGCCGTAACAAAACCAAAGGATTGGCTACTTAGGCTGGTTGGTATTGCATTTTTTGAGAGAAATATACTTCCTTAGTGCGCAGAGAATGTTTCAGAGGGGAGATATAGCAAAGAGATAGGGTAGAGCGCACACTTACAGGCAATTTTATTGCACAGATGGCGGGAATATATATACGGTCAAGAGGGCGAGGAGATCACACACAGAAGAAAGGACAAATGAAAGGTAAGCGCCAGACCACCTTATTCCAATCCTAAAATGAGTACTTAACTGAAAAGATACCTGTCAATCTGTCGAATAGTGAATACAGGTATCTTTTCAGTTAGGCTGTCATTTTAAGACTGGAATAAGGTGGTCTGGTGCATGCGCCATCATTTGTATTTTTCTCTGTGCGTGATTTCCTCGCCCTTTTGACCGTATATATATTCCCGCCATCTGTGCAATAAAAGTGGCTGTAAGTGCACGCTCTGTCCTATCTCTCTGCTATATCTTTCTTTTGAAACGTTCCTTGTGCACTAAAGAAATATATTTCTCTAAAAAAAGAAAACAAAGGGCGCTGGCGGTACTGCTGTGTATTCAAGTTCAACAGTATGTAAAAAGGAGGACGTATAGAGGAAAGGGAGGACGTAGAAAGAGGAGGCAGCGTTGCATCCAAGCGGTCAGCTGAGCAAAATTCTGCTGTTGCTTTCCTTTCTAGTGGTGTCGGGCTCGTTTCTAAACCGGATGGCACGTGTCTGCTATATTTATTCGATAGTGAAGACAGCCGCCAGTAGAAGCCGGGGCCAAACAGTCGAGTTTAAACGCTGTTTTGCTGGAAATGAAACGAGAATATTATGCAACAAACGGCATTGTAAACTTTTTTTTATTCTGGCCCGCTGAGCGTTTAGTATTGAACTTCAAGACTAACAAAGTTTCCATGCGTCCGTCCATTTGGCCATCACCGCCGAACTTTATCTGGTGCCACTGCGTGAAGTGAACGAAACGATAGACAAGTAGTCATTTTTTTTTGTAAACGTTTGCATGTGAAAAAAGGTGCATTGCCCACAACACTTGTGCAGGGCCACGTTCATACGCCTCTGGGCTGTTTAAAAGATACTCTCGCGGTGAAAACTCGACGGCGAAGTGCCTCTGCTTAACTTAATTTGTGCAAAAGACAGGGTTCTTGTTATAAACAAAGGAGCAGATTACTCAAAGCTTAGCTTTATGGAGCCAGCCAATTCAGTAAGCGTTTTTCTCACTTGCTGCCGTGGCTAAGTAACATCGAAATTTGTGCATTGCTAGAAAAGTATCAAATGTCTTCGATGTTTACTTGTTGTTTAGTTCACCTAACACGCAGTTTCAGTTTTTTTCCGCTTGCCTGTGTCAGCCTAAAATGAACATGTCTGTTCAACATCGATAATTGCTAGGCTTTAATGTGCCAACAAGATATCAGTCTGAGGTACGCTGTAGTGTGCGAACCAAGATTGTGACCGCTTGAGGTTCTCCAATGCACACATATCTTTTGGCTCACGGGTGGTCTTTTTATATTGTGTCCTCATCTAAATACAGTCATTATGGTCGGAAATCCATCCCGCGCTATCAAGCATACGACCACGACACCACCCGTGCTATGCTGTCACAGTTGTTTGCCTGATCAACGTCAACGTACATGCATACCGCAGACAAGGTGTACATATGCCGCAAGAAATTGTGATGCCGCAGCCACTACTTATTCGTTTTTTTTTTACTACAGAAGTGCGCAGTGTAGTATCGCCGCCGCACAGGCTTATAGGCCAGTACTACCATAGCACGAAATCCCAACCAGAAAATGATCACGAGGAAGTTGCAATCACTGCACAACACAGTCTCTTTGATGCCACATGCATAGATGCAGTCTGCTTTGCAGAGCTTCTCTCTGTTTTCAAGTGCTATTTATGTTTAGTTTTTTATTTTTATTTAAGACATACTGCAGTCCGAAGACCAAGCAGGTGGGCAGGGATTACTTACATAGAAAGCATCAATCCACATGGTAAATTGGTACACAATTCTGAAAACAGTCCAACAAGTGTGACGAAACAAAAAAAGAAAAAAAAATAGCAGTACACAAGGAAACATAGACGCACAGTGAATGTTTAAAATATTGCAGAAAGTACACGCTTTTCAAAATCCGACACATCACGCGCCGAAAACACATCAACAGGCAATCTATTCCACTGCTCGATTGTGCGGGGAAAGAAGGAGTGCTTAAAAAGATTAGTGCGTGCAAAAATTGCAGTTAGATTGTGCTCATGGGTGCTTCGAGTTGAACGAGATAAGCGGGGCTGAATATAAAGTCCTGGATTATTATTGCATTGTTGGGAATTAAGCAAAAACAGAAATCTTAGACTTGCAACCTGCCTTCTGTGTTCCAGGGTCATTATATTGTTGTTTTCCATGAGAAGCGATGGAGAAGCTCGGCTATGATAGCTGTTAAAGATGAACCGGACTGCCTTTCTTTGCACCATTTCTAATTTGTGAATGCCTTTTTTAAGGAATGGGTCCCATGCTGCGCTTGCGTACTCGAGTTGCGGCTAACAACGGAATTATAAGCTAGCAATTTAACACGTGGAAGAGCGGCTTTTAGTTTGTGCCTGAGGAACCCGAGTTTTCTGGAGGCCGATGCGCAAATTTTGTTAATGTGACTGGACCAAGTTAGTTGGCTTGTTATAGTAACTCCTAGATATTTATATTCGTCTACTTGTTTCAGCGTGTGGTTATTGAGCCTGTAGGAGGACGTGAATGCATTTTTTTTGTTAGTTACCTGGAGCAATACAGATTTGTCACAGTTCAGTTCCATGGACCATTTTCACACCATTCAGAGACAGCATCAAGGTTACATTGCAAGTTACTTTGGTCACTTGAGGATGAAATTCGTTTAAAGAGTACACAGTCGTCCGCAAACAACTTTAAACCAATCGACGATGCGTCGATAACGTCAGACATATCATTGATATAAATTAAAAAGAGTACGGGTCCCAGCACGCTGCCCTGAGGAACACCAGAAGTTACAGGGAGAGTATCGGAAAAACAGCTACTGATTTTAACAAACTGCTTGCGGTTAGACAGATAGCACTGGATCCATTTTATGAGTGTTATTGGTAAGCCAATTTTTTGAAGCTTTAGGATTAGTTTACTGTGAGGAACGCGGTCGAATGCTTTGCTGAAATCTAAAAAAATGACGTCGATTTGTTCAGCCTTATCGAGTGAAGACGCAAGTTCATGAATAGTGGTTACTAACTGGGTAAGCGTAGATAAGCGTCTTCTGAACCCGTGCTGACAAGGCGTTAGAATATTGTTGGCATTCTAAAAACGAGACAATAAAATCTGATACTACATGTTCGAAGAGTTTACAGATGCTAGAAGTCAGGGAGATAGGGCGGTAATTGTTTGCAAAGAGGCGGTCCCCTTTTTTGAAGATTGGTACGACACAGGCCATGCGCCAGTCGTCAGGAATTTCGGTACAGTCAAATGATAACCTAAAAAGGTGAGTAAGAATATGCCCTAGCGGCTCAGCGTATCGGTGCAAGAAGGCATTGGGTATGTTGTCGGGGCCAACGGAAGATCTAATTTTTAGGTTGAGTAACATGTTAATAACACCCTCAACGATTATA
The DNA here is from genome assembly GCF_013339725.1 of Rhipicephalus microplus. Lineage (NCBI taxonomy): Eukaryota > Metazoa > Arthropoda > Arachnida > Ixodida > Ixodidae > Rhipicephalus > Rhipicephalus microplus. The sequence continues at coordinate 47,914,143 of NC_051175.1, read as the reverse complement.
AATTCTGAGGACAGATTTGGGAGAGGCATGTTGTACGGTGTACTATCTTAGGATTGGAGAGAAAACGGAGTGAAAATATTGGTTAAAATGGTTAGCTGATAGCGAACCGAGTCACCGGTAACAGAACCGCTAATTGATATCTGTTGGACGTCTTTAGGACGATCACCTAAGTAACGCCAGAACTTTTCTGGACAGCTTTTTATAAAACTTGGAAGGGTTTGCGAGAAATATTTAGCCTTTGCATCAGAAAGCTTGGAGGCAAGAAGAGTTTTCAATGCGGTTAACTTGCTGGGAGGGGAGTGGCGCCGTTTGGCACGCTTAAGCCTGCGATGAAGGTGAATGATTTCTCTTGATATCCATGGGTTGTTTTGGTTAGTACGGACACTCCTGGTAGGAATATATCTGTCAATGCAAAAGTGAACGGTAGACTTCAGGGTATTCCACAATGTTTCAACGGAACTGCGCAGGCTGTCACAAAGATTCCAAAGAGTGTCTGAGATTGATTGATCATCGGCATTAGAATAATTTTTCACTACCTTATTGACTTGTTTTCGGTGTTTCTTAACGCCCCCTAAACGAAAAGACAACAAGACACTCATGTGGTCAGAGATACCACTATTGATAGAGACACTATATTCAGGTGTGCTTGAATTAACAAAAACAAGGTCTAATATTGAACGGGCATTTCCGGCAACTCTTGTGTACTCGAGAACTGTCTGAACTAAGTCACACATGAGCATAACATCAAGAAGAGGGTTAGTAACAGCATCAAACACTGATTTCGTGATAAGCCAATTATTTGGGGAAGATTAAAGTCACCAGATAGAATGAGCCGGTTGTCTTTATACATACATAATTCATCGTGAAGTACTTGCAAATAGCTGGACGGAGCATTTGGAGGCCTATACACCGCACATATTGTGAATTTATGACCCCAACAGTTTACATTCAAAAATAGGCTCTCGTGGTCTGGTATCTCCGGTAAGATAACATGCGGAATGGAATTTTTTAAGACAATAGCTACACCGCCCCCACGAGAAGGGCGGTCGCGGCGTATGATTTGATAGGATGCAGGAACTACAATAGAATCGGGGATGTCATTATGCAACCATGTTTCTGTTATAACTGTTATGTGTGGGTTATGTTCTAAAAGCAAATATTCAAGTTTATCAGTTTTGTTGACAAGGCTTTGAGCGTTGAGGTTTAATATTCTTAGTTCTTTGTCGGCGCTCCGTAATTCCCGTCAATCTGCCGTGGTGCCGTTTGACTGCATTTTGTGCCGCTGCTGCAGTTGCCGCTGCTGCAGTTTCTGGTGAACGCTGGCTTTTCTGTGCTCATGAGGCAGGCTGTGAGGGCAGCAGAACTCTACGATTCCTTTCGTTGTCCCAGATGTACACTTCGTCATCAATTTTAAGCTTATCGTGAACTAGCAGGACGCGTTTTTTACTATCACGCTCGGGTTTCGCGCTTTCCCAGAGAAGCTTGCGTTTGTGCAAAGTGCTTTGGCTGTAATCATTCTGTACAAAAATATTCGTTCCCTTCAGTTTATGCGCATTTGTCAACACAGCCTGCTTTTCTACAAAATCCTGAAAGTAGGCAATAACTGGTCTCTGACCCTCTTTAGCCCAAGGCGGTGGATGCGAGCAATTGATTTGCACTCAACGCCGAGTTTTTTCTTAAAAGCATTGCTTATAACCTTTGTTTTCAGTCACTCTTCCTCTTCACAAGCTGATTCCGCGATGCCATGTACAACAAGGTTGGACCGTCGGCTGCGGTCCTCCAAGTCTATTATCTTGCTGTTCTGCCACGCCATCATGGTCTGTAGAGAAGCAGTCGAAGTTTCGAGAGATGTAACGGCAGGTGCCTTCATGTTAGGTTCCTGTAAGATCTTGTTTATAGACTGAATTTGCGAGCCGTAAAATGCAATACTCGTTCAGTGTCGTTGAGACGCGTTTTCATTTCAGAGAGTTCATCCCGTATTGTAGCCTGACCACACAAGAGTTTTTCACACATTTCCTCAACAGTTGGACCAGGATTTTCCTCGATGTCGCCGCAAAGCAACAATTCGCATACAGCATAACAATCATAACATATACAAGCAAGTGTGCGTGGGCAGGGCACAACCAAAAGGAAAATTTCACTTTTCTTTCTGATGTTACAGTTGGAATAACTAACCTGTGCAGTGAAGAAGAATTTCGTGGTAAGCGACATGGTCCCAGCCATTTCGCCGTGCCCACTGCCGAAGAAGCACTGGAGAGAGTCCTTTATAGGGTTGACGATTGGTGACTTCACTAACATGCGCAGACCATGCAGAGGGGTGGTGGTGAACTTGTCGGGGAACAATAGCGGTGCAGACGGACACGTGTCGAAGGAGGCGTTGATAGCTGCTGGTCCTCGGCACGCATCGCTTACGGTTGATGATCCGGCGATCACTGTCAGGAGGACTTGTGCAGTGAAGAAGAATTTCGTGGTAAGCGACATGGTCCCAGCCGTTTCGCCGTGCCCACTGCCGAAGAAGCACTGGAGCGAGTCCTTTATAGGGTTGACGATTGGTGACGTCACTAACATGCGCAGACCATGCAGAGGGGTGGTGGTGAACTTGTCGGGGAACGATAGCGGGGCAGACGGACATGTGTCGAAGGAGGCGTTGATAGCTGCTGGTCCTCGGCACGCATCGCTTACGGTTGATGATCCGGCGATCACTGTCAGGAGGACCTGTGCAGTGAAGAAGAATTTCGTGGTAAGCGACATGGTCCCAGCCGTTTCGCCGTGCCCACTGCCGAAGAAGCACTGGAGCGAGTCCTTTATAGGGTTGACGATTGGTGACGTCACTAACATGCGCAGACCATGCAGAGGGGTGGTGGTGAACTTGTCGGGGAACGATAGCGGTGCAGACGGACACGTGTCGAAGGAGGCGTTGATAGCTGCTGGTCCTCGGCACGCATCGCTTACGGTATATGATCCGGCGATCACTGTCAGGAGGACCTGTGCAGTGAAGAAGAATTTCATGGTAAGCGACATGGTCCCAGCCGTTTCGCCGTGCCCACATGTGAGAGTAGCCTTCAGACAGTTTTTTTTAAACCACAGTACAGTATTACTGGCGCAATGGCTTTTAGAGCTGTTCGTTCAAAATGAAACACGGCAGCGCCACAAGTACGTGCTCTCCCTGCAGCCGGTCCGCAAATGGCTGAATTGTGCCGCGAGTTTCTGTCAAAACTGCTTTTTGGTGAGCTACCTATTCAGTCCTGGTCTCCTATGAAACCAAGACTTCGGATCAATGCAAGTTTCCAAAAGCACATAAAATTTCGGAGGTTTATTTAATGCGAAAAGAACAACATAGGAAACCACATCAGCACATCTTTCATAGCCTTTGGAGATACCACTTAAAAATTGATACAGGAGCCTTGCAATAATCCACAAGTGTCAGTACTGAAATTGGGTTAGCATAAAATATTTCATCTTGTGTTGTCTATCTGGTGGTCTGTCATCCTCTTGTGCAGTATTAGCTGACGTGTGCCGAAGAATAATCTAGAGTTGAAAGTTCGTGCGGTCGTGTGTCTTGTTGTCCTGTTAGAAATTTATACAGCCATAGGCTATAGCTGCAGAGTAGTTCACCTGGCTTGCAACCCTGTAAGTCATGTGTTGAAGTCATGAAAGACCTGGTGTTTATTTGTAAATTAGTCAAACAAGCTTGTTTTAATGAACTTTAATTGAAACCTATTCCTAAATATTTCGGTCTGTGGCAGATTTTTTTGCACAACGACTGTTGAAGTATTTGTTCATTTCTTTTCATAATGGCCACATGAAATTTGATCTGGATAGTACAATATAACATCTGCTGTCGTTGTTTTTCATTGTTTTCGCTTGCATATATGTTATACTGCAGTGCTTAGAAGTTATTTTGAGGTATTTATTTCTATTTACGTATTCAGGTGCCTGAAAAAGCTCAGCGTTTCAACAAGACGTGGCTGTTGAAGTTTGTTGGCCTCGATGGAGGTTAGGAAAGACACTTCACAGATGTGTTCATAGATTTGCAGCCCGGTCGCTGCTGCTCTCGGGGCAGGGATATGCGACAGCCTGTGATGGTTGGTTTCCTGCCCAATCGCTGCTTGCAGGACCCTGGGCAGCCCACTGTCATAGCCTAATCTGCTGCTGCAGCCTCTGCTGCCCTGGCCAGCCCTATGCCCATAGAGCCTTGCTGAACTCGCCTGCTAGTTTGGGCTGCATTACTGAGTTACAGTAACTTGAAAAGCCGAAATGAAAAATAAATGGTTCGACTTTGTATACTTACAAATAAAGTTACAAAAATTGTGTTCTGGTATTCTTATTTATAGATTGCTTATGTGTGGAATATTTGCACGGAGCAGTTACTTTAGGTAATATTTTTTAGCTAATACTTGATAGAACAGCCTATGTTACAATTTCTCGCAAAACTAGAGAGAAATGTGTGGAGAAAACTAGACAGTAATTACACTAGTGCAGTCTTATGCTCTACATGGGGGGGGGTAATAGGCAATGCAAGAAAAAAGGCAAAAATGGACGATTTAGTGGAATCGTGTAGTGCATCTACACTAGTCATCCAGTGGTCATTCGCCTTGAAATATACTACACCGCGAAGCTCGTACGTGGCTGCTATAAGCTGCTAGAGGAAGTTCTGGAGGCGTAATGTAAACTCCACCGGCTAAGAAATGCCAGTAATAAGAAGCCCATATTAATAACGGTGGAAAATTGGCAAGCTAATGGTAGCTAATATTCATTGTAAAGCGAATGCTGGCGTAATAATGGCATTTCATTGGCTACAAAGTGGTCCGAGAATGCTCCTATGCTGGATTTATGTTGGCAACTACGTCGGTGAAAGGACGGGCCTTCATTGGCATGTGTAGAGTGGGCCGGCGTCGGCTGGATATCGGCAAATGCAACGGCAGAACGTCGGCCCCAGGTTGGCTTGAACATCGGTGCTACATCGGAAGAAGTTGCACTTTGTTGATTTGCCGACCTTGGGCCAATATTGCAGCTGACGATAGCCAATACCGGTCCAAGATCGGTACAACGGCCGTGTGCTGCCTGGGAAGGAGGTCTATACCAACATGGAAGAAATGTTCGGTAGGGATGGAGATCGGGTGAAGGAGTCCAGCAGGGGGTGCGGCAGGTCGTTTTAGACGTTGGCATTTATCGTAATAGGCCACGTAGCGTCGAACAGACGGCGCGAGACCACGCCAAAAGAAGCGGTGCCGAACGCGGTCGTACGTGCGAGATACGCCCAAGTAGCCGGCAGTTGTTCGGTCGTGAAATTTATGCAGGACCGCTGAACGGAGATGGTTAGGCACGACTAGAAATAGCTCAGGGCCATCTGACTGGACGCTACGACGGTACAGCGTGCCGTTTAGGAGAACAAACATGCGAAGTGACACGTCGTTAGGGTCAGATTCCAGGCGGGCAATGAGTGACCACAAGGAAGAATCGCGACGCTGTTTGTCACCAATCTGACAAAACTTAGACATGGACAGGACGCTGGGGCCAGGCTCGCCGACCGATTCATCTCGTTGGTCAACAGGGTAGCGGGACAAGCAATCGGCGTCCAGATGGAGGCATGCAGACTTGTAGGCAACTGAGTATGAGTACTCCTGAAGACGCAACGCCCGACGACCAAGTCGCCCAGAAGGGTCCTTCGTGAAGAAAGCCAACAGAGGGCGTGATGATCTGTGACAACAAGGAACGGGCGGCCATACAAGTAAGGGCGAAATTTCGAAACCGCCCAGACAAGGGTAAGGCTTTCTCGTTCAGTTATAGAGTAGTTACGCTCCGACATTGAAAGGAGATGACTTGCGTATGCAATTACACGATCAGCGCCCCGTTGAGTTTTGGCTAAAACTGCGCCGATGCCGTGACCACTAGCGTCTGTCCGCACTTCAGTAGGAGCATCTGGGTCGAAATGTGCAAGTATCGGGGGTGTCGTTAGAGCAGTGATTAGTCGAGAGAAAGCGTTAGCTTGAAGAGAACCCTAACAAAACAAGACGTCGAGTTTGAGAAGGTCTGTGAGTGCGCGTGAGAGTGCCGCAAAGCCTTTTACGAACCGGCGAAAGTTAGAGTATATGCCCACAAAACTGCGAACATTATGAATGGAGCGCGGAACGGGAAAGTTCGTTACTGCGTGTACTTTTGCCGGATCTGGTCGTACACCGGAAGCGTCAACGAAGGGACCCAACACAGTAATTTGACGAAGGGCAAAGTGGCACTTCGAGGAATTCAGATAGAGGCTGGCATGTCGGAATGCTGATAGAATGGTCAAAAGGCGTTCAAGGTTAGTGGCGAAGGTGTGTGAGAAGATTATCACGTCGTTTAGGTAACACAAGCACGTCACCCATTTAAATCCTTGAAGCAGCGTGTCCATCATTCTCTCGAAGGTTGCTGGCGTGGTGCAGAAACCAAGCTGCTTGACCTTGAATTGGTAAAGGCCGTCGGGGGTAACAAATGCAGTTTTCTCGTGATCCATTTCGTCTACAGCAATTCGCCAGTAGCCAGATCGGTGGTCGAGAGATGAAAAAAAAAGGTGACGCCATGAAGACATTCAAGTGCGTCGTCAATGCGTGGAAGAGGGTACACGTCTTTCTTGGTTATTTTGTTGAGGTGGTGATAATCAATACAGAAACGCCAAGAGCCGTGTTTCTTCTTTACCAAGATCACTGGGGAGGCCCAATGGCTTGACGATGGTTCAATGATGTCTTCCGATATCGTGTTGTCCACTTCCTTCTGAGTCACTACTCGTTCTGATGCGGACACGCGGCAAAGCCGAAGGTGGATGGGCGCAGAGTCAGCAGTGTTGATTTGGTGCTTGACAATATTAGTCTGGCCCAAAGAACGATTACAGATATCAAAAATGTCACCGTAGGAGGCCAGAACGTGGCAGAGAGCGTCGGCCTGGTCAGGCGAAAGGTCTGGTCCAATCATATTTCGAAAGATGGCCAAGGAAGTACTGGGTGACCGTGAGACTACAGCTTGGTCCGGAACAGTTACAGCGACAACGTTTATGTTATCATCTCTTTTGGCAGTGAGTTGGGCTACTACAAGTGAGGGGCGTCAACATCGCCTACAAATAGCGGCACCAGACTCGAGCGCCTTGGGGCACGCCACCGCAACAACAGTGGTCACAAAAATGCCCTTCTTAATGCAGGTTTTCGTCCTGTTGTTCGCACCATTGCTCCGCCTTGGCTTCCTGGGTAACCACCCGTTCCTGGACTATTACCAAAGCGCGCCCGTCACGATTCAGTCGCTGGCCTGGAATGCCTCTTCACAAGAAACCCCGAGGATGCCGTTTCCGTCGGCCGCTCGCTTCTGCGTCTGGCAACACCGGGCTACTACAAGTGAGGGGCGTCAACATCGCCTACAAATAGCGGCACCAGACTCGAGCGCCTTGGGGCACGCCACCGCAACGACAGTGGTCACGAAAATGCCCTTCTTAAGGCAGGTCAGTTACCTTCCAAACGCGGCCTGCGTGCGTTCTGGAAATCACTGTCTTCTTGCGGTGTCGTGCCCCACTTGTGTTATTGGTACATGTAGGTTACTGTGTGAAATGTTGTGGTCTCTTTGTAACAATGCTCAGGTGGTAAATATGCTGCTATTGTTGTCGGGTGACGTCTAACTAAACCCAGGACCTGTTTCACCACCGTCAATGGAAACCATTGCAAATGCAATATCCCGCATAGAAGCATCTCAAACCTCGGTCCTGACCGAACTTTCACTAATCCGAACATCCCAGTCTAGCATTGAGGCGCTCGTGACCACCCTCTCGACTCGTGTTGACACCCTAGAAAAAATTGTGCAGTCGACTCAGTCTAACGAAACAGGTCTAAAGGCAGACGTGAAGGACAGTTTTGCCAAACTTTCTGCGGAAATCAGGGTTCTTACAAATAAGTGTGATGATGCTGAAAATCGCCTACGTCGTTCTAACCTGCTTTTTTGTGGTATCCCAGACACAAAAGGCGAGTCTTGGATTCAGTCCCAGGCAAAAGTGATAAAATTTTGCTCTGAAAATCTCGGTATCTCCATACCAGAAGACGACTTGGAGCGTGCACATCGGCTTGGTCGATACCAGCAAAACAAAAGTAGACCTATCATAGTAAAATATGCAAGATTTAAAGATAAATAAAAAATTCTTGCAGTTGCGTCCAAGCTCAAGGGCACGACTTTTTCAATTCGCGAAGACTACTCAGCTAGAGTTCGACAGGCACGAAGGAAACTATATGACCATGGCATGCTGAGCGGCAAACCCTTCAAGCTACGCTTTGACAAGTTACTACTTGAAAACAAGCAATTTTCGTACCATGCAGAATCTGATAGCGTTGTTGAATTGCAGTCGTAGCAGTCATTTCTATATCTCAGGCATGCGCGTCGCCCACTTCCCCCCCAACCTTGCCTCGCCCCTATGAATGATCCCGTTTGTCAATGTATGGCAGTCTTAATCGCTAATGTGCGTAGTTACCTGCCTAAGAAAGACGCTGTTGAATCCCTTCTGAATGACAACAACACTGACGTTGCAATATTTACGGAATCTTGGCTTCAGCCACACATTGCTGACAACGAGCTATTACAAGACGGCCAAGCGTACGCTGTTCACCGGCTTGACAGGGTGGGGTGGAGGGGGGGCGGAATATTGACTTTTGTTAAAGAAAGTGTTCCTTTTTATGTCATCAAAATGAACTGTCAACACGAACTTTTCTGTGTGAACATCTCACTTGCTTCGAAAATGACTGTGATTATTGCTTGTTACCGCGCTCCTAAGTGTGATGCCTCCTTCATTTATGAACTAAATACAGTCCTAGTACATCTTTACTCTCGTTTTCCTTTTGCTTATTTCATGCTCTGTGGTGATTTTAATTTTCCAGATATTAACTGAACAAATTTTGAGTCAGATAACCGCCAGTCCAAAGATTTTCTTGAAATGACCCTGACGTTTAACCTTACTCAGATGGTTAATACACCAACGCGTGGGGCAAATATCTTAGACCTTGTACTTGTTTCCAACCCTGATACAGTTAAATCGGTATCATCTGTTGAAGGTCTAAGTGACCACAATTTAGTGCTATTTAACCTAAGCATCCCACGTCCTGTACGACAGCGCTCAATAAAACACATCAGGGATTACAACAAAGCCAATTTCACAAAAATAAACTCAGAATTAAGTGAGTTCCTTGATTACTTCCGTCGGTCTGCTTCACTTCGTTCAGTAGACGATAATTGGCTGTTATTTAAGAATAAGTTAACATCGCTTGTAGAGTTACATGTACCCCTTGTACGCATTCGCGGTGACCTGGGAAAACCCTGGTTTTCGAACACACTAAAGAGATTGTTAGAGAAAAAAAAAGCGTCTTTTCCGTGATGCGAAGCAATCGGTAATTTTTTCAAAGTGGGAAAAGTATTTTACGAGCCTGCGTCAATATACTTCTGCTTTGAGGCAATCCAAAAAAGAAGTTCTTCCACCACGACTTGCAGACCATTATGCGTGTCAACCCTAAAAAAATTCTGGAAAATCCTCACACCTAGTAAAAGCTCCAATAACATTTCTTTGAGTTACCCTGATGGTTCCAATGTGCCAATTGATGAGCGATCAGATGTAATCAACTCGTACTTTTCATCTGTTTTCACTAATGAACCGACGCTAAACGACTTTGATCCGCCCAACCTTTCTCTTTCCGATATGCCTCCTATAATTATTACTTCTCAAGAAATCTTGAAGCTCATTGAAAAAATGAAAATTTCTAGTGCCCCAGGACATGATGGTATTACAGCCAAAATACTAAAAGGCACGAAAGTGTTCTCTAGTTCTATATTAGAAATAATTTTCACGCAGTCAATCACTGACAGTTCTCTTCCAACGGACTGGAAAATTAATAAAGTAGTACCTGTATACATGTCTGGCAGCCGCTCAGATCCCTCCAACTATCGTCCCATTTCGCTTACAAGCATTGCCTGCAAACTCCTAGAACATATAATATACTCACAAATAGCATGTCATCTAGGTAATCATTCCTTCTTTTTCCCCAATCAACATGGTTTTCGGCCTAACCTATCATGTGATACTCAGCTCTTTGAATTTGTTACTGAGCTTCACTTAAACTTAGACTCATCCTTTCAAACTGACGTCATTTATCTTGATTTTGCGAAAGCTTTTGACTGTGTCCCCCACCAGCGACTTCTGGCCAAGCTCTCATGCCTACAGCTGGACCCCCTAGCGCAGTCATGGATCCGATGTTTCCTGACCAATCGTCTCCAATACACGGTTGTCGGTTATCACTGTTCAGCCACTAATAACGTGATTTCTGGAGTACCACAGGGATCCGTTCTTGGTCCTCTGCTCTTTCTCATCTTCATAAACGACCTTCCTAATGGCATTTCATCTTCTATTCGACTTTTTGCAGATGACTGCGTTCTTTATCGTCGCATCGCACACCGAACTGACCATGAAATCATTCAAAGCGACTTACATCAAATCGAAACCTGGTGTTCCAATTCTATAATGAAACTCAATATTTCGAAATGTAAAGTTATGCAGATATCCCGTAAGCGCTCCAACAGTAATTACACGTATTCCTTAAACTCGATAGCTTTGTCCCTCGTCGAACCTTATCGTTATCTTGGTGTCACAATAAACAAAAAATTGACATGGTCCGATCATATCACCAAATTAGCAGCCGACACTACTAAATCACTTGGTTACATCAGACGTTCCCTTTCCTTGTGTCCCTCATCCACGCGAAAACTGGCTTACGAAATATTTATACGAAGTAAGCTTAAATATGCCTCAGCTATTTGGAGCCCTCATCCAGCATACTTCATTAACACTTTAGAATCTATACAGCACCGTGCGGCCAGATTCATCTCTTCTAGGTACGGCCGTGATGAAAGCATCAGTGCCATAAAGTCATCATTGGGACTCGAGTCATTGTCGTTCCGTCGGAAGATTGCAAGGCTGTGCTTGTTCCATAGGCTTTACTATACCTTCCCCCATCTTCACGGTAAACTCTTTATCCCGCCAAGCCGTACATCTCGTCGCCTTTTTAACTCGTGCAGCGTCCAGCGTTTGCACGGTTCTACGTCTTCTTTTAATCAATCTTTTTTGCCAACAGCCATTGCAGAATGGAACACTTTGCCAGACTGTGTTGTCGTTGAGCGAAACCCTATTGCGTTTAAGCAGTTGGTCACTGATCATCTTACGCTGTAAAATTATTTTACACTGTTCTTTCTTTTCGCCTTTATATGCCTGATTCAAATTGTAACATTTTTTGTGCTTTTAAATAAGTCTGCATTTCTATGTGTTATGTTTCAGTATTGTGATCCGATATGTTTTGTAACTCTTTATGTAACCTCTCCCCCCCCTTATGTAATACCCCGAGAGGGGCCTTTAAGGGAAAAATAAATGATGACGATGAAGTGACATCTGGTAGGGAACACTTGAGGAATGATGCCGAAATTTAGGAGCGAGAACGGGAAATTCATTTGGTCATTTTGAGCACGCATCGGAGTGCCAAACAGTTGATGAATTGTGGCAACGTTCTAAAGATAATATTAACTATTGCATCGATAAATTCGTTTCTAGTAGAGTAAAACTGACTAAAAAGTGCAATTCGTGGATAACACGAGATATTATTCACAAGAAGCGAAAATTGAAAAGCCTTCGGAGGAAAAGAAACCATGACTCCGAGGATATAGCACGTGTACAAAAAGAGTTGAAGAAATTCTTGTTTGAATTTAAGCGCACTTTTTTGGTCAAAAGTTGAGTTCTTTTACTAAACATTCACCTCGCAAGTTCTGGCTTTATATGCCTGATCGGCGCGATAAAATTGACCAGCTGAAACGTGGAAATGAAATCGTGACGAAGAAAGTTGATGTTGCAGATAGTGTTAACGTTTTTTTTCAGTCAGTTTTACAAGGCGCAGAGAGAGAGAGAGAGAGAGAAAGAGATAAATAGAGAGGAAAGGCAGGGAGGTTAACCAAGCTTGGCTCAGTTGGCTACCCTACACTTGGGGTGGGGGAAAAGGGGAATAATAGAACGAAAAGAGACAGAAAAGAAGAGGAGTAAGAAAGAGAAGCATAAATAGTCAGCTCGAAACTACACAGCACGGCCTCGCACAGTTATTTCAAAAGCGGTCGTGAAGTTTGGTGTTCCTTAAAAAGTACAAGAGGGCTTTCGTGGTTTTGCGCGTATGGGAAGCCGTCGGCCAAGGTCCCAGGATCTTCTCTTCTGTAAGCGGCCGTGAATCCAGCTGACAGAGCTTGGCTTCCATAATACGTCGTTCGGTCTGGTATGCTGGGCAATGACATAGAATGTGCTCAAGCGTTTCCTCGCAGGCGCAGATGTTGCATGCCGAAGTGCTCGCCATTCCAAGGAGACGAGAGTACGAATTCGTAAATGCCACGCCCAACCTCATGCGACACAGTAAAGTTTCAGCGCATCGTGGGAACCCGGATGGCAAACGAAGTTGCAAGTTAGGGTCGATCGAATACAGGTGCGTGTTGGAGAAACCCTGCGTATTCCATTGTAGGAGAGAGATATACAAGGCGCAGATGTGACACTGAAACAGAGGATGTGATATGCCACTTATCTGAGCCGATGGGTGAGATTACTATCAGTCGAGAAGAAGTATTGAATAGTCTAATGTCTCTTGATTCCAAAAAAGCATGCGGACCTGATGAAATACCCACCCCTTTTTGCAGCGTTATGCGGAGTGGATATCTTACTACTTAGAAGTTATTTTTCAAAAATCTGTTTGTATTAGTTCAATGCGACCGGACTGGGGCACAGCTGTAGTTGTCCCTGTATTTGAGAGTGGTGATCGGTTGTCCGCCAATAATTACCGTTCCGTATCACTCACATCTATCTGCTGCAGAATATTGGAACATGTCATTGTCAAGCATGTCATCACATCCCTAGAAAATAAAAATTACTTTTATCCTTATGAGCATCGCTTTAGGAGTAAAGTTTCGACTACAACACAGCTTATCGAAAATATTCATGACTTTGCGACAACTTTAGATAAGAATGAACAAATTGATGTCATATGCATAGATTTCGCTAAGGCCTTCGATAAGGTACCTCATGACAGATTACTGTATAAGCTTCACTGTGCTGGACTAAGTCAACTTTTACTTAATCTGATTAAAGCCTACCTAAATGACAGGAAGCTATTCGTGAAGACTGATAACTGTATGTCTAGCTCACCAGAAGTGTTTTCTGGGGTTCCACAAGGCTCGGTTCTTGGGCCCTTATTGTTTCTGATATATGCCAATGATATCGCAGATATCGCAAAACTCCATGTTAAGCTCAAACTGTTTGATGATGATTGTTTAATTTACGCACGAGTGACTGGTAGGAAGGACCAATTGAACATTGCCGAATGTCTAAAGGAATTACACTCATGGTGTGGAAATTACACTCATGGTGTGGAATGGAAATCAATTATTCGAAACCTACCATCACCCACATTTCTAGGGAAGAAACAATAATTCCATTCAAATACTGTATCGGGAATCACACCTTGTTGACAGTTAATTCGATTAAGTACCTAGGTCTCACAATAACGCATAACCTAAAGTGGCACACACATATTGATTATATTTGCTCTAGGGCCTCACAGAAATTGTACATATTAAGAAAAAAACTGCAAGAGTGCTAGTATGGACGTAACACTTCTTGCTTTTAAAACTTTCATACGGCCGATACTAGAGTATGCCAGTATTGTCTGGAGTCCATACTAAAAAGTGCTTGTAAATAAACTTGAATGCATACAACGGCTTGCAACTCGCTTTATATGCTCGAGATATAAGCAGAACGACTCAGTCACAGAAATGCTACTACTATGTAATCTGGAGACGCTCCACAAGCGCAGACAGAAAAATAGATTAAAGTTTATTTTTCAATTATTAGAAGGTGAGTTTAAAATTAACAGAATTGACTACATAGAACAACCTGGGAAACGAAGCGAGAGGGCAAACCATACACGAGTACTGCACCCTCATTTTGCACGAACGAAGGCGTACCGTAATACTTTTTTCCCGATGTCATTGAAGATTGGAATGGGTTACCGAGTAACTTAGTCAATGCGGCTGAAGTTAATAAATTTGTGCATTTACTAGCTTTACATTTATTTGATTTATTGTAAATATATTGCGATTGTTATTTGTTGCACTGTGAATCAGGGTGTGTGTTTTTCGTGTGAAATGAAGAGCTTTCACGGATTTGTATATATGTATACCTGGTTTATCATTAAGAGATGTATAGTTATATCCCCAATTTGTTTGTACAGTGTGTCGTACCTTTCCTGTAGTGACCCTCAATAGAGGGTTGACAGTATTTCAAAATAAAATAAAATAAATAAATAAAACACACAGTTGTCTCTTATGGTGGTGATGGTATGCGGCACTGTAACACTGTGCGGCAGTCGTGCGCCCGTTATTGGTGGAACAATGTAGTCTCCGTCGAGAACTGGAGGGGTCGATGACGAACAGACGTATGTCACAGCTCGAAGCGGCAAGCGAACAAATGTGGTTGAACCCAAGCGGATGACGGGCTTTTCACAGGCATCAGAGAGCAGGGCAAGGTCGAGGCTAAGCGTGCCAGAAGAATAGTGAATGGAAGCCGAGTGTGCCGAGAGGAAATCAAAGCCTAGTATGAGGTCATGGGAGCAGCGATCTAGCACGGCAAAAAGAACTACGGCGTGACGACCAGTCATGTTGACACGAGCAGTGCAGATTCCGACGACTCCGGCAGAGCCGCCATCGGCAAAACGTATGGCTTGAGTCGGAGGGGCGTCATAGTCTTCTGCAAACGGCGGCGTAGATGTGCGCTCATAATAGATAGGCGGGCGCCTGTGTCAACATGGGCAGTAACAGCAACGTTGTTGACTTTTACTTCAATGAGACTGCGGTGTGTGGGCAGGGTCAGTAGATGGTTTCCGGGCGTCGTTGGTATTGCAGCTTCACCTCCATAAGTTGCAATAACTAGGTTTCCTGCTGCGATCGTCCAGAAAAGCTCAGCGAGGAAAAGCACCGAGGTGTCAAAGAGCGATATTGGCGGCATAGCGGTGACGGGGAGCGGGAGGGGCGGCGACCGGAGGAAGGGGCGTCAGTGGGGAGAGGCTCGTGAGGAGGCGGCGTGTAAAAGTGGGATGGTGTAGCAGCTGGACGTCAAAGTGGTCGGGCACATATAAGTATGGTAGCTCTGACGGGGTGGGTTGGACGAGTAGTGACGACAATTACGAGAAATATGTCCAGGTTGATGACAGGAAAAGCAGATAGGCTCGTCATCAGGGGTTTGCCATTGCGTAGCATTCCGGAAGGGCAATGATGGAGGATATCGGCGAGCGTTACCTGAGGGGTATGGGCGTACTCCAGGGTGAGTCACGGGACATGCTGACAGAAGACTGAAATTAGTGAACTCCTGCCTTACCACAACTTGAATTAAGGCTACCGATGGGTGTGATAGGTCAGTGACTTGAGTTGTAAAAGCAGGCTGTTGAATTGGAGCTGTACAGGCAGCTTCAAGCTCCCGACGAACAATTCGGGTGCCGTGGTCATAAATGGGTAGTTGGCGAGCGGCATTACACGATGAAGTTACGGCCGTGTTGGGCAGTCGTGTGAATCTCTGCGTGATACGGCGGCTCTTGGCGTGTTCAAACCACCGGCAAACTTTGATTATTTCGTCGATGGTGGTGACGTTAGTGTATACAAGCAGGTTGTAGGCATCGTCGGCGATGCCTTTAGGCACATTCGATACCTTCTCAGGCTCGGGCATGCGTTCGTCAACCTGGCGGCGAAGGGCGATGACGTAGCGAATCTAAGGGACGTAGGATTCGGTAGACGTCTGTGCCCGTGTAGCCAACTGATTTCGCACAGGTATCTGTCGTGCAGCAGTGCTCCCAAAAAGGTCGCGGATATTCTCCTTGAAAGTGTCCCAGCTGGTAATGTCAGCTTCGTGCGTCTCGAACCACACTCGTGGAGGGCCATCAAGGTAAAAAATCACGTCGGCAAGCATTAATGTTGGGGTCAACACTCATGCAAACGACAAGCACAAGCATAAGCCACTTGGGCTTGTCGTTTAGTGTTTCTTTACTTTGTGTGTGTGTTATTTTGCGGCCAAAGCATGTCAGTATGAGTGTTGGGTCCCACCTAAAGCTGACGCTTATCTGTTTATACAGGTTGAGCCACTTGTTAACGTCAAGGCCATCCTGTCCGAAAAATACGACAGGATCACGAGCGGGAGGTAGGACAACGTGGGTAGGAGTCACAGAAGAGGCGGGTGGTGAAGACGATGTACCTTGAACTTGTGACATGGTAGGACCCGTGATGATGCGGCCACTGCGGAGCTTCCTGATGGGTACAGGCAAGGACCAGCACGTCCACCACAAATATGTTACGTAAAATGAGATGGGGCGTGACTATTTGAGATGGGACGTGACCCCGATAAAATCGGAGCGCAGCACACAGAGCGAGCAAACCAGTCCTCTTCGTCGTCTTCTGTTAACAGAATGGTTCACCCTTCATGCGATAGGTACGTAGCAATATGTTGCACGCACTGACCTATCTTCAATAGTCGCAGATGTTTATATATAGAGTTGTTTGCACTTGTGCAATCATGCTAACAGTAACACGAGTATTAGCAACACCAGAAGCGACCAGCTGATATGAAGCGCTGGTGCTTGCGAGAATGGTAGCCCTGGACACTGCTACATAAACCAACTTCTGCACTTGGCATCTAACTAAACTTAACGTTAATTTGACGTGATGGCTGTATCATTACAATACATATATATTGTTTAGAATAGTGGATAGTCCCACTGCAACCACTGTTGACGTTTCATGAACATTAGGGTTTATTTGAAAAGTAGTTCCTATACCTGGTGTGGCTCTATGGTAGAATACTTGATTGCACGCACAATGCTGGGGTTCGATTCTTGCTGCAACCTTGAAATAAAGAGTTGGTGTCGTAAAAATGCCGCCGTCGGCGTCGTCACCGTTGGTTGTGAGCGGAAAATTGCCTGTGATCAAAAATCCAGAAAGAACAATAAAATTTTCGATCTCATTAAAGGTCAAACACTGGCCGTTCGCGTGGCAAGAAGGTATTCTACCACAAAGCCACGATGTTTCTTGCAGCTACTTCGAAAAAAAAACACTACATAAATACCACGTAGTGGAAAAAGTCTCCTTGACGCATTTTGTTCTACAGGTGTCACGATGAAAATGAGCCCATTGGGTGATTTGTAGGCGAATTTGGGAGACCAGGAATCTACGTCGAAAAAGACCGGGAGCGTTCAGCCATCGCAACTAGAAACACGCGGGAACTTTCAAACAGCTCTAAAAATGTACAACTATGTTAATCTAGCGGAAAACAAATCATGCCTTTCCAGAGGCGTTGATCAAGCAAACAGCAAAACGAGCTTTTCTTTTCTCACAGACAGACGATCCTTTCTTTTATCATAGAATTCATACGGATAGCTTTGATCTGGAGGAGATTTCGCTCCACCTGTTTCTTAGAGATCAGCCTATGCCTAGGTACTACCTAGGAACATGTGCGATGGCATTTTATACCTAGGCGAACTTGTGTTCTTTTTTTTGGGGTGGCACGTGATATATGTTGATGTTGCTGGCGGACGGTGCAGTGCGTACACTGTAAGGCAAAAGAGTGTTAAAAGGTGCGTGGTTCGTCCTTTTGGAAACTAATGAGGCCGCCCCAACTATTAATCTCTTTTAGGACTAACGGAACCAGGTCTAACAGTTAGTCCCCACAGACGTGTTCGAAGGACTAACATTTATTCCTCAAATTTACACCTTAGTGAGTAACCGTTAGTTCCACAATTCACCTCAAATGACTAACATTTAGTCCTCACATTTGCATCTTATACAGCAACTGTGAATCCCCACGTTTACACCTTACCGGACAACTGTTAGTCCTCACAGTTGCACCTTGCCGGAAGAACGCTTGATCCACTCAAATACTTCAATTGAAAGAACTTTTTGTCCCCAGTTCAAGCATTGGTTGTTGTTTATTTTCCGCCAGGGCCAATACTTTTTTCGCCTGTTTTGCTGCGCAGTAAGCAACAATTTGCGCAGAAAAGAACACGCGAAAAAGTAGTGAGCCACCTATGTGTAACTGCTTTCGAAGTTACGGCAACAACGAAAGACATGTGCGACATCGAAATCTTTTATTTTTCTACATACACATGAAGTTTCTCCATTCCGCTAAGTGAATTCATGGTGAAGTGTACAAGTCCAGTCTCGTTGTCAAATCTTGTTCACTCCTTGGGGAGCTCCTCTGACGGAAGCGATAGATGACAGGCATTGAATACGCCAGTTCACGCAGCCTTTTGCCTGTTGTGTTCCCCCGGCTGCACATACAATAATATAGTAAAAATAGTTAAACACACGTGACAGAAGATGAAGATGCACACATATTACAAGTACGTGTACATTACTATAAAAAAGCGTTAAAATATGACACACAAACGACTTTACCTTCCCATCTCGCACGGTCCTTCTGAAGCTGCTCTGACGAAAGAGATGAAGGAGAGGCATCACAGACGCCAGCGCACACAGTCTTCCGCACAGTGTGTGCCCACGGCTGCACAATAAGTATGTAAAATAGTGAGTCACACGTGACAGAGGATGAGTACAAATGGACATGAGAAATACGTGGAAGGTGAAAGGAAAACATACATGAGATATAGCATGCCAATAATTTCACCGTGATTTAACACATCGTCAAATACTCACTTCGATCTCCGTAGCGCACCAGCCTAGGAGCAGTGGCCGCAGCCACGACGCCGCGAACCACCGTGCCGCTAACAAGTCGGTGAGTCCTAAGCGAGTGACGTCATTCAACTCGAGCAAGCGAACGTGAGACCAAACACTGCGCTAGTCGTGAAGTGTCTGCCGCCAGTGAACTTCAAACAGGAGAGCGAGGGTACGCTTGGCCGCCACTACGAACAGCGCCGAGCTGGTTTGGAGCTAGCACCGAAGAAATCGATGGTAATGCGGCCCTTTTCCACAAACTCAAGCGAGTGCAGCGCGCAAACGCGAGCCCGCCGCCATGACCAACGGACGGCGCAGAGCTGCTTTCGAACGATTGACGGGAAAGCCAACTGTAATGATGACCAATTTTCAGTGAGTTCCTACGCAAGCGAAAGCCCCGCCAGCCCGTGCTGGTGCACTTACAGCGCGCTACATACTACAACCAAGCTCTTTACGAGAACCCGCTACGTGCGTTCGACGACTTCCTACACAGCGACGAGGTCTGAGCCCAATATCGTCAGCCCGGAGCTCATCGTTGCGGCGAAGACATGTGAGCACTCGATGAGCGAGCTTACGGGAGGCCGACGGCAATGGCGGCCAATTTCCAGGCAGTCGTATAGTACAGGCTTACTCCAGACGCCGAAGCTGACCTTGGCGATGCGTTTCGTGCATGCGATATACAACACGGCCAAGTCCGTTGCCGGCAAGCGCGACCCGTATCGCACACGTAACAACTAGAGAAGAGTAAATAATTTCATCCTACTTGCCTTAGACACGAGGGCTATTTTCTGCCCTGAGTCCGACTGAAGTATATATCCGATAGGCCTGTTGTCTTCTCGTCCACCATATATGGGCTTCCCAACTGCTGCTGTCATGTGTTGGTCGTGACTATCTTGAAGCCAGAGATATAGAGCACGGCCCCGCCGCGGTGGTCTAGTGGCTAAGGTACTCGGCTGCTGACCCGCAGGGCGCGGGTTCGAATCCCGACTGTGGCGGCTGCATTTCCGATGGAGGCGGAAATGTTGTAGGCCCGTGTGCTCAGATTTGGGTGCATGTTAAAGAACCCCAGGTGGTCTAAATTTCCGGAGCCCTCCACTACGGCGTCTCTCATAATCATATAGTGGTTTTGGGACGTCAAACCCCACATATCAATCAATCAATATAGAGCACGGCGTGGTGACGTGTCGAAACTTGCTTCAGACTTCATGGGTGCAGCGAAACGCAAAAGCAGCAGCCCGCACTCCCCCAAACGTACACACAAGCACCACATCGTAATTTTTTGATCGTCGAATCTAGGCGGCCGTGGTCGAGCACTCCGAGCGCGACGCAACACGAACCGTCGCCGGCGAAATACGGGGAAAGACTGAGCGAGCAGAGCAGGAGAAAGAGGGCTGGTCACTTTGGCAACACTTTTCGCGCTGCCTGCAATACCCGGACGATTCATCCACTTGAGGCGAATTTGGAGAGTTAGTGGTTTCGCGCGGCACACTTCCCTCTGTGGTTGCTCCTCAATGGTCTATCCATTCATCGCGCGTGCCTCTTGGGCTCCGTTACTCCTTTTTCGGTTAAATTTGCCTTAGAGTGTACGTGATCTGCGGACCAGATGTGTAGCCCTGCCGTTCCGTCACTTAACGCCCGTGCTCGTTTTTACTTCCGTTTACTGCTTAGAAAGCTTCCAAAGGCGGCACCAGATGCGTTTTCTTGTATTTTTAAATCAGTGTTCAGCGAATCGGCATGAACGAAAGCACTGCGCTTTGCGTCGCTTGGGTGTGACACTGGCGAGTTTTATCGCGATCAGGCTTGATCTGTATTGTGGGCCGATTCAGAGTCACTAATAATCGCGATCTGCGCACTGTGAACTAGCTGCCGCATCCTAATTGGAATGACTTCTGCGTCAAAATCGATCCGGATTAGTTTGAACCGAGTAGCAGGAATGATCATATATTGTTATCAAGAAATCCGGTTCAGGTCAACTCTGATCGTTATCAAAAGTACCCGTGTGACACCGGCTATAGCTATCCCGCCCGTACCTGTGATTGAGTTTCAAAATAGTAGTGCGGAAAATCTAGAGCACGTGAACTCAATGTAACGGTAGTGTCGATGCTTCTAATAAAAAAAAGGAACAGAGCAGGTCCTTAGATGCCTGCTGGTAACCTAAAAAAATAGCAACTGTTGGTTACGCCAAACTGCTAGCCAAACTGCTGCGGGAATACAGTAACAAGAATACGTCTTCAGAGAGAACAAATAATGTTTTTTAGTAGAAAGGCTGCTTTCATTCAAGTTAAGGACAAATGTTTGCCCGTAGTGGAGTGCACCTATAACTTTGCTTCAACAGTTCATGGTCGGTAAGGTGCACCTCTAAAACAAGCTTTCACGAGAGTGTGAAACGTGTAAAATTGTTCGCTTTCTTGTACCATCATTATATTATGCATTTTCCTTCAATATAGGTGACACACCTTCACAGTTATGAGCTACTTTGTGAGGTTCAGTTCAGCCCGGTAACTTTCACCATTTCACAGATGTACCCCTGTAATTTCACCGGTGATTTTTCACTCACAACCAACTACACTGACACTGAAACTTCTGCAAAACAAACCATTTAAATTATAGAGTTAAAACATCAATCAAAAATATGAAATCGGACACAGTGTTGCTGACCAAGTCCGGCAGAGAAGCCCCGTTTCGGTGCAAGAAACAAGGTTCAGAGACGCAAAGGTTGCTCTGGTGCTACCTTAACTCGAGGGAGCACCAAGCAAGGCCTTCGTGAGGCAATCCTATTAAGCACATTACAGAATACATGATAAGGTGTCCTCAAGCAGTTATAACCTCCTCACTAATGTAAGACATATGTCAAAGTACAGGCCACATTTCAGCATTGATGGCTTGCCAAGGTGAAACAATGAATCAGTTTGATTGGGAAAGGGACCTTACTCTCTTTCATTTTATAGCAATATGTCGTTAAGAGAGTACGGTGCAGATTGCGTTTTAACTTTACACACAAAGATATCATTACTTCAGCGACCCCAGAACCACTTCTCAGGAGCCTATAAATTTTGTTCCAGTGGTATAACAGGTGACGCGCTGCATAAAAATTCGTTCCCTGAAATTTTAGCTCTCACTAAAACACATGCAACAGGTTATTACAAACACTTTTAACAGATGACGGACTTCAAAAGATTTGTCTTGATTTAAGACCAACGTGTCGGCCAGCAAATGCTTCGAACTAGCATGGAATTCATAAGCAAACACGCTAATAACACAACACCAATGGGTTGTCCATATCCATTTTTTCATAGACATTATTGTTTCTAGGAAATGGTATTAAAGAATAAGGTGAATTTATTGTTTGGGATATGTTCCATAGTAAGGGTATTTCAGATTTTACCGTATTATAGAATAATTATTGCCATGCGAGGTCATGAATAATTTGTCATAGACAGCACACTTTTCATTATGTTCAACATAGCTTCTGCAATATGCAAGTGTGCATTGCACTAATAGACAAACATTAATTCCCTCTATAACAAATAGTAAAGAAGTGCCTATAGAGCCTCCACTACTACACAAAATGCTCAGTTACTGCCTTGCACCAGTACATTTACAAGAATAAGAAATAAGTTGATTATGTTACAGCAAGGAATTGTTTTACATTAGGCACACATTATTATGTTGCGTATAGTTCTTGATGAAGTTCAAGGGTAAGCAAAACTTGAGAGAAGAATACACCACATCATCAACATGCTGCATGTGCACGTGTGCTGTCCATCGCGCCGGATCTACCACAGAGCGTAGCAGGTTCACTGTTGCTGGTCTTTCGTTAATGACTTGGCACATGGCACCCTTCCATGCAGTGTGGCAACTGAAATATGCCAAAAAGGGACAGTTAATGAAGTCACTGCCACAGTTTGCAAGCTGTACATGGCAGTGAAGTATGTTATGCTGTAAGCTATGTGATACCTGCCACTGTTTATGTATGCTTTCAGTGAAGAATACACAGAATGATTAACAAGTATCTAAACGTCGTTTCAAGTAAAAAAAAACTGCAACACATTTTAGCAACACAGTGAATCTTATGCAATCAATTGTGACAAAACACAAGCTCAGAAGGTCACTACAGCTGTTGGCAACATTTTAGCGTCATGGATGTGCCATAAAAGACCCGTCATATACATACATAATAAGTTTGATTGATTGATTGATATGTGGGGTTTAACGTCCCAAAACCACTATATGATTATGAGAGACGCCGTAGTGGAGGGCTCCGGAAATTTTGACCACCTGGGGCTCTTTAATGTGCACCCAAATCTGAGCACGCGGGCCTACAACATTTCCGCCTCCATCGAAAATGCAGCCACCGCAGCCGGGATTTGAACCCGCGACCTGCGGGTCAGCAGCCGAGTACCTTAGCCACTAGACCACCATGGCGGGGCTACATAATAAGTTTGGCGAGAATAATGCTACGAACATTCTTTTTCTGATATATGTGGCAAGGCAACCCAAACTGTGATGAAAATTTCGTCTTGCAAAGGACCTAAAT
This sequence comes from Rhipicephalus microplus, assembly GCF_013339725.1. Lineage (NCBI taxonomy): Eukaryota > Metazoa > Arthropoda > Arachnida > Ixodida > Ixodidae > Rhipicephalus > Rhipicephalus microplus. Next base: position 47,890,826 of record NC_051175.1, on the reverse strand, counting down.
GGTTTTGCATAACCAGTAACAGGAGTTCGCGGGAAACGAGCTGACAGCCCATATGGAACTACATAAAGGCTCATTTTCTTTTATTCAATGCAAATTTTTCAACAAAAATATTATGACTGTCAATCATCTGTCATTTTTGCGTTAAGGTATGGAAGCTCTACTGAAGACAGAAATATTGTGAAATGAGCAGTTGTCAAAGGTTCCTTAATTTTTCAATCATTAATAAATTTAGGGCACTTAATTATAGAAAAGTTGAAAGACTTGACAACCTAAGCATACCTATTCCTAAATACCTAAAAAACTTTTAATCTCATACAGTAATCATCGATATTGAGAGCCCCAACTCAAGCAATATTCAAACAGAGCTCCGGGCAAGGAAAAATGCACTTACTTTCTGATGTCGGAATGATAGCTCAAGTGATAAAGTTAGGAAAAGTGGCGTGCCGAAACAGAGTCTGGCGTGCCGAAACAGAGTGCCGAAACAGACGAATACTGCTGTCTTGATAGGCAATCATTGCAGGAACAGGTACATGAGTTAGTAACTTGAACAATAATCACGCAATCATTATTAAAAGTACCACGATATATAGTTTGGCAATTCTTCCATAAACTGTTCATGCTGTTTTTCTCGCAAGGTACCATCTAGGCTGTTCTAAATGTCGACAACGCTTGGAAAAAAAATCATGTAAGAGAATTCACGAATGGCTGAAAAAGAACAACAAAAATTGGCCCCTTATCTGCGTGTAATCTGCAAATGTCGTCCAAAGATGATAGTCTAGCGTGTGGAGAGAGGGTACAAAACATTTCTTTGATGTTCTGCGTAAGAAAATCCGTGAATGTATTCTGGAGGCGCTGCGTTAGAGTGCCTTGAGCGTGCAGCGGAGGCGAACTAGTGCATAAAGCCACGTCACACGTGAGACATGAGCGCCATCTGGCCGTTTGTTTTTTGGAAAATGAAACGCGTGGCCCTGAGACAGGCGTGCGTGCCCGTCTCAAAGGTGATAAGGTGTATAACGCAAGGTGACGCGTAGGTGCCACCAGCGTGTCGTCTTTGCAAAGCGTTGGAAACCCTCGCTTCTTCGTGCGAGCGTTGCTTGGTCAGCGCAGCGTGATAAACGACACAGTCTCTAGAATTACTTATGTATGCCTTTTCTAGTAAAAGATGCACGTTCAAAATATGTACGTGTTGTTATGGTGCCTCAGATATCCGTAATAACATTTTTAATTTACAATCGCACAAGTATGAACGCGGAATCTTGAGCAGCATTGGTGGGTGCTGCAAATGGGGTCGGCCGGTCGTAGTATCGGCTGGTGCTGTTTTATATACCAAATTCACGTTAAGAATGGACAAACAGACAAATGGACAGACAGACAGACAGACAGACAGACAGACAGACAGACCAAAGTTTTTGCGTTGAAGGACCCCAAGAAGAATATGGTCTGTAATAAGTGGGTGTGATCGGTGCGCGGCACGCCTAGTGGAATGACTGAAAGAAATAGGAGTTTGAATGAAACTGTGGCCCTGCACAATCTTATGCAGTAAAGTGATACGTTGAAAGGTGCTTTGACGAGCCAGTGGCTCTAATACTAAAGCACATTCGTGAGATTAGAGAGAAAAATTGCGACCATATTAGCAGAAAAAGTACCTTATAACCTTTTTTTATGGCCCCAAGTTTATTTATGTCAAGTGCAGTGTATGGTGACCATACCACTGAGGCATACTCTAGTAATGATCTGATTAGAGATTGATTGATTTGGGGGGTTTAACGTCCCAAAACCACTTTGTACAGTCTCTTAGTAATTGATACTCATTTGCCACAGAGTGCTCCAGTCACAAGAGGACTCAAAAACATTAAGACCATCTTGATGCTGTTTGTTGAATACACCGGTGTAAAGCTCCCAGTCATCAGCATACAATCGAAGTTTCACTGATAAGTCACATACGACCTGTGTGACATCGCTAATGTAAACAATAAGCGATAAGGGCCCAAGGACTGAGCCTTGCAATACGCCGGTAGTAACCGTGGCTGATAACGACTGCGCATGACTGAAAGTAACAAATGAGGTCTTCAAATGTAACCAATTGATTGATTGATTGATTGATTGATTGATGTGTGGGGTTTAACGTCCCAAAACCACCATATGATTATGAGAGAGGTCGCATTGGAGAGCTCCGGACATTTCGACCACCTGGGATTCTTTAACGTGCACCCAAATTTGAGCACACGAGCCTACAGCAATTCCGCCTCCATCTGAAATATTGATTTCATGAATAATGCTTTTGAGGATATGGCAAACCAGCTGAAAAAAATTGAAACTGAAAATGCCGAATTGAAGGCAGCCAACAGCTCCCTCACGGATGAATGCGCGCTTCTAAGAAACAAAGTGACTGAGAATGAACTTAGGATCACTCAACTAGAACAGTACTCTAGAAATAGGAACATTGAGATTAAGGGTGTTCCCATGACACAAAACGAAAACCTGAAAAGCGTACTTGCAGCTATTGGAAATTCAGTAAATGAACCTGTTTCCGAAAGTGACATTGAGGCTTGCCACCGTGTACCAACACGGGACGCTTCACGACAAAATATTGTAGTGCAGTTTCATAGCCGCTCAAAACGAAATGCCTTGCTTGAAAAAACACGACAGAAACGTTTGACCACGGCCGACATCGGACACCAGGAACGCCATCCTATCTTCATAAACGAGCACCTGTGTCCCGCATTGAAAGTGCTTCTCGGAAAAACAATTTGCAAGAAAAACGACAAAAACTGGCGTTTCTGCTGGACGAAAGAGGGCAAAATCTTTGCAAGGAAAAATGAGTCGTCACGTGTCCTACGCGTCACGAAGCTCAGCGACCTTGATAAGATAGAGTAAGTCGAGTACGTACATACCGTTTCCGATATGAAATATGGAAAACCGAGTTTTGTCGGTCTCGGAAATTTGCAGGTTGTCACAAAACAAATATTCATTTTCTGCACTGCATATTAACACCCAGTCTGCTAGAAATAAAGAGGAAGAAATACAATGTTTGTTATCGCGCATGGATTTTCAGTTCGAGATCGTGATGTTTACCGAGACATGGTATCGCGATGCTACAGAAGTGATCAAAATTCCAGGATATACTTCTTTCTTCGTAAACCGCAGCTTTAAAAAAGGAGGCGGGGTCATGATGTTAGTGAAAAATGGCATGAATTGTGTTATTGTGGAAGAATTTTCAAGAGCCACTGCTGATTTTGAGGTTCTCACTGTCAAAAATGGTGCTAAAGTGTACAGCGTTATGTACCGTCCACCTCATGCGAGTGTGTCAAATTTCTTCACATTTTTAGATAGTTACCTTAGTTATTTTAATGATGATGCCAGCACTGTCATTCTAGGAGGTGACATAAACATAGACTGCTTGCAACAATCAACAAGTCATGATGAACTTTCTAGGATCTTGGACGCGAACAGTTATATTAATGCAATCAGTCTACCTACACGAATACAACCAACTTCTTCGACACTACTAGACGTCTTTATTACAAATATTTCACCCGAGCATCTTAGTTCTGGCGTCATCAGTTCTTCTGTGAGCGACCACCTACCCATTTATCTACTATCGGCGCAAACAAAACCCTCCACTGCGTCACGACACCCGTCCACTAAATCTTACAGACAGATAAACTCTTTCACGCTGAAAAACTTTCGCTCTCATTTGCGTGTAACAGATTGGGGCAAAGTATTAGAAGTTGATGAACCCGAGACAGCGTACAATGAGTTCATAAATGTTTTTAAGGCAGCGTATGAACAATGTTTTCCACGTAAATTAGCGAAACGAGCTCGGAAAGCCCGTAAGCCATGGGTCACCGGGGAACACCTCAAGAGCATGAAAGAAAAAGACAAACTGTATCAGATCTTTATGAAAACAAGAGCTTTAACAGATTTACACGCTTTTAAGCGCTTCAGGAACCAACTGAACAAACAGCTCCGAGAAGCGAAACAAATTTACTTAAGCAATCTTTTCACCCCAGAAGTCCTTAAAAAGCCACACCTTATGTGGAAACGATTGAACACTGTGCTACACGGTGACCCCCAAGAACAATCCACTTTATCAATTAATAGTAACGGCGAAGAATTAACGAATGCACGCTTGGCGAATTCCTTCAACGACTTTTCACATCACTTGTGAATAGTAAGCACGATCCGAATTGCATTCAATATTTAACAGCACCGATACAGAAAAGCGCATTCTTGTGTCCGACTACTGTGCATGAAATTATAACATCTGTTTTGTCACTAAAAAACAGTATGTGTACGGATGTTCATGACTTCCAAATCAGACCTATAAAATTTGTAATCGATATTATCGCACCAATTCTGGAACATGTTATTAACCTCATGTTTTCTGTTGGCACATTTCCCAAACAACTACAGATGTCAAAGGTAACTGTAATATTCAAGGGTGGTGACATCAACAATTTCTCCAATTACAGGCCAATTTCAATTATTCCAGTCTTTTCTAAATGCATTGAGAAATTGATATATAAACGCATGTCCAGTTTTTCAACGAAGCATAGCATTATTACGCCTTGCCAGTTTGGCTTCCGGAAGGGATGCTCCACTGAGATGGCTCTATTGCGCCAAAAGGAGCTTATCTTACAATCTTTCGAAGATCATCTCTGTACACTAGGCATATTCATTGACTACTCAAAAGCATTTGACTCAATTAACCACGATTCCTTGTTTGAGAAACTGCAGCATTATGGCTTTAGAGGCACTTTCTTAAAACTTATAATTTCTTACTTTAAACATCGCCACCAGCAAGTCACTATTAATGGTTTTGTATCCGAATTCAAACCAATTAAGGCTGGTGTACCTCAGGGTAGCATTTTGGGCCCATTGCTCTTTAATTTATATGTGAATGATATAGTAAATATTTGTGCTAATACTAAATTTATCATTTACGCAGATGATACAAGTGTTTTTATTACAGGACGTGACCCTTCAAACCTCATTGAAAAAGGCAACGTCGTCCTAAATAAAATTCACACTTGGAGTATCGCCAACTCTTTGAACCTAAACGCGGCTAAAACGAAAGCTGTTATATTTCGGCCTCAAAACAAAACACTGGGCATCACAAACAGTCTAAAGTTAGGTACATCAACTATAGAATTATCACGCGTTGCTAAAAGCCTGGGAGTCATTTTTGAAGAGCATATGACGTGGACAGATCAAGTGAATGCCACCTTAAATAAACTTTCAAAAACTGTAGGTATATTGTCAAAGTTTCGTTACGTCCTGCCTCAAAACATAAAATTGTTAATTTATAAATCACTATTTTTGTCTAACTTATCTTATTGTCACTTAGTCTGGGGCACGACCACCAAAACCAACGTTCAGAAATTACACAAACTTCAAAAGAAAGCCATTCGTAACATCGTTAGTGCCGCATACGATGCCCACACGGAACCGATTTTCAAGGCTCTGCACTTATTCCCAGTACATGAGCTATATCACACAATTTTAAACAATCGCTATAAGTCGGCTATAAAAAATAACGACACATTTTTCACAGAATTGTCGGCGCTAACTCGCGCTGAACATGTGCGAATTTTGAGGACTCGTGAAGTCTGGAGATTACCAAGACCACGAACCAATTACGCAACACAGATGTTGAAATATCAGCTACCGCTACTACTTAACATATCCGAAAAACATAAGTAACACTTCCGCGTACTCAATTCGCATGTGTATGATGATAAAATGTACCTGTGAATCTCTCTCTCCCCCTTCATTTTGAACGAGTGCATCTCTGTATACTGTACCAGTGCCTTTTTTTTTTTTTCTTTTCTCTTTATTGTGTACATTTTTCAGTTCCACTAGCTCGCTTATGTTGTTGCAATGAAGATAACTGTTATGTGCCCGTTTTTGCCTTTGTACGCCACGTTTGCCAAGCCCGGGGGTACGGACCCTGTCAAGCCTCATCTATGGCTTTTTGTCCGTACCCACCAAGCTCCACTGAATGTCTTTGAAGCTGAAATAAATCATGATTGATTGATTGATTGATTGATTGATTGATTGATTGATTGAAAATACAGCCGTCGCAGCCGGGATTGAATCCCGCGACCATTGGGTCAGCAGCCGAGTACCTTAGCCACGAGACCACCGTGGCGGGCTCAAATGTAACCAATCCAGCTAAGTATTTCATTGTCAGTAATGATTTTCTTGGGCCTAATAACTTTTCTGTGGCACGCCATATCGATTATTTTACTATACTTTATGAGTTCGACATAAACCTGACCTTGCTTATTCGGGGTCGATCCGATGCCGTGAATAAATTCAATGAGTTAAGTAGTTGTAGAAAAGTCAGAGCGGAAACCATTCTGCTTCTGTGAGAGTATGTTATTGTCAGATATGTACCAATTCGTGAACCAATCATGAAAAAGACTGGCTACCGTACCGTATCTCACTATTGCCTAACGATCTTGAGGGGCAAATCATTATTCAAATATCACTTCACGACGGATGCTAAAGCAATATTTTCTTAGCTGTATAGTTATATGTGAATAATTGTATTACGTATATGTGTGTTTGTTTTTTCTTGCTTCTTTCTTAGGTGTATGGAACATCTTTTATTTCAATTGTTTGTGAAATTCATCTTATATGCTCTTATGTACCTGGAAATCTGTATGGTTTCCCCATGCTACATATTTTTTTACAATTGTGTTCGGCGAGTTGTACGCTGTTCGCAAAAAAGCATGTCTTCCATGTAAAAAAAGAAATTTTTGTTTTGCTTTGAATTCGCAGAACGCGTGTCGGTGTTTCATTTGTTTGTTCTTTTTATAGATAATCTGTATAACGATGCATTGCGGTTGTTTGGTGTGTGTGTGTGTGTTGCCTGCTGCCAAATTCTGTAGGGGCAAGGGCCTTTGTCAAGCTGCTATGATAGCGGCTTTCTTACTTCTGTCCTAGCATTTGTTTCAAACGAAAGCTGAAAATAAAGAATGTGAATAATATGCTTATGAATTATGTGCTCTAGGAGCTTAAAACAGGTGCACATTAAAGAATAGGCCCGCAGATGGAAATGAGCTGCTTATTACTAGATTTAAACGCCGAAATGACATTGGCGGTTTTCCAAACACCCATCACAGTAGATGTCTCTAACGATTTACGAATACTATGGCTGAATAACGAGCGTTACAGTCCGCCTAATGTTTAAAGAACATATTTTGTACACCGTACTATCTGGCACCTTTATTATTGTTGATGCTCAAAAAAAGTTACAACTACCGGTGCAATTAATTTCAAGTCCACTGCATGGTGAAAGAAAAGGCTGACACTGCTGTTTTCTTGTGTACAGCCCAAAATTAACGGATAAGCACGACACATTGAATTCGATGAATAGGTGGCGCAGTAAGGTAATATGTACAACGACCAAATTCTGCTGCGACCCACCTTTTTCAAAGTTCATCACGTGAGCCTTCAGTCTCACGTGACACAAATGGTACATTTCCTGCATGCTCAGAACACTACTTTTCAATAACAACTAGATCGGAGCCCTCTATTTCTATTACTAATATACGCAATTACAGTGTTTCGGGGCATTTTTCACAACTACTTACGCCAAAAATTACTATGCTGTACAACTTTTCTATATAAACATGTCCCTTCAGGTAAATAGTTAAACGTTAACTAATAATTTTTTGTTATTTACTCATTCAAACATTATTTTATGTGGGAAGAAGGTTGTCCTCTTTTTTCAAGAGTGAGTCGTTTAAGACAACAGGAGCCCAACAGAAAAAAACTGTGCTGATTGTGATTTAAAAGTTAGCTTGATGATTCATTTTAGAATAGCTTTAATCATCACAGTGACCCTTGTGCATTTAGCTATTATACCTCACAAAATAGTAAAGAATATGAAAGTTGACATAACTTCATTTTTGAAAGAGGTTATGGTTGAAAGAAAGGCACAAAATTTACCCTGGAAAGAGGGTGAAGCCAATTATCTCATCTACCTATTAGCGTCTTCTTCTTGTCAGCTCCCTGTAAACGTGCCCTGATACCGTATGCTTCTTTAACTAGTGAAACCTTAGCAGACATGTTCTGCTCCTTTGATGTACACGTGTCACATGTACAGTGAAAAATTGAAAAGTGTGCTCGTATACACGAAGGACATGCTTCCTGAAGACAAGTTCACTGATGTCATGCACAATATTGTCTGTGCGGACTGTGACCGTGTTTACATCAGCGAGACAGGCAATTTTCAAAGGCGCCAGAGAGAATGCTTTACAGATGTGTGTGTCAGAACATAAAGAAAACGAAAAAAAACGCATATTTTTGACCAGAAGAAAAAGTAACCGAAATGTATTTATTATATTGTGCCAGACGGAAATCGAAATTTTTTCCATTGTTTTCGATTTACTGGTATGACTGCACTGAAGCATACTTTTTGAAGTGCATCAATAGAGGAGAGAAAAAAAGAAATCAGGCACTACTTGAGAAGCCCGTTGGCCGGAAAGGGCTTTGTGCCAATACTTTTTATGCTTTGAATTGTCTAGAAAGGCTGTCCGGCAGTATCCATCTTCCACCATTTTTTTCATTTTGTAAGGAAACATCTTCTTTCTATTCACCATTGATTCTTGGCTTCTTTATTTCATTTTTTCTCGGTTCAAAGGAACATGCCAAGAGGCATAGCTTTCATAGTGTGCCGTGAAAAGCCGCTTTTGTGGTTCTGCTTCCACAACTTCGCTGAAATTTGGAAGGGTTAATTTGTTTCAAGAAATACTATAAAACTCTTTAAAATTGAGGGGTTCTCTTAAAAATGTTCGTGTGAGAAAGTCAACACACAGGCGTGTTCAAAGTGGAAAACCATTAAAACTTTCGTGCTTGCACTTTTACACTGCGGAATCATCCAGTGGCTAGTGTTCACTGCTTTCTGCAAATTTTCACAGAAGGCTGTTACCGCAGTCTATAGGTTAATCACCCCGACCACTTTTTTTAAGCCGTTCCATCCTTCTTTCTAGTTGTATTCGATACTTTCACTCATACCTCACTGTTTCAATTATTTTCTCATAAACTACTTGTCATTTTCTTTCCATTCTGTTTCTTCTCTGTTCTTGTTTTTACTTCCAACACGTGCTGGTTCTTGATAACTACGAGATTCGCTCTCACCGGGTAAGTTGGCTTCACTGCTGTACTTTCATAGATGCATCTCCAAAACTTCGCTCACAGCAGAGCACTGAATGATCATAGTTTCCTAATTATCAGAAGACTGGCCCTTGCTGTTACCCTCTCTAGAACATTGGTTTCTTTCTTTCCTAAACCATGTGAACAATTGACCCTTATATGAAGCTAGCAGTAACAGATCACCTTCCAATGTTATTGACTCCATCGTGCTAGGTCCTAGCACGATGAGACCTAGAATCTAGCACAGGTCCTAGAACCTGTGCTAGGTCCTTGCTTGCACATCTGTACACGAGTGTTTTTTGCAAGTACGACGTTTCGTTACCAACGTTTTACAGCTAGTCCAAATGAGACACACAAACATTTCGCTGGATGATACTGCAAGTATGACAGCGTATCAAAGAGATCGACTACCCGGATTGAGGACTGCGTCGGGCGACCACGGTGGAAACGTCCAGCGTCATTCGCAGTGACGCCAAAAGGAAGTGTACAACATTCTGCCCGACAAAACCCGCTCTACAAAGCGTGTTGCTTTGGACGTGGCGGAAAGTTCTGCGTTGCAAAGCTCTCAGGTAAAGCTCTGCGGTGCACATTTCTTATTACCTGAAAGGTCTCCCTAAGGGTAGAGAAAGAATGGTGGCATTATCCTCGATGGCCAAGGGGGTCAGGTTTGTGGGCTTCAAGGCGTTTCTGCCTGTCTTCGAAGACAAAAGGCGTAAAATTTGCACCATTTTTGTGCTTTAATTACCTCAGTGAGGATGCTGTGCACCCCTAATGTGAGGAGATTCTCTGTGCTAGTGCTAACAGGAATTCCCAGGAAGCATTTTATGCTTTTTTATCACTGCATTATTTTCGGATTCATCTGAGCGGGACCATTTCGGCCCCGATGGAATGTAGTTTATGTGGCTCATAAGGAACGCATGATACAGCTTCAGGAGATTGCTCTCATATTGAGGCCGCCTCGGCGATTTGAGTGAAGAATTTGAGCACCTTCTCTATTTGTGTCTTCACATGGACCACAGTTTGAAAGTTAAGGTGCAGGCCTTATTTCTGTTACCATAAATTACACCAATTAACTTACACTGGCTTATGAAAATCCGCACATGCCGACAGTTTGTGAGGCGCAAACATCTTGGAAAAACACACCGCGTTGGTAGAGGCAGGCATGGCGCTGTTACACCTGACAGTCCAGACCGAGCGTCAATGCCTCTGCAAAGGCAATTTGTGTCGAGGCCAGTGAGCGAGCCCGCCCGACGCCATTAACTCAACGACGCCCTTTAGCCCGGCGGCGCCAGTCTGTCTTACGCAACGCACGGTGAGCTCCCTCAACCCCCGGGCCCGATAGGAGCCCGACGATAATATCGACGTCGTCCAGTCTGGCGAGTCTTACGCAGCACGTGGCAATATCACTCGTCCTTGGGTGCAACGCAGCGCAGAGGCTCCGGATTAGAGGATCATGACGTCAACCAGCAGCAGGTCCCGATTCGAGGAAGCTGACGCCACCAGGGTGGTTCTGATTGGAGGTTGGTGACTTAAGAGATCACCGGGGCCTGTAAAAAAAACCAAGCGGTGCATCACCGGGCAGCCGACAAATGCGTCAGAGAGAAGACATCTCGGCTCTTCGAGTACCTAAGCTGTCGGCCCCAGTGCCAGATATGTAACGCCTCTATTTCTATGCTGTACATAAACCTTACCTTAACTCCCCGTCGTCTTGTCCGCTCGCCTATCAGCTCTGCGCAGAAGCAGTCGCGTGCTGAGAAACGACCTTGTGAACAACCTTGGCAGCCCGTGACGTCGGTGCACTACGCAACAGTGTCGGCGGCGGTGCGAGTCGTAACAGCGCCTACGCCTATGTGCTGCTTTGTGTGCTCAGCTGCACACGTGGCTGCATCAAGCCGGCAACGTCAGCGTAGGAGGTGCAAAGAAATCGTGAGCCAGTGTTCCACAACTTCTGCACATTTTGAAACAAATGACAGGGTTCAGAGGTCGCCAATGCTGCACCGCTGAAACAAACGGCAAGGTGCAGCACCTCGTGAACTTGTTCATGTGATGTGGGCAAATCAAACGGACCTGTATTTAATAGTGCCAAGGAGCTCGTCACCCTTTGCGAAAATTTTCGTTTAGAGCAATGATTCAACGCGTGAAACAAGTGGTTGGAAAAAATACACCATTTCACGCCTCTAACCAGGTAATGTAACAATCATAGGCGGTAACATACGCAAAAAGCAAAGCTATTGCACCACAATGTATGAAGCTCGGCAAAAAATTGTGGGACCAGACTAAAACGATTTCTAGACAAGTGCAGTTTCTTAGACTCATTTCATTTCATTTCATTTATTTATACTGTTAGCCCAGAAGTGGGCCGTTACAGGGTGGAAGTACAAACAATTATTTGCAAAAAAGAAGTACCGTACAGGTCTCGAGATAATTTCTCAGTATTATTGTGACCAGCAACTCGAAGTTATACATAACATACATAAATGGAACACACATGCGATGCAATACATACGCGCACAATTTCGTGATATTTACTGAGGTTGCCACAGAAGTATGTGACTCACCAGGAACCAAAACATTATGATTCATAGTAAAGCAGACTTCACAAAAGCCCTGGTAATTGATGTTTGATTTATCCTAATGAAAACACTTTCACGCAGTGAGGTTATGATGCTCTCAGCCGTGTAATGAGCCTGAATTAGAAAAAAACATAGAAAATTTAAAGTGTATATAAGTGGTATAATCAATTAAAATGCATGCAATTTTCATAGATACCGCTCAGCATAAATTTGAGCCATAAAACGTTGTAGTACAATCTTGTCCTAGGTGGTTCAATGCAGAGCTAACTGTGCTAAAGCACTGGCTAACCTCCCTGTACTTCCTCTTTCAATCCTCCTCCTCCTCCTCCTAACGGTGCTAAAGTTGTGTTCAAAGTTTTCCATAAAACTATAAAGCCTGTTCCGTTGTTTCCTTTTTTAATCTGTCTCAAGTACACTTCATTCATTTTAAACCGGTCACTTAAGAAACTGCACTAGTTGCCAATTCTTCCGCACTAGAATAAATTCTAAGCATTTTTTTTTTTTGAAAACCAGCAACACTCTGAGAGTTCCTTTCTTTCTACCCACCCAGTTCATGTCTTGTCTTTTCCGATGCCTTTCTTAGATGCATCTTTCTTGCGTAGAAAGGCATATATCATTGTATTTCTGTATAAAATTTTTGTATTTGTCTACATCTTTGTTGATCTACTTCTTTTTAATAGTATTTACCATTTTTACAGGCAGTATTGCGCATAATATAACGCCGCTATATTATGCACTTACAAATGGTTTCATACAGGCATATTGTGTATGTTACAAGTTTTAAATTTCTGAAGGCAGATACCACTGTTCATTTACATTCCCCATCTCATTAAGCACTCAAAACTTCATATCACATTTAAAATCACAGTTGGAGTTGGTTCTAGTTACTGCTTGAACAGCTGTCTACATTTGCAAAGTGCAGGCGAGTTGCAAAAGCAGCTTAGCACAGAAGTTTGTTATCATACAACAGCACTATTCAAGTTATGGTTTTAACACAGCATGGTGCGCTGTTCTTCATTTTTGTCTTTATGCAGGGCTCCAGTACAACGAAAGATGACAGAATATGAAATGGAGGAGAACCTCAACCAGATCTAGAAAAAAAAGAACATTTGAAGAGAAAGCGGGAACCTGCACAAAAATTGCACGAACAGTTCCGGAATTGCAGAGGCCAGTGATTTATGAATGAGCGGCACCATGGACAGGACCAGCATTAGAAAATGCCTTTGCAAGGCTAAAGAGCATGCCTGTGCCAGTATGAAAGCAGTTGGCAGTGGCACCTACAAAAAATGTGAAAAACAACAACACTGTACTTCCACACACACACACACACACACACACACACACACACACACACACACACACACACACACACACACACACACACACGCACCCACACACACATACACACACACACGCACGCACGCACGAACGCACGCACTCACGCACACACACACAAAGCAATACCAATCGCATAAAAAAGCCAGGTTTACTGGAAGAAAAATTGGTGGCGGAAATTTCGTAAGTCGCGGTTGGTTCACGTAAGCACAATGTGTTTGAACATTCATATGCTAAACGTTCCTAATGATTCATAGAGCACAGATTAGTTCTCTGAAAGAAAAAATTGGTACATTAAATGGCCCTTTTCTTTCTGCTAGACACAATAGTATTGAGATCCAACCGACAATCACGCCAAGGAATATATAGGAGATATTATATAAAGTAATTGTAATATAACTATTTCCTTTATTGCAAACAGCATGGGTTTAAATCTGGTTTGTCAACTGTTACCCAACTATATGAAATAACTCATGACTTAATTAGTACACTAAGTACTAATTGTCAAACCGATGCTATATTTCCAGATTTGTCAAAGGTGTTCGACGTCGCGTCCCATCGCGATCTCATTACGAAACTTCTCTCAATTGGCGTTGAACGAAAAGTAGTCGCATGGAGAGTATGTTACTTAAGATCTCAATAAGTAAAACCCAGTGTGTCGCCATTAATGACTGTATCTCTGAAGAGTTGGATGTGTACTCTGGAGTCCCGCAGGACGCTGTACAGGGCGCTCAAACTTTTGAGTGTATATAAATGATATTTATCTTACTGTTGAACCCCCTATCCATAATAAATTATTAGCGGACGACTGCGTGGTATAAACAGCTATTAAAATACGAGAGGTCCAAATTAAATTAAACAATGCCTTGTACTCAACTGAGACATGGTCTACAAAGTGGGGTTTAAGAAAAATGGTACTAAGACAACTTCTATTACATTCAGCAACAAAAAGAGGCCTCTCGGCTTTACTCATTATTTAGGCAATGCTACAATCAACAGATCCGATAAGGTTAAATATTTAGGCGTCAAACTTACAAGCAAGCTCAGTTGGGAAGCAAACATTGATAACATTTGTCAGGGTGCACTTAAGAAATTGGCATTTTTGAAACAAAAGGTTGCGCAGTACTCCTCCTGCTGTAAAATTAAACGCCTCTAAGGCACTAGTACGACCTAATTTGGAGTATGCAGATGTTATTTGGAGCCTTCACCAAAAATACCTAATAAGCAAAATTGAAAGAGTACAAAACTTATCTTCGCGCTTCATTTATACCGTTTATTAGCGTAACGTGAGTGTAACCGCTTTACGTAATAGAGTAAACCCTCAAACACTCGAGCAGCTTAGGGTCATATCTAGATTAAAATTACTCTATCAGCTTTACTACGTCACTTCAATATGTCGCGGAAACACTACATCCAAGAGCCTTTCAAACGATCAGCGAGAATTCATCACAGTAAGACTATTAGGTAACCGATTAGCCACATTATTTGCATAAGTTTTCTTTGTTTCCTCGAGAAATTTCTTATTGGAATATGTTACGTGAAGAGACGGTCAACTCTGGGTCTTTACAGGTGTTTTTTCAGCGTATTTGTAAACAATCTTTGGTTAAAAAGTCGTTTCAAAATTGGAAGACATTATCATTGTGCTTTTTTACCGTATGCATACCGTATCGTATGCTTACACGCGATTGTGTAAGCATATTTACGCCTTTTCTTATGCGTGTTCTACGTTTTCAAATTACGTCAAGCAATACTGATGTATTGTCAAGCTGTATGTCGAATTTCTGTCAATGTATTTTTTGTTTTAACTCCTGCATGGGCCCGAGAAGGGTCTGCAGTAACTGTAAATAAAAAAATAATGGGGAAGAAAGAAAAGTGGACAAAAAGATAACTCGCTGTGCGCAGGGACCGAATCCATGACCTTCCGGTAGTGCGTCCGATAATCTACAAACTGAGCTACCACGGCGGCGATCACCTTGTTCCCTTCAAGGGTTGCATTACATGTGGCAACGTCAGTCAGCACCACCTGTTGCCATGAAGGCAAATGTGGGACACTTTTTATCGGCCTGTTTGGTGTCACACAGTACGTGATCTAAATGCAAGCTAGCAGCTGACCAATAATCTCTCGTTTATTACCTGAAGGCGTCAAGTCTGCCAGAGCAAGATCCTCGCTGTGAATGAAGGAAAGAAGTGTACTATAATCGTCAAATGAAACCCAAACGGCGGCACCCCTTTGCGATAGTGTAGTGCATGCCGTCCGGTCACCACTTTTGAGAGGCTCCCACCACCTGTTCGGCAGCTCTGCGCAAATATGCGTGCCCCACCTATTGATAAGTGGACGGCACGAGCTGTACCATCGCGAAGGCTTGCCGCTGTTCGGGTTTAATTTGACGCTGATTGTACATTTAAGGGATGACTGACGTTCCCACGTTCAATGCACATATAAACCTCATGAAGTGGACGGGGAGGTGGTCGCCATGTAGGCACGTAGCCACAAATTGTTTTTGGGGTGAAGCTCCTTAAGACATTGGCCTGTCTATTCATCATTCTTTTCGTCATTCTTTTCTCATTCTTTTTTTCATTCTATTCGTAAGACAACTGAAGAAATGTCGCCAGGTGCTCTAAAGGGTTTTTAGCAGTGTGGTCTTGGCCTGAAGTTCACTTCGGATTAATTAAAGAACCAATTTATCCAATTTAAGATCTTAAGCTACAGTTCATGCCCACGCACGTGTGTTGGCGCTACACCCGTAGGTTTGCGAAACCTGTGCTGATCTCTAAATCGGGCTCAACAAAACTTGTTAAATAAGCCATTGCACTCTATTGTTATAGCTCTACATTGGTAAAATTTGGCACTCATTTAGCTGAAAAATGTTTTCCTGGGCAGGTCGAAAAACTGAGAAAAGCAGGCTTCCCACGCGACGTTTCGTTAATGGTCTGCGAAAAGCTGATAAAAAATAAAAAGATGCCCTGGTATTGGATGCAACTTGGCGCAGAATAAGAAATTTGCTGTAATTTCGTATGTTCACGGTTTTTCCAACCGCCTAAAAAAGCTGGTATCAAGATATGATGTCCGAGTGATTATTTTTGCCAGGAACAAGTTACCCACTTTATGTGCCAAATTAGATAGACGAGTCGCGAATCAGATATATGACCAGCAACATGCGTGCAACGTTAATCATAGTCATAATTATGTATCATGCATCTCTGGTGTTGTCTACTGCATACCCTAGCCATGCACTCGTGTA
Source organism: Rhipicephalus microplus (assembly GCF_013339725.1). Taxonomy (NCBI): domain Eukaryota; kingdom Metazoa; phylum Arthropoda; class Arachnida; order Ixodida; family Ixodidae; genus Rhipicephalus; species Rhipicephalus microplus. The sequence goes on along the minus strand of NC_051175.1, from coordinate 47,874,508 downwards.
TACGTGGTTCAGACAGGTCGCTGTCTAAATTTTAGACTTCGTGAACAGTTTGATTCTCTGAGAGGCCCCTCCGGCCTTCATTTAGCAGCCCACTGTCGGGAATGCGGCGGCCTTCCGCTCTTTGATGATACTTATCTGTTGTTACGGCATAAAAAGTGGACATGTCGGCATGTCGGTTAGTGGGCATGTCTGCTGGCCTCGCGTCGACATCATGTCAAATCCGTTTATTTTCTTTATGTAGCTTCTCGTCTTGGAATCGACGGCGATGGTCCGAGAGACGCATTGCACAATCGTCCTCGCTGAACCCTTGGAAAATTTTGAAGACTGCGCAGGATAACCAGTGCACTACAAGTGGTGCTGGGAAGGATGGAAAGTGTCACGTGCGGCTACATCGACGTCACCGGACGGAGATATAAATTCAGGGCATCCATCGAGCTTCTTCAGTGGGCATGTCGGCTGGCCTCGCGTCGAAAACATGTCAAATTCGTTTATTTTCTTCATGCAGGTTAGTGATGATGTTTCATCTGTCAAATGTGACGACACTTTCTTTGTCCAGCTGACATGCCCATGTAGCTTAAGCAGAATCTGTTCTTGTGTACGCGAAATGCGTCTCTCTTTGCTTTTGTTGTGTGGTGACGTCGAGCCGAATCCCAGCCCTGACGTTCAAAAGTTGCTTGCTGAGCTTTTGGAGTGTCAGAAAAGCATTCGAGAAAGGCTGGATGGCATTAAGCTGAAGTTAAAAAAAAGAAGTTGCTACGGCTGTAAATGAGGTGAAAACAATGACGTATAAGTTGGCAAAAAGGGTCGTAAACTTGGAAAGCAAGCTAGCTGATCTTGAAGATTGAAACAGGCGGAACAACTAGGTTGTCTTCGGTACACCAAAAACAACTAGTGAAAGTTTCGATGAACTCAGTGAAAGTGTTTTCAAGGGTGTGTTTACCGATACCCTGGAAATATAATTGTCGTCTGCGGAAAGAATTCACAGAAGTGGGCGCAAACAACGACGTAACCCTCGCCCTATAATTCTAAAGCTTATTGATTACCGTGACAAGGTTGCTGTGCTTAAAAATTGCTTCAAACTAAAGGGTACAGGTTTCTCGATTTCTGAGGGCTTCTCGGAAGCTACACGATATAAAAGAAGAAAACTTTAGGAAAGCACGGCAGAAAATTGAAGGGCAGGCGAAAAGGTGAAATTAATCTATGACATAAACCGAGTTAACGGTGTTCTGTTTGTTTGGGATGCAGACCGCAACGAACGAGTGCCACTTCCAGGCAATGTCGTTAACGAATCTCAGCAGTGAACCGAAGCACAATCAGGAAATTCACTTCGCTGCATTCAGTTTAACGCCCGCGGCATCATTAATAAACTTGATGACCTGGAAAGTATCACAATAGCGCATGCACCCCATCTGATTGTAATAACAAAAACCTGGCTACATTCAGATAATAAGGACGACGAAATAGTGCCCCCAGGATATGGCATTTATAGGAAAGACAGACCGTCTCGTGGTGGTGGTGTGGCCATCCTGTTTAAAAACTACCTCAATGTGACTAGGCTTTCCGATAGAGGAGGTATTGAAGGCGTCATTATGAAAGTACACCTCGAGGAAATGAACCTGGTTGTGGGTGCATTTTACCGCCCTCCGTATGTCGAGAAGGCGTTTTTTGATGGTAATAATGATTTTCTTTGTCCTTGCAACACAAGCACTTGTAATATATTGTTAGCTGGCGAATTTAATATTCCTCAAGTTGATTGGGACGCCGACTTCCCGGAACCGCTTTCTAGTGCTGCTGAGCCCTTTGTCGACATTGTTCTTTTTCATGATTTAAAACAGTTAGTAAAACAACCCACCCGTGTTCAAAGTAACGCACAATCTATTTTAGATCTTTTTTTATAAGTTACGGAATACTTCGTCGAAATCCTGCTTTGTGCGTCAATGACATTGTATCCTACCATCGATTGTTATTATTAGGCATTCCACTCCACGTAAGGAAAGAAGTGAAGGAAAAACGCGTAGTGCCAAATTTCACTCGTGCTGATGGCGTCGCCGTTCTTAACCTGTTAGATATATCGTTTTCTGATTTCGATGATATTGTCACATTGAATATGCAGCACCAAGAGAACAACGAAGAACACGCGCAACGGGAGAAGAAGACGAGTGTCACAGGTCCCGTTAATTAGGGAGGCGATCGCCGGGCTAATTCCAAGGGCCGAAGTATCGGCCCCCCGAACCGCACCACGAAAGCATGGAAAATTTAAAAGTCGTCCTTTTTGGCGCGCCAGCGGACGCCGGCTGTGGCCCGAAGAACAAGTCAGAGCCGAGAGTTGATAACCGAAACAAAATTATATTCTCAATAATGGCAGATCAAAAAAAACAATTCACAAGTTTGTACACTCCACAATAGTTGCATACAATATGTCACTAATCAAACAACGTACTACGCAGTACAACCAGCCACACTCGAAACAACGGACACAGACAACAATACGCACTACAATGCAGTCGCATGCAGTGAACAACCAAGACACTTTAAGACTAAAGAGATAGAAAACCTATTCAGTGCAATGTTCTTGGAACAAAAGTCTGGATGATACTCTTCCGAGAATCACTCACTCAAAGTCCAGCGTTGTTGTCGTTCCGCTGCCCCCGAAGTTTCTCTTCCAGGAAACCTCGCCAAAGTTTCTTTTTGAGCGCCCTTTTTTGAGCGCTCGGTTTGTGACACTGCCCCCCACTTTAAGAATATTATCTCATAATATTCAAAACCACACAAACGAGCGCGAACAGTCCCCACACTCTCAAAGACTGTAACCTAGTCCATCGCTCGTGACACGTCACATTCACAATATATCACTCAATTCGATTGTACAATGTAATTCAATCTCACAACACATGAAATATAACCACAGGTACATGAGTACAACACTCTATCACATATTCCAGACAATACAACTGTACAAAGTTCTGCCTTTACAACAATTATACAATTCTATACATCATATCACCGTAACAAACATTTTGACTCGCTCGACATACAGTTGTGACACAGGGTAACAAGAACAATAACACAACATATGGCACTGAGCCCTGCCAAACACATTCCGATTCTACCTAGGCACCTATCCTGTGTACCTTGAGCGGCGCTTGCGCCCTTTCTTGCAGTGCTTGCTCGACCTCTTTTTGTTTTTCCTCGTTCTATTCCGGCGAGCCCTTACCAACGACGGTATCTGAGGCGGCGTCTCATCCATCGCTCTCCCTTTTGACACCGTTAACGGGTCGTAACGTTCAACCGATCCTGTCCTGTTATTCACCCGCTTGTTCATGTCACGACATTAGGCCTGGCTGGCCGACTCCATCACCTTCACACTGCCGGTCGGTTGAGGTCGTGCCGACTTAAGTCCCGCTGCCCAGCACGTGTACTCATTCAACACGATCATCTTCACATTCACTGTATCTTGCACCGCGGCTTCACCTTGGACTCGAGTGAGATCCGTCACGGGATGCTCCTCCACTGTATCTCTCGGTCGATGGGTGGGCGAGGGCTCTATCTTAGGGTCATCTCCCAATCGTTCTGGTTCGTTCGGCCCTCGCGCCCCGTCGATGTTTCCGATGACGAGGTCATACAGGGGGGTCGTCATGCATAGAGCGGTAACCTTCCCGCTGAAGTACGGGGTTTCGACCTCAATTTCTGCTTCAGGAAGCATCCGAACCGTACTGTCAATTAGGCAAACCGGTTTCGTTTTGCCTGTTAAATCATTTTCCCGCACCGAATTTCTTCGCACGATAACAGTGGAGCTACCGGTATCTCTTAGCACCGTAGCCTTTTTGCCCGCAACTTTTCCAGGCAGCGTTGGCATTCCCTTCGTAACACCGGTTGGCTCTTTTGTCATTACAGCACCCACAATATGAAGTTTCTCCACACTTTTCAACTCTACGAATCCGTCAGTGACGGCATTATCATCGGATTTCAGTGCTGCTAGCACACAGGATACCTGGTGAGTTTGACTCGCTCCGTTTCGACATGCGTCTGCTTTGTGCCCAGTCTGACGACACTTGAAACATTTTACTACCGTAGGGCTCGTAAAGTTAGTACGACAGCTGTTCGCGCGAGGACCCACTCTGTTATACAGAAAACATCACGGAATGCTCTCTGGTGCACGCTTCTTTTCTTCGGGAGCGTTTTCTTTGAATCTTCAAGACACTCCTTCTTGACCTTGGCCAAATTAGTGCCACCTTGCGCTTCCAAGAATTGATCAGCTAATTCAAGCATGTCTTCAAGTGACTTAGCTCTCCTCTCTTTCAAGTACAGCGGCAGGCTTGGGTGGCAACTAGTAAGAAATTGTTCTCTAATCAGGAGCTCTTTAAGCTCATCGTACTCCTGCGCTGTCCCCGAAAGTTCAATCCATCTGTCGAAATAATCGCAAAGCCGGGCGGCATACTGCGTAGCCGTCTTACCATCAGCTGGCTTTCCTGTCCGAAGTCTGTCGCGGAATCCTTCCACAGTAAATCTAAGTCGCTTCAGCACAGCAGTTTTCAGCTTTGCATAGTTGGCCGCATCGGTCGGCGTCAGCCTACCGTACACACTGAGCGCTTCACCACTCAAGCAAGTACTCAAAGCAGTTGCCCATTGATGTTCCAACCAATTCTGGCTCCTTGCAATCGTCTCATATCTGTGAAGGTACACGTCAAGGTCATCTTTCCTTTCCTCAAACGCTACGAGCAGCTTGCTTGGGTTCAAGCGGAAGCCGTGGTCCTCCCGTTCGCTGCTTTCAACTCTAGCTTGGACCAGAGTTTCACTTCGCTGTTGCAAACGGAGCCGCTCGAGTTCTATCTCGTGCTGTCGCTGCCGTTCCCTTTCCTCTCTTTCTTCTTTCGCCCTCTCAGCTGCCAATCTTTCTCTCTCCAGCTCCAACTTCAATTGCTGGTCTCTTTCTTCTTTCGCCCTTTCGGCTGCCAACTTTTCTCTCTCCACCGCCTCTTTCTCCTTCTGGCTTACCCACTGCCGTAGTTCAGCGCCAGAAAGACCCATCTTCTTACCAAGAGCGACTAGCTTTTCGAGATCCATTGTGTCTCGCAAATAAAACCTTGCCGCGTACAAAAAGTATCTGCCTAAATCAGTCTATAGGAACACTCTCCTGCACTAGTTAACGAGAACACTGAGCAACACACAAAATCGTTCCGATAGCAGTATCAACAACTCGAGGCTCTTTCTCACTACTTTGGACACACTGTGCACCAAAAAGTCCTAGTCGCGTGCGCCAGATTATTTGTCACAGGTCCCGTTGATTCGGAAGGCGATCGCCGGGCTAATTCCAAGGGCCGAAGTATCGGCCCCCCGAACTGCACCACGAAAGCATGGACAATTTAGAAGTGGTCCTTTTTGGCGCGCCAGCTGACGCCGGCTGTGGCCCAAAGAACAAGTCAGAGCCGAGAGTTGATAACCAAAACAAAATTATATTCTCAATAATGGCAGATAAAAAAACAATTCACAAGTATGCACACTCCACAATAGTTGCATACAATATGTCACCAATCAAACAACGTACTACACAGTACAATCAGCCACACTCGAAACAACGGACACAGACAACAATACGCACTACAATGCAGTCGCATGCATTAAACAACCAAGACAGTTAAAGACTAAAGAGATAGAAAACCTAATCAGTCCAAAGTTCTTGGAACGAAAGTCTGGATGATACTCTTCCAAGAATCACTCACTCAAAGTCCAGCGTTGTTGTCGTTCCGCTGCTCGCGAAGTTTCTCTTCCAGGAAACCTCTGTCGTTCCGCTGCCCCCGAAGTTTCTCTTCCAGGAAACCTCACGTCTTCACTGGGCCACTCTCCAAGCTTCAACTTCTTCGACGGAAACACGTCAGCTTCATACACGCAGCTGTTGCCACGCGTCTTCGCTCGATAGCGGTAAACACACACTCTTGCCTGTAGCTCGAGTCGTCACCCCTCAAGTGGAAATCATCTTTTTCTCCTGCTTTGTCTCTACGGACAAAACCTTCGCCGACTACACGGCGGAATCCCTACGCGCTCTGGCGCTAACTTCCGTCTTCTACTCATCTTTCATCTCGGCTGCTCGATTAAATACCTTCCTTGCGAGATTCCAGAAAGTTCTCATCATTTCGTCGGCGCGATACGCAGCGAAGGCTGGGGAGAGGGCGAGACGGTTCGGAGGCCGTCCGTGACGGATGACGCAACCCGGCATCACCACGCTCCTTTCCATCTAGAACATTCGAGGGCTTGCTCGGGCGCCGATGAGAGGAGGTTCGTCGGTGAACCTACGCTTCCGAGGAGAGAGGGTCGCGCGCCCGGGGAGTCTTTACATGCTTATTTTCTTTTTTTATCGTTGACCTCTTGGCGCTTCGTCACGAGAATTTGGCGGCGCGCCCTTTTTTGAGCACTCGGTTTTGACGAGTCTCTCTTCCGATCAGTTTGCCAGTGTTTTGGTATAATTAAAGTGAGTTTCCTGTATTCGACTGCTGCTGTTTCTGCATTGTGACACTGGTGGAGGCGCTGGGTAAATGTTCGGGACGCCTGAGAACAGCCCCGCATCTAGTCCAGAAAGACTTCCGCGCATCGACACCCCTGTTCACCACAGCAGCCGGCGCCTGTTAGGCCTCAGCCCGGAGTTTGGTCCATTGCCGGAAAGCGTGCCTGTGCCAGAAAGCATGACGGCACCTGGAAGCTTTGACCCCAACATGTCCAGCCCAAGCACGACACAGGTGACTGTTTTGAACCCTCGACTTCCGGTTGACTTCCACGGAAACGCATATGAGGTTGCACATGACTGGCTTGAGGAATTCGAGCACACAACGAATGTTAACGGGTGAAACACCACACAGAAATTGGGCTACGTTTACTTTCCGCTTAAAGACGAAGCCCTAACATGGTTCACGAATCGCGTGTGGTCGTCTTGGGACGAGTTCCGGCAGAATTTCCTCGACATGTTTGCGAGCACTGAAAGATGAGAAATCGCACAGCGTCTCCTCGAGTCACGGATTCAGAAACCAAATGAATCCGTTACGATGTTTGTTGAGGACATGGCGCGGCTATTTCGTCGAGCAGATCCTGATATGCCCGAAGCGAAAAAGGTTAGCCACCTCATGTGGGGCGTTAAGGAGCAGCTGTTCGCTGGTCTCGTACGAAACCCGCCTACAAGTGTGGATGAATTCTCCAAAAAGGCGACATCTATTGAACGCGCACTGCATCTACGTTATCGCCAGTATGACCGCCCAACCCACAGTGCACCGATCAGCGTAGCAGCCATGACCACAGCGACAACAACCGACGAAGGTTCTTTGCGCAAATTAATACGAGAAATCGTACAAGAGGTCAAGAAGCTCGTCACCAAACCGAATGACTGCGCGATCGCCTCAGCAACGGAAGTTGTACGCCAGGAGATCAGGCAAGCGCTTTCGCTTCCTGAGCCGAGCACGAGTACTGCCAGGGCAAGCAATGCAGACGTAGTCCACCGACAGCTAGCGAACGTGCCGACACCACATCAGTACCACCAGCAACATCCGCCGGCAGCGCCTTGGTACTACAGAGAAACTTCGATGCCGAGGCGGCCACCAATTCGCAAAACTGACATCTGGCGTACCCCTGATCATAGGCCCCTGTGCTTTCACTGTGGGAAAGCAGGCCACATCGTTCGGTATTGCCCGTATCGCGCCGCAGGGTACCAAGGGTTTCCTTCCACGGTCCCTCATCGCCATTTCAACGGAACACCTGATGTCGACATGAGTGTCATCATCCCGCGGGATGTCCCTCCTGGGTTTCGGTCACGCTCACCCTCTCCTGGGCGTTATTTTCCATCCTCTAGACGGAGCACCACTGACATGCCACGATGGAGATCTGCTAGTCCACGCCGGGGAAACTAAAAGCAGCGACCTCAGGGGGGAAGGTTGCGAATCATCGAAGTGCTGAAAATCCCCAATACTGCCAAGCGAAGAGAGACACATTTTCAATGAATCAACGAAAGATGGGGTTGTTACTGCCGAAGTTGCAGTTACGATTGACGGACATGACGTCATGGCATTGGTCGACACTGGCGCAGACTTCTCAATAATGAGTGAGAGTCTGGCAGATACGCTCAGGAAGGTTACAATGGAATGGACAGGACCGCAGATTAGAGGAGCTGGAGGGCAGCTACTCACACCTACCGAAACGCGCACCGCAAGAATGAAAATAGGGGATGCATCCTTCGTCGCAACTTTTGTTATCCTTTCTGAGTGTTGCAAACAGGCAATCTTGGGGATGGATTTCTTGCGTGAATATGGTGCCATCATCAATATTCCGGACGGTGTACTAACTTTTTCAGTGGATCAAAGCGCAGTGCTACACCGAAAAACCCTACGAGTCTTCGACAATGTGACCGTACCTCCGTTATCTTGGCGCCTTGTTTCAGTCACGTGCAGCGAGCAGAATACTTGAGAAGGAATCGCTGAACAAGTAATGACGCTCCTACTCTCTCGCGGTGTTGCAATTTCCAGAAGTATCGTCAATGTTGTGTGCGGTGAAGCAGAGGTTCTGTTGACGAATTTTACCAACGAGCGACGACACATTACACAAGGCACTACAGTTGCCCACTTCGACGAGATCACCGAAATCCGCGAGTGCTGTGTAGTACAACCGGACGAGCCCCAAGCCACGTCAGCCCCACCACCTATTGACGTAAGCACGGATTTGTCACCAGCGCAGAGACAGCGTCTAGTAGATCTTCTTCACCAGTTCAAAGACTGTTTTTCATCGACCATGAGGGTCAGTCAAACGCCACTGACGAAGCATCGGATATTAACGGAGGAGACGGCAAGGCCAATACGACAGAACCCATACCGTGTAGCACCAAAAGAGCGTGTAGCAATCCGGGAACAAGTGAAGAAAATGCTCGATGATGATGTCATCCAGCCGTCAAGAAGTCCTTGGGCATCGCCGGTAGTTTTGGTTAAAAAGAAAGACGGTAGCTTGCGATTTTGTGTCGACTATCGCAAGCTGAACCGTGTGACAAAGAAAGACGTATACCCACTACCGCGCATCGATGATTCACTCGACAGGCTGAGGTATGCACGCTACTTTTCGTCAATAGACCTCAAAAGTGGGTATTGGCAAATTGAGGTAGACGAGCGGGATAGAGAAAAAATGGCTTTTGTAACGCCTGATGGACTTTATGAATTTAAAGTCATGCAATTCGGATTGTGCTCAGCCCCCGCAACATTTTAGAGACTGAAGGATATTGTTCTGTCAGGCCTCAAGTGGCAGACATGTCTAATCTATCTGGACGCCGTCATTGTTTTTTCAAAAACATTTGAGGAATACCTGAGCAGGCTGCTATCGGTATTCGGGGCAATAAGGTCTGCCCGCCTGACACTGAAACCCGAGAAGTGTCATTTCGGTTTCAAGGAGCTTCAACTTTTAGGCCATGTGGTGAGCCATGAAGGTGTTCGATCTGATCCCGATAAGATTGTGGCCGTTAAAACATTTCCGGTACCAAAGACAAGAAAGCAGTCAGGCGTTTCCTTGGCCTATGCGCATACTACCGAAGGTTTATTGATAATTTCTCCCACATAGCCTCGCCGTTAACACGACTCACAAGAGAAGACGTTTCGTTCACATGGAGCGACGATTAACAGGCGGCATTTGACGATCTGCGACAACGCCTGCAGACTCCGCCTGTGCTTGATCACTTTGATGAGGATGCTCCTACCACGGTCCATACAGATGCCAGCAACGTGGGTTTAGGCGCTGTACCTTTCCAGTGGCAAGACTCAGCCGAGCGTGTGTTCGCATATGCTAGTAGGACGTTTTCCCGCACCGAGTTCAACTACTCCACAACGGAAAAAGAGTGTCTTGCTGTCGTATGGGCGGTAATGAAGTTTCGTCCATACCTCTATGGTCGTTCTTTCCACGTAGTCAGCGACCATCATTCCCTCTGCTGGCTGACCAACTTGAAAGACCCGTCTGGTCGGCTGGCACGGTGGAGCTTACGCCTTCAAGAGTTTTATATGACGGTCGTGTATAAGTCCGGACGGCGGCACGCCGACGCCGACTGCTTATCAAGGTCACCTATAAAGCGCGACGATGACACAGAAGATGACAGCATGGCATTTGTAGGAGTCGTTGACACCACTACGATTTCGTGCAAGCAGAAAGAAGACAGTGAGTTGCTTCCCCTTATTGAATCTTTGAATGGCCGGAACACAACCGTCCCTAGAAGATTTGCAAGGAGCCTGCCGTCATTCTGTTTACGTAGTGGTGTTCTCTATAAAAAGAACTTTTCTCCCAGAGGAAGCACCCACCTACTTGTCGCTCCGACGTCACTCCGTGAGGACATACTTTGTGCCTGCCACGATGAGCCAACGTCTAATCATCTCGGATACACCCGAACATTGGCCAGAATCCAACAGAAATACTACTGGCCAAGACTTCCAGCTATTGTGAAGCATTACGTGCGCACGTGTCTCGATTGCCAACGACGAAAATTGCCACCGTTAAAACTAGCTGGACTATTACAACCAATTCAAGTGCCCACGGTACTTTTTGGCAAAATTGGAATGGATCTCCTTTGACCATATCCGACTTACCATGCTGGCAACAAGTGGGTAATAGTCGCCACTGATTATCTTACGTGCTACGCGGAAACAAAGGCTTTGTCAAGTGGCACCGCCATTGAAACCGCACGATTCTTCGTAGAAAATATCGCCCTGAGGCACGGTGCTCCAACAATCATAATAACGGATCGAGGTGCCGCTTTCACGGCCGCGCTCCTGAAGACAGTGCTTGAGCTCAGTAGAACAGCCCATCGGAAAACCACTTTCTATCATCCACAAACCAACGGCTTAACAAAACGCCTGAACAAGACTACTACCGACATGTTGAGTATGTACGTTAACGTGGATCACAAGAACTGGGACGACATTCTACCGTACATAACGTTCGCCTATAATACAGCGCAGCAAGAAACTACACGAAGAACGCCGTTCAGTCTCCTTCATGGCCGTGAAGTGACGACGATGCTTGACGGCATGTTACTGCACGACTGCAATGACATCGATTTGGACGCTGTATCTTTTACCCAACGAGCGGAAGAAGCGACGCAACCGAATCACCCAGCAGCAAAATTACGACGCCTAACGTTATAATCTGTGACACTGACATGCCGTCTATCGGGCCGGCGACAAAGTCTGGGTATGGAGTCCTATCCGCCGCCGGGGACGGTCTGAAAAGTTGCTGAAGAAGTATTTTGGCCCCTACACAGTTTTACAACGCATGAGCGATGTTAATTACGTGGTCGTTCCTGACAACCCCTCGACAACTCGCCAGCAAAAACCAGAAATCGTGAACGTTGTGCGAATGAAGCCCTACTTTTCGGACTGATTTACACCATACATATACTTCACCGTCTTTTGTAGAAGAGCATCGGGACGCTGCTCTCTGGAGGGGGGCAAATGCCACATTGAATATGCAGCACCAAGAGAATAACGAAGAACACGCGCTGCGGGAGAAGAAGACGAGGTTCTCTTCCGATCAGTTTGCCAGTGTTCTGGTACATTTAAAGTGAGTTTCCTGTATTCGACTGCTGCTGTTCCTGCATTGTGACAATAGGTATGAATCAAGTAGTTGCACTGTCGAAGATTTGTGGGGTTTCTTCAAGAATCTTGTTATGAAATGCGTCTCAAGTCATGTCCTCTCAAAGATTATCAGAACGCAATCTGCTCGCCCTTGGACGACGAGGGAAGTAGTGCGAGCGGGACGCAAACTAAAGAAGATGCGCAAAAAACTGCGCCAGAACCCGTCATCTTCTCATGTATAAAAATTTTGTAATATGCGTTTGCAGTTAAACGAAACCATAAAGAAGGCAAAAGACTACTTTTTCAACATATCTTTGAAAAACTTCTTGCTTTCTGCTCTTGCGAAGTTCTGCCGACACTTGTCACCTAGGAAGCAACAGGCATATAAAATCCTCATTAATGGAGAATTGGTAACTGATAAATCACTCCTTGCGTCATCGTTTAACAAGTTTTTCTATTCAGTCTACACAAATAACGATGGGAAACAACCAAGTCTCGCGATTTCTCAGGACGTACCTAAAATTTCTGACTTAATAATAACTGAAGAGGGTATTTTATCACTGCTGCTTAAAATCAATATAAAGAAATCACCGGGAATTGATTGCATACCGAACGCAATTCTAGTAAGGTATGCAGAATGGTGTTCAAAGTATTTATCTATTATATTCAAAACAAACATTGTTCACTGCAGGACTCCCGAGAGAATGGAAGCGCGCGAAGGTTGTTGCGATCCCTAAGGCGATAAATCCTTCACTAATTACGTCATACAGACCAATATCTTTACTGTGTACTTGCTCAAATTTGCTAGAACATATTATTTTTACGTACTTGACAAACTTTCTGCAAAAAAATAAATTGATTGATTGCCGCCAACATGGTTTCCGTAAGAGAATGTCGACGGTTATCCAACTCCTTGAGACAATACACGAGTTTGCCTCAGCCTTAGATAAACAGAGTCAAATCAATATAATTTTTTAGGACTTCCAGAAGGCATTTGATCGCGTCTCGCACCATAAGCTTTTGTTAAAATTAAAACCCATATTACAAAATAACTCAGTTCTCTCATGGATAAAGTCATACGTATCGTCTAGGAGTCAATGTGTATCAGTTGGCGGCTCGTGTTCACGCCCGGCGCCCGTGCAATCAGGCATTCCCCAAGGGTCGGTACTCGGGTTACTATTCTTTTTAGTTTATATAAATGATATCGTAAACGACATACCTGTCAAAATCAAACTATTCGCGGACGATTACAACCTTTATTAGGAAGTAAACACACCTGCTGACCAGTAATTATTAAGTAGTGCCCGCGACAAACTACATATTTAGTGTGAAAAATGGCAGATGAGCATCAATACTACAAAAACCGTCTCAATGACAATTTCAAGAAAGAAGGCACCACTTACTTTCCGGTATTCAATAAATGGTCGCTGTCTTAGTGCTGTAAATTGTTATAAACACTTAGGTTTACTAATCACTTCAGACCTCCGGTGGAATGAACATATCACTTTTCTAGAAAAGAAAGCCATGAAAAAGATTGGATATCTTTGAAGATCGCTACGACAGTCAACGCAAGAAATAAAACTATTAGCATTTAAAACCTACATTCGTCCCCTTTTGGAATATGCCTGCGTGGTCTGGAACCCATACACAAAGAAAAATATTGATGAACTAGGAAACCTACAAAGAAATTCTGCTCGATTTATCTTTCGCTCATACAATCGTCTTACGGCAGTCACTGCTTTGCTTCAGACAGCGAACTTGGGAGCTTTACATTTGCGGGGATATCGCGAAAGACTAAAATATATGTATCTGCTCTACCACGTTAAGCTTGGCATTGATTCAAGTGCGTATATAGAAAAAGTCGTGCGACGACCAATGCGGGCGGATCACTCAAAAAAATTACAGGAATTTTCTTGCAGAACGAACTTGTACATGGGCTCTTTTTTCCCACGAACTGTACGCGAGTGGAATCGCCTCCCTGGTGGGATTGTGGAGGCGGCGACAGTGGCGCCATTCTTATCGAAACTATAAAACTTATAGCATGTCTTCCCGCCATATTTGTACTCTTTGTTTTGTGATGTTGCATTGTTAGTACACAAGTGATGTTAGTACGCACTTATATAAATATTATGCTATGCGCAATTGCATGTCATGCACTGTATATTTTTCTTTTTACCGCGTTAAAACCTGTGTGTCCGCGGCATTCTCTGCGCGTAATATATTGTGAAAATGTTCAGTGTGCTATATTTATATGCTATCCACTCCTGCTTATGGGTTCACTTTGAAGCCAGCAGGAATCCTGTAAATAAAAAAATAAACAAACAGAGAGTACACGAACTTATTGAGGCTGTGCATATTGACAATTAAGATTTCTGAATCGTCCGTTAGTGTTCCCTCTGTGGTCAGACTTGATAAAAAGTTGAGTTTTCTAGGTTTTGTATGACATGCGTGCTATTCCCGATGTGTCCTAGGTTTTGTTGATTTGGTCCCTCGTGCCTTTTTCTCCTCCCCCTTTGTCCTGGCTGCACTCAAAACCTCTTGGCTGCTCTCGAAAATATTACTACCACAAGAGTGGAGCACTTAGTCTTTAGAATGTTGAAAAACTCATTGTGTACAAAAACCAGCTTTAAATGAAGTGATCTATCAACCTACTTCCAACACATTCCACATGACCATCTTTTTTACATGAAAGCAATCATGAGTTTTAGATAACACACTTCAATTTGTGCTTTTTAACGTTCCGCGTCTTTTTTTTTTTTGTTCCTACGTCCACTCGCGCCGCACCGTCCAAGACACTCGGCACAGCTGATACATCTATTGCTTTTCCTCCGACACCTTTTTGGATCAACTTTCGGAGGCTTCGTCCCACCTCGGTAGCTAGCACTGATTTCTTGCCCCGCGCTCTCTGCATCCACAGAAATACTTATTGTGTTAGGAGTTCTTGCCTCATTCCTCCCCCTTTGCTTTTAGCGTCTACCGCTCACATCACGGGCAACCTTTCTTGAGTCTTATAGTTGCTATCAGTTATTGGCCGGTTTGAAGCTCTCATTAGCTTCACTCTATGGTCTTAATCATCGTGCGTCTCAGGCACTTTAACTATATTGCTACCTTCTGGTACTATATCTTGCGAACGTTGAACACTAGTTCCTTGGACAGACATGCTCATTATTAATAGCTATGCTCTGTTTTTTCGCCGTCACTAGGCGTTGCGTTCTCTTGCTCCATGCCTTTAACAAACCTGGTAGTGTTTGCAACAATTCAGCTATCTTCGTTAGGCTGAGTACATAGGAACCTGCTCTGATTTGCACAATTATCGTGCTCAATGTCACTTTGTTAAACTAAAACAAAACTCTGAAAGTCAGGCACGCAAACTCTTTTACCTAGAACCTCTGTCGACCTAGTTTCATCTGGTATAATGTCCCATTTAGTTAGCACCCATCGCAGATCCAAGTTACCAGGATGAATTCTGTGAGAAAAGGGAGGAAAGGCTTGTGTGAAAACAGCAAACACTAGACAGTGTGCTGCCGTCTGTGAGCCATTGTGAGACTCTTTGTGTCCCTTTAAGGAAATGCCTTTTCAACCAGAGTCATTCAATCATACGAGTTGCGAAACTCGCCATAGTTTTCCTGTATTGAAATCCGAACACAACATAAGCTGAAAAGAAGGCTGGGAGTAGATTGTAGCGCCATCTTTTGACAAAGAAACTAACTAGAAAGCGCAATATTTTGTGTTTTTGCGTTTAGCAAGATTGAGAGCGCCACCACACTTTGCCAAACAGCATGGCAGTGCCTTGAATTTGTTCTTAGGTGAGTTGGTGCCTAAGGGTGCTTAACATGTTACTTTGTCGGAGTGGTGTGTAGTATCGTAAGGGCGAAGAATAAGACGATGCACGGCCAGAACAAGAAGGAACAATGTTTATTCACGAGGCTGCTGTCTTGGTTTTAATACCCTGGCCCGAGGCCGGAGCATGCGCAGTGGCGAGGGGTGGAGGCACGTGTTATCGGTATGTTCTTCGGCGCGTGCACCTGATAATCTACGATATATCACTTCCTCCCCTCTGAGCTAAAACCTATCCGGCGGCTTGCGGGCCCGGGTGGAGCGTCGGAGTGGGAGGGGTTCTGCCGTGGACCTTGGACTTGCTGGCTCGATGCCACCGCCAGACGCTTCCTCACCAGGCTCGGACAGACCGGCCTGAAGGGCTTCGCTGCTAGTTGACTGGATGCCGCTGGATGAGAGTGGCAATTGCTCCATGGCCATTGGCGTTTCGCACGGTTCTTTCTTAATCGGTGTCGACGAGTCGCGTGGTCGTACTTGATCGACGTGTCTACGTTGCACCCCCCTTGGCGTGTTAACGGTTAACAATCGCTTGCCTTCGACTGTTGTCACGGTTCCGGGTAGCCACCTTTGACCTAGCTGACTGTACTGTCGACTCCACACCTCCCTTCCTGGTGCAAACTCTTTCTTTCCAGAGTTCGGAACTCCGTTGACGGTAGCCTCCCTCTTCGACCCGTCTTCCTCTGCCAGGTAGGTGCTCAGGCGGGTCCGTGGTTGGAATCCAAAAAGCCTTTCCGCGGGCGACTGCTCCTCTCGGGTCGGTGTTGTCCTGTAACGCAACAAAAATTTGGCAAGCCGACTTTGCAGCGTTCCCACCCGATTTTTCTTCAGGCCCTCCTTGATGGTGCGTACTGCCCGTTCCGCCAAACCGTTGGATTGCGGGTAGTAAGGGGCCGTCGTTACGTGGCGCACCCCATTTTCCCGGAAGAACCGCGCTGTCTCTGCACTGGTGAATTGTGGACCATTATCCGACACGACAGTCCGTGGTATGCCAAATCGCGCGAAAATGCACCTAAGTGTGTCTACCGTAGTCGCTGCTGTCGCCGTCTTCAAGGGCACTGCTTCGATCCACTTAGTCTCGGCGTCGACGAGGACGAAGATCATATGCCCTTCCACGGGACCAGCAAAATCCACGTGTAGGCGGTACCACCGTCTGTTGTTCTTTGGCCAGTTTGCCGGGACCTGCGCTGGGGGCATGGGCAAACACTGCACGCATTGGGGACACCGTTTTGCAAGCATTTCAATTTCACCATCTAGCCCTGGGTACCAGAAAATTGAGCGCGCGAGGTTCTTCATTGCCGTCATGCCTGGGTGCGTATCGTGCAACTCTTTCAAAACAAATTGCCGGGCAGCTGTTGGCAGAACCACACGGTGGCCCCAGTAGAGTATCCCGTTACTCACGGCCAATTCACGCCTCCGTGCAAAATACGGTTGGTACTGCTGTTCCTCTGAACCGAGACGCCTTGGCCAGCCTTGCAAGATCCAAGTCTTCACTTGCTGAAGTACGTCATCTTTGCTGGTGTGGTCTGAAATACTCTGCGCAGACAAAACAAAATCATCCATAGCCTGCGCATGCAGGACATATTCGGCTAGTTCATTTTCCCAGCCATTATCGCGAACCGGTATTGGCAACCGGCTTAGAGCGTCGGCATTTGCATTTAGCTCTCCTTTTCTGTATTCCAAGTCGTATTGATAAGCTGCTAAGAGCAGCGCCCAACGTTGAATGCGGGCCGCTGCCATTTGCGGAATGGGTTTATCTGGACCTAGCAAACCAGTCAGAGGCTTGTGATTGGTCACCAGAGTGAACTTGTTGCCAAACAAATAATCTCGAAATTTTACAACGCCGAAGACCAGCGCTAGTGCCTCCTTTTCCAATTGTGAATAATTACGTTCCGCCGACGTTAGAGTTCTCGAGCGGAACGCTATGGGATGATCCACTCCTTGTATGCGGTGCGACAAAACTGCGCCTATACCCTCGGCCGACGCATCACACTCAAGCCGCAAGGGTTTTTGGGGGTCGTAATGCACAAGAAAGTTCGCCCTTCTCATGGCGCGCTTGGTTTCTTGGAATGCTGTTCTCTGTGCGGGCCCCCAACACCACAGTGCTCCTTTAGACAAGAGTCGGTGTAACGGGGCCAAAGTGGACGACAAGTTCGGTAGAAATTTGGAATAGTATGTGACCAGTCCTAAGAATGATTTAAGCTGGCTTACCGAAGTCGGTGGCGGTGCCGCTAGCACTGCTTCCAAATTGTCCTGCAGTGGGTGGAGGCCTTTTGCATCGATTCGGTGCCCTAGAAATACCACTTCTTTCTCCCGGAAGTGGCACTTCTCCTTGTTCAGTGTTAGGCCGTTCGCCCGAAGTCGTTCGAACACTTGCCGCAGTATCGTTGTGTCATACTCTTTTTCTGCTACAATAATGTCGTCCAGGTAAACTTTCACCCCTGGTATACCCTGCAGCACGGCTTCTATGCGCCGCTGAAACAGCGCAGGCGCTGAGGCAATGCCAAAAGCCAAGCGGTTGTAGCAGAAGAGGCCTTTGTGTGTATTCAACACAGTTATCTTCTTAGCATCATCATCCAGGCAAAGCTGGTTGTATGCGTTTCGTAAGTCGAGTGTGCTGAACACTTCGCCTCCTGATAGCGCCGCAAAGATGTCGTCAATTTTCGGAAGCGGGTACTGCTCTGTTCTTGTCGCTGGATTAACTGTCAGCTTAAAGTCCCCACACAGCCGGATGTCTCCGTTCTTCTTTACTACGGGCACGACCTGTGTTGCCCATTCAGCCACGCTCACTGGGGACAGCACGCCCACTTCCACCAGTCGGTCAATTTCGGCGGAGACTTGCGCTCTCATGGCATACGGGACTGTCCGAGCCTTCAGAAATCGAGGTTGCGCACTTTCCTTGAGGTACAGCTTCACCGGTGGTCGCTTACAGCATCCGAGGTTCTCAAAGAGGTCCGGAAACTCGTCAAGAAGTGCGGTTAGCTGGCTGTCGGCGTGAACAACATTCACCGAAGACGACGTGCCTTCTACTAGCAACATGCCTGCTTTGCGAAATTCCTCTATCGTGTCCCTTCCGCACAAAAGGGGCCCTCGATGGTCCACTACTATCAGCGAACTGCTCACCGTTACTGGTCCAAGCTGTACCTGCATGTCTACCTTGCCAACGACCGGCAACGGTCCCAGGAAACATGAAAGGCGTAGTGGAGTTTTTTGCAGAGCCGGCCACCACTTGCGATGCTTCTTGTACAAGCTTTTGGGAATCACGCTTACTGGTGATCCAGTATCGACAATCATTCGCAGCCTACGGCCTTCCCACGTTAAGGTGCGCTCGATTGGCTGCACCAAGTGCTTATTGGCGGAACTGTGTGCAACGAGAGCATACAACCTCTCTTCTTTGCTTTCACATTCGGTTCCGTCGACAGCGAACGTTCCTGACCTGGGGGTGTGGGGTCTTTTGCAAGCCCTAGCAAGATGCCCTCTTTTACCACATTGATGGCATATGGATCTGCGATGTCGACAGGACGCCGTTGCATGTGCCCCTTTGCATCTGTCGCATGAAAGGCTGCAATTCTTCCTCCACTGTCTGCCTTGTTGCTGTATCACGTTGACGCCGCCACCTTCGGTCCGGGCGTATGAAGTACGCATGCCCCGAGCGTCTTCGTTCGCTTTCTCAGAAGCTAAGGCGAATTCTTCGGCTTCTTCACGAGTCAAGTTCTTGCGGCCCAGCAGGCACCGGCGTGTTTCCTCATCCCGAATCCCACAAACGATTCGGTCCCGCAACATACGGTCCAGTGTCGCCCCGAAATTACAATTTACGGCCAGTCTTCTCAGTTCAGCAACGTAGTCCCGGACGCTTTCTTGCTCATCTTGTTTTCGCATAAAGAAAGAATAGCTTGCTGCTATTTCGTTTGCCTGAGGGTTGAAATGTTCTTCCAAGCATTTCACAACGTCATCGTACGTCAAGGAGTTGATGGCGACCCCCGGCTGGTGCCCTTGCAATATCCGGACGACACTGTCGCTCAACGATGAAATCAGTAGGGCCCGGCGTTTCGCTACGTCGGTAATATCGTTGCCCTCAAAGTAGGCTTCCAACCGGACACGATACGTGCTCCAGCTACTCACGGCGTCGTCGAAGGCAGGGGGTCGGGATCCCATTCTTCTGGTCTCAGCGTCGGAGTTCAATTAACCGGATCCCATCCTCGTCGCCACTGTAGTATCGTAAGGGCGAAGAATAAGACGATGCACGGCCAGAACAAGAAGGAACAATGTTTATTCACGAGGCTGCTGTCTTGGTTTTAATACCCTGGCCCGAGGCCGGAGCATGCGCAGTGGCGAGGGGTGGAGGCACGTGTTATCGGTATGTTCTTCGGCGCGTGCACCTGATAATCTACGATATATCATGGTGGAGACGTGATAAAGGACAGAGGAGCTGCTTGTTCTCTTGATGTTGTGTCATTTTTCATGGTTTTCGCATTGCGCTAGAAGTAACGTGGCTATAAGCGGCATGTTCGTGTGGTAGGTACACAACTAGCACAGCGGAATGGACGGTGCAGCGAAGTTGGTAGTTAATCAGATTCATGTGGTGAGCCCACGATCTTTACATTTCGGCAAAATAGTGGTGCAGCAAGGCGTGATGCAAGCAAGATGCAGTGTACATCCGGGTGGAACCCACCTGTGAGTCTCTGGATGGCAGCAGAAGACGTTGCCCGAGCAGCAAACGTCGGTGCCGTTGGAAAGACTCCACGAACATAGCACCTGAAGAGAAAAGAACGCTTGCAGTGCTAGTTGCAAGTAAATAGCAATGTTCATGTTCCCACTTTCTTGTCATCGGGCTTTCATAATTATATGGTATCCCAGCTGGTGTCTCATTGATTTTGTGAATAGTGGAATTCAACCGCTGCGTTCAAGAAAAAGCGGCCAATGGGCGGTAAGTACTGATCGGTGCTGTTGTGGTTTGGTTTGCAATCTACCGTATCTGTGTCTTGTTTGTGCGGCCATCTCTTCCATCGTGTTAGTGAGACACATCGTGAACCCTAGAGTGGAACAGTTAAAAGATTCGTCAAACTTTTTGACGCCAAACGTCAAAAAAGTGCACAATTGCAAACGAACAAGCGAAAAGTAATATAAATAATCAGGGCACAGCGTTAAAACCATGGTAGCACAAAATTGCAAGCACCACCTTCGACGAAATAAACCTTGACGCTTTGACCCGCCTTTGCTTACGCCTTTGCAGAGCGAAAACAGCTCACAGCAGCTGCGGGCGCCGTGCAAGCTAAGGCCATTCATCAAAGCGACAAAGCCGGTGTTGCGTGCGGCGTTGAGCTGCCTTAAAATAAACGCATGCACATGTGCCGATACAGTGTTTTGTATCGTCGCTCCCAGATGGCACGACGATCGGCTCACTCCCGCTAGGTCGGCCAATGGCGTTTCCGGGTTTTGGAACGCAGTTTCACAACTCATATGATTTAATAACTCTGATTTCCACAAACCACAACACTTGCATATATTTAGCTTTCCATTATCACGACACTATTAAAGAAGTGAAGTACTGCAGTTGCCATTTCATAGATCATAAGGCGATGCTTGTTACAGTTAGCCGGAAAAGGTCTTCAGAAAAACAAATCGAACAATTGCCACATAACTAGTATTGTGCTTTATCCTGCTCCAGATGAAGCATTAACCCGGGCCCAAGCGACTAGACTGCGAAGGACTCAGACTCATTGTATACTCAGCCCGAGGAGGTTAGCCGCAATAGTGATAGATGAGAAGCTACACAAGTGTATAACTGTGGCCTAGCACAAGCAGGAGAAGACGACGTGTTACGGGGTTGCTCCAACAACCCTCTAGCCGAGGAGCTCCTGCAGCCATAATAATAATAATAATAATGTCCCCGCCGCGGTGGTCTAGTGGCTAAGGTACTCGGCTGCTGACCCGCAGGGCGCGAGTTCGAATCCCGGCTGCGGCGGCTGCATTTCCGATGGAGGCGGAAATGCTGTAGGCCCGTGTGCTCAGATTTGGGTGCACGTTAAGGAACCCCAGGTGGTCGAAATTTCCGGAGCCCTCCACTCCGGCGTCTCTCATAATCATATGGTGGCTTTGGGACGTTAAACCCCACATATCAATCAAATTAACTTAGCAGAGGCAATTGTGAGACAACTTTTCACGAGCACAATACCCTAGTAACTCGAAAACTCACGTTGCCCAATCACCAAAATATTATTTCAGCGAGACAGCAGCTTTTAAAATATAGCTTTGCCAGCCAAAGAATACGGTGCCTCGTTGCTTATCCTGTCGCGTTCACAGTCGCCAAAGGTGAAGGCGCGCCAGCCGTGCGCCAGTGACAGCAGTTCGCAGTCACAGAAGCGGCTGTCTACACATTCTGTGAGCTAGTTGAGCCCTGGAATGTCACGCCAGCAAACCGCACATAAAAAAAATAAGTAAACTACTGAAGGTACACATGAAACCACCACGGAAATGTGAGCGATGCCTCGTTGGCCTGGGAATGCGCCGAACCAAAGAACATGCCGAACTAAACACACGCTATGACAAAATATTGCCTGGGTACGCTCCCAAAATCGATGACCCTTGTTACCAGACTGCCTGTGTGTTCCCGCTGTTTCTGAAACCAAGCGAAACAAATTGGGCACTCAACCACTTACCAAAGAATGAAGCTTTTTAAAGTAATCTACCAATCTCTTTGTAACAAATAAAATCAAACTATTGAAAATAAACGTTTCATTATTTTTTTGTTTTCATTATTTGTCTGTTCCTTACTAGTAGCGCTTCTATCTTCGACGTGGTTGTTGATGTCTGTCGCAATAGGTTTCGGACCAGTTTTCCTTCTGACTTTCGCAACCTATTTAGATTGATCAACCTTGGATAGACGCCAAAAGTGCTTGCAGTATGCAAAGAAACGTTTCGCATTTAAAATGTGTCATTTGTCCAATTTCATGTTACTCAGGGTATTCCATGAGATATATTCTTTCCAGGTTCACACAGTGTCTGAATATCGGACAGCGTTGTTGCAACACCAAAAGTTGCGACCAGCCGTTGTTAGATTTCCAAACACTTTTGTGCCGAAATTGAACACAAGAAATCAGTGAATACAGTGCACGCAGAGCTATCCTGTGGGTTGTAGAGTTTTGATGCAACCCCATGTCTTCATGCTTAGCCAAAACTGTTTATTGCTATTCATCAGCAGAGTAGAGTTAGGTGAGTAGGTGCATAGCTTGAAATATTGGTGGCCAGTGAGAACGAACAAAATAAGCGAGAGGTGACAAAAAAGTGTACGAGTGTGTGCCTTATCCTGTCTTCTTTAGTTTTCTTCTAGGTTCACACTTGCGCCGGAAATACTTCATTAATCTGTCGGCATTTTCAGCGTAATGTATTTTAGCTCTGATTTTCACAAAAAGCACCATAAAGACTTCATGTGGAGTGATGAAATGATACCAGCGTAATGTGAATAATTCTGAATGTTCAATGTCCGACTGGAATATACCTTTTCCGTTTCCTAAAGAAATAGTTAGTTGCTTTTTTTACCAGTACGTAAATTTCATGTTTTAATGGCAACAATTTCACATCTTAATATTTTCAGCAGGGATCTCAGACTACCATAGTGGTTGTTGACGACGTGATGAAAAATTCAATGACACCAAAAAAGTTCAGTCATATAAGTTTTCTGTATTGTTGTATTGTTTTATGAAAAGGAGCTGCCAATTAATGACACCAAGATACTTTTGCAAGAAACAATTCTGTGTTGTACAGCTCGACTCGTTTAAGATTAGGTCGCTATAATACTTTCATGCAGCTTTAGGCCACGTTTCGCACAGTTCTGCTATTTAATAAAGCCTTAAAGTATGCTTAGATTCATTGTGTTGCCATGGCAAAATGAATTGTTATCTATGAATCCTACTTTTTCGTTGCCACAGCATTTCGTGACTTTTTTCTGTTGTTGAACTTGTACCTACGTCATTAGAAAATCACTTTTAAGGATCGGGTGGTTCGCAGGCGCCACTGTTTGTGTTTCAATACGCGAAGATATTACGTCCATCTTACAATTTTATGAAAGAGCTACTAATATATTTAGCGCTGCGATGTCATCTGTGACGCTTGCATTCCTGTTAGTTCTTGCTCTGACTGTCATGACAAAGTAAGTAATGCTGCATTTGCTTCCAGTTATCAAGATTGGTGTCTAACGTGTCTGCTGCGTGCTTGTAAATTTAGGTAATGATCAAGTTATCGTGGAATATCAGCCTTTAACCCTTCTTCAGCGTAATAAGTGACCGATGTTTCTCTGTCAAATAGCATTGCAATATTCCCGTTGGTTCACTGATTTATCTGGCATTTGCATGATCACTGCAGACATGGGCAACGTAATAAAAAGCCTACTACCCCTACTACTACTGCCACTGCAACCTCTCCTACTACTTCTACTATACTACTACTAATAATATTGAGATTATTATAGCTACGTAGCATTACATATCAGCGGTCAGAAGACGACAACGAGAAAGTGGTCTGTCGGTTGTGCGTGCTGTCCTCCGACCACCATGACTTGGACCTGGCGCTACCTCACGTGACCTTCACATACAATTCTTCGCGCCACGACACCACTGGTTATTCACCCTTTCATTCGCTCTATGGCCGCGATCCGACGTTACCACTCGACACCTTACTTCCAACCACTGCAACGCCCGCAACCGAATATGCACGCGACGCTATTGCTCGTGCTGACAACGCACGTCAGATCGCCCGCTCTAGACTTTCGGTTTCGCAAGCCACCCAGAAAGCCATCTACGACAGCCGGCATGCTGACGTTCCCTTCTCACCCGGTTCTCTTGTTCTCCTGTGGTGCCCAGTTCGTCTAGTTGGCTTATCAGAGAAGTTATTGTCTCGCTACATGGGTCCTTACCGTATCATTCGCCAGGTAACCGACGTCACCTATGAGATCATTCCTGCATCTGAGACCACAAGCCTGCCTGCAAACACACCCAGTGATGTTGTGCACATCAGCAGGCTAGAACCTTACCACCTGCCTACTGAAGACCGTAATTATTATGCACCGAGACGGCACTTTTACCGCAGGGGGAAGGGGGGGGTAATGCTACGTAGCTGACATATCAGCGGTCAGAAGACGACAACGAGGAAGTGGTCTGTCGGTTGGGCGTGCTGTCCTCCATCATAGTCGACGCTATACGCATCAGAGTCAATATAGATTCTCAATAGACCCGCCGCGTGTCATTTTTACGTAACAATATGTTAAGGTTTACTTTCCTAAATCCCAATATGTTTATGAGATATGCTAAATCCCGCCTTATTATGAGATTAAACACGAATATATTTAGCTTAACAAGTTTGATACGTAATAATAATATATTTGGTTTAATTATTCGCCAACGCTGAAAAAAAGCAGAGCAGGTAAGCTAGGCACTGCCTTTCTTCGTAATTATTGATTTACTGTGCTTCAAAAAAAACTTTTTTCCGGCCAAACCAATTGCGGATATCTTCTTGCCGGTCATCGGACAACAGTATATGAAATTTTGAAATAAATTTATGAGGTCGACCGGCCATGCTAAATTCGATTTTACATGTCCATCTAAAAGCTCATGCACGTGGCCCTTTTTCGGAGTCTGGCTGGCTGAATAAACAGCTGGATAAATAGGAGCTTGTGGAACCCACTTTGAGAAACTATGTCATTGACCAATAAAGAGAAAAGTAAGAAAAATATATGGAGGTTAACTATACGAGATTTTTCGTTGGCTGCGTGTTCATGAGAAGGCAAAATGGGCCTGAAAGAAGGAAAGAGAACAAGGGTGTGTAACGACGCTTCCAAGTCATGACAACAGCAGTGCTGACCTACGACATACACACCATTGTCAGTGAGCAGTCTAAATGTGCCACTCAGTCTTAATTCTCTGCATAACTGCTGCAACACCCTCATGAAAAGTGGCGATGACGTACGGGCATTCACGTACGGGTATTCACGTACGTATCACGTATATTCACGGGTATTCACGAGACGCACGGGTATTCACGTATCAGATGATTTTGTTCTTTGTAAGAAAGAAGGCGGTTGTCTGGCTAGTCTGATGTGACGGAGGGGGCTACCATTTGGGAGTTGAAAACGAGCACGTGGCCTTGGCTGCTGAAAAGGGCCTCTAGACCAGTCGGTTTAATGACGCCCGAAACACGTATCTCTCTGACTCACAGCGAGCGTAAACATATAGGACATGTCCTATAGTATTGTTACGCAAAGTAAGGTAACCTAATGGGGGTTTTTAATGGGCCCTGAGTCCGCGATCACAGTATAATGATGACGATTTACACCGCCATGGCTCGCACCCACTCAAGGAAATTGCAGTGAAGGCAACGTCGTCTTCCTTCTCTATCCAAGCTTCTCTTGTTTTTCCTGGTATTGATACCCCGTATCATTCCTCCCATCTCAGAAGAAGCCCTCTGGGGGAGTCATTCTTGCATCCTTCGAGTAAACGGCTTCAGGCGGGCAACATGCGTCATCTTTGTCTTGCATGAACGTCGGCCACTAGTGGTGACACGAGCAATTTCATAGTTGACCTCACTGAGACGACGGAGTATCACGAAAGGACCGGCATAATGTGCCAGTAGCTTTTGGCTCAAGCCACGTCTTCGTATTGGGGTCCACACCCACACTAGATCACCAGGGGCTTAGGTCACATGCCTGTGTTGACTGTCGTAGCGAGTTTTGGAGGACTCTTGCGCTGCCAGTGTACGTAAACAGGCAAGTCGACGTGTCTCTTCCGCACGACACAAAGTTTCCGCAATTGTTAAATCGTCATGGACGACAAAAGGAAAGATAGTGTCCAGCGTATGTCGAGGTTAGCGAGCGTAGAGCAGATAGAAAGGGCTGTAGCCTGTCGTTTCGTGTTTCGAAGTGTTGAAGGCGTACGTGACGAATGGTAATACTTCATCCCAGTTTTTGTGGTCGGAGGCGACGTACATTGACAACATGTTGATCAACGTTCGGTTTGTGCGCTCAGTGAGGCCATTAGTTTGTGGATGATACGCAGTTGTGTGTCGGAACTTGGAGGCACACAAACGAAGTAATGATTCGACAATATCAGCGGTAAATTGTCGTCTATGGTCACTCCTTATTACGCGAGGAGGTCCTTGTCGGAGGATGACTGAATGCAACAGGAACTCCGAAACCTCGACTGCCGTGGCGGAGCATAAGGCAGGCGTCTCGCACCACCGCGTCAGGTAGTCGGCGCATACAATTATCCACCGGTTACCTTTTGAGGAGCATGGAAATGGTCCCATTAGATCAGTGCCGACATTTTCAAAAGGGTAACCGGGAGGCTTTACAGGTTGCAGGTGACCAACTGGACCCAAGGAGAGCCGCTTGTGGCTCTGGCACTGCGTACAGCTGGCCACGTAGTTCTGAATCGTTTTGCTCATTTTTGGTCAATAGAACTGCTCTTTCGTGCGACTAGGTGTTCGTGCGGTGCCTAGATGGCCAGAGGTGGGGTCATCATGCGTGAGACGCAGAACACACGTTTGGAGGGACGCAGGAACAACCAGTAGAAAGCGGGCGCCCGCCGTGGACAAGTTTCTCTGGTAAGGAAGACCATTTCGGACGCAGAATCAGCCTTCGCTTCATGAATTTCTCGCTCCAGGGAAGAGAGCTTTTAAGCTTGGGTCATTACGCTGCTCAGCGGTGAAGGTCGCAGCATCGGGAAAGCCAGACGACAGTCAAGCGATAAGGTGGTCAAAGTTATCGGCTTCACAATCTGTGGATGGTCACAATCTGTGGAGCGGCATTCTGGAGAGGCACTCCGCATCAGCGTGTAGACGGCCAGTTTTGTATGAGATGGTGAAGACATGTTTTTGCAAACGAATGGTCCATCGTGCGAGGCGGCCGGATGGGTCACGAAGGTTGACGAGCCAACACATGGAATGGTGATCTGTGACGATAGTGAACGGGCGACCATCGATGCATGAGCGAAACCGTTGCACGGCAAACACTACCGCTAGGCATTCCTGTTCGGTCACTGTATAGTTGCGTTCTGGCTTGCTTAAAAAACAACTTGCGTACGCCACAACATGCTCCTTCTTGCCAGAACGCTGAACGAGAACGGCACCGATACAGATGCCACTTGCGTCTGTGTGAATTTCCGTGGGCGACGAAGTATTGAAGTGCCGAAGCATTGGCTGCTTCAATGTCAGCAGACCTATCATCACCCCAGCGATTTTCAGGATGTGTACGTAAGCGAACCAGAACATGTGCGAACTCCTGTTTCTCTTCCACCATGGCAACCATCGATCAACGCAGCAGGCGCTTATGCATTTCAAGGCACACGGCAGGCTGGATTCCCCCATCAACCACCTCCCAACTACGAACGAAGTTTTCGCCCGCCTGTTTACTCAACATCGCCTCTCTACAGTGCCCCCGAAAGGCGGCGCCACTATCCCATGCCTTCCGAGAGGAGTCGTTACTCTGAGCAGCCACGTGCCCCTCGACCAATTCCGGTATGCTACAACTGTGGTGTCCCGGGTCACATTGCGCGTTTTTGTGACCATCGCCCATATCAGCGACAGTCTTGGCACATGTCTCACCAACCTTTCAACCATCCGCTCTCCATGTCACGGAAACCACGCGCACCTACCGGGTCACGCTACCCCTCGCCGGCCTCTGATCGATGTTTGACGCCACCACCAGCTCCCCGTGCTCCACGATCGCCGTCTCCGCGGCGACGCGCACGTACACCACCTCCGGAAAACTAGTCGGTGCGGCCAGTGGGGGTGAGACCGCGAGATCACAGGTGCTATCTACAGATATACCCCCGTCAGCGTTTATGTTGAAGAACAAAGTTCATGTAGTTGTCGATGGAGTGGCTACTATGGCACTTGTGGATACAGGCACGACAGTCTCGGTGATGAGTGTAAATTTTAAAAACCTGCTAGGGCCAAAAGTGATGTTTTGCCTAAACCGTGCGGTGACATTTCGTGGTGTAAGTGGTGACGTGTTGTGTCCGGTGGGATACTGTACTGTGGACGTCTCGCTGTGTGGCGAGGTGTTTTGCACAGAGTTTGTGGTTATTACGGGGTCTACACATGACGTTATCTTGGGTATTGACTTCTTGTGTGAGTGTGGGGCAACTGTAGACTGCAGAAGTGGGCATCTTTCTATACACGGTACTTTCCCAACAGCGCTCTTGGAAAATTCCTGTCCGGAGGAATGCATCTTTTTCGTCTCCGTGGACATAGTCGTTCCTGCTTTTTGCGTTGTGTGTGTTCCCGTGACATGTTCCAGCAACAACTGTGGCACGTTTGACGCCACGCTCGAACCGATTCCCTTGGCATGCCTGAAAAAAAACATTCTCATTCCCCATTGTATAGTGTCAGTCGTTGATGGACGGGCAGGTGTGTGGACAATGAACAGTTCCATGGAGCCTGCAATTCTGCCAGGTGGCATGAAACTTGCAGTATTTAGACCCGAATCATGTATGACGCTGGTTGCGCTTGTTGATGCTACAAGCCAAAATGAACATCTAGACTTAGAAGGTTCAGAAGATTCCCAATTGCTACAGATGGTCAGCAGGTCACTTGACCAAAGCGAACGTCAAACTCTGCTCGACGTTCTATCGAAGCACTTGAAAGTGTTTAATTTTTCTAAACATAGCCTAAGACCCTTAATCCCAGCGTCCCGGATACGTCATCAGATCCACACTGAGTCGGCGCATCCCATTAGGCAGAAACCGTACCGAGTGGCACCATCGGAGCGCAAGATCGGCAAGTCGGAATCGGCAAGTCCGTGGGCTGCTCTCGTCATTCTAGTGAGGAAGAAGGATGGTACGGGGAGGTTTTGCGTTGACTACCGCCGACTGAATTCTGTTACGAAGAAAGACGTCTATCCACTGCCGCGCATCGATGACGCTCTAAACTGCCTGCATTTCCGCGTCCTACTTTTCATCTGTCGACCTGAGATCAGGTTACTGGCAAATTCCGATGCACGCAGCTGACAAAGAAAAGGCGGCATTTGTTACGACCAATAGACTTTACGAGTTCAACCTTATGCCATTCGAATTACGTAATGCTCCTGCAATATTCAAAAGATTTATGGACTCTATATTGCATGGTTTGAAATGGCATATATGCATGTGTTACCTTGATGATGTCGTAATTTTTGGACGTACGTTTGAGGAGCACAACACTCGCCTAGACCTCGTGCTGAGCTGCATTGAAAAAAGCTGGCCTTGTAATGAATTGAAAAAAATCACAGCATATCCACGGAGTGAATGATGATTGGTGGGGCGCAGCGTTCGTCAGTCTGTCTGTCCATTCGTTCTTGCGTCCGCCTATCTGTGTGATCCTTGCTGCATGCGTGCGTTTGTTCATTCGTCTGTCTGTCCATCCATATCTTTTTGTGGCCATCCCTCTGTCTGTCCATCCGTCCGTGTGCCCCTCTGTCTGTCCGTCCGTGCGTGTGTCAGTCCGTTCATCCGTCCATATGTCTAGAGAAAACTCCAAGCACAGCCATCTCACATCTTTTCATCATGTATTCATCATATACAAGTGCCCCCATCCAGCAGACATTGTAAGGACCGCTATTTCGGGTATGTGCCACTGGTGGTTCACAAAATCACACAGACGCAAGTGGCATCGGTATCGGTGCCGTTCTCGTTCAGCGTTCTGGCAAGAAGGAACACGTTGTGGCGTACGCAAGTCGTTCTTTAAGCAAGCCTGAACGCAGCTACACAGTGACCGAACAGGAATGCGTAGCGGTCGTCTTTGCCGTGCAACGGTTTCGCTCATACATCTATAGTCGCCCGTTCACTATCGTCACAGATCACCATTCCCTGTGTTGGCTCGTCAACCTTCGTGACTCATCCGGCCGCCTCGCACGATGAACCATTCGTTTGCAAGAACATGTCTTCACCATCTCATACAAGACTGGCCGTCTACACGCTGATGCGGATTGCCTCTCCAGAATTCCGCTACTATCCACAGATTGTGAAGCCGATAACTTTGACCCCCTTATCGCTTGACTGTCGTCTGGCTTTCCCGATGCTGCGACCTTCACCGCTGAGCAGCGTAATGACCCAAGCTTAAAAGCTCTCTTCCCTGGAGCGAGAAATCTATTAAGCGAAGGCCGATTCTGCGTCCGAAATGGTCTTCTTTACCAGAGAAACTTGTCCACGACGGGCGCCCGCTTTCTGCTGGTTGTTCCTGCGTCCTTTCAAACGTCTGTTCTGCGTCTCACGCATGATGACCCCACCTCTGGCCATCTAGGCACCGCACGAACACTTAGTCACACGAAAGAGCGGTTCTATTGGCCGAAAATGAGCAAAACTATTCACAACTACGTGGCCAACACCTCCACCAAATTGTTACACAAGGTAAGGTAACCTAATGGGGGGTTTTTAATGGGCCCTGAGTCCGCGATCACAATATAATGATGAGGATCTCCACCGCCATCGCTCGTACCCACTCAGGGGAATCGCAGTGGAGGCAACGTCGTCTTCCTTCTCTAAGCGCGCGTGCCTTGTTTTTCCTGGTAGTGATACCCCGTATCAGTATATTTCTGACTCTTAGGTCATAGCTGTCCTTGAGTTTTTTATTGTTGTTTCACGAATTTGTTTCTATGTTCGGCGTAAGCTAAAACCTGATCAGTTTTTGTGAATACACTTTAGTTTGAAGAGAGTGCTCATTTGTGTAATGTGTCTCTTGTATCTTGTTCACGCGCTCCTAATATCACTATAGGCTCAATAAGCCACTAAAAAAGTATGTATGTTGCGAGATAGAAGATCTCCCTCTAAAGACATCTGCAAAACTCGAACGATTCAGTGAGCTACACTGTCTAGAAATAGGAGACCGGTATCGGAGCGTGGTTAGATCTTCTACAGGATGGTTCAGTGCAGCGTCGATGTATGCACACCGATCACCATACCTAGCGTAATGTAGGTGAAGAGAAAACTTTGAGTATTGAGCGTCGCGATGACTGCAAGCTCCGTTGACGTGCCCTGCTTTGCCACAATGAAAGCACACCATTGGATGGTAAAAGGTGTGCCTCAAATAGGCTGGTGTGATAGTGTATTTTTCATTGAACCACGTTTAACAACTGTTCGGTTGTCGACCATATGGCATCCATCGTGTAGGCGAGATCAGTTAGGGTGGCGGTTACGAGATCGGTTTGTTTGCAGAATAGGCGGTGGCTTAGCCATTCGAGGTGGTTGGCTAAGAGTTATGATGACTGGATGTCGGAGCATAAGTAAGATGCAGTTGCACATTCCCATATTCCAGTCAAGAAAGAGCCCGATGAACCTCTTTCCGGTCAACATCAACGACAAAAGACAAAGTAAGTGCCGGTTCTGTTGGTTAAACTAAACCGAGCTGCCGAAGCTCTATTCGCGGAATGTTCCGTATAACTTCACGCAGAGCCTTAGTGTTACAGCCATGACGGAAATACTCGCTGCAGATTTCATCATGTGATCATGCTTGCGGTATCACTGCTGTAGGGTCCGTTACATTTTTGTACTTTTTTAGGGAATTCATCAACTGTTGTTGGTTGATTTCTTACAAGACCAGCAAGCTATCGCTGCTTCACAGCTTGTGAAACACAGTGTATTAGTGCAGTGTCTAGTGTGATGGAGTGGTTGTGGCCATGGTGGTTGAATGACGAATGCTGGAACGTTCCGGAACGAGATTGATTGCGAGCGACTGGCCCAGCAGTCACCGACTGAAGCAATGGACCGGCGTTTTGATGCGCCGTGATGATTCCGGACTCGATCATTGGCTCTGCGAACGGGTACCAAGCATAAACCTAACCCGAACCACCTTCAATGTAGCGGTAGCTTCATCATGATCGTCATTCATTATCATCATCATTTCATAGCCACCGCGTGACGCCTCTCATGTAGCTCACGCCTAGTTCGAGCTGCGCGAAGACAGCACGAGTTCACGCACCCGGCTTCTCGGACGCTTGCAGCTGCTGCCGTTCCACTCCACTCCGAGGAATATTGTGTCGAGACTGGCACGACCTTATCGGTCGCCTTCAGGACGTTTTCTCACGTCTAGTCTCTCGCTACACTGGTGAAATGAAGGACATGCTTTTCGACCAGCCACAAGCTACCATGCTTCCGCAACACTGCCCGCCAGTGCCGCTGTACCACCCAACCTTACCCCAGGCATGGTTCATGTGGCTTGACGCCGTTCTCGCAGTGATTGGCGACACGGACCAGCCGTTCATGCACGCTATCTAGCTCGACGCACTTCCGGTCGAGTTTCGCCATACTGCTGCTACGTCGAGCACGAGCCCGCTGCCTTATGACACCATCTGTGCTGCAGTGCTCGCCTGCTACGGCCTCACCTACCACCCGTTTCTGGGGGCCCGTGACGTCCGGGTTTCCCCTGCGTCGCAGCGGACGATACCAACTAGCCCGCAGCCCTCCATTCACCGTGACCTCACTACCTGGCTACTACTACTTCTACCTCCGATACGGTCCCAGGAACATCGAATTCTGCAGCCGACCACGACGATGAGGTAGAAGTATTGCACGATGACTGACCTCTCCTCCGAGAGGTGCATTCCATCAGAGACCACGTACTTAGGTCCGTCGCATGTGCCTGCCACCTGCAAGTCTTTTCCGACATCGACGGCACGCGACACCTCGGTGTGGCCAGACTTCCCAACAACTACCTTGCTGCACGCCTGGGAGTCTGGAGCACACATCCTTTCACCTGTTATTCGACTCCTGATCGCAGAGCTTTCACCGTCGACAATCACCAATGAACGCGACCTTCCATTCACCTTGCCACTTGTTGCGTCTTGCTAGCTACGACTAGCATGGCCCTAAATGTCTCTCGCAGCAGAAGTTTTCGGCACTTTGAAGCCACGGCCTAACTTGCAGGACGCGGCAACAATGAGTGACGCAGCTGAAGACGACGTACCTGGTCCACCTAAGGCAGCGCAGGTCACACATGCACACACCTACTGTGGAGGTTGCCGTTGATTATGCATACCTACACGCTAACCCTTATGGGCGGACGTCTGAAGGCCGTTCCACGAGCGCAGGTGTGCCGCCTGATCCTCTGGCAGAAGTCACGCTGACAGAGTTCCACAACCACCTTCCGCCGGAGCCTTGGACGTAGACGGGCAACCACCTGACACGTGGCCACAACGTAGGCTGATCAGTCACCGCAGCGACGACGCCCGGTCCTACAGCATGTCTATCAGTCATGACACAACGTCGACAAAGTCATTGCACTCGGCCTAAAACACAGCGGCCTTCTTTCAGCCGTCAGCCTGCGCAGCCACGAGTTGCAGTCATGACATCCAATACGGCGTCAGCGCCTGGTTGGTATGCCTGACACAATGGCCAACAGCTTTCCGTGTGTCTGACTACCCGAAGTACACGTGGTACCGTTGTTCGCACACGTTCCCGCATACGTCGGCACGCCTATGCGCGCCACCACGCCGGGTGCGGCCCAACTCTGAGGTCTGTGCTGTGTCGGCACCGTCGTCTACACCAGTACAATCGATCCAAAGTGAAAGTTAGTGGCCTAACCTTGCAACACATGGACCGCACTCAATTCAGCCGACCAGGTCGTCGTGAAACACGTTTGTGCGAGGCCACAATGCCTCGACATTCGCTTCTTCGTCCGCGGCGTTTTAAAAGCGAATGCATTTTTCAGTCGGGCTATGACAGGTATCCGGCGTTGTCCACAGCGGTGTCCGTTTGCCGGCAGGTGTTATCTCTCCGCTTTCACACCCTCTACCATAGCAACAGCTGCGGACGCGCGCGTTTATCGTTGCCCCTAGCAACCGGAGCATGTGTTGTGAGTCTACGAGAGGGTAGGAGCAGTGCTTCGCCACTCCTTCTCTCGCCATTCGCTATCTATCCTTCCAGTGCCCAACTTTCCCGTCCGCTCGCCCCCCATTTTCGACCGTTCGCTGGCTGGGTGCCTCTCAAGACCATCTGAAAAGCTGTGCATGAGACGCCACGATGAAGAGCCAACGGCGAGACGAGAACGGTGTTTTGTTCACTTCATAGTATATTTAGCCGTGCAAGCTAGCTACTAGAGCTGGAATCGCATACCACGTTTCTCGCGGCAAAAAACGCCCCGTGCAGCGAATGGAGCAAATGGCTGCACGGTGTAAGAAAAAAATAAAGCATAATGCCGGTTTCTCACGTGCGAAACACAGTTATGAATGCTATGCAATGCCTTCGCATTTTTTCACGATTCTCTTCGGTGAGATAGGGGCATTTTTCAGGGATGAAGCTCCTTAAGTCGCAGAGCGTACGTACGCGATGTATGTAGGAGCAGCAGCAGCAGCAGCAGCAGCCGTAGTAGTAGTAGTAGTAGTAGTAGTAGTAGTAGTAGTAGTAGTAGTAGTAGTAGTAGTAGTAGTAGTAGTAGTAGTAGTAGCAGTCATCGTAGTAGTACCACCTTTCGCTTAGTCCTTAGAATGTCCGTTGGACGGCAGTACTTCAGTGTGATGAACATATTGTAACGGGGAGTATTTATTAGGTGAACGCTGGGTGGGCTAACACTTCACAAAGTATGCAAGAATGCAGGACGACAGGGTAGTGCAGACACGGCCCCACAAAAACATCGTCATCTTCGTTCCTTCTACGTCCTTTATGCACCCGTGCCTTAGCTACCTTTCTATACCCGTGACAATATGATGAAAAGATACCAGATGGTGGTACTTGGAGTGTTCACTAATTGGACGGATGGGTAAACGCACGGATGGACGCACAGACAAGCAGACGAACGGAAAGATGAACGGACTCATAGACGGACGCATGGACGCATGCACGCACCGAGGGACGCTTCGCCCAGCTCATCATCAGTTGCTCCGTGAATATGCTGTGATTTTAAATGCGGAGCATTTCTTAGTCGCACCATGTCACTCGCACGACCTACTGTACTCCTGACCTGCCCAGCTGGCGGCGGTCTACAGAGCTACCTGCGCCAGCTCGGATTCCGAACTTCGCCGCCTAGGGAGCGCTCGAGTTGCCCCAGCTGAGCGCCGGTGAAAGCATGGGAATGCATGGGTTGCCGCCGGTTAGAGAAAGATTTCATCACGCATTGAGTAAATGTGACGGCTATCTTGAATAGTTTTATTTCATATGACTTTGAGAACCTTCTTTTGCATTTTAGTTGGCATCTCAATGCATTATTTCTCAAATAGAATCGCAAACCAGGTACAAACACATGTATCAGCGTGCAAAACAAGAAAGAATGACGACGTAGACAAGTTGTAAAAAGTGCTGGCCACCAAATATTTATTTCACTGATGATACCAGCTATATGTGTATACAATGGTAGAGTTGTTGCCGTTGGGTTACACTCAGCTTGCTTGCATTTACTCTCTGGGGAAGAAAGGGCAAGGACTATGACACTTGACAGTGTCCGCGGCATCCGGAGCGCATAGAAAAGAACCCAATACAGATAATTTTGAGTATAAATACCTT
Organism: Rhipicephalus microplus; assembly: GCF_013339725.1. NCBI lineage: Eukaryota > Metazoa > Arthropoda > Arachnida > Ixodida > Ixodidae > Rhipicephalus > Rhipicephalus microplus. Next base: position 47,838,642 of record NC_051175.1, on the reverse strand, counting down.
CGTCTCAAATGGCAAATGTAGATCGCAGGTACATAAACAACCAATTACCGACACTTTGCAATTGTTTTGAAACGAAACAACACTTAAAATAACTTATTGAACGCTAATTCTTCGCACAATGGGTGTGTTTCAAAACCTAGTTGCATAACCAGATGTGGTGACATGGTTTCCATATGTGCAGTCATGTAATCTTTCTTTTTTTGTTTGTTAATAAACAGTTGTGAGTATAGCGCGTCATCGTTTACTTTCTTGAGGTTGTCGCTTTATTATTTTTTGCGCTAATATGCATTTTAGTCTGTCATGCACCACCAACCAGCCCAGCAACTCAATCCTTTAGAGACACGAAGTCCTTTACAACACAGAAATCACCTTGATCCATTTTCCATAGGCCTCGGTCACTGGAAGCTCATGAAAAGTCACATCAGGAGTCTTCCCTTGCCTTGATTCGCAGGGAGGCACGCAGCACACCACCATCACAATGGTTAATATGCTCCAAGAAACCTCGCTTCGCTGCTGTACAAACTGCACCAACCTGCACGCTTCTGTCACAGCTCGGCACGAGCTCCGACAGGTAGCGAAAGATCGTCATTATACTTTTAAGTTTATTTAAAAAGAGGTTTTTATTCATTTTGATTGTCCAGAGTGTATGCACGCATAAACATTGCTGCTTTTCTCCCAGCGTCACGCGAGCAGACTAAAAAAAGCGTGGTGACTCATGTTTGGGCGCCAGCAACCGGTGCGGATGAGTTAAGTTGCAGCGCCACAGGGCGTATAGCGGCAGGTACTAATGCCAGAAAGGGCGTGCTGGCGCTTCGCTCGCTGGGCAGGTCAGTAAAATACAGAAAGTCGTGGTCACTCGTCGTCGGCATCCACACCCCCACTGCGCATGCTCGGCTCTGCTCGTGGACGCGAGAAATGCTCGCGTTCACGAGTAACGCGAGCAACAGATGTCAACTGCTCGTGAATGCGAGCACGCTGCGAAATGGGTGGGGCGAGCCAAGCAGTTTGCGCAGCCCACCGCTCGTTTCAAACGCGACTTCGAAGGCTACAGCTTCGGACACAGCTGTAAGGTGTGCGACCGACTGCGCTTCGACAATGACCTTACGCTGATTTGGAGCATCAAGAATAAAGGGAAGCAGACCAACGTGCTACGGGTTTTTGGAGCACGTTTGGCAACGTGGACGTGAAGGGCGGCTTCGTCAACGACAACGTGAACAGTGACAACAATGAGGACGAGAGACTGCTGGAGCCGTTCAAGTCATACTTGGTGTGCGCATTGTGTCAGGACTCGTTAGTACGTGGGCACGTACCGTCGATCAGCGTGACGTACGGTTAGCGTTACCCGCCTCGACCAGTACACGTACCCGAGATGAACGCTACCCGGCGAGTCCCAAACCATACCCAATTACGCAACATTCACGAGATACCCCGTTCACATTGCGACGCATTTACTCGAGTTCCCCCCATGGGAGGATGGGAGTGGCTTTTTTTACCAGTGTCGTCCGCCAGAGACCCACTGGTTGTCAATAGTCCCTTCGCGTTAACGACTTGGACTGCTCACAGACCTTTTCGTTTCGCGTATCTAACCCCTTGCACATACGCCCTCATATTTTCATTGCGGGTTCATTTCTGTGGGGGGAGGTAAGGGCAGTAATGTGTAGCGTCACCATCATCGTCAATATTCACCATCATCGTCCTTTCATAGCCACCGCGCCGTGCCTCTCGCGGAAATCATGCTTAGCTCAAGCTGCGCGAGGACAGAACGAGTTCACGCAACTGACGTGTCGGACGCTTACAGCCGCCACCGCTCCGCTTCAGTCTTACGAATATAGTGGCGAGACTAGCACGGTCTTGTTGGCCGCCTTCATGACATCGTCTCTGTCATTCCCTCACTCGCTACAGTAACAAAACTGCATTGATCTTCGAACAGAGAGCGATGGAAAAAAAAGGTCACAGATTTCCTGCAGAGGCGAAGCGATGAACGTGATAGCGGCAAATTTAAAGGTCACGTGCACATTCGCCTGCAGATCGAAACGTTCTCCGCGTTTCTCACGTACAAATGACGCACGAAACGTACTATCAGGTACAAACGAACATGAACAAGCGTCTCAGTTGTTACTCCTCTGTGTCTGAAGTGCGCTCTTTTCGCAAACGGAGACTGTGCAACCATCGCAATGACCTTTATGCGCCCAGTAACAACAATAGAGTCGTTCCGATAAAAGCCGAACAACAGCCAAGACGTACGATCCTCCCCACCGTGACATTGGGTGCGCGAGTGAGCGTCGACCCCCTGGCCTTCGCGGGTCAAAGGGTGCGTGGGAGAGCGCATGCTACCGCGTCGTGACGGTGTTGCTACGCGCACTCATGGCGCCATCTTGCTGTTCATGCTGAAAACACGATAGTCCCTCCCCCACCTCCCGAGATGCTTACCACAAGCGGCAAGTGGTAGATAGAACGAAGATATAGGCGCGCTAAGTCCTTTCACGACTTGAGGAAGGCAAGGCGCATACAGAAAAAAATTCAGTGGCGAATCAATTCACTTCAGTCATTTCGCTGGAAATATCTGTGCGAATAGTTGGATCCACACAAGCCTTTGACGAACATCGACACATCAACATCGCCCCTTAAAGTGTCTTTCTCTCCACCAAGGCCACACAAAAATTGAAGTAGCAGAAGATTTCTGCATGAAAGTTGCCGGTCAGGCGTCCGCGTGCACCACGCGCCACCTAGAAAACGCTCCAGTTTCCAGAGATTCAAGATTGGACACATTTTTCTCTCTAGAGGAACTACAAGCGGCCTTGACGGAATGCAAACGATCTTCATCGCCTGGTCCGGATGGGATCACGTACATGGCTCTTTGGAACCTAGGAGAAGCAGCTCAACGGGCCCTTCTATCCGTATACAACGACTCGTGGAGCAGCGAATTTATCCCTCATTCATGAAAATCCAGCCGCCTCGTCCCTGTGCTTAAACCAGGTAAATCTCCTCTGCTCTTCACCTCTTATTTCCCCATCGCGCTTACCAGCTGTTTTGGGAAAGTGACGGAGAGGATGATTTTGACTCGCTTAGAGTGGTACCCGGAGCAACACGAGGTATACCCTCATGCTATGACGGACTTTCGGCGTGGGTGGTGCGCAATTGATAACGTTATAAACCTGGTATCATCTGCTCAGCATCAAAAAAGACTGAAATGTTTATCTGCGGCGTTGTTCTTGGATGTGAAAGGTGCATACGATAACGTATCACATGAAGCCATTCTGGATGTCATGAAAAATGTTGGCTTACAGGGCCGGGTTTACCAATGGATCCACAGCTATCTGAAAGGTAGACCTTTCTTTGTACAGACGGAGAATGGCACAACACATCATTGCAACCGTCGTGGTGTGCCTCAAGGTGGTGTTCTAAGCTCCACACTTTTCAATCTAGCGCTACTCGGCCTGGTTGACGCACTTCCAGAATCTCTCCATATATCAATATATGCAGATGACATCTGCATCTGGGTGTCAGGCGTAACACGCCTTCATTTACGTGCCCGGCTTCAGAGAGCGGCTACAATAGCGAAGCGACAAAGTACCTGGAAGAATGGGGACTAGAGCTGTCATCAGAATAATGCTCGCTCTAAGCATTCACGCATACGGCGATGAGCCCATATGTTATTAAAATCAACGGACATACATACGATCAACTACGTAAAGACCCACCGATTCCTCGGAGTCATAGTTGATCGCGACCTCTCCTGGAGCCCTCACCACGCCCACATGAAAACTAAACTCACCATGATCACCCACGTACTGAGGTTTTTTGCTGGAAAAACGTGGGGTGCATCAGTACGAGCAATGCTTCAACTCTACACTGTTCTGTTCCTTGGTTATATGCGATACAGCGTACCTGTGCTTTGCGGGATCCGAATAACAAACTTGCGCATCCTCCAGCCGATCCAAGCCCAAGCACTGAGAATATGCTTTGGTCTCCCGTGATGCGCGTCTACAGCAGTGACAGTCATCATTGCGCATGAATATCAATTCAACGCATACATCCACGTAGACGCTTTGAGAATGCACATAAGACCTTTCGCTCGGCTTCCATCTCATCACCTCGCCTCACTTCGAACTTCTAGGCCCCACTCAGCGTTCAGCGCAAATGTAGCTCAGCATTGCGCAGTGCTTCCATTGCACTTCACGCATGCAGCACGGCCGCCGATACCATTATGGTGCCTACACACACTCAAAGCCCTTCTAACAATTCCTGGCATCCAAAATAAGAAAATGCCGTTGCATCTAGCCCTGAAACAGGCCACATTACTCTTCCTGTAGGAAAAGCACAACGGACGCCTTCACATTGATACGGATGGTTCGGTGTCTTAGTAAGCTCTGCAGGGGCGGTGGTTATTTCCGCGAGGCACATCACAACTAAATTCATGACATCGCATTTGACGTCGTCGACAACTGCAGAACTTGCCGCCATACGTGCAGCTTGTGAGAATCGAGAGCGCCCTCCTACCTGGCGCCTCGTTCTCCAGCTGCCGCACGCGCTCTGACAGCGTAGCCCGGGCACTCATAAGCGCCGGCGTCCACCAAGATGGCTGCCAGGGCGCCTCTTGGTCTGGGCCAGTCAACCGTCGGCTCTTTCTCGCGCTGGCATGTCAGGGCACGCTACGCTGGCGCGCTGCGTGGGCCTACGTCACAACGCAGTGCCATTTCCCATTGGGCGCGCGTGACATCCTCCTCTCCTACGAGCTATGTTGCGCCCGACGATTCACTCGTCGTGCAGATGCTCTCTGGCCTTCACGAGGGGTTGACGCGCTGCTAAGCAGGCAGCTTCTCGTTCGTGCATACGACTTCGGCCCTTGTGTGGGAGTCGTCGCGCCCTAGGCAGGCGTGCTTGCTTGGTCTTGCGGAGTTCCCTATACGGCCTGCAAGCCCGTGAGTGTCGCACTGTGCTGCATCTTGGGTTAATAAACCTGTTGTTGTTGTTATCCTGCCTCGTGCGTGGTTTCTGCGCCGTTCCGGAGAAATCGACGAACCCGGCCGCAGCGTCTTCGCACGCAGCGGCAGTGGAGGACGTCGCATCCCTACACGGTTGCGCTTAGTAGGTAAGCCTTGTGCAAACCTATCTCCACATAACTGGCGCCCAACGTGGTTTTGGCATGGTTTCAGAGCAGACCCCTTCGAGGCGCTCGTACCTGTTCGATCCTGTGGCGACGGAATTGATCTAGTTCGAGGCGGACGGCTGCAACAGCACGGGGTACGGCCCTCTCGGCGACCCTCTGCCTTCGTTCACCGGGAGAGATCCGTTTTTCGGTGCATCCTACGGTGATGCGAGTCGCTTGAACGAAGACCACAGTCATTGCCAAGCCGGTAACGTGCTGTATAAGCTGTTCCAGACTCACGCGCTTACGGGCCCGTCTCCAGCACCGTCTCCGCTCGCTGGCCTTTCCCCGTCAGCAGCGCGGTTGACAGCTCAAATCGCCGCACCAAGTCCTTCCTACCGGGGACACTCACGTGTTGGCGGGAACGCGCTTACTGACCCGTCGTGGTCACGAGCGCAAAGGGTTGACGATGTCGTTCGCGAGCCTGCTTGCTTAACCGACAACGTCGCTACGTTCACCGACGCTCGCTGGCCTGAGACTCGCGTAGGCGACGCTTTTGACGGACGTTGGGCACCGTGCTCCGCTGTCGACCCGTTCGCTAGTCGCGTGAGGCCTCAAGCACCAGTCGGAGTGCTAACCCTACCCTCCTACATGCCGTGTATTGGCCCTTTTCGGTCGGACGCGCATGTTGGGGAACAGGCGCGCACACCTGTTACAGCCGCGCCAGTCTCGGAGCAATCACCGCTACACAGGAGTAAACACAACCTCTGACAACGATGGCGTGTCGCGCCGGACATGACATTCCAGACACGCCGGCTCCGTTCATCGCCCTTACGATCGCTGGTCGAGAGTTTGCGGCGTTGCTGGATAGCCCGGCTTCGATCTCGCTGGTTGGTGAAGAGGTTATAGCTCATTTCCGTGACCACTCTGTCCGCATTCCAGCTTACGACACTGCCTTTCACCTCGCCAGCGGTACCGCCACCTCGTGCGGCGCTGCGCGGTTGGTTGTGCGTTGGGAGAATCGCGCACGCCGACAGCGCTTTGTGCATCTCCCTGGTCTTTCCGTGCCTGTGATTCTCGGTCGCGACTTTCTCGCGCGCACAGGTATCATGATTGACGTCGCCGGCGGAGGGTACACGGACGGCTCTTCTGGCGCCCTACAGCCTTTTGCTGCACCTCCCGTGGTCTCGGCTGCCAGTAAGTCGCCGGACGCCACGAAGAGGAGAAAGAAGACCAAGCGTTGCCCCCGCGGACCACGTCTCCCCCTCCGACGCAAAGACTGGTCCTTTGACCGGCGTGGCGGAAAACGGTCCGTGGGTACAGCTTTCTCTCGAGCACAATGCTGCCGTGGTGAACGATGTCTCGGCTATGCCGGTGACCCCACCGCTAAGCACCAACTCGAATGGCTCGCAGCTGCCTTTGCGGGACAGCTTGTTGAAACGCGAGAAAGCACGCCTGTCGTCGCTGTTGACACGTTTCAGCGACACGTTCACAGAACGCCCGGGTTTCACCTCTCTGGTGAGGCACCAGATTGACACAGGCGACGCACAACTGTTGAAATGCAATCCTCGCCCCGTTAGTGTGGCAAAGAGGAAATCAATTGACCAGGCACTGGATGAGTTGATTGAGACCGGAGTTGTCCAACGCTCAAACAGTCCTTGAGGTTCACCGGTGGTAATGGTCACCAAAAGAGACGGCTCTCACCGGCTCTGTGTGGACTACCGCCAGCTGAACGAGGTAACGAGGAAGAATACTTATGCTATGCCTAACGTTGACTCGGTTGTGGCTGCTCTAGGCGGTGTTTGCTACTTCAGCACCTTGGGTGTTAGCCGCAGGTACCTACAGGTTCAGATGGAGCAGGCTGATGCGGAGAAAACTGCGTTCACCTCTCACAGAGGTTTGTACGAGTTTACGCGCATGCCGTTTGGCTGTTCTGGAGCTGCAGCTACGTTCTAGAGAATGATAGACCGCGTTCTAGGGGACGCTAAATGGCAACACGCCATGGCGTGCCTCGACGACATCGTCATCTTCTTTCGAAGGCTCGAGGAACACCTTCACCACTTGGAGGATGTCCTCGGGAGGTTGCATGCTGCCGGGTTGACTTTGAACCCGAAGAAGCTCAAATAGCCGAGACTCGCATCTCGCTATTAGGCTTTACCATTCAGAGCGGTCGTGTTCTGGCGTGCGAGGAGAAGGTACGTGCCATTGTGGAGTACATGATGCCGGCAAACATTCAGGGCCTGAGGCGCTTTTTCGGCATGGTGAACTACTATCGACAGTTCATCCCAAATTGTGCGGCCCTCCAAGCGCCCTTGACTGCACTCTTGAAAACGTCGGCACGATGAAGCTGGGGGCCAGAACAAGAGCGAGCCTTCAAGGTGCTTTCCGAAGCTCTAGTGGCCAAAGCCGAGTTAAAGCTGCCCGACCTGAACAGCGAGTTCATTGTCCAAGTGGACGCGAGCGACTTGGGTCTCGACGCGGTACTGCTTCAGGAGCACGAGGGCGTTCTCCGGCCAGTCGCCTTTGCGAGCCGGTCAATTAACGCCACCGAGCGTAACTATAGCGTCACAGAAAGGGAATGTCTTGCTATAGTTTTTGCTTTCCGGAAGTTCGACTGCTATGTCGACGGCGTGCCATTCATGGTGGAAATGGACTACATGGCACTCACCTGGCTTAAGCGCTTGCGCGAGCTCTCGGGCCGCCTCGCGCGCTGGGCGTTGACCTGCAGCAGTAAAACTTTATTGTGCGCTACCGGAAAGCGAGTTGGAACGTCGTGGCTGATGTTTTGCCGCGTGCCCCCCTTTTGGCGTCCGACTATTGTGTCCGCCACTCCCGAGAGCAGTTGCATCAAGTAGACCCCAGGCCCTCTGGCTCCAAAAGGTCGAAAGGCGCGAACCTCAATTGCGAAGTGACTTTCGAGTCGATGGCCTCGGGTGAGGACGCATATCTGGTAGACCCTGTCACGTTCGCCGGTATCGTCTTCAGCAGAGAGGAGCTGCTCAAGACACAGCCGGACTTTTGTCAACACATCGTCGATGAGCTCAAAGAGCTGAGTTCCCAAGTGGAGCGTGGCGGTCAAGCCACCGGGCGCGAACAGACCGCTGGTATTGCTGTCGGCGCCGAGTGCCGTACGCAGGCTGATATTGCTGCGGGCACGTTGGACTCGTACCTGCTTGATGCCGACGGCGTTCTCCTGCGCTACGTCCCATATGAAGAAGCTCACCAGGAGTCTTTCAAGGTGGTGATACCCCGCAGTCTAAGGAAAGCCACCCTAGGTTATTTCCACGACTCGCGGTTCGCCGGACACGCGAGTGGCCTTAAGACTTTTCAAAAGTTGTGCCGCTCCGCTACCTGGCCTGGCATGAAGCGCGACGCCCTTCACTACGCCCGCTCATGCCACGTGTGCCAATGCGCGAAGCTTCGCGGGGCAAGCCTGCCAGGCTAATGCAGCCGATCGACAGCCAACAACCTTGGCAGGTCGCGGCCTGTGACATTATGGGACCTTTCCCAAGAAGCCGGAGAGGCCATGTTTTTGTCCTGGCTCTCAAAGATCACTTCACGAAGTGGGTCAAACTGTTTCCCTTTCGGAATTTAACGGCACGCGTAATCTGAGACAAGTTGACCGAGGTCTTTACCCGCTTTGGCTTTCCGGCGGAGTTGCTCACGGACAATGCGTCCTATTTCACGGCCAAGGTGTTCGTGGATGCGTGTGCTGCCTTTGGCATTAAGCACCATTAAACAACCACGTATCACTCACAGGCCAACCCGACCGAGCGGATCAATTGGAACCTCAAGCCATTGCTGACAGCCTTTGCGCAGCAACCCAGGGATTGGGATGCTTGTCTTGACGATATAGGCTTCTCCTTGCAGTCTACGGTCAATCGCTCGACAGGGTACACGCCCGCCTTCCTCAACTTTGGGAGAGAGCTGCCTAACCCCATGGACCGCGTCCTACGGGGCGGTGGCGGGGCAAGCGCCGTGAAGGTCAGCCCGACTGGCTACGCGGCGGAACTGTGCTCACGGATGGACGCGGCCCTCAACCTGGCGCGTTCCAACCTGGCAAAAGCGCGAGCTAGTCAGAAGGCTCAATACGACCGGTCACATCGGGATGTCCGTAACGATGTCGGCGATCTCGTCCTCAGGCGTAATCTCGTCTTGAGTGACGCCGCCAAAGGCATCTCGGCCTCCCTTTCGGCCAAGTTGTTGGGCCCATACCGAGTGCACACCAAAGTGTCGCCCCTGGTATACAAGCTGGCTGACTCCCAAGAGAGACCAGTCGGTGGTCCAGTTAACAACTTTGACCTCAAACCTTTCGTTGCCCGCAGCAACGACTTCGGGGAGGGGGAGGCGGTCACCAAACCTCAGAGAAACCAAGATAAGGCTGGTTCCAAACCACGCCACCGGTACAACCTGCGAAAACGCACTTAGGCCGATTTTCGCCCCCGCCATGTAGCGGGACGTTATCACCTCCATGTAAGAAAGCGGAGATAATAGCTGCTGTGGGAAAGCTCATCCAGCAGAAACAGTAACGGCTACCTGGCGCGCTTTCTCCCTGGTACCAATACACGCGCTGCACGCGGAATATTCACACGGTTCCCAGCGCCCCCGGCTGCTCGAGAGAGAAAAGCCCTTTCTCCGGTGGCTCACTGTCTCACTGGGTATCTTCCACGTAGTCAGTGGGAGAAGAGAAGCGTGCGCCCTGTTGGCTCACGCAACCTTCAATCCGACGTAGTAGGCTCGCTTTATTGGGCCAGACTGTCACGCCTCCGGGGCCGCGCCTTCAGTTGCGTTTCGGCTTTTCACCGACACCCCGACTTTCGTTATGTCCTTCTCGATGGCCCGTGCCTCCAAGAAAAAGCACGGGAGACCAGCTGCACGCTTGGTCGTTCTGCAGGCACCGGCCGCGTTCCCTCCGCCTCCGTCGAATGCTCCCCCGGCTCCGGCTAACAAGACACCGCCTCGTCAGGAAGTCGGTACGTGGACGTTCCAACAAGGCACTGAGTCCCCAGTCGCCTTCGTGTCGACTCGTCGCTGGTCCAAGCAACGCAAAGTCTGGGTGGGGGTAGACCCCGAGTGCGTCCCGCGTTCTTTCTGCGGATGCACCCTTTCGGACCTGCTCGACGCTTCCGGAAGTGCCTCGATGCCACCTGTTCCTGAGGCCTCCTACTGCGATGCTTGTGGTGTCCTGCTGGTACACGAGGCTACCCACCTCCGTTCGTGGGTTCACCGAGTGAGGTCTGGCGGTGCCCCTGCGGTCCTGTCCGCTCCGGCGGTGCCACCTGGCCAGGGCCTTCAACCTGCCCTGTCGACCGACTCTGTTCATGCGGTCGTGGCGGTGCTCGTCACGGACTCTTCATTCAAGTCGGTTATCGCTGCTGCGGTGCCTGCCACCCTTCCGCGGCCCCAAGTTCCTGCTGAGACGTCGCTGAACGAAGACACCGGGACCTCCGTCGATCTCGTGGATAGCACAGAGCTGGACCTCAGTTTTTTCGGTGTCGGTGGATGCTGTTGTTACAACGTCTTTAGGACGGCCTCGGTCTTAGGAGGGGGGATGTGGGAATCGAGAGCACCCTCCCACCTGGCGCCTCGTTCTCCAGCTGCCGCACGCGCGCGGACAGCGTAGCCCGGGCGCTCATAAGCGTCGGCATCCACCAAGATGGCTGCCAGGGCGCCTCTTGGTCTGGGCCAGTCAACCGTCGGCTCCTTCCCGCGCTGGCATGTCCGGTCACGCTACGCTGGCGCGCGGCACGGGTCTACGTCACAACGCAGTGCCATTTCTCATTGGGCGCGTGTGACATCCTCCTCTCCTACCAGCTATGTTGCGCCCGACGATTCGCTCGTCGTGGCAGATGCTCTCTGGCCTTCACGAGTGGTTGACGCACTGCTAAGCAGGTGGCTTCTCGTTCGTGTGTTCGACTTCAGCCCTTGGGCGGGAGTCGTCGCGCCCTAGGCAAGCGTACTTGCTCGGTCCTGCGGAGTTTCCTATACGGCCTGCAAGCCCGTGAGTGTCGCACTGTGCTGCATCTTGGGTTAATAAACCCGTTGTTATTGTTAGCCTGCCTCGTACGTGGTTTCTGCGCCGTGCCGGAGAAATCGACGAACCCGGCCGCACTGTCTTTGCACGCAGCAGCAGTGGAGGACGTCGCAAACCTACATGGTTGTGCTTAGGAGGTAAGCCTTGTGCAAACCTATCTCCACAAGCTCTGGAGTTTGTAGTGGAAGAATCTTCGGGAATTTGGTCTATCTTCTCGGACTTGAAGGCAGCTCTTCAATGTCTTATGTCACCCTTTCGCAATGGACCTAATGAACAGTTAGTAGCTGAAATAAGGCTTCTTCATCACCAAGAAATTGAAAGGCAGCAGAGCATAGTGTATCAGTGGATACCAGGTCATTGCGGTATATATGGTAATGACCGCGCAGATGAGGCCGCTAGATCTGCACACGATGGTACCCAATACACAGCCATCCCGTTCTCAAGAACCAACGCAGCTACCAGACTTCGTTCGCTTGCACGTGACCTCACACTGGTACAGTGGAACTCAGCAGACTTCACAAACGCGCGCTTGCATAACTTGGATCCCGATTTGCAGCTTCGTCTTCCCTCAAAGATATCCCGAGCTGAGGAGACTCTTCTATGCCGCCTGTTGCTTGGAGTGGCCTTCAGGAACGTATACTCTTATCTCATTGGAATGACCAGCTCTTCCACATGCACTTACTGCAGCTGCGAAGAAACCATCGCGCACCTTCTGTGTGTGTGCACCCATTTCAACGCGCAAAGACAAGAACTTACTGCAGCTCTAATTAAATTAGACGATCGGCCTTTGTCGGAACAAAGAATTCTGGGTCACTGGTCGGGCCCATCCTCAGCCCAGAAGGCTTTGAAAGCTTTGCTGCACTTTTTGTGGACAACTGGCCTCAGAGACAGACTTTAGTATCTTATACTCTTTGATGTTGCTTTTCCTCTGTCGCAATTTTTTCGTATTTTTCTCTCTCTCTCTTCGCAACAATTCTTTAACATTTTTCATTCCCATCACCCCTTTTTCCGGCACAGGGTAGCCAGCCGGTCTAAGTACTGGCTATCCTCCCTGTCTTTCCGCTTAAACTTTGTTCCTTCTTTCTTCCTGGTAATATAAACAGCTTGCCGTTTAAACGTTGTGGGACGTGCTCCTCAGTGGCTCAATGGTTAAGGCCTTGCATTTACAATGCAGAGGACCCCAAGTTCAATTCCACGTGCCACAGCCTTTTTTTGCTGCGATTTGTTTGTTTCTTGCATTTTCCTTTATGTTGTGGTAAACCCTTTGAACAGTGGGCCGTCCTCTCCAGCGCCTTGTAGTGGGTTCCTGTTTTCATAAGAAGAAGAGCAGCTCAAGCAGAGAGTCGATCCCCGCATTGACTGTCGCATGACCACCAGCCGCCTTAACTTTACACTTATGCACATGTTTCGACAACTCATACCGACAAACTTGAGAAACAAGAAAAAAGGAAGGTAGGGAGGTTAACCAACTCAAACGTGAAAAACCTGCAGCTCCTATGGTACCAGGACATCGTGGCATATATCTCAATGAGGTGGAGGATGCACTAGCCACAGTATCTCTTAGCAGCCCCCTTATCCCGATTTCGCTTGATACGGCTTACGCGACAGCAATAAGGTTTAGAAACGTCTGTTTGCATGAATACGACTGCTACTCATTGAATAAATATCGAGATTTCGCACATCTAAGATGCCGCTGGAATAGACAGTGGTGGGCAACACGCCACTTGCAAGTTAATTTTACAAGATTGCGTTGCAGAGTTCCGCAACTGAATTATTATTTGCATAAAGTTGGTCTAAGGGCGTCACCTTTATGTCAGACTTGCGAAGAAACGGAAACGATAGATCATTTCTTTTTGTTCTGTCACCGATATTCTCATCAGAGGAAAAGATACCTGGTAGCTCCACTTGAAAAATTAGGATTAGAAATAAATGTGGCAGTACTTTTGTCGTTTGGCAGCATGAAATTCGGTTATAGCCACAGGGACGTCTGCTCTGCGGTATTTGAATACATAACTGAAACGAAGCGATTGCCATGTTATACTGTCTATATATATATATATATATATATATATATATATATATATATATATATATATATATATATATATACATATATATATATATATATATATATATACATATATATATATATATATATATATATATATATATATATGACGCATTCACAAGGTGATTCGAGGAGAAGCACACGAAGAGGAAGTGCGCGTGCATTAGAATAAACGCATGGCATCTGGACCACGATGTGTCTCTATTTTGTAGCGTCACACAAGTCGACAAGATCGACCTCATCAACGTGCCATGGCTAAGCCAAAGCCTCCGTTCAACATACAGAAGTTCAAGGGAACACCAGAAGACGTCCCCATCGACAAGTGGCTTCATCTTTTCGACATGAAGGCAGCCGAGGCATAATGAACTTACCGCGATTGGGTCACTCACTTCAACGAATACATTGAAGGGGAAGCGTTCAAGGGGTACCTGACAGAGATTTTCGGCAACGGCGAGACAATTTGGGACGACATCAAGCGTGACATGCAAGCCCGCTTTGCTTCGACTGACGGAGATGCCTTCCGTCTCTTCATTCACTACCGACTGAAAGGAGGGCAGACCATCAATGACTACTACGACGAGAAAAAGCAACTGGGTTCCTTGGCTGACCTGAAAGAGTGCCACATCAATTCTGGGCTAACTGATAGTGTTCCTGCTGATGTGGAACTGGCGCTCGCCGGACTGTCTTTCAACTCGTCATTAGAGTGGCTCACCGCTGCTCAACGGGTCGAGACATCTTTAAAACGGGTGAGAGGAGTTTCCTTTACTCGTAACGCTAGTGTCGCATCAAGAGCTCCACGTCTCTTCAGCAGATCGCAGCAACCGACAATAACTCTTCAACCGCGTGCCTCGCAAAACGAATGTAGATACTACTCAGCTGCTGGTTTCCCACGACAGTTTCACTGGCACAACGAATATCCATGCCGCGGCAATGTGTCCGCTATTGATAATGAACAGGGAAACGAGGAGGGCGACCCAGAGTTTCATTAATACACTTCAGTGTTCTCATCAACGGAAAGCCAGTAAATGCAATTCTCGATACAGGAGCAACATTTACTTGTATCAGCGAGGATGTGTAAAAACAGCTAAAGCTTCAGTTGATGAGAGACGCCAGCATCATGGTCCAGCAAGTTGCATCAAGCGTTCGAACTTTGGGTTACGTAAACATTCAGTTACAAATTGGGAACGTCATCAAGAAAGTTTATGCACATGTGCTGCGAGGCATGAGAACGCAATTAATTCTTGGCCTACACAGCGCTTCATACTTCAATCTTTATGTAAATCTTGAAAGCAACTCAGTGACACAAGCACGTGAGAATATGAGCCTTCCGCATCACAATGAAAAGAAAACCATTTAAGCCCCGCTGATGCGAACGCTGACTTCAGAAAACTTATCAGAGCATGAGTCTGTGGCGCTCGACTCTCTTTTAAGCAAGTATGACGAGGTATTTTCGAAATCTCAGACAGATATTGGGTGCATCACTACTGAGAAACATAGGATCGCACTTACCAATGCTGTCCCTATTCGTCGAACACCATACCGATGTTCACAGGCAGACAAAGTGGAGATCAACAAACAAGTTAAGACTCTCCTCAAGCAAGGTGTTGTGAGGCTCTCATTATCGCCCTACGCCGCACCTGTCATTTTAGCAGAAAAGAAAGGTGAAGGACGCACTCGTATATGTATTGACTACCGGAAACTCAATGCCATAACGGTACCCGACTTTCAACCAATTCCACGTATAGATGATATTCTTGACCACTTAGGAAAGGCGGAGTTTTTCACTACGTTGGACGTAACGTCTGGATACTGGCATGTCCGATTGCATCCTGACGATCTTCACAAAACTGCATTTGTCACGCCTGAAGGTCATTTTGAGTGGTTGGTAATGCCGTTTGGGTTGAAGAACGCTCCAGCTACATTTGAAAGAGCCATGAAATCAATAATAGCGAAACATCAGCTCACCGATGTTAATATTTACTTTGACGATGTGGTCGTATACTCAGAGACATTGAATGATCATATACGGCACCTTGAGGCGCTATTGAAAGCTCTCAAAAACTGAGAACGTAAAACTCAAACGAAAAAAGTGCCAATTTGCACGCTGCGGCATTGAATACCTGGGCCACAAAATTTCACAAGGAATAGTGACACCTAAGCAAAATAATGTGGCTGCCATACTCAAATTTCTGACACCAAAACGAGAACAAGATCTCCAGCGTTTTCTGGGCACTGTAAACACCTACCGTAAGTACATCCCCCCTTCAGCGATATCGCTCTTCCACTCACAAAACTACTCCACAAAGGCAGCAAGTGGGTGTGGACAGAAGCATGCGAGCAAGCCTTTCGTGAACTGAAGGAGCGGATAACTGAAGAACCGGTTCTTCGCATAAACGACCCTTCGAGACCATGTACTGTGTACTGTGACGCATCTGGCGAAGGCATCGGTGCAGTGCTGAAACAACCTGATGACAAAGGCAAAGAACATCCTGTTGCTTACTATTCCCGCAAACTACTTAAGCACGAGGTGAACTATGCTAATACAGAAATAGAATGTCTTGCCATTGAAGATTCCATTAATAAATGGCGTTGCTACCTTCATGGAAAATCATTCACTGTTGTAACAGATCACTCTGCACTCCAGTGGCTGAGGAATGTTAAAAATCCTTAAGGTCGTCTCTTCGGGTGGTCTTTGAAACTGTCAATGTATGATGTGAACATCAAAAGGGCGCAAGTAATGTCGAAGCAGATGCGCTCTCCAGAGCCCCAATAGTTAATCTTCTATCACACGACGACCTTCAGCGATGCAACAATGAGCGTCCAAAAGGAACGCACTCATTATAAAATAACATCATCATCGTTAAAAGAAAAGGACTACGGAAAATATACGTGCCCCATGAACTACGCCCAACCATTCTGAGAGAGAGAGAGAGAAACGAGAAAAAAGGAAGGCAGGGAGGTTAACCAGATGCTAGTACCCGGTTTGCTACCCTACACTTCAGTTGGGGAATAGGGGGTTGAAAGAGAAAGGGAGAGTTAAAAAATAAATAGGAGATAAACACCGACACACACGCACACACAAAATCAGTCCACTCAGAGGCGTTCCGACAGGCCAGTAGTTCGCAAGAAGCCCAGTAGCGCTTGCACGGCTTTCTTCTGTGACGATGAGTGATGACGATGGCGCAGTATACTTTCTTCTGACAGTGGCTGGTCATCTAACCTGTTTAGTTTATTGGAAAGCTGTTGTCTTTCCAGGTTGTATTTCGGGCAGTCACACAGAATATGTCGAATGGTTTCTTCATCTCCGCAGTGTGCACAGTCGGCAGTGTCGGCCATACCTATGCGGAACGCGTACGCACGGGTAAACGCGACTCCCAACCATAGTCTGCACAGAGTAGTAGCGTCAACTCGTCGAATTTTTGTTGGAAGCTGTATGCTTAACCTTGGATCAAGGGATCGTAATCTTGCATGCGTAAAGAGAGGCTCATTCCAAAGAGCCATGGAGCGTTGGCGAGCGAGCATGCGGAGCCTCCTAGCAGCGTCCGTCCTTGAGAGAGGTATTGACTGGTTGTTGTCTTCTGTATGGGCGGAACGGGCAGCTTGATCAGCTCGTTTGTTACCCATAATTCCACAGTGGCTTGGCAACTACTGAAATATAACGTGGTGCTCTTTTTCTGTTATATGGTGTAGCATTTCTGCTGTTTCAAATACCAACTGCTCGTGTGGACCACGGCGTAGATTTGACAGAAGTGACTGAAGCGCCGCCTTGCAGTCGCAGAAAATTGTCCACCGTTGCGTGCTTTGGTCGTTAATGAAACGCAGCGCAGCGTGAAGTGCTGCAAGCTCTGCTGCCGCTGTTGTAGTTACATGAGCTGTCCTGAATTTGATGGTTGTGGCGTGCGTTGGAATAATGACCGCCGCAGTTGAGCTGCTTGGCAGGACGGATTGATTGATTTGTGGGGTTTAACGTCCCAAAACCACCATATGATTATGAAAGACGCCGTAGTGGAGGGCTCCGAAAATTTCGACCACCTGGGGTTCTTTAACGTGCGCGCAAATCAGAGCACACGGGCCTACAACATTTCCGCCTCCATCGGAAATGCAGCCACTGCAGCCAGGAATTGAACCCGCGACCTGTGGGTCAGCAGCCGAGTACCTCAGCCACTAGACCACCGCGGCGGGGCTTTGGCAGGACGGAGCCGTCGGTGTAGACGTGGGTGCAGTCTTGGTACTTCTCGTACAGCAGAAGTAAGGCCAGCTGCTTGAGGGCTGGTATTGAGAAATCTCGTTTTTTCTGGACGCCTGGTATAGTCAGGTTGATGACTGGTTGTTTGAGGCACCATGGAGGAACTGAAGGTCTCGCCGCGGGCGTAAAACCAGTTGGTAGAGAGTCACCATGTGCAGTTATTGTTCGACAAAAGGAAGTATGAGGTCTATCCGCTGGTAGAGAGGCTAGGTGGTGATGGGGAGTCCGGCCCACACGCCTTATGTGTGTCCTCAAAGCTTCAATTTTATTATGGGTCTGCACGAGGTGGTCTTTGGCTATAGCTGTAGTCGCCATTGTTGAGGCACCCTGAGGCAGACCTAGACATATTCGAAGCGCCTGTGCCGGAAGGCTTTGTATCATGCGTCGACATGTTTTGCTGGCGTTTGATAATGCAGGTAGACTATATCGTAAAAAGCCAAGAAAAGCACCCTGTACAGTCGTAACATAGCCTCAGGCTGCATTCCCCAAATCTTTTCAGCGAGAAACTTGAAAAGATGGCATATGCCTGTCAATCGCTTTTTCAAATACGACACATGAGAGCTCCATGAGACGTCCCTGTCGACTATGACACCCAGAAATTTGTGAGATCGACGATATGGTATATTCTGACCGTTAATTGACACTCTGTAATTCGACATGGTTTTGCGCGTAAATGCCAGAAGAGCGCACTTTCCGGAGGAAATTTCGAGGCCTCGATTGCGCAGATACAAAGCAGATGCAGTAGCAGCTCTCTGTATTCTCGCTCGTAACTGCAGGCGAGTTAACGCAGATGTCCAGATGCAGATGTCATCAGCCTATGTTGATAGATAAATATTGTTTGGTAGGTGTGTAATTAGAGCGATTAGTGTTATATTGAATAGCACGGGGCTCAGTACACCACCCTGAGGGACGCCACGGCAACTGAATTGTGCAGACGTGTTCCCGGTCTCTGTACTCACAAAATAGGATCGCATTTGGAGATAACTGTGTATCCACTTAAACATTCGGCCACCCACTCCAATCTCTTCTAGTGCGGTAAGGACGGCTTCATGTGTAACGTTATCATAGGCTTCTTTTACGTCAAGGAACAGAGAGGCGCAAAGACGCTTATGGCCTTTCTCGTGTTAAACGTACGTGATTAGGTTGATGACGCTATCGATGGATGATTGACCACGTCGAAAGCTATTCTGAAGAATGCGCATCACATTTTGGGCATGTCGGAGTGAAGAAGACGCTATCACTCCTGTCTCCGCAATATTATTGGCCGCATATGGTAACCGATGTTTCCACTTACATTCGGCATTGTGATACATGCCAGAGATGCAAGAAGACGAGAACGAAGAAGTTCGGGACGCTTGAATCACTGCCTCCAGCTGAAGAGCATTTCGACCTCTTTGCAATAGACACCATAGGAGGATTTTCTGGATATGGCTCATCAAAAAAGGTTTATACACTTGGTTATTCATCATGCGACTCGCTACGTATGGGCGTTTGCTCATAAAAGTGAGAACAGCGACGCCTATATTTCATGCTTAAAAACAATTTTTTCTTCTGGAAAACCACGGAAGCTCCTTCCAGACCGTGGAACAGGATTTACCGCAGGAAAATTCAAGCAGTTTTTAAAACATAATCGTATACACCAACGATTTACCTCATCCACAACATCCACAATACAACGGCATGAACGAGCTGACAAACCAGACTATCGTAACGAGGCTTAAATGTAAGATCAATGACGAACCACAGAAGTCTTGGACTAAGCTGCTTCCGGAGGTAATTGACGAATACAACAGAACACGCCACGAAGTGACCGGCTACGCACCTTCCTTCCTGATGTATGGAATTCCATTTTATCCTACTGTACTGGAACAACGAGAAGAAACCGTCGAAGAAGCGCGAAAAACTGCGGTTACCAATTCTATCGCCTACCATATTAAGAGCAAAGTCATTTATGATAGAAAATTTCTTCCGATTGAGGTCCAAGTCGGTGACTTTGTCCTTTACGAGACACCATGGCATCCCAACAACGGCAAACTGAGTTCTGTCATGGAAGGACCCTAAAGATTCTTCGCAAGGTCTCAACAATGAACTATGAGATCAACCGCTCTGTGCTACCCTTACGTAGAAACTCTGACATTGTGCATGTTAGCAAACTGCGGCGTTACTTTGATTCTTCTGAACTGAGACTTTCTCGAGGGGAGGGGGAAGTGTGACGCATTCACAAGGTGATTCTAGGAGAAGCCGACAAAGAGAAAGTGCGCGTGCATTAGAATAAACGTATGGCATCTGGACCACGACGTGTCTCCATTTTGTAGCGTCACATACATACATACACACACACACATATATATATATATATATATATATATATATATATATATATATATATATATATATATATATATATATATACATATATATATATATATATAAATATATAATCATTCGTTTTAGACCCACCATTACCACTTCTCAAATCATCACATCTGATAGCCTGCATCGCTCCCTGCTCAGATATACTCCTTTTTCAATTTTTGGCTTTTCTTTCTATATACTTTTTCAGTCCAAAATTACGTTGTGTTTGAAAAACCATAAGACTTTTACTTAAGATCCTGCCGGCCGGTTCTTGGCCGATACTTTTTGTTGGTGTGCGCCAGAGTATTAAACAAGATCATCATCATGAGACTATAGCTGCCGTGAATCATCGCTGAGTGTTCGCGAATAAAAAACCTTGTAACAATTTGGTGGAGAGTGCTGAGAGTGCTGTGCCCTTTAAACACCTTCGGTCCGCATTCGATGCCCTTGGAGCTTCTATCCCGTACCGTGCCTTCAACCATGCACCAAGACGCCGCCCAGCAAACGCTTCCTCTTACGCCAACGCAATGTCCCGGTGTCCCCCGCATCCGCGACCCTCCTGTCTTCACCGGCGCGGATGGCACCGACGTCGAGGACTGCCTGGCCATGTACGAACGCGTGAGCGTCCTTATTCATTGGGACGAGGCAGGTAAACTCGGGAAGCTGTTTTTCTACCTCGCGGGTGTGGCCGGCATGTGGTACAACAACCACGCATCTGATTTCCCGTCTTGGTTCGCTTTTAAAACCGCTGTCTTTGACGTGTTCGGCCGTCCGACCGTTCGTAAGCTGCAAGCCGAACAGCGTTTACGTGAACGAGCCCAGCAGACTGGCGAGTCCTTCACAAGTTACATCGAGGACATCCTTCACTTGTGCAAGAAAGTCGACCTGAACATGTCAGAGGCTGACAAAATCACGCATGTTCTAAAAGGCATCGCAGACGATGCCTTCATCATGCTCCTGGCAAAGACCCCCCGCACTGTGGAAGAAGTCATTACGTTATGCCAAAGTTACGACGAGCTGCGGCGGCAGCACTTGATGACCCGTCGACCGCCACCACGTGATGCTGATCTGGCGGCTTTGTCAGCAGTTCCTGAGCATGAAACCTTGCTCGCCGAAATCAAGTCGTTCGTGCGTGAGGAACTTGCCTGCCAGGTCTCTTTACTGGCTTTTGCTTCGCCAAAACATGCTCAACAGCCATCAAGTACACTTCTACCTCCGCTCCACAAAGCCATTCAGCAGGAAATCGCGGAGGTTGTTCCTGAATACCACCAGCCACCTCCTGTATCTGCGCCACTCAGCTACGCCCAAGTTGTCGCCAGGCCGCCCCCACCGATTTCTGTCGCTGTTTCCCTAAGTTACACTGAAACCATCACGAGGCCCCAGGCCTTCGGAGAAACTGTCTCACCTACATACACCGGCGTCACCCACGTGCCCCGAATGCCGCCTACCATGCACTGATATCAGCAGCCGGCTCGCCCGTCGCGTTCTGCGACATGGATGGGACCCGCGAACCGATGGCACACTGCAGACAATCGCCCCATCTGCTTTGCTTGTGGTTGTGTCGGTCATGTAGCACGCTATTGCAATCATGTGCAGCAACCGCAGGTCGCCTCCAACTTTCCCAGCCAGTCAAGCCGCTCTTGTGACCACCGCCGCCTAGGTCACCGTCGTCCCGCCCCGTTCCGTCTACCCACCGTTCACTATCTCGACGACGTCGCTCACTGTCGCCGATGTGGCGATGCCCACTCGAGGGCGACCAAGAAAACTGGTCGTCTCAGTCCACGAGGCAAGGGCTGCGACGCTGTCGAACTGCGGACGCCCTCAGGAAAGCCCGTCGAACGTGATAGACGTGCTTGTGGATAGCGTTCGTGCATCTGCCCTTGTAGATACTGGAGCCGCCATTTCCGTCATGGACGCAAAACGTAGCCGATTACTCGCAAAGGGACCACGCCGCTTTCCGGGCTCTCCCTCCGTACAGCCAGCGCCCAAAGCATTCACCCTACAGTGATGTGCACAGCCCGCCTTATGTTCCAGGATGTGATCTATGTGGTCGAATTCATCATAATTCCTTCATGCTCTCACGTCGTCATCCTAGGATGGGATTTTCTCTCCCACCACGACGCCGTCATTCATTGCGCACCAGCAAGAATAAACTCACACAATTCTCTTCTTTCACGCCGGCCGACAGTCCATCTGCTGCAAGCAAGTTACTCGTCAGAGACGACACTCAAGTGCCTGCAAACTCATCCGCGGCGGTGTCGCTCTACTGCGCAAGCTTTTCTGACCAGCAAGAAAAGGCTTGCTGGTTCCTTTCGCTACCGTGCAGCTCTTTCATGGCAGCACCACTATTTTTGTTGTGAACTCCTTCCCGTACAGCATTACGTTGGTGCAAAGGGAATGTCTCGGCCGCGTAGAACCCATCGAAGACGCGAAAGTTATGGATCGGCCCGATGACATGCACTGCTCAAGTTCCTGTACGCTTAGTGCTGTTTCGTCGTCTGCTTCATCATCCAATGATGTATTCGCTCCCTCCATTCCCGACAACCTTACGCCGGGCCAGCGTTCCCAGCTTTTAGGCCTGTTGGAAGAATTCCGCTCTTCTTTTGATGTCGCTCAACCTTCTCTCGGCCGCACATTCACGGTTACGCATCGCATCGACACAGGCATACAACCACCGCTGCGGCATCGTCCATATCGCGTATCTCCCACAGATTGCCATGTAATCAACGAGCAAGTCGACGACATGCTTTGCCACGATGTTAATCGCCCCTCTAGCAGCCCCTGGGCATCTCCTGTCGTTCTCGTCACGAAGAAGAACGGTTCTGTGCGGTTCTGTGTGGACTACCAACGGCTCAACAAGATCACTCATAAGGACGTGTACCCTCTACCGCGGGTAGATGACACGATTGACAGCCTGCAAGGAACAGACTTCTTTTCATCCCTCGATTTGCGCTCAGGGTACTGGCAAGTACCTATGGCTGAGCACGCCCGACGGAAAGCCGCTTTTGTCACCCCCGACGGCTTGTACGAATTCAACGTCATGTCATTTGGGCTGTGCAATGCGCCCACCACCTTTGAGCGCATGATGGATACTGTTATGCGTGACCTAAAATGGCACACGCGCCTGTGCTACCTCGAAGACGTCGTCGTTTTTGCTCCAGACTTTCCCACGCATCTTCAACGCCTGCGGCATGTTTTAACGCGTTTGAGTGACGCCAGTCTGCAACTGAACCTTAAAAAGTGCCAATTTGCAGCTCAGCAGCTGACAATACTCGGCTATGTCGTGTCCAAGGACGGAATTCTCTCTGATCCAGCCAAGCTTCGGGCCGTGACCAAGTTCCCCAAGCCGACTTCCGTCAAGGAACTGCGCAGTTTTGTAGGACTGTGTTCGTACTTTCGGCGCTTCATTCGAAACTTCGTGACTATCATATCGTCGCTGACGAATCTCCTCGGAAGTAACGGGCCTCTCCATTCGTGGTTGTCCCAGTGCGACGACGCTTTCACAACACTTTGTCGCTTGTTGACGTCACCTCCCATACTCCACAACTACGACCCTACGGCCTCTACAGAGGTACACACGGATGCCAGTGGCGTCGGCCTCGGCGCTGTCCTTGCGCAGCAAAACCAGGGTTCCCGGAATATGTCGTGGCGTATGCAAGCCGTACGCTTACTAAAGCCGAGACTAATTACACAGTCACCGAGAAAGAATGTTTGGCAATCGTCTGGGCCCTTACAAAGTTCCGACCTTATTTGTATGGTCGCTCGTTTGATGTCGTCACCGACCATCACGCAGTATGCTGGTTGTTGTCATTGAAAGATCCCTGGGCCTTCTCTCCCGGTGGGCACTTCACCTGCGAGACTACGACATCCGCGTGCTCTACCGCAATGAAAGACAACATGCTGACGCCGACGCCCTGTCGCGCTCTACCTTGCCTGACGACAATGCCACAACTCAGCGTCTCACCTTGCCATTTTTTCGGTTTGCATTCAGACGATTGCTACTGAACAGCGCAAGGATCAATCAATGGATTGCCTCACTGATACACTTGCTGACTGATCCATCCACTCCATCCACTCGCGCGTTGCGTCGTCAATCCCACCATTTCGCCTTTCGCGACGACCTCCTACACACGCGCAATTATAACGGTGACGGCCGCCGATGGCTACTAGTCACACCTCGCAGTCTGCACTCTGACATATGCGAATTCTTCATTCTGATCCGCAATGTGCGCACTCTGGGGTATCGAAGACTAACCACCGCATTCGCCAAAAGTACCACTACGGTACCGCCTTAAGAGACAAGAAGAGAGCAGAGTGATTTAGGGATTAAACGGTGGTAAAGGATATCATAGCTAAAATTAAGAAAATTAAGAAGAAGAAATGAACATAGGCCGGGCATGTAGCGCGTAGACAGGATAACCACTGGTCCTTAAGGGTAACTAACTGGATTCCCAGAGAAGGCAAGCGGGTTAGGGGGAGACAGAAGGTTAGGTGGGCAGATGAGAATTAGAAGTTTGTGGGTATAACTTGGCAGCAGCAAGCACAGGACAGCGTTAACAGGCGGAATATGGGAGAGGTCTTTGTCCTGCAGTGGACGTAGTCAGGCTGATGATGATGATGATGATGTACCGCTACGTGCTGAAATTTGTTCGCTCCTGCATAGATTGTCAACGCCGCAAAGTTTCAACGCACCTGTCGCCGATACGTCTGCAACCTCTACCTTGCCCTACCAGGCCCTTTGGACGCGTTGGCATCAATTTGTATCGGCCACTTCCACTAATGTCAGCTGGTAACCGCTGGGCCATTGTCGCTGTGGACCACCTCACGCGATACGCCAAAACGGCCGCTCTCCCCGCGACTGCAGAGAGCGATGTGGCCTCCCTTCTGCTCCAACGATTCATTCTGCGACACGGTCCACCCCACGAACTGCTCAGTGAGCGAGGCCGCGTCTTCCTGTCTGAAGTCGTTGAAGCCATTCTCAAAGAGTGCAACGTTGTTCACCACAAAACTGCTGCTTACCACCCGCAGACGAATGGGCTCACCGAACGCTTCAACCGTACGCTCGACGACATGCTCTCTAGGTACGTCGCCGCCGATCACACAAATTGGCATTCCATTCTACCCTTCGTCACCTACGCATATAATACCACCCCTTAGAGCGCTACTGGCTTTTCACCTTCGTTTTTATTATATGGAAGGCACCCGTCACACACCATCGACACGATACTTTCGTACAGGCCAGATCCGTCTGAGTGGTACCTATTTCTGCTACAGCCAATCTTGCTGAAGAGTGTCGAGAGCTTGCAAAGACCTTTACTGCGCAAGATAAAGAGCGGCAAAAAAGCATTCGCGCTGACGCGAGCACTACTGCGCCCGCGTTCATCCCTGGAGCGCTCGTCTAGCTCTCGATCCAGTCGCAGTTCCCCAGTAAACTACTTGATTGAACCCGTCGAACCATCTTAGGACATGCGCCGTCGAGGACGCGACATTTTTAACTTGGAGTGCCTCAAGGCCTACCATGACCCGCTCATTCTAACCAGCTGTTAGGTCGCCAGGCGGCTCCCTTTCCGTACCGTGGGTAGTTGTGGTAAAGCCTTTGAACAGTGGGTCGTTCTCTCCAGCGCCTTCTAGTGGGTCGCCCTTTTCATAAGAAGAAGAGCAGCTCGTAAAGAGAGTCGGTCCCCGCATTGACTGTCGCTGTCGTGAATCATCGCGGAGTGTCCGCCAATAAACCTCTTAACAATATTGTCACGGGCTAAGTAAATGCCTGAGGTTGACGACGACGAAGTGCTCTGGGGACGTGCTCGGACTGCCGCAGCGTTGTACGCATTTTGCTCGCCAGTATATCTATTGTGTATACTTTATTCCCCGTAACATCATTGGTGGAAGGTGCGGGGTACAGCTCGCTATACAGCCCCACGAGCTGGATCTTCGCAGCGGACGGCGCATTGCAGCTACCACGATGACTGACCCGGCTACTCAATGTCAACAAGAGCCGTCAGCCCCACGACCGATCATTGTGGTGCAACCTCGTGACCCAGGCCAATTCAACGGCACAAGTGGCATAGACGTCGACGACTGGCTGGTTCTATATGAGCGCGTCAGCAGCAGCAACCATTGGGATCCGACGCTTATGTTGGCAAACATCATCTTCTACATGCATGGCACAGCAAAACTCTGGTACGAGACACATCAAGAAGAGTTGACCAGGTGGGACGTCTGTAAGCAGAAATTGTGCTATCTGTTTGGGAAACCCATCGGACGTCAAGTGGCCGCAAAGAAAGAGCTTGCGACTCGTGCCCAGACATCCACAGAGCCGTACATCGCGTACATCCAGGACATGTTAGCTTTTTGCCGCAAGGTCGACAAGGACATGCTCGACGAGGACAAAGTTGGACACATCCTGAAAGGAATTGCCGATGACGCCTTCAATTTTTTGCTGTGCAAGGACTGCTCGACGGTGGAGTCGGTCGTCGAAGCATGTCGTCGCTTCGAACAGGCGAAGAGTAGGTGCATAGTTCACCGATTTAAACGCCTTCCCAACACGGCTGCTACGTCCTCTTGCGAAGATTTGCCCACACTACATCAACCAGAAGCGCCGGAAATTGTCACCAGAATAATCCGTCGGGAACTCGAGGCTATGGCACCCGCTATGTCTAGCGTCAGCGCACCAGGACACAACCTCAATGCTGTTTCAATGATACAGGCCGTGGTTTGCCAAGAGATAGCGAATATGGGCATTTCGACACCTCATCAAAATGCCCCAGCTACTTCCAGCTTGGCTCCAGTCGTTGCGGCTGCCATTCCGAACCGCACGTTCGCACCAAGACGAAACCGAGCTGAATGGCGCACTCATGATGATCGGCCAATATGTTTCACGTGCCATCGGATAGGACACATCGCTCACTATTGCCGCAGCCATTGGACCTCATCACCTCGACCGAGGTTCTATGATTGGCGGCCTCGCTCTGAACGTGCACCTTATGCCCCGTCCTACCCTGCTGAGACAGGTGCAGAACATAATTCAGAACGTCGGACCAGCCACTCGCCATCGCCCGTGCGTCGTCAGTCCCGCTCGCCCCAACCCCGCCGTTCTCGGTCTCCCTACGACCGTCGCTCGGAAAACTAGCCGGTGCAGCCCCCGGAGGTGACGCTGCATACACGACTCGGACTGCGAATCCTCTGATTACTCCCGACCGGCGGTACAACCTTCTTACAATGCTCGTTGATGGTTTACGTGTAACTGCTCTTATTGATACCGGTGCGCAAATATCTGTGATGAGCTCAGACCTCCGCCGCCGCCTCCCTAAAGTTCTGACGCCTGCGATTGCACCTACCGTTCGTACAGCGGATGGGAATACTCCTGCTGTCCTTGGAATGTGCACTGCGCGAATAACAATTTCTGAGCATCAAACTTCAGTTCTGTTTGTTGTACTGGAAAATTGCCCTCATGACCTCATCCTTGGACTCGACTTTCTGACTTCACACGCTGCGCTCATTGACTGTTGCAAAGGTCTTCTTCGGCTCGAACTACCATCCTTCCCAGAGACCGTTTCTACCAGCCCACCTCGTCTACGCTCTGTCGATTTCCTCAGACTTCCGCCGCAAGCCGCAATCCAAATCCAACTCTTGCCATATCCTCCAGTACCCGATGGTGATTATGTTGCTGCCCCAATTTCCGACGTGGCCATGACACATAATGTGGCACTCCCCAACATGGTGGTTACCGTCAAGGACAACCGAACTTCATTTCCCGTCCTCAATTTTGGCTTCTCAGTGCAAGTTATTCCTCGCGGCATGTCACTTGCGCATCTGACACCACTGGTCGACCACACAGTTTCCGCCCCAACCACCGATCCGCCACCCGTTTTTCCATCAACGTCGCTCTCGTCACGTTCCTGTTCCGACCTTTTCAAGCCAATGCAATCTGACAAGCTCACCTCTGAACAAGTCTGTGCTCTCTGCCGTGTGCTTGCTTCTTATCGGGAGATCTTTGACTTCGGTGACCGTAATTTGGGCCAGACATCCGTGGTAACTCATCGCATCGACACCGGTGACGCTCGGCCCATTCGCCGACGGCCCTACCGTGTGTCAGCCCCGGAGTGTGCTATTATACAGCAAGAAGTCGATAAAATGCTTCATAAGGGCATAATCGAACCATCATCTAGTCCCTGGTCTTCTCCCGTTGTACTTGTTAAAAAGAAGGACAATAGCTGGAGATTTTGTGTTGATTACGGCCATCTCAACCATATTACCAAGAAAGATGTCTATCACCTCCCGCGCATAGATGATGCACTCGATTGTTTACACGGTGCCAAATATTTCTCTTCAATGGACCTTCGGTCAGGCTACTGGCAGATTGCTGTGGACGACAAAGACAGAGAGAAGACGGCCTTCGTGACTCCTGATGGACTTTATAAGTTCAAGATGATGCCTCTTGGATTATGCAATGCCCCCGCGACTTTTGAGCGCATGATGAACTCTCTCCTTCGAGGCATGAAGTGGATCATCTGCCTCTGCTATCTTGACGACGTTATTGTTTTTGACTACTTTCGACGACCATCTTACCCGACTGTCTACAGTGCTTGATGTTTTCCGACGTGCCAACTTGCAACTTAACTCGTCTAAATGTCGCTTTGGGCAACGCCAAATCTGCGTACTCGGCCATCTTGTTGACGCTGCGGGCGTTCAACCAGACCCTGCGAAAGTCAGAGCAGTTCGCGACTTCCCCACACCCCGCTCAGCCAAGGAAGTCCTAAGTTTTCTGGAACTGTGCTCCTATTTCCATCGTTTTGTCGAGAAGTTTGCTGAAGTAGACCGTCCTCTAACAGGCCTCCTCAAAATCGATGTCGCATACACCTGGGGCCAACAGCAAGCAAACGCCTTCTCGTCGCTCGTTGAGATTCTCACCAATCCACCAGTCCTAGCACACTTCGACCCATCTGCCGCCACGGAGCTTCGTACTGACGCCAGTGGCCACGGCATAGCCGCAGTGCTGGCGCAGCGGCAACAAGGAATGCACCGCGTCGTCGCGTACGCAAGCCGACTGTTGTCGCGCTCGGAACAAAATTATTTGATCACAGAACGCGAGTGATTAGCTCTCGTCTGGGCAATTGCGAAATTCCGACCGTACTTCTATGGCCGACCATTCTCAGTTATTACGGACCACCATGCGCTTGGCTGGCTCTCCTCACTCACGGACCCTACGGGACGCCTTGGTCGCTGGGCGCTGCGCTTACAAGAGTACACTTTTTCCGTATCCTAGAAATCCGGACAACTTCAAAAGTATGCCGACTGCTTGTCTCGTTACCCAGTCGATCCCCCTGACATGATGGAAGATGGACAAGAGGTACTCGTTCTTTCAATTACCGACTTCACCGACATAGCTGCTGAACAACGCCGCGACCCCTCTTTGCGTGCTATTATCAATGGTCTGCACTCCCCCCACCCTGACCACTCCTTACAACTGTTCGTTCTTCACAACGACACCTTGCACCGCTACAACGCCCGCCCAGATGGTGCTGAGCTTTTACTCATTGTTCCTGCGCATCTTCGCTCAGATGTTTTGGCCCAGCTCCATGATGCCCCCTCCGCTGGACACCTAGGGGTGTCACGCACGTATGACCACGTTCGCCACCGATTCTTTTGGCCTGGCCTCTACCGTTCTGTGCGACAGTACGTTGCGGCATGCGACCTCTGTCAGCGCCGCAAGACACCTGCTCTGAGACCTGCTGGTACCCTCCAGCCCATTGAAGTACCAGATGAGCCATTTTTCCGTGTCGGCCTTGATCTTCTAGGACCTTTTCCCGTGTCGGCCACCGGTAATAAGTAGATTGCTATTGCTACCGACTACGCAACGCGGTATGCCGTTACACGCGCCCTCCCCGCCAGCTGCGCTACTGATGTACCCGATTTCCTTCTTCATGACAACATTCTGCGTCATGGTGCTCCTCGTCAGTTGATCACCGACCGCGGCCGCTGTTTTCTATCTAAAGTAGTCGACGAGCTCCTGCGATCCTGCTCTACCCACCACAAGTTCACTAGAGCGTACCACCCACAAACCAACGGCCTCACAGAACGCCTCAACTGTGCCCTGACAAATATATTAGCGATGTACGTCTCCAAGGATCACAAAAACTGGGACATCCACTTACCTTTCGTTACCTTCGCATACAACAGTTCACGTCACGATACAGCAGGATTTTCACCTGTTTACCTACTGTTTGGTTATGACCTGCCTTTGCCCATGGACACCATGCTCCAATCTGACGCCCCCTCATCGACTGCTTATGCTCGTGATGCCCTGGCCCGAGCTGACATCGCCGACCAAGTCGCCCGGGATCGTTTATGTGCCTCGCAGCTTAACCAAAAGAGTGCTTACGATCGCCGGCACCGCGGCGTACAGTACTCTCCGGGGTCGCTCGTGTTGCTGTGGTTACCATCGCGTCGTGTTGGTCTCTGCGAAAAACTGATGTCCCGTTACGTTGGCCCCTATCGCGTCGTACGGAAGGTCACCAGCGTGACCTATGAGATAGCTCGACTCCATACCACGTCAGTACCAGCTTCAGTACCGACCGATATAGTGCACGTCTCACGTCTTAAACCATACTACTCACGCCCCGAGAATTGATCGCACCGGGACGGTGCTTCTGCCGCCGGCGGGTAATGTCACGGGCTAAGTAGATGCCTGAGGTTGACGATGACGAAGCGCTATGGGGAACGTGCTCGGACTGTAGCAGCGTTGTACGCATTTTGCTCGCCAGTATATTTATTGTGTATACTTTATTCCCCGTGACATCATATATATAGACAATTATAAATATACGGCGAGTGACACCCATGGCGGCGGCAAAATCCAGATGAAAGTGTCCTTGTAATATGAAATACGCTTCAAGCTAAAAATGATGGTAACATATTCTGCGTGCTCGTTGCTGGACCAAGTGTCCCTGCGCCTCTTTAGAGAGTTTTAGTACTGCGGAATGGTGCAACGTACGCATCATGCAAGCGCCTTGCGTTACGTGGCGTCGTTTGCCACTAATCGGCTTTAGTACGCCGTAGTACCAGCGCACGTAACGAGCGTGAAGCGTGTTGCGTCATCTGGTAGATCAAAATAGAAGCACGTGTTGTAGACAGCCAATGTGAGCCAATTAAAGTGTTATAGCCAGATTATGGCCATATTTTAAGCCACAGAGCCGGTTGGTGCTTGCCTTAGATGCCGCCATTTTGCAAAACGAAGTCTCGCGCTGTCGCAAACTTGTTCGAGAGCAGCGCGATCAGCTCATACGTACGCACGCACGCATCTCATGCGTGCGTGCGTACGTAGCGGCTGCGTACGTAACGCGATACGTGCGCGTTGCGGTCTGCGCATGCGCGCTACGCAGAACGTGGCGTCCATACGTACGCAACGCCGCCACGTACGCAGCGTAC
This sequence comes from Rhipicephalus microplus, assembly GCF_013339725.1. Taxonomy (NCBI): domain Eukaryota; kingdom Metazoa; phylum Arthropoda; class Arachnida; order Ixodida; family Ixodidae; genus Rhipicephalus; species Rhipicephalus microplus. Next base: position 47,807,423 of record NC_051175.1, on the reverse strand, counting down.
GCAGTACTAAAACTCTTTTTTGTCGTTGCCACTAGAACGTACGTGCGCCAATATATGCGTGCTTGGTAACGAACGATTACTGAATTTCTTTCTGCTATTTTAAACACACTCTGTGTTACATCTGTTTATATATTCACAATATTTGTGTCACAATAATTGTAAACGCACTCCTGTAAAAATCCTTGATGGGATTGACAGACGAACAGACACAGAACTTCATTGGGTCCAGAGAAACGCTGCTCTTTCAGAGCAACGGAATGGGCCGCTCACACGTAATAATGGGGAGGCCTAGCCTCACCGCAGCATCGTGGGCTCTCTGGACAGCCCGTAACTGTCAACTTCGTAAGGCAGAATCCCAATCCTCTTCTGTGAGCCGCCTTGGGCACCGTAACGAGGGGCACCGCCAGAGCATATGTTCGAAGTCACTGAAATCTCCACCATCAGGACAAGTAGAGTCAGGAGCCTCTGAAGAGGCCATGCTGAGGAAAGATAGACTTGGACAGGGCCTAATCTGGAGCATTCTAAACATGATGACCTGAGGTCTAGACAAGTTGCTCTGTGGAGGAGCAAATTACCACCTACTCAGCTGGTAGTGTTAAGCGACTTCACTGAATGTAATCAGATTGACAATATTAATGACTATGTAAACAAAAAATGACAACCCTGCTCTCTAAACGCACGAGAAACATCGTTTTCACTACCAGAACGTTGGTTTCTCACCTTGCCTTTAAAGGCCAACAACAACAAACTTTCACTTGAGCGGAAACGGCCTTAAATAAGTAGTATATATACCGTAAGTTACAATGCCGATTATAAAAGTCTTGCAGTCACGTATTAAATTTAAAATTGGTGCTCTAATCGCCAGCAGGCTGAAGACGGGAAGCTCTAGCGGTGTGCCCAGGCAAAGCGGAGAGAACCGGCTAAGAAGAATACTACACAACGTCGCCACATCGCTCGTTTTGAGAAATCTTGCTTGCCGCTGAATTGCTCGTTTCCGCGTAGAAACCGACTTCAATGCAGGGCGTTTTGAAAGCGTCTGTGCGTTTGTGGTGCCTTAGCACCACCTAAAGACAACGCGTTCGAAACGCGTTCGTGCTGAATTGAAGTCGGTGGGAAGTCAAGTTCAAGTGTAGCAGCGTTTCTCAATACGGGAGTCAAACACTGCGAACTATAGCGAACTGGAATATGATCTAGTGGTGTGACCGGCAGGCCATGGCTGCTGTTTCAGTGTCTAAAACGACATGGACAGCCACTAGGATTTTTCACGGCGCCGCTGCGCCTTTTCATGTCATGTGCGCGAGGCGAGCGCGCACCGTTGGTGTCTTCTCTGGATAGCGCGGGAAGCACGAAAGTCAATCGGTGCGTGTGCGTGAGTATGTGTGTGTGTCTGGCGTATAGTGAACTAGAATATGGATAGCTTGGCGCATTGAGCCACCGCCACCTAAAGAAACTTCGTCAAGGCCTGATGGGTGAGTGGAGTGAGACGCTGTGCGGACGTGCTTCGCATGAGCTCCGGCCCGGTGACCGACTATCGGCGGACGTGCTTTCTTCTAGACTTGCTGTGGTAGGCTCATCTGCTGGAGGTTGCCCTGCACCTACGTACACCACACGTATAGGCAACTTTGTCCCTGTTTTAGGAGTTTCCAAGGTTTTTCTATCAACCCCGCGGGGGCAAGGCTAGGCCTATCTCCTAGGCCAAGCCTGGGCCGTGACGCCGGGTGTCCGGCTTGTGCCTGGTGACCGTGCGCCTTGTTAGGCTGAAGATAGAATACTACATCGAGGGGAGACTACAAAGCCCGAAGATTTTAAAGCGGGAGAATAGGCTCCAGTGCTGAAGGCACAGGACCGATTTAAGAAGACTCTGCATGGCGACAACGTCAAGAGTAAGGCTTGAGAGACACAGGTCGGCAGCGATGCACGCAAGACGCACGAGCGCAGCAAGTCAAGCGGTGGAAAGCGCCGGTGTGGAAGAAACGCGGATTATTTCTCAAGATGCCAGCCACAGATTTCAAGGTTGTGTACAGGCCCAGAACTGAGACTTGAGTGTCATGACAGCGAGAGAACTCGGATGTGCACTGAGAGAAGCAGCGCATCTAACGAGTGCGATTGCCGCTGAAGAAGACATTGTGTGGGTTAATGGCGCAAACAACACGTTGACGGTGAGCACACTGTGTATGAATCGCAGTGGGGCATATGCGTCTGTTAAGACACTGAAGCTGGGTGATCATGACCTGCCGATTTCGGCGTTCGTGGCACCGTTGGAGAACTACGTGCAGGGAGTGATTTACAATGCTTATGATGGATGCCCAGTGGAAGAAGTTCGGGTGGGACTCCTGAAGAAGAATGAACGCATATATATTCTGGATGCGAGACCTCTGGGAAAGTCGAAGGCGATTCAGATTACGTTCGGGGGAAAACGCCTACTCTGGCAGGTTACTTATAAGAACTGTCTGTACGCAGTGATCCCGTACAGAAATTTAGTCGAGACCTGCTACAGCTGCAGACGAGTTTGACATCGAGCGGACGTTTGCTATCGTCCGAAAAGTAACCTATGTCACCGTTGCGGGAAGGACCATCCTGCCCTGCCACAATGAGAGTTTTTCACGTGCACGCCGGACTGCATCGTGTGCCATGGTGCCCATCACACAGGAAGCCGGAACTGCAAGCTTCGCCTGGCTCGCAAGCCACTGACAGGCCGGCAGCAGAGCATCGAAAGAGAGAGCGAAGCTGGCAACGATGAGCGGTCCTCGAGGGCTACGGAGTGGTAATCGAGGAGAAAAGAAGGCCCAAGCAAAAGCAGGGACTTCCCTCAGGTTGCAGTTGCTTCCCTCAGGTCACGGGGGCGGCCAAGATGCCGGACGAGTATCCAGTCCTAACAGCTACGCACGTGACACCAACAAAAAATTGGCAGATCCCACGTACTGTGGGAATCAATGATATGCGAAGCACGAATGAAGAAGGTTTATATGTCACTTTAAAATCAGCACAACGTTACAATGCGGAGGTAAATTCTGCCGTGCATGACTTCCATGTCATAATTATCATGTTTGAATGTGTCGTTTACCTTCATCATCTATTCACGTCCCATGATACCAAATTTGGCATGGCATATGTAGAGCTAGCGAAACGGCCGCGAGCAAACTATTAGCATGATATGTTGTCATGTTCTTACATGACACGCTTGTCAGGATTTGCACCAGTCAAATATTTTTCATCCATTGACGTCACGTAATGCCAAATTTGGTATATGTGGCGCTAGCAAAACAGCCGCGAGCGCATAAAGAAAGGCCTAATATACTTCAATGTAGCGTTGGCGTGCACGCACGCTGGAAAAGCAACGCCACGTTAGCAAAACGCGAGCGTTCTATAGTCTGACACCAGGCGCGACCGACGCAACCAGTGTCCGTCCGCGCCGCCCCACGGCAACCGATGCGAAATTCTTGCCGGTGCGTTATCCAGACAACACTCCGTCTCCCTCTTTTCGTGATGGAGGAACGTCAGACGTGCTGAAACGCGCACGCTTCAAAGCAAAGGAGCACAGCACGCGCCTGCGAATAGATGGCAGGACCAGTGCTTGGCGTGGAAACACCGGCATGACGCGACAAAATGAATGCCGGCGAGCACGTGCACCACGTCACGTCAAAATGTATTGACGCTTTGACTGTGGCATGTAGTCATGTTCTCACATGACACACATCGCACGATTATGTTTGCACCAGTCGCATACCTTTCATCCATTGACGCTACGTAATACCAAATTTTGCATATGTGAAGCTAGCGTAACGGCTGCGAGGGCATCATGAGTGTGGCATTTAGTCATGTTGTTACATGACACGCATGTCTCGATTATCATGTTTGGATGTGTCATTTATTTATGTCACCCGTTCGCGTGGCGTAATCCCGAGTTTTGTACATGTGAAGCAAGCGAAACGACCGCGAGCGCATCGTGAGCGTAGCATGAAGTCATGTTGTTGCAACACACACATCTCATGTTTGTCATGTTTGCAGCAGTATCATACCTTTGTCATCCATTCACATAACGTAATACCAAGTTCGGTATATGTGACTCTAGCGAAACGGCCGCGAGCGCATCATGAGCGTGGCGTGTATTCATGTTGTTACACGACACGCATGTCATGATTTATATGTTAGGGTCTGTCGCTTGTGTTCGCCATGCCACCATGTCATACATACCAGTTTTGCAACATGCTATTTAACCGAAACCACCACAAGAGCTGCAGGACCATTAAATGTAAATCATGACATACATAGCATGATTTTTAAGTCATGACTAGTGGAATGTGTTCTTCATACAGTCATGTTATGCCGCACCAAGTTTTGTGTCGATACCATTATCGAAGCAGCCAGGAGAGGTAAAAGTCGTTGGTGGCTAGATAGATAGATAGATAGATATATAGATAGATGATTGATAGGTAGATAGATAGATACATTGACAAATAGATAGATAGATAGATAGATAGATAGATAGATAGATAGATAGATAGATAGATAGATAGATAGATAGATAGATACGCTCAAAGTCGCCGAAGTACGCTAAGAAATGCTTCGCATTTAAAAGGTGAGCTTGTCAGGCAGGGCCTCCCAGAACGAAACTGTTCTAGAGAAGGAGTTAGCAGCGCTCCTTCAGCGGCAGGGAGATTTGAATAAAAGAATGGAAACTAGAATTGCAGAGATGGAACGTGCACTTTAAAACGACCAGCGACAAGAGACACAGGCACCAGCAGTGCAAGAAAGCGACGCAAGAGGCGTCTCCTCGCGTACAGGAGAGTGCAGCTATGAAAGTGGAGAATCGGGGGACTGGGAAGAGACCACTGCCGGTGATTTAGAAACCTAACGCAAAACGATTAGCCGGAACGTCACCAGTACACATGCCATAGCCTGTTTTTAAGGTCACTAGTCTTATGTCGGATGTGACTACCCTTGTGGATAAAGTCGGCAAACAAAGGAAAAGACACGATAGGTTGGAGACTTGAGTTCAAAAATCGAAGCCAGATTAGACACACGAGAGAAGCGTCTCGGCATGCTCTCTGGTGATTTGAGGGCTTCCCAAACCCAGGTCATGGGCATGTTTCAGCAGCTTTATACTCTATTGGAGGCAAGACTGCCTATCGTGGGTGGCCAAGCGTCATTAGTCAACCTGGTGCCTCATCATGGCGCCTCGCCAGCAAGTTGAGGCTTGGCAGTGGAATGGCAGGGAATTCGGTCACAAGCGGGGTAACCTGCAGTTGCACATACAAAATTTGGATAGTAAACCGGACATAATAGCTTCACATGAAGCAGGTGGTTTCGTAAAATCACCCAGATTTAAGGCATTTACGGCGCCAAGGATTATTTCAAAGGGCGTATCACACGTCTTTACAGCCGTGCTAGTCCATCGCAACATCACTGCCATTCAGCATTCCGCAGATAGCACCAGGGAAGACTACGTTCTGCTAGAGATTTTGCCTAAACGAAAGTATGAGAAGAATCTGTTTTTACTTATTGTGTACAGTTATCCAAAAGATATAGGATTGGGCTTGCCACAACTCCCGATTCAAACTCAACGGTTAGCAGCGCACGCTTAGCTTATAGTTGTAAAATATTTCAAAGCGCCTCACATGGAGTGGGGTTATATTCGAGCCAGCCCAAAGGGCAATCAGCTTTGGCAAGTTTCCTGCGATCTGCGATGGACGCTGTTAAACAATCCGCAAGATCTTACGAGGATAGGCGATAGCATAAGCATGGATACCTCTCAAGAGCTTACGTTTTGTAGAGGAATCACTAACGCAAAGTGGATTAACACGGGCCGAGCACTATAGGAAGTGATCTCTTTATCTTTTCACTACGTGGAAAGCTACGAAGCATAAAGACAAAGTGAAGGGGCATAGAGTTACAGATTGGGACAGATTAAGGAAAAACAGAGCAGAAACTGTGAACGGGAAAATTAAAGACCTGGACGCATGGGTAGAGACACTCAAGGAGGATAGAAAGAATACCACGGTAGAAGTGCCAGTCGAGCAGGAAAAGTTTACGGCGGACTCTAGGCTATTACGCATGTGGGAAGCGCACGAGAGTGTCTTGAGAAGGTTGAAGAAGCAAAAACATTATGGCGTCCTTCGCAGAAGGACTGCCAAGTTATAACGTAAAATCTAAAACTATACAATTGAGTTGCAAGCCAAGCAGTGAGGCCAGATTTGTGATTGCATAAATGGACCATTTGGATGCAAACGTACATGGCAGCTGTTGAGACATCATTTGGATCCGACAGCAACCACATCGGTGCAGCGGGGACAATAGACTCGATTAATGCATCAACATGAAGGCCCAATTTGAGAGTTAATGCAGAAACTCTGGAATCGGTGCAACCCTGATGGATTAGGCGCTTGCTTAACACACTACTCGGGGGTGGAATACTTGGAACTAGATCAAGAGTTTGCCATGGGGGAGCTGCGTATTACGTCTGCCACAAGACCGCATAGGATTTCTAATAAACTGCTGAAAACCCCAAGTGTCAAATCGGTTATCGCGATCACTGACTTGATAAATGATTATTGGGTGGCTAGAGAAATCCCAGCACACTAGAAGCATGCTAAGATTATATTTATTGCCAAGCCAGGTAAGAAACTCTGCTTGCAGAACCTGCGTTCCATATCGCGGACATCATGCGTGGGCTAATTGATGAAGCACGTGGTTCTCAAAAGGCTTAAAAGTTATGCGGAGGACGAATTGATCTTTCCCCCAACTACAATAGGTTTCAGGGCCGATTTGTCCATGCAGGTTGTCATGATACTGTTTAAACACGATCCCGTTCATAGCACGGGCACCAAAGCTGTATTGGGGCTTGACCTGAATAAAGCTTTCGACAATGTTCCACATGAGGCAATATTGAATAACCTTTCGGAAATTGGCCGAGGGGCCATGACATTCTGCTACATCACATCATTCTTAAAGGGCCGAACCGCAGAAATTTCAATAGGAGATATCAAATCAGATTTCTTCACGTTGGGAGGCAAAGGAGCGCCACGGGGTTCACTTTTGTCGCCATTCATGCTTAACCTCGCCTTAATTAAAATACTGCCGAGGATGGAGGAGATACCAAGACTCAAGAACACATTTTATGCGGTTGATATTACTCCATAGGTAACCAGGGGTAGCGAAGTGCATCTGGAAGAAACACCTCAACAGACAGTGAATATTGTCGAAGAGTCGCAGGGGTGGCCGGAATTTCATGCTCTCAGCCCAAGTCCGAGCTCATTGTAGTTCGGGACAAACCCAGAGGGCTACATGCAAGACACTACATTCCGCCACCGCCATTGTAAATAAAAGTAGGGGGTAAGCCAGTGGCTGAAGCTCAAACGATTGAAATTCTTAGCCTATATCTGCAAACTAACAGGAAGAATATGGTGGCCCTTGAAGAACTTAAGACCATGGTCAATGCTACTATCAGGCTAATCAGGAAAATCGCTAACCGTAAGAGCGGGGTTAAATAAAAAAATTCCGCCATATCCACGAAGTGAATGATGATGAGTGAGCGAAGCTCCGGAGGTAAACCTGGTAAACCATGAATCCTCTGTACATTTTGCCCACTCGATTTTATTACATCGCTCCCCCTAGCGTACGTCGCCACACTAAATCGAACGATTGCCTTCAACCAATGACACGCGCCATATGTGACATCATTCCTATTTTATAAGATCTCGCGTCTTTCATCAACTACAAGTACCGCTTTCTAGTTTATAACATCTTGCATCTTTTCATCATCAGCTACAAGTACCACTTCTAGTAAACACTACAAGAACTAAACGAGAGGTGGCTACATACAGGAGATGGTACCGCCATTTAGTGAACACTGCAAGAACTAAACTAGAGGTGGCTACATACAGGGGACGGTACCGCCATCTAGTGAACACTGCAAGAACTAAACTAGAGGTGGCTACATACAGACTACAGGGGACGCACAGCCCACGCCCTAAGGAGCTTCGCCCCCTAAAAGAACTCTGTAAGCTTGTGCAGGTGTTTGTGCTCAGCAGGATTAGTTACGCGACACTTCATATGAAGTTAGATGCTGCAGAGAAAGGCAAGGTCGAGGCTATGATCCGGGAAGCTTACAAGGCCGCGCTTGGGTTTCCTAATAACGCTCCTACAGACAGGCTGTTAAAACTAGGGGTAAACAACACCCTGGACGAATTATTGGAGGTGCATCTTGTGATGCGGCACGCTAGGCTTCTGACAACTATAGCGGGCAGGATCATATTGGAAAGTATTGGCTATGGAGCTGAGGCTCCAACTAGGGACACTAAAATTCAAGTGCAGTGAGAGTTCCATAAGGCCCTATACATAAAACCTTCGCTCTAAAATATGCATGCGATTCCCCATAAGCCGCGCTGGCAGGCATGAGTCAGAGCTTTGCACGTTGTGTACGGCTAGTACGAAGCGGCAGTCTATACAGATGTTGCGGAATATAAGGACAAAGACGCTTTCTGTGATTGTGGTGGTGGACAGGCGGGGACGCTTGGTCGCCTCTGGATCAGTCAAAACCCGCTCCTCAGAAACAGCAGATTGCGCGGCAACAGCGCTTGCTATAACTAATTCGCAGTCGGACTTCATTCTCAGTGATTCAAAGAAAGCCATGCAAAATCTGGTTAGCGGCAGAGTATCGGTGACCACCGCATGATTTCTGCACGGGGCCACGGGACGAGAACCTCGAGAAATAGAAATTGTCTGGGTACCAGCCCATTCTGGGAACCCTGGGAATGACGCGGCTCACCTGAATGCTCGAGGTTTCGTCAGCGGGCAGGTGAGTTGCCCGTTCCGGGGAGATCCGCAAGAGATGGGCTGGTGTCCTTTCACGACATAACAATTATAAACTAGAGTGGACTTCGTATCCACCCCCGCACAAGTGGTTGACTAAAGCACAGGAATGCGTCCGGACAAAACTGCAGACGCGATCTTTACTTAACAAAATATACCTTGAGGAGATAAAGTCACAATGCAAATGGTGCCAGGCTGTGGCGACATATGATCGCATACTTTGGGAACGTAGCATTGGGACGCCGGTGAATGTTGTGCGTGATCCCTCTCTTGAGCACTGGGAGGCCGTATTGACCAGCTCAGAACCAGTCGTCCAGTTAAGGGTCGTAGAGTGGGCCACACAGGTCGCTGCCAACCATGGGTTTGTGGCCATCGAACATGGAATCGTCCGCAGTTGCTTGCTGACAAAATATTTTTTTCCAATCATACATTGTCAAGGCCTGGAAGCTTTACCGCATACGTCAATGGGCTGACGACACTGGTTGCGTTGTGTGCTCAGCGCAACCAACGCCGGCAGTTGGTGGCGTGTTCGTATCGGCGTAATGTCCCTGATGCATTACTGCGCTTCGACGAGAACGACGAATGTTGCATCGTTCTCTGTGTGTCATCATGCTCTCTGTGTTGCATCGTTCTCTGTGTGTCATCATGAACAGCACACAGTTGCGATGTGTGCTGTTCGTGGTTGTCCTCGTGTTCGTTGTTGAGTGACCAGATTACGAGCAGCTGTGGTGCAAAGGAATTGCTGTGTACACATTCCTGTGGAAACTGTGAATCTGGGTCGCGAGTGTGTGTATTTGTATTTTCGACTGACGAAGGCACGCGGAAGGCGTAGACACGGGCTATCCCAAGGCATAGTGTCACCCCAACAAAGCATAAAAAATATTTATGCTGCTTTTTCGCTTAGTGTATTGTGTTACCTCTAGTACCTTGTTATTCCGTGTCACTTATGTCCGATGCGCGCTTTTAAATGTATGCATCAAGACCATATCATAAATCCGAAGCATAATGTGATCGCTTTCATGTCATTCGCAGAAGGTAGAAAAAATATTAAGCCCAAAAGGGCCAGCGACGGCCAGAGTGAGGGCCTAGTGTACACAAGAAGCGATTATTATCATCATCACCATCATCAGCCTGACTACGTCCACTGCAGGACCAAGGCCTTTCTCATGTTCCGACAGTTAACCCGGTCCTGTGCTTGCTGCTGCCAATTTATACCCGCAAACTTCTTAATCTCATCGGCCCACCTAACCTACTGTCTCCCCCTGACCCGCTTGCCTTCTCTGTGAATCCAGTTAGTTACCCTTAACGACCAGCGGTTATCCTGTGTACGCGCTACATGCCCGGCCCATGTCCATTTCTTTTTCTTGATTTCAGCTATGATATCTTTAACCCCCATTTGTTCCCTAATTCACTCTGCTCTCTTCTTGTCTCTTAAGGTTACACCTACCGTTTTTTTTTCATTGCTCGCTGCGCCGTCTTCAATTTAAGCTGAACCTTTTTTGTAAGTCTTCATGTTTCTGCTCCGTAGCTAAGTACCGGCAAGATAAAGCTGTTATATACCTTCCTCTTGAGGGATAGTGGGAATCTACCTGTCATAATTTGAGAGTGCTTGCCAAATGTGCTCCACCCCATTCTTATTCTTCTAGTTGCTTTAATCTCGTGGTTCGGCTCCGCGGTTATTACCTGCCCTAAGTAGGCATTGTCTTTTACAACTTGAAATGCACTATTACCTATCTCGAAGTGCTGCTCTTTTCCGAGGTTGTTATACATTACTTTCGTTTTCTGCAGATTCATTTTAAGACCCACATTTCTGCTCTCCTTGTCTAAGTTGCAGTTTGTCCCTTGAGTTACTCAGCAATGCGATGCCATCGGCGAAGTGCAGGTAACTAAGCTTAGGTACTCTCTATTAAATCTTAACCCTTACTGTTCCCATTCTAGGCTTCTGAAAACCTCCTGTAAGCACGCGGTAAATAGCATTGGGGAGATTGTGTGCCCCTGCCTTACACCCTTTTTGATTGGTATTCTGTTGCTTTCTTTATGAAGCACTATGGTAGCAGTTGATCCCCTGTATATTTCTTCCAGGATGTTTATAGACACTTCGACGCCCGGATTCCGCAGTGTCTGCATGACGGCTGATATATAAACTGAATCAAACACCTTCTCGTAATCTTCTCGATTATTATATGTGAAGCATTTTTAGGAAACTTGGCTACATTGAACGTATCTATCTATCTATCTATCTATCTATCTATCTATCTATCTATCTATCTATCTATCTATCTATCTATCTATCTATCTATCTATCTATCTATCTATCTATCTATCTATTTGTATGTCTGGCCACCTACGACTTTTGGCTCTCCTGGCTGTTTCGTTAATGGTACCAATACCAAAATTCGTTTGGCATAACATGACAGTATGAAGAGCATATATGTGTAGTCAAGACGTTAAAATCGTGATATGTATCTCATAATTGTCACGATACAAATTTCAAGGTGCTGGAGCTCTTGCAGTGGTTTCGTTCACATGGAGTGCTGAAAAACTAGTATTGTATGGCATCATTGCTTGGCGAACACAAGCGGCAGAACCTAACATGAAAATCATGACATGCGTGTCACGCAACAACATGACTACATGCCACGCTCATTATGCGCTCGCGGCCGTTTCGCTAGCTTAACTTATACCAAATTTGATAATATAGTACGTGAATGGATGACGAATGTATGTGACTGGTGCAAATATGATAATCCTGAGATAAGTGTCATGTAACAACTTGACAATATGCCAAGTCCTTGTTGCGCTGGGGGCTATTTCGCTAGCTTCAAATGTACCAAACTCGGTAATATGCGACTTCACATGTACCAAACTCGGTATTATAGGTAAATGACACATCCAAACTTGATAATCACGACATGTGTATCATGCAACAACATGACTACATGCCACATGGATGATGTGCTCACGGCCGTTCGGCTAGCTTCTCATATGCCAAATTTGGTATTACGTGACGTGAATGGATGACGAAGGTATGTGACTGTTACAAACAAGATAATCATGAGATGCGTGTGATGTGAGAACACAACTACATGCCACAGTCAAGGTGGCTATACATTTTGACGGCACGCGGTGCGTGTGCTCGCGGCGTTCATTTCGTCGCGTCACGTCTGTTTTGCCGCGCCAGGTGTCGGTCCTGCCATATACTGAGTGTCCGCTAGCGGGCCACGGAGTGCGGCGGCACTTCACATGGGCTCCTACTTCTCATGCTAGTTTTTGTGGTTCAACGCTGTGCTAGTTCTTGGTTTTTACGCTGGCCATTTCAAGTAGTAAGGAAACGACTTACACTGCAGCTGGTGACAACAGGACCACAAGAAGAACCACTACAGGACTACTACAGGGCCACATCAATGCAAACCGAGATGAATGCCGAGACGCCCACGGAAAAATCGGCATGGACGTATGACGTCAACAGGAGCAAAACAACAGGACAAAAGCATACAGAATGGCAGCAAATTGAACGCCAAGAAAAACGAGCGCCGAACCTGATTCAAGCATCCAATAAGAAGCCCGAAAAAGAGCCCATGCCGACGAAACAAAGCTTTGAAGCAACGCAACTTGAAGATGCCCCCTTTTGCTACGGACGACTTTAAAATCGTCTACAGGCCACAAGCTGGACTTGACTTATCGAAATGGAGTCTAACATCAAATACGCACGCTATTGGGTGATCAAGTGGTCTCACACAACAGAATTCCTACGACAAAGTTCAAGTTCAAGGGCGGAGTGTTAGAAACATTATCATTGCTAGCACCGACGACACAGAACGCGCAACCAAGCTGAGAAGCATTGCTACTATCCAGTTAGGTGGAAATTTCTTCAGTGTGAACCCCGATGTGAGACATACCGACGATGTATGCAGAGGTGTCATCTACGGACTTCTCCCAGGAACCAGCAGTGCCGAAATCGTAGCTGGCCTCAGAGTCGACTCACGGTACACGGTCCTTGGCGCTCGCATGCTTGGTCGGTCTTCCACCGCCGTCATCACTTTCGATGGCCCACACGTCCTGTACTACGTCACCTACCAAGTGGATACTACGACTGCAAATCCTATCGGAATTCTGTGCAGTTCTGTCGCAAATGTGGTGCCACCGGGCACCGAAAAGACACTTCGTCCCAGGCCCAGAGAATACTTCTGTTACAATTGTGGACAAGAAGCAGTCACCACAGGTCACGAATGTATTCCCAAGTGCAAATTATTGAAATGTATTCCCAAGTGCAACGCTATACGGCTACAGCTACCCGATATGTGACATGCCAGACTTACTGGCCCGCCTACTAATCGAGTGCCCGTGGTGCAACGAAAATGCCAATACCAAGCCCTCAACGACTGCACGTATTGACCCCCTAGCCGCGACGTGGGAGGCCAAGATTGCCGCATGCGACCTAGACGACCAACGAAGTCTTGTCGCCAGGGCCCAGGAGTGATTGCGGCCAGAAGATTTCTGGAATAAGGGACCGCTCCACCTATGGTGTCTCCAAACTCACAAATTCAGGAACAGTTTCGAAAAGTAAATGTTTATTTCATCATCATCATGCCATATACTAGCAGGCGCGTGCGCCGCCCTGCGTTGCTTTGACGCATGCGCCTTTGAGCGCAGCTGGCATCCCTCCGTCAGGGAAAGAGGGAGAGGCAGTGTTGTCTGAGCAATGCATCGGCGTCACATGCAGCATGTTGTATTTCGCGCCAACGGACGCTGGTCGCACCTGGCGTCACATTACAAAGTGCTGGCATTTTGCTAACGTAGTGTCGCTGTGCCCAGCGTGCGCCTGCGTCAACACTACATTGGAGTATATTGGGTCCTTCATGATGCGCTTGCGACCGTTTTGCTAGTTTCACATATACCAAGTTTGATGTTACGTGACGTCAATGAATAACGAAATATATGATTAGTGCAAACATAATAATCCTGAGACACGTGTCTTGTAAGAACATGACAATATATCACGCTGATAGCGTGCTCGCGGCCATTCGCTTGCTCCGCATATACTAAATTTGGTATCTCGTGGCCTGAATAGATAACGAAGATAAACGATGATAATGATATGGGGCGTTTGAACGTCCCAAAACCACCATATGATTACGAAAGACGCCGTAAGGGAGGGCTCCGGAAATATCGACCACCTGGGGTCCTTTAACGTGCATCCAAATCGGAGCACACTGGACTAAATCAATTGCGCCTCCATCGGAAATGCTGCCGCCGCAGCCGGAATTCGATCCCGCGACCTGCGGGTCAGTAGCCCAGTTCCTTAGCCACTAGACCACTGCGGCGGGGTAAGGTAAACGACACGTCGAAACATGATGACCATGTCACGGAAGTGATGTGTGGCGTCATTTACCTCCATCTCATAACGTTGTGCTGATTTTAAGTTGACATATCAAGATTTCTCACTCGTTCTTCGCATATCATCGATTCGCACTGTACGTGGAATCTCTCAATTTTTATTCATCGATTCTGTGTGCGTGCTTCTCAGAAAGTGTTCTTGTGGGCCGCGCGCCGCGTAGAGAGCAAAGCCGATGGGCGTCTCTTGCCAGCTAGAATTTCACGTTTCCAGATCTAAAAAAGTACTCTTCTCCACGTTTGCCGGTGCTATCTGCTGCATTCTCTAACCAGTATTGGGGTGGAGTCTGCACTTTGCGAGATAACCCGCAAGAAAGAAAACGTGTTGCTCGCGACATACCGAAGCGGAGAACGGATTCTCCTTGCCTTTGTCCGAGTTGCCCAATTGGTAACCGGGGTGCTCCGACGGCACCGGAGAGATGACGATCTCCACGAAAACTCGGAGTGTGATCTCCTGAGGGTTGACAAGCCACAGACCGAAACTTCAGTGGTGTGAAAACATCATTTCGGGTCACGGTACAACTTGCGCAAGTATGTGCATTTGATTAAACAGCAGTGAAGTGCGCATTCCCCGAAGAAAACCGTCACTGGTTCCTGATGCCGTGCAAACGCTTTGGCCAGGCTGTACACGTAGTAACTGAACTCGTAACTTTACGTTTGCATGAACCAGAAAGCAAACGTGTATTAGAAATAACCACATCCGCCGCTCTGCATGAGTCCACGACAGCCCAACAACGCAGCCGAAGTTGGCATGGATGTATGGGTGGATGCATGTATCCGGCTGTGCCCTTTAGATCGGGTGGTGGCTCACGCCACCTAGCCATAAAGTTAAGTACTATCACTGTGTGTATAAGGATTGAATTTCAGTCGTGCTTGGTTGTAGCTATCAATCAGTCAGCCTCCTCCTGGTTATTTTTACCCGTTTAAAGTCTATTTCGCCTTCATTTTCCCTAAACCTTATTGCTTTGAAAAATTCGGTGCTATTATCTTCGACTATAGGGTGTAGCCCTTTACGTAACATTATCAAATGTTCAGCCATTTCCTCCCCCTCTCCACGCCCTACATACCAGGTCTGTGGCTTATTATTTTGCTCGGTATTTCTTGGTCCGCAATACTCCCATTCTAGCCTCGAAGAGCAGAAAACTACCCCGAGAATTATCGTAGATCTTTCCCCTGCGATTTCCTGCTTAAAAGTTCGGAAGGCCTCCAGTGTTGATTTCGTGAGCATTCCCCTCTTCCACATGCCCCTCTCTGTTTCCTTCACCGTTCTCTTAACCGATGTTTCCTTTTGGCTTGGTATTCTGCTGTTGTGAAAATACTTGCTTGACAATTTTCGAGTTAGTTTTTTTCATTTATCATTCGCATTGTTCATGTACAAGTAAGTGAAAACTTTCCTAGCCCAATGCTCGTCTCCCAATTTTCTCATTTGCTCCTCAAATTCTATTTTGCTGCTAGCTTCCCTGCACTCAAGCGGTGTTCATCCCATGTCTTCCTGTACCCCCTGATTTGGGGTATTCCCGTTTGCTTCCAAAGCAAGTCGACTGATGCCACGTTGTTTGATTTCCAATCTTGCTTGAACTTCTGATTTCATGCACAAGACTGTATTGCCAACATCGAACCCGGGACCATGACACCTTTCCGATTCCCTCTCACAACGTCATACGTATCGTAGTTTCACAGTGCCCCATTTTTCATTACGGCTGCATTCCTGGTGCCCTTAGTCAATACGTATTTTTCGTGCTCCCTCGGATACTCAGCCCTGTTATTTATCCATACAACCAAGTATCTGTATTTATCTACTATTTCTATCGTGACTTTCTGTATCTTATGCTCACTGTCTTTGTGTTCATGAAATCTATGATTGCCGATTTTTTCTTGCTGAACTTCAAATTAAACCTATCTGCTTCATTACCACAGATGTCTATCAATCCCTGCAGACCTTCCTTGTTGTCAGCTATTAATACTAGGTCATCTGCATACATCAATGCTGGTAAAGTCTTCATTGTGTTTTCCTTGCTTGGCAAAAGAAAGGCTGAACTCGAGTCGACTCCCTTATAATTGGGCTTCTAGTCCCTGTAGCTACAGCATAAATAAGCAGGATGATAAGGGACATCCCTGTCGAAGCCAGCGTTGTATCTCTATAGGTTCAGATACCTGTTGTTCCCATTTTATAACTACTCTGTTATGTTCATAGATATTCTGAAGTAGATTAGTTATTCCGTCTTCCGCATATAGTTTGTCCAGTATTCCCCACAAGTCTTCTTGAATCGCACTATCGTAACCTCCCTTGATATCTAGAAATGCCAGCCACAGGGGCCTGTGTTCTTTTTCCGCTATTTCAATACACTGCATCAATGAAAACAGATTGTCCTCCAACCTTCTTTGTTTACGGAACCCATTTTGTAGTTCTCCCAGCACCCCCTCATTCTCCACCCATGTCTGTAGTCTTTCCTTCACAATCTGAACCACCAGCCTGTAAACTACTGATGTCACTGTTATAGCACGGTAGTTGCTGATATCGGCTTTGTCCCACTTTCCTTTATAGATGATGCTCATCCTGCTTAGTTTCAACCCATTGGGAGCTTCACCATTCATTATTTCTTTGCTCGCTGCCTCTTATTGTTTGCTCAGAGTTTGGGGCTAGTTTCTGTGTTAGCATGATTGGGATGCCGTCAGGGCCTGTTTATTTGCTATCAAGAGCTCTTTCCTTTGCCCTTTCCCAATCTTGTTGTCCCAGTGGAGCCACCGAGCTAATTGGTCCATCCTTATCTGGTACAGTGCACGCAGTGCTTTCTTGTTTAAAATTTTCTGTCGTTATTGTTTTCATTTATACAATCGCCTCATCCCCTGCTAGTCTCTACCCTTCGACTGCAGTTATAAACTTCTGTTTCATGCTTGTCTAATTACTCAGAGAATTGAAATGGTTCCAAAACTTTGCAGCTGCCTTTCTACCTTTTTATTCTTCCACCATACCGCAGGGCCCTTTCATCTAATCTTTTCACTGATCAAATCGGACACTTCCCTTCTGCAGCGCAAAAAGTTATCCCATTTTCTTTTGACGTCATCTTCCGGTTAACCCCTCTTTTTATCATACCTGTGTTCCCTGCAGGCTTCTTGACGTCTTACTATGGCTCCCTTAACTTCCGCATCCCACCAACTCTTAGGTTTGTGTCTGCTTTTGCAGGTTGTTTTGACTCGTACATTAGCAAGCTCTAACTCAAACAATCGAGTTAGATTTGTGTACGTCCACTCTGTTTTAGTATACTCGGTGAATATTTTCTCACTCTCTGTTGTTGCTATTTCTATTTCCCTTTCTGAACAAATATTACCGTGTAGTTGCTCGTAATGCCACCTTTTCAATATCGTTTCTCTTCGAAAACTCAGCTTGATACGTCTGTGCTCACTACATAAGCTTCTGAACCCATATTCATCTATGTTCATCACCCTTAGCCGATCGTACACCCTATGACATTAGTGCGTAATCTATCGTCGACTGCAGCTTTCCCACCTCCCATGTTATCTGTTCTTCGCATTTCTTGGTGCAGTTGCAAATGCTTAAATCATGCCTTTCACACATACCGATTAGCCTTCTGCCTGTTGGGCCAGTATATCTATCCATGTCCTTTATGTGCGCATTCATATATCCTAATATAGATACCTCGCACTCTTCTCTTAGTTCGCAATGTTGTTTTCTATGCACTGCACCATTTGTTAATTTTCCTCTCTGGCTTTTGCCGGTGTCCATATGTATACAAAACCCACGAGCGTCATTTGCCTTGCCGCTTTCGCTTTTAGCCATAAATGTTCTTTGCCCTCCTGCTTGATCCTTTACCAGTCCATACATTTATGAATGAATGCCCCAATACCACTCATCTTTCTGCTGCCTTCTGTTCAATTACAATATTCCCACGCGTAGTCCGGATTGTTAGGAGGTTGTTTCATGTCCCTAAGATGTGTTTTTACAGAACCATATACCATCGGCCTCTTTTCCCTTAGCTGTTCGATCTTTTCCCACTTCAGCCTATTCCTGCTGCCCCGCATGTTAATATACGCTACGTCTGAATCGGCTCGGCCTTCGTGGCTACGTCGATTTCTGCCCCGAACTCTACGTGTCTCAGATATTTGTGCCACTTTGGAATTGTATCTGTCTATACCACCTGTCAAAAAGTCATCCTGGTTGTTTTCCTCGTTACTAGCTATCCTGGACTCTGAAGGGCCCGCGTGTCCCCCAAAAAAGCTACTGCGCGCCCTGCAAGTCGCCAACCCACGTCATGACAGCCTCCAATCGAGGTGAATGAATTTTGTCTCGTTGAAAACCACCCCACGTATGCATCTCTCCGTTTATTTCTATCACCTCAAAGTGTTTCTCTTGACTCATCCACTATGTCTCTTGGTTTGCGTTGACAAGACCTCTTTGCAGGTTGCTGTCACGCACCGGTACCTCCGGCATAGTGCATACCACTACCTGTACCTGAGAAGAAATGGCGCGCATGTCATCGACCTTTTTCACCAGTGCTGTCGCTAGTCCTGCGGAATCGTCATTTAAGACATTGTTTAAACCGCCTGCAGTTATCACGAGATTTCATCCATCAGCTGAAGTGTTTAGCTTTGCGCTCGCTTGCCTCACGACTGCTTCCAACTTGTGTCCTTGTAACGTCCCTACGGCAACCCTTTTGTCACTTTTACCCTCTCTTTGATTCCTTCTGTGCATTGATTTATATTCAAGTTCCCGGTAGTTATCGCGTGCTGTGACTTTTCAGCTTGAGAGTCCTGCCCCTGGGGGTTACTTTTACCTGTGACGCCGGCTGCTTTGTCCCCTTTCAGCCCCACCACTATTTCGCTGAAGCTGGGCTTGCGACAACTGAACCGGCTGAACCTGTTTTTTCCAAACGTGCTTGCTCTTTCTTCTCTGCCGTTCTGGTTGCCGGTTCCCTACTGTTCTCTCCGTAGGCCGCTCCTTTGTTCACCTTGGCTAGTGATTCCTCGGCGGACTTCAGCCTTTCTTCCATTGCCCTCGTTTTCTCTTGCTCTGTTGCCAGCACACTCTCCAGCTCGATGATTCTCATCAACAGCTCACTCTGGGCGACGTTCATTTTCTCCATTGTTTTCCATGACCTCCCAATGCCTACACTTGGGGTTAGCCTCCTCTCCATTCGCGTCTGCACTTGAGTTCATTTTCAAACCCACCCCACATCTCAAACATTTTACAGCTTTTTCAACCATGTCTTTTTGACACCAATTGTCCTTAAAATGGTCTCACTCGATAATTACAAATGATGGCGTATGACGAATCCTGCCCTACGAAAAAAAGAGAATGTAAGCTTTACTACGAAAAAATGCATGTTCGATGTATGTGCACCTCCCCCACGCGGCGGCAAGAGAAAAACACAAATAAACACACACACACAAACTTGTAAATACCTGGTGACTGACCCCCAAAAAAGTCGTACATTGTAAAAAGCGCGAGAAAGGTTTCAGGCGCTGCCTCATTAACTATAAAAGCAAGCTCGAAACATGCAGAACCACTTATGTGCGCAGTCGATCGCGAGCGCTCGAAAAACACATCTATCCACCTTGCCAGTCCAAACTGAACGGGCATGAAAAGTAGCAGTGGCGCCACCTGGCTGCATCCTCATCAAAGCTGATGCCGAAGCCCTGCTGGTCACGCCACTAGATCATATTCTAGTTTACTGCACTGAAAACCCACATGTGGGAATCGATGTTTTCGCAGCATTCTTAACAAAGAAAAAACACACACACTAAGGGGCACGCCAGCGATGCGCTTGCCAAGGTCCCTAGATGAAAGAAATTTCCAAGGTAGCGATAGTTTTTCCCTTCCTCCTCGGCTATGTTCCTGGAGCGGTCTCTAAAAGTTTCAAAACTTTCTTCAAAAAGCGAATGTTTGGGTTCAGTTGCTATGGTCAATACATGTGAATGAAATAAAATAGAATGAAATGAGTCGTAGAATAAAGAGTTACCTTTATGAACATAAAGGGTACAACACAAGAGCAAGTGGGATGTGTGTGACTCAACTGGCAATGTTGTGCAGTTGTATCTTTTACATCCCTAGTCATGGCGTCTCGCGTCGTTCATCGTAGTTTCAGTTTTACCAATGCGTTTTGTTGGTGCTGTGACACAGTAAACGCGCTTCGAATCCTGTCAGTGACCACAGGGCGTGGCGTTGTGACGAATGATTACAGCCGGCTTGTGCAGACGCAAGAAAAAGCTACGGCCAGACTGGTACGAATGCTCGATTAGCCCTGCGATGAAGGTTTTTTTAAATGTACTCACTGCAAAGAATCGCGATGCCAGGGGATTCTGATGCGGTGCTCGGAACTTCCTGAAAAGTGCAAGTTCTACTGCGAGGTGTCTCGAAGCAGCGCATTTTGGCTCATGCGGGAACTGGTCAAGCGTGAAATGTTTCTGAAGGTGCGTCAATTACACCATCCAGGTGCACTGTATACGTGATTACGCACACGTATTTCTATGAACTGGTGTGCACTAGACGCGCATTAGACGCGCTCCTGGCTTTCATAGAAAACCGACAAATAAACTCGCTTCGCAGATCCACGTCGACGTATGTTGATGGAGTTGTACGAAGGCGTTCACGTGAAATGTTTAATTGCTATACTTCCCGGCGTGCTTCATTTAGGATAGCAGAAGGTAAGCTGAAAAGAGCAAAACCGATTTATGTTGTTTTACGGCAACGCAGCATTGTTGAAAAACGCGGATATTGCATTTACCAAGCACCGCCAAACAATCTTGGTCGACTTCGAGCACACTGAAAAGCTCCTCCTTTTCACTTTATGTACTGGCTACGATTCCGTCTTTGGTCACGGCAAGAATCCAGCTGGAGCTATATGTGCATGCGTACTCGTTTTGAACCTTTTTCGTAATGATAAATAACACCACCAGCCATTTGCAAGATCACGTGCAGGGAATGCACCAATTACAGACACGGATGGCAGAGAAAAAGTGGAGCAATCGAGAGAATGAGGAGGACGGCTCGAGAACAATTATTGACGCTACCTTGGAAACTTCTTTCATCTAGGAACCTTAAAGCGTGCTCGAGGAGCGCGCAGGAGACGATTTTTCTTTCGTACACATCACTTCGTGCCAGCCTTAATAGAGTAGTTTTTCTAGTTTCAGTCTCAAAAACACCATCGTTTGCAAGGTTTATCTAAGGCAAACGCTTGTATCTCGAAGGCGACATTTGGCAGACTGCCCTACCTTTAGATAGATAACCTATATATATATATATATATATATATATATATATATATATATATATATATATATATATATATATATATATATATATATATATATACATATATATATGAAGTATGAAGCGATGGTTAGGAGAAGTAGAGAAAGAAGAAGTGAAATGGAATAAACATGGCGTATGAGCCAGTCATCGTAGCGTCACACGAGTCGACAGGATAAAGATATCGCAACCACTTCACCCAGCCATCATCATCGAAGACCTCAGCAAGACGCAGTGACCGAACGCGGACCACAGAAGAACGCGGATCACCAAGACCACCAAGCATCATGACAGCAGCATCAGACGACCTTAACATCCCTAAGTACTCCGGATCAGCGGACGACGGCCCCGTACAGGACTGGTTCAACCTGTTCGAGCTCGATGCCGCTGCTACATCATGGTCGGAACGGGAAATGATCACCAACTTCACTGACTACATCTCCGGTGAGGCATTTAGGTTTTACCTCATACACATATTCGAAAACGACGAATCATGGCAAAAGTTCAGGGAAGAGATGATTGCCCGTTTTAACGACTACGACGAAGACTTGCCTACAACCAACCATCCACAGACAGCGACATTCCGCCGTCACAGTCCACGCTTATTTCTCAAGGAACGTAGCTTTCCACCAGGTTTCTCTTCACGAAAGCCGGTATGTTCAAAGTCGTCGCTCCAGCACACGACACGAGACGTTGCTTACTCACCTCATGCACTTCAGTTTTCGTCTCGCATACGTTGTCCACCACCCGGTTTTCCATCACGCGGCTCTTCAAGCGCTCCTGACGCTCACCGTTTGCCTTATAAGGACACCGTGTTCACGATAGACGAGTTGACACACCGAGAAAATACCCAGTCGAGCCATGCTCCTTCCGCACGGGTTCATGCATCACCGTCCGGTGCATACACACTCCACAGTCGAAGCAACACCGAAGGGTCAGGCGCATCGAACATCACACGCTTCCATGCGCAAAAGCCTCTTGTAGTGAACAGTGCAGAAAAAGCTTCTGAAGAACTTTCTATCAACTCTGAAGCATCATCTTCATTGCCTGAATTGTATGACAACAGTTCACAGAGTACCAGCTGCCGACTGGAGACCCCATCAGGTTGTTATGAAAACCAGCGCGATGTTCAAGAAGGGCTTCCACAGCAATACGGTCCACAGCAACGTCAGCAACGCCAGCAAAAGCAAATCCGTGAATCGCAGACACTCCAATGGACACACCAACAAGGACGACGACGCAAAGCAAGCCTCTTAAAACAAATTCAAGAAGTGAGGCAACTTCGCATAAGGGATCGGCGCCAGAAACACATTTGGCACAGAATATCAAGAGTGCGCCTACGATTACAGCTCCAAAACCTCAGGAAACACCGAACAAGACAAGAAGTCACCAGTTCTACCACGCAAAGATTCAGACATCATCTCATTAGTTTGCGAGAACGCACGAACATAGACATAATTCCTTAAACTTCAGTTCTTGTATACGCAGGCTGCAAGCACTATTTCTGTCTCAGCCGCGACACAATACAGCGCGTACGACAGAGGATTCGGCGCCTGCGACATTAGACCTTCAACTGCTCCAAGGACTTCCAACCTTGTTCATTCCTCGCAGGTGCTCAAGTCATGTCATGGCCAGTGCAGTTTTGCAAAAGGCGGTTACCTTCTCCAGAACGCCATAACCAACCTCACCCACCAGAACTCCCCCAATAAATGGACTGCTGCACTCTTTTCTGGAGTTTTGCCGAGTTTACGGAACACCACTGGGGCATGAAACTTATTATGCATTTTGACATTTGTGACTTCTCAACCTTGCCTTGTTTACTTTTTCTTGTTCGTAATCCATGCCTTCTTTCGGGGGGCGGGGGAATCATGTGACGTGTGAAGTGTAGGTTAGGAGAAGTAGAGAAGGAACAAGTGAAATGGAATAAACATGGCGTATTAGCCAGGCCACGTCGCCCACTCATCGTAGCGTCACACACACACACAAACACACACACACACACACACACAAATACACACACACACACATTATATATATATATATATATATATATATATATATATATATATATATATATATATATGTGTGTGTGTGTGAGGAGGTTTATTAGCCGTCAAAGACAGCGACGAGACAGCGTGAAGAAGCGTCCAGCGATCGGCATAGCAACGGACCAAAGCACGAGCCGAGAGAGCCGGGCGTTGGCGATGCTGCTCGCTGCAGGCACATCTTCTTCTTCACAATCGCCCCCGCTGAAAAAGGAGCCAACATGGCGACTTAAGAAGTTTCAGGCAAAGGCTCATGGTACGGTTTCAGTCGGGAAACATGGACGATGTCACGTGCACGCCGGCGCATGTCGTCCGATCGCGAAACTGGTTCAATGAGGAAATTAACTGGAGAGGTTTTCTCCAACACGGTGTAAGGCCCCTCGTACCGGGGGACAAGTTTCGAGGAGAGTCCTGGTGTTTGGTATGGGATGGCAAGCCACACAAGAGACCCTGGGGCATAGCTGGGATCCGGAAGAGAGGTGCTACGGGTTTCTTTCTGGCGTTGTTGCTCTTCCGAGGTGAACGCACGGGCGAGATGGCGGCACTCTTCGGCTTGTCTAGCAGCATCGGAGATAGGTGGACACTCGGAAGCATCAGTACGGTAAGGAAGTAGGGTATCAATTGTATGGGAAGGCTCACGTCCGTAAAGAAGGAAGAAAGGTGAGAATCCCGTGGTGGTTTGTATTGCGGTGTTATATGCGAACGTGACATATGGGAGAACACGGTCCCAGTTGCTATGATCAGATGCCACGTACATTGAGAGCATATCACCTAGCGTGCGGTTGAACCGTTCCGTTAGTCCGTTAGTCTGCGGGTGGTATGCTGTCGTTTTCCGATGAATGACGTGGCATTCCGAAAGCAGAGTTTCGACGACCTCAGAAAGGAAAGCGCGGCCTCTGTCACTAATGAGCTCTCGAGGTGCACCATGTCGAAGGATAAAGCGTTGCAAAATGAAAGAGGCGAGATCCTGAGCTGTAGCGCTCGGCAAAGCGGCTGTTTCGGCGTAGCGTGTCAGGTGGTCAACCGCCACTATAATCCACCGATTACCATCTGGTGTCAATGGAAGGGGACCGTAGAGGTCAACGCCGACGCGATCAAATGGCTTGCAGGGCATGGAAGTGGCTGCAATGCGCCAGTCGCAGGTGGCAGTGTTGATTTACGTCGCTGGCAGTCAGGGCAGCACTGCACGAATTTACGTACAAAATTGTACATGCCGCGCCAGTAATAGCGATGGCGAAGGCGTTCATATGTTTTGAACACTCCGGCGTGGCCACATTGCGGATCGTCGTGAAGGGAGGCGCATACTTGCGATCGTAAAGTGCGTGGAATGACCAGCAACCACCGGCGGCAATCGGGAGCGTAGTTGCGTCGATGAAGAAGTTGATCGCGGATGGCGAAATGGAAAGCTTGACGTCGGAGGGATGGAGATACTGGAAGGTGGGGCGTGCCAGATAAATATTCGATAAGAGAGGCGATCCACGGGTCACGACGTTGTTCGGTGGCGATCGAGTCGATATTTAGCGATGACAAGGTCTGGAGGCAAGTGTTTCCGCACGTCTGATCTGGTGGTAAAGGTAAGCGGGACAGGGCATCAGCGTCAGAGTGTTTGCGTCCGCAGCGGTATACGACGCGAATGTCGTACTCCTGGATGCGAAGTGCCCATCGCGCAAGGCCTCCAGAGGGGTCTTTCAACGTGGAGAGCCAGCAAAGCGCGTGGTGATCAGTTACTAGATCGAACGGGCGGCCGTATAAATACGACCTGAACTTTCCAAGCGCCCACACCAGAGCCAAACACTCTTTTTCTGTCACGCTGTAATTAGTTTCGGCTTTCGTCAGAGTGCGGCTAGCGTAGGCTACAACGTATTCTGAATAGCCGGGCTTTCGTTGAGCGAGGACCGCGCCTAGCCCGACGCCGCTGGTGTCGGTGTGCACTTCGGTAGGAGCCATCGGGTCGAAGTGGCGAAGAATAGGTGTGGAAGTGAGCAGACGGCGCAGAGTAGTGAAGGCAACGTCACACGCAGGGGACCAGGAGGTGAGGTTCACGTCACTGCGAAGAAGCTGGGTTAATGGTGACATGATAGATGCAAAATTGCGAACAAAGCGCCGGTAATAGGAGCATAGGCCTACAAAACTGCGAAGTTCTTTCATGGTCGTTGGCTTGGGAAATTCTGTGACTGCTCGATGTTTTGCTGGGTCTGGTAATACGCCGTGCTTGGACACGATGTGGCCTAAAATGACGAGCGCGCGTGCAGCGAAGCGGCATTTTTTCAGGTTAAGCTGCAGACCAGCGTTGGTCAGACAACTCAAAACGTGTCTGAGGCGAAGGAGGTGCGTAGGAAAGTCATGGAAGAAAACCACGACATCGTCGAGGTAACAGAGGCACATATTCCATTTGACGCCACGTAGCGTATTATCCATAGGACGTTCAAACGTGGCAGGCGCGTTACAAAGCCCAAAGGGCATGACGTTAAATTCATATAGTCCGTCTGGTGTAATAAATGCCGTTTTTTGGCGATCGGCTTCTGCCATTGGGACCTGCCAGTAGCCAGACCGCAAATCTAGCGACGAGAAAAATTTCGCCCCGTGATGGGTGTCAATGGTGTCATCAATGCGCGGCAAAGGATAGACGTCCTTGCGGATTATCTTATTCAAACGACGATAGTCCACGCAAAATCGGATAGATTCGTCTTTCTTACGCACCAGGACGACGAGAGACGCCCAGGGACTGTGAGATGGTCGAATGACGTCTCTACGAAGCATATCTTCAACTTGATCGTTGATGACGCGGCGCTCTTCAGCGGAGACACGGTATGGTCTTTGACGCAGTGGCTGGTGTAGTCCGGTGTCAACATGATGTTTGACTTGTGATGTTCGGCCCAGTTGAGGTTGCGACACATCGAACGAACTCCTGAACTCATGCAGAAGATCCAGCAGGTCGGCATGTTCGGTGGGAGTGAGAGTGTCGGCGATGGCGCTGGAAAACGTATTATTGGACGACTCCCCGAGTGCCGACAGTGCTTTTGGGTGGTCGCAGTAGTCGTCCGGAACATCAAACAAAAACGAAAGGTCGAGATCCTGCACGCGGCCGAGACATTCCCCCGCAAGCAATGTGACAGGTGTGGAAAGCGGATTGCTTACGAACATGTTGCTTCTTCCGGCGGCAAGGTCAATTGTTGCGAAAGGCAGCGGCAAAGCTCGACGACGTTTGAAGATATCGGAAGGCATAAAAAGAACTGTAGCGTCAGTGTAGGCCTTGCATGAAACGGGAACAAGGGCGCAATTTCCCGGCGGAATATCGGTATTTTCATGAACGAGCAACTTCGGCGGCTGATGAGGAGCGTCAAGTAATGGGACATCACACAAGGGTGAAAACTCTACTTCGGCGCGTGCGCAGTCTATGACGGCATTATGGCGGGATAGGAAGTCCCACCCGAGGATGACGTCATGCGAACAGACAGGAAGAACAATAAACTCCACGATGTAAAGAATGCCTTCGATGGAGACTCTTGCAGTGCAGGCTGCGAGAGGCGTTACTTGCTGTGCGCTTGCGGTGTGAAGCGACAGTCCCGAAAGCGGCGTCGTTACTTTGCGTAATAAACGGCAGAGATTAGCGGCAATAACAGAAACAGCGGTGCCATTGTCCACAAGGGCGAAAGTACAATAACCTTCAGCAGTTACTGCGACCACGTTAGCAGGAGAGGAGCGAGGGCTTAGACAGTTCGAAAACGGCGCAGTTCTTGCCTCTTGAAATGCGTTGCTTAGTTTTTCTGGTCAAAGTGTCCGGGCCGGCGACGCATGGGGGAGGGTTATCGCCGACGAGGAGAGGGTGCGCGTTGCGGCTGGAAGTCAAAGTGGTCAGTAGGCGCATAGCGAGGTGGCGAGACCGGCCCGTATTGGACGAAGGGTTGGCTGTCGGGATGCGACGACCGGGCATAGTTGCCGAACGTCTGAGGTCGACGGCGGCAGTAGCGAGCAACGTGTCCGGGAGTGAAGCAAGCGTAGCAAATCGGTCGGTTATCGGGCGTCCTCCAGGGATTGGCAACTGGTGCTGCCGCCCAAGGTGCAGTATAAGCAGCCGGGTGTGTGGGCTGTGAGCGCGTGGTGTAGGGTGCTTGCGGGAGTTTACGTACAGCGTCTGCATATGTGAGCGGCGCGGCTACGGGCTGCATCTCTTGCGAAAAGGCGACAGGAGGAGCCACAGGCTGCGTTGCATAGGTTAGGGGCGCGGCCACAGGCTGAACGGCTGGCAGATAGGTGACAGGAGCGCCTACCACTGTGCGACACCCGGGCAGTGACCACGGCTAGATAGAGGTGGCTCGTAGTCCGCAAGAGGAACAGCTTGTGCAACCTCTTCCGATATAGCAGTGCGAAGCGGGGCAGGTAGACGGGTGGTGGTCTCGTGAGTAAAGGGCACTAGGGAAAGTTGGCGGGCGACTTCCTCACGGACGAAGGCTCGGACTTGCTGAAGCAATGGTGAATTGTCGGGCATGGTGTCGAAACTGGACAGCGACTCAACACCAGGCTGAGGCTGCCTAGTCAGAGTGCGTTGCTTTTTCAACTCGTCTTAGCTCTGACACAAGCTGACGACTTCAGAAACTGTGCTTGGATTCCTTGCCAAGAGCATTTGAAATGCGCCGTCGTCGATGCCCTTCAGGATGTTTTTGACCTTGTCAGATTCGGGCATGGTGTCATTCACACGTCGACAAAGGTCGACGACGTCCTCAATATAGCTGGTAAAGGTCTCGCCAGTCTACTGAGAGCGGACGCGCAAGCGCTGTTCTGCCCTCTGCTTGCGGACAGCCGGCCGATCGAACACTTCAGCACACGACGTCTTGAAGACGCTCCATGGGGGGATGTTGTGTTTGTGGTTATTAAACCACAATTCGGCGACGTCAGTGAGATAAAATATCACGTGGCCCAGCTTGTCGGCTTCATCCCACTTATTGTTGGAGCTCACCAATTCGTAGTGCTCGAGCCAGTCTTCGACGTCGGTCCCATCCGCACCACTGAAGACCTTCGGCTCCCGTAGCGTAGGATGGCCAGGGCAGTTGAACTGGAGCGAAGGCGTCGATGTAGTGGCGTCGGCAGTCATGACAGGTGGTAGCGTGCGGCTTCGAAGCTCCAGGGTGTAGCAACGGGGATTAACAGCACCTTCCACCAAATGTGAGGAGGTTTATTAGCCGTCAAAGACAGCGACGAGACAGCGTGAAGAAGCGTCCAGCGATCGGCACAGCAACGGACCGAAGCACGAGCCGAGAGAGCCGGGCGTTGGCGATGCTGCTCGCTGCAGGCACATCTTCTTCTTCACATATATATATATATATTTATATATTTTTTGCAGAGTGCCAAATTTTGTTGCAGTTGACCTTTAAAATGACGCTGTGTAGCTGAAGTTGATACTTCGGGAGGCATTCTACAAACATGGGTACAGTAAACGTGGCGCCATGATTTCGAATTATGCATACAGAAACGTAACATATCCTACACTACATTCAGTTTTTATTGTGCCGGAGAAAACATATACAGGAGACTAATGGAACTGTGTTTACTAAAAATGAAATATACAACTTCGATAGAAAATTTCATACACTTGCCAGCTTTTTCAGATCTCTAAAGTTGAATGTTTTTGAAAGGACAAGTACGTGCATGCTAGAGCTCTGTAACACGAAATAAAAATGATTTCAGGCTGTTGTGAGATGCCTCCATTGCCACTTCTAAAGCACACACTGTTCTGAAATGCATTAAACGCTAGAGATGTGGGCGTCGGTAGTAGATAGTGAGCGGTGATGAACGAAGACGCAGTAGAGAGGAATGCGGTGCTGATTTAACTGCCACCTATCTCTCGTTGTTTTACACAGTATAACACACCTTCGCATTGCATCGCTCTCTGTACACCATTTTACAGATGAGTTCCAGGGCCGCAATATTGGGCTGTTAACCTTTGTGTTTGGATCTTTAACAAATACATGCACAGTGTTACGGGGGACGCATAAGCATGAAAGCGGTAGATTAGGTGCGCACTGTGTGTCATGATCTTCTTGATTCATGTCGCAAAGTAGAAAAACAAGAGAAAACTGGCTTAACATTCCAAGAATGTGGCGCTCCTATGTCATATGTAGAATACTCTATTATCAGCTACGTGCGTGTCAGTTTCTGCCGTGAGCGGAATAATTACACGCAAGCTCGCGACTAGTGCATCGAATTAGTTCGCAATTAAATTACTCAAGCAGCAATTCGAATAATTATCAGGTGCCGGGTGCTGCCTCCACTGGCACTGCGAAAGAACATAACGTGAGTGATTGTAGGCGTGCTGGGAGTATGTACATGGGCGTGGCAAAGCGATATTTTCATTCATATGAGACGGCACCACGTCTGCTCCATACGTTTTCTCAGTCGGACCTGTTCTGTCATAGTTTAAAGAGCAGTGGTGCGGGAGCACTATTTTTGAAGGTAGTGGTGGTTGAGGGCCGCTGATGCTGCACTACAAGTGTCACATTTTCGCCGCAACGGCGAAGCGTTGAATGCAATAGAAACAAATTGGAGCATCACACGTGGAATGGCAAGCACCTCGAAATGTATACGCAAACCGCTGCTCAAGCTCAAAGAAAGCGCGGAAAGACCCCACGCAGGACAAGCGCAAACTATGTTCACAAATTGACACTAAAGGCGCGTTGCTCAAACACTAAAAAGGGTGCGCTAAATTCACGCACATGTATACACAAAACGAGCATGAGCTGATGGTTTAGTTTGTTACATTGCTGTCTTTGAATAGTATACTCTTTTCCCAACTGGGGTCGCCACAGTGAGAGAAATGACCTTCGTGTGCGCGCTCTGTAATGTTAACGCAATAGTTTCCCGTGAAAGCACAAGATGTACGAACCATCCCCGTCATGAGATAAGCACGTGCGCACAGGTGAGCATGCTCGACAGTGAGACATGCACTTTCTCATCGATAACCCTGCAAATGGCGTAGCCAAGGAGGAGTTGCGTGGGTACAAACCTCCGAAAATTTTGTTTTGCTTGTGTATATATACACGCATGCATAAAAACGCATACACGAACATACATACTGTATGGTTGAACCCGCAACCCAGAAAAAAATTCTGGCTACGGCTGTGAACCATGCACACCCTTATGCAAGTGATGGTGGAGATTAATGACCGTCCAACGTCAGCGCTTTCGCAGCTTTGAGCCCGCACAAATTAGACAGCTATAGCAATTGTGACCACCGGTACAGCATTTGTGACCACTACGAGGATTCGCAGCACAGTGTAAGGGAACTAAAACGATGCGTACTTTATTTAATTCAGTAAACAAATTTTGTTCAATTCTATCGTTCACGTATGAGCGCCCAGTAAATTGAAGGCTACTGTTGAAGTTCACCCCGCGTGTTGTATTTTCCTGCAGATATCGCTCAAGCGCAAACAACTACCAGTCGCCAGATTGTGTGGGTGAGGGAAGTAACAATATATTTGGCAGAGCTGATGTCGAAAAGTGTAAAATAATACATACATGACTTTCTCCTGTATTCTATGAGCTATCGGCAATTACGGTGCCATTTGGCAGGCTGTCTGACATTATTGTGCTTCTTATTGCAAAAGTGGTTTGGCCTTTCAATTTACGTAGCTTCCGAGAGAAATGCGATAGCTAAAATAGAGGCCTTTCCTAGGTCATGTTTGAAGGAGCTCTGCAACACTTTTTGAGCATGGTCAGAAAACTCTGCCGATCGGTAGTAGAGGCTCCCGACAACAGCGAGTCAAATATTATGGCACCACACGCAGCCTGGAATTCACCATAAATTATCAAAGTCAGCTGAAAATCGCTTTCTCTTATCTCGGCAAATCAACGAAGATGCTGCGAAATTCCTCGCAAAAAGCCCATCTATCAGGCATTGGCTGATTTGAACATGGCGTGCTCGGTCGTTCCAGAGATTGCCACAAGAGGTCATGACTTGTCCGCGTTTGCGCATTCTATCACACTAAAAAGGCAGCATACACGAAGAGAAAAAAAGAAAAAGTGCTCAAGGTCACGAGGCGCACGTGACGGTTTGCTTTGCCCCTGCAATCCTTTCTTGCTTAGCTTCTAGCGTTTTCGTCAGGACGAGGGAAGAGTGAATGCAATTGCAGCATTTGAAAAATCTTCGTAACTCCACTCGCACTGGATAGATTCTTCAAATATTTGCGGCGTTGAATTCACGAGGCAATAAACTCTTCCAGTGAATTCATTCTGTGGTAACATAAAAATGTTTTTAGGACCCCTATAAGAAAACCTGCAAGGTGCGTGCGGATTCCGCAAGCAGTCAGGGATTATACCTACCTTCGATTGCTTGAAGGAACGCGTCCCTAGTTACACGGATCCACCGTTACAAGCATCCAGAGATACACGCTTTCAAGTGTAAATAGGGAAAAAACGCGAGCGCGTACCACAGAGCATAGAGAGGTAAAATGAAGAGTGCGGTTGCTGCGGGGCACGAGTTGCGGTCACAGGTCTGGTTCAGGCCAGATTGATTGATTTGTGGGGTTTAACGTCCCAAAACCACCATTTATTTATAAGAGACGCCGTAGTGGAGGGCTCCTGAGATTTCGACCACCTGGGGTTCTTTAACGTGCACCGAAATCTGAGCACACGGGCCTACAACAATTCCGCCTCCATCGAAATTGCAGCCGCTGCAGCCGGGATTCAATCCCGCGACTTTCGGGTCAGCAGCCGAGTACCTTAGCCACTTGACCACCGCGGCGGGGCTCTGGTTCAGGACAGGGTTTGCAGTTATTTTGGAGTGAAATTCACCAAATGACGAGTGAAAAGTCGCCAAAAGTCACCATATTTCTTTGAGTTTTTCCAAACAAGCCTCCACTCTAGATGTGCGGCGTGTTTTTTACGAAAAATTTCTAATTATGATTGCCAAGCAAAGTACAGTCTCCTAAATTATATCGACGTTTTTTAATGCCAGCCGCATCACTCGCTTCACCATGGGAGAACTGAACTTGCTGAGATACGCCATGCACGCACCAACAACGTCCCTGAATATTAGCGCCTCATAAAAAAATGTTTATCATGCTTTTATAGCTGTAGCGAGCACGGGGCGAGGCAGTCGCTCGCGCTACAACAAGACCGGGACAACGTGCGTCGCCTGCCTGCAGATCTAGGTAATTTCATTTCAGCGCATACATGTACGTTTGCGAGACTCGAATAACTTAATTACAAAGCAACATAAATGTGTTCGGAACTACAGCGTAACCCTTATAATGCCCGCACCACGCTTATGTGCAGTCGTGCTTACGCTACGCATTCACTTCAATGCAGTTTCTGAAGGCTGCCCAAAGAAGCCGTCTTCATGACCGGCCAAAAAAAGCATGGTAATTACCAACAGATTTAAACTCTACATTATAAATCAGAAGGTACTACAGCAAGTAATATTTTGACAAGCTATTTAAGACAGTTCAAGCTGGGACTGAAACATGCGACCTAGGCAATGGCTAGTCTGTTCAGAAGAAAAACTTTAAAGAAGCTTAAGGCTCTTAAAGTACCCAAGAAACCTAGTATAACATCATTTCTTCGCAGCGCTCGAAGCAGTAAGCAGACACAAAATTCGCTAACAGATTGCTGACGGACGCACCATTGCGCTAGTCTTCCCAGGATCTAAGTGAATTGAGCAGATACACTCGAGATACAGAAGTACTGAATTGCGTGGAAAGTCCGCCTTCTACTTGTGCGTCAAAAACTAGAAAAAAACAAAAAAAGTGTTGAAATTTATCACTTTTGAAGACGCTGAGAATAGACTGAATATCTCGGACAAGACCTAAGCCGAAAATTAACAAAATTTCGCCATGTCGCCATTCATACCTTTATGTCACAACAGGCCTCTCGAATTCGTCAAATAAATTAGGTGAAAAGTAGCCATCAGTGGCAACCTTGGTGCAGGCGCAATGCAGTACCGCGCTCCAGTACTAGCGAAACAATTTGCCATTGCCGGACGAGGCAAGTGTGCGTACGAAGGACCATAGAGCCGGGCGAGGTCCAGAATGGCCGAAGTTGTGAGGATTCAGGCGCCAAGACTGGAGCCACAGGTTGAATCGAGAATGGCCTAGCCGTACCGAGTGACGCACCACGCTTCAACGTGGGCCGCTGGCCCGTGAATTGTGCAGCTGTGCCTGCCGATGCACTGACCAAGGCAAGGAAAGCTTGTGGCTGAACTGCCACACCGCAACTATGACAAGCAGCATTCCAGCACGGCGCAGACGGTGCTGTGCTCGGCGGAACCCGCAAGGGAATCCGTCACACACGGGTAGTGATAAACGCGTAGCAATCGAGGGTTGAAGCAACGCTGGTCCAGGCACTTCCTGGGCAATACCATTGCTCAAGAACAATGAGCTTCAGAGCACTGCACTGCTGTTTTCCTCTGGGTGGTGGTGTGGAAGCCCCGACGGCCATCACACCACGGTTTTATCTGAATATTAGTCAATTTTGTATAAACATATTCCAAAATGACTTCCTGTACATTTTGTGCGCCAGTTCACAATGTCACAAGAGCACAAACAACATCAAACATCGCAATTTTTATCTTTCCAAGCGTTTCAAGTCGCAGCCATAAGACACCTTGAGCTTTATCTAAGTTGAACAAGCTTCAATCTTAAAACACTCAATTGTGAATTGTCCGCGCCATACTTTTTGGAAGGTCTTGCCTTACTTCTCTTTGTTCTGGTAGCTATTATGATATTGTACCGATGTTGTCGTAGAACGTGACAGCCGAACACCAAAGATGTTCGCCTTCTTCTTCCTCTTCAAGAGAAGTCCCGAGCGCGTGGTGCACATCAGCCGGGTCCAACTGGGTTCTCATGCCATCATCGTCGTCTCTGCGCGACACTAGACGGTGCACATGTATGTCCCTGAGCGCGCGGTGATCGGCGCGTTATTTCAGTGCAGGGAAGAGGTCGTGGCAATATAGAAGCGAGACCGACGGTCGTTCTGGTTGTTGCACCAAGACTTCTGTCTGTACCATGACAGCCGCTTGGTACGCCGCGTCCATCGAAGATGCTTTCCCATTGAAGATGCTCTTTCCTCAAAATGTTTAAGGAGCTAATTGTGGCAACTGGTTTGGGGTCCCGAATCAACGACTTAGACGATTTTACTCTGCTTTTTTTTAGTACAAGGAAGTAGAAGGAGTTTATTGGTATTGAAAGGAAGCAGTACTAACAACCAGTATGCGACGAAGACCTGAGGAGGCTTCAGTTTGCGATCTTGGTGTTTTTTTGTGTCAGCTGGGCGTTCTGCAGCTCTGCGTGAGAAGCTTGACGCACATATTAAAAACGATCGCGAAGCTCTATGGCATATTCATATTAGGTCTACATTTGGCCATCCAGAGCTGTTCGATTGCACATTTTTTTAAGTATTAATATCAGGTTCCTAATCTATCGACCATACGGGAGGTCAAACAGAAAAGCCGACACTCGGTTGGGCATCTCTTTGTATGCAAATAATGGTGTCATGTACCTGTCCCAGTGTGTTGCACCTTACTGGCACATGCGCCATATAATTTGCTTTATTAATATAATATTATTACCTATAAAGCTCTCAACAAGACCATTTGCCGCTACTTGCCCCGGCCCGGTTCAACAGTAAGACCCCCCGATCTTTTCGGGCGCCGAAAACCATGGACGTCGAGGGCTGGCTGTCGCCCTACGAAAAAGTCAGTGGGTCAAACAGGTGGGATTACGCTGCTAAGTTGAGCACCATCAACTTTTACTTGGCTGATGTGACGAAGCTGTGGTCCACGAACCACGATTCCGAGTTCGAAAACTGGGCCGCTTTCAAGCAAGCCAGCAGGTTTTTGGTCGCCCTGCCCTGCGGATGTTGCACGCTGAACAATGCCTGCGTATAAGGGCACAAGAAACTGGCGAAACGTTTACCGCCTATATTGAAGACATACTTGATATCTGCAGGCCCATTGATGCTGCAATGAGCGAAAGTGCCTACATCCAGCACATTGTGAAAGGTGTCGATGACGATGTATTTCAAATGCTCCTTGCGAAGTTTCCGCGCACGGTGTCCGAAGTGGTAACTCTGTGCCAGAGCTACGACGATTTGCGACGGGAACAAGCTCTCAACCAGTCGTCTATTTCAGCCTAACCAACCACTCGCTGCACTGGACGTCGTGCCTGATCACTCCCACCTTCTAGCACAAATAAAAGACTTTGTGCGTGAAGAGTTCGCACGTCAGCTTTTCCCCCTGCCATTTTGTTCCCCCTGCCAAGAGCTCCCGCAGCAGCAACAAGAGTGACCACCGACCCCGTTAGCTCCCATGCTCCAACATGTGCTTCATGACCAGATTGCCGAGGCTATGCCAGTACCCTTTCAGCAAAAAGGTGTCGCCGCGCCTCTTACTTATGCTGACGCAGTAAAGTGGCAGCAGCCCCACCAGCCCTCGCCAATAAATGGACTGCCGCATGTCACCGCTCCTACACAGTCATCCGTCGCATAGGTTCCTCACCTCGCTACCACAGCTTCGACTCAGCCGTATGCCGCGTGGGAGGCGCCCGTCGCTGCAAATGCCTGGCGAACGCGCGATAACCAGTCAATGGGTCTGGCTGGCCTAACGAGAGCTGGTTTTCATCACCTGTGGACGACCGCTGCTGGATCGAGGAAACAACGCCCCCTTTCATCAAAGCGTCCACGTGGAATTATCGCCGAGTGACGTCGGTTCCCGTGATCACTTCGGAGCCTTTAAGTATACGGGCAGGCTCATTCCACGGCAGTGGGCTTGTCAGCAGCAGAGAAGGCAGCATCCTCAGTAATCCGCTTTGCCTTGCGATAGAGTTCTTGGCGCTTCTTCTTGGTGAATGTCCTACGGCGTGCACCGTCTTCCCGGAGGTGGCTCGGGACGATGACGTCCCCTCGTCTGGCTGGCCTAACGAGGGCTGGTTTCCATCACCCTTGGATGACCGCTGCTGGATCCAGGAAACAACGCCCCCTTTCATCATAGCGTCCACGTGGAATCATCGCCGAGTGACGTCGGTTCCCGTGATCACTTCGGAGCCTTTAAATCAACAGGCAGGCTCATTCCACGGCAGTGGGCTTGTCAGCAGCAGAGAAGGCAGCATGCTCAGTAATCCGCTTTGCCTTGCAATACAGGTTAGTAGGTACATTCCTGTTTCATGTTTTCGTAATGATAACCGTTTCCTGCTGCTGCTGCCTTGCCCACTGTGTATAAAGCTTCTTTTTGCTTGTGTTGCACCTATACCTCTTGATCTGTTGGTTTGCGGTGACGTTGAGGCTAATCCTGGTTCTCTTACGGAAAAGGAAATGCTATCTGAGCTACTCACCGGCCAAAAAACAATGAAAGCAGCTATTGACAAAGTACAGGCCAATCAGAAAGATTTAGCAGAAAACTTGGCACGCTAGCAGAACGAGTTGATGCCATTGAGCGTAACATGAATAAATTTTCTTCATTGCCTAAACAAGTGAAAGGAATTGAAGATTCTATGACTCAAATGCAACAAAAACTAACATTTCTTGAAGACAAAGTTGGTGATTTTGAAAATCGGAGCCGTAAAAATAACTTAATCATTTATGGCCTAAAAGAACCCCCTAGGGAAACACCTTAGATACTCTAAGATAGCGTCAATGAAATCTTCGAGAATAAACTAGGTATAAGGGCAATTACTGTTGAAAGATGCCGCAGGCTTGGCCGCATAATTGTAAACAAAGACAGACCAGTTATTCTAAAGTTTATTGATTATCGTGAGAAGATGTCTGTTTATAAAGTTACGCACAAGTTAAAGCGCTTGGTATTGTCCTTTTCTGAGGATTTTTCATACAGGGTTCGCGAAGCACGCACAAATCTGTTGAAAAGTTCGGAAAAAGAGAGAGAGAACAGTGCTAAAGTAAAGCTTCTCTACAATCGACTGAGTGTGGATGGGAACTTGTTTAGTTGGGATGAAGCGAAAAATGCACGTGTTAAGCTAAGGAAGAATGGAAAATGACGGAGCATGTGCAGTTTTCAGTCGCTGAAAATACTAAATATAAACTGTAGAAGTGCTATTAGCAAAACCACAGAATTAGAAGGAACCCTCCTGGCCTATAGTCCCCATTTTGCTATCTTAACCGAAACATGGTTGCACGATAACATAATTGATAGTGAATTTGTTCCTCGGGGCTACCGTGTGTACGGGAATGACCGTGGGAGTAGAGGCGGTGGGGTGGCGATCCTGTTTAGACAGTCATTGCAAATTACAAAAATGCGTGACATACACAATGTCGAGGGCATATTTTGCAAAGCGTATCACGGAATAACCAGGTATGTTATTGGAGCTATTTTTCGTCCACCCAATTTCTCCACGAATTTTCTGGATGAATTACACAATTACCTTGTCGCGCATGTGAAGCCCGAGGGTCAGAGTATTCTAGCTGGAGATTTTAATTTGCCGCATGTTAACTGGCCATCTTTCTCTTTGCAACAACCTAACTATAAAATTGATGAAAGAATGATCGATATAGCGTTTTCTTTTGACTTGATGCAAGTCGTTGATGAATTCACTCGAATACAGGCAAACTGTTGTTCAATTCTAGATGTCTTTTTCATTAGTGGCTCAATCTCTCCTCAAGCTATCTGCTCTGTTCTCCCTGGAATATCTGATCATCGGGCTGTGATACTTACGCTTTCTGATGTTGTTTTAAAGAAAACTTGCAAGAGGGTCTCGTTCCCAAACTTTTCACGTGCAGATGATACTTCAGTATTGGACTTACTATCATTTGAATTTGATTCTTTTCCGAGCTGCACTGCTCATATTCATTATTTGTGGAAGCGTTTCAAGGACCTTATAATTGTGCGTATTGAAAAATTTGTTCAACGCATTGTAAAAAAATGCCGCCATATCCACCAAGTGAATGATGATGAGTGGGCGAAGCTCCGTAGGTAAACCTGGTAAACCATGAATCCTCCGTACATTTTGCCCACTCGATTTTATTGCAACGCTCCCCTTAGCGTACGTCGCCGCACTATATCGAACGATGACACGCGCCATATGTGGCATCATTCCTATTTTATAACACCTCGCATCTTTCATAATCAACTACACGTACCGCCGTCTAGTTTATAACATCTTGCATCTTTTGGACGGACGGACGGACGGACGGACGGATGGATGGATAGATGGATGGATGGATGGATAGATGGGTGGATGGACGGACGGATGGACGGATGGACGAATGGATATGGCTGTACCCTTTAGATCGGGCGGTGGCTAGCGTAATACTTAGAACTGAACGAGAGGTGGCTACATACAGGGGACGCACAGCCCACGCCTTAAGGAGCTTCGCTCCTAAAAAATCGAAAGGAAAGAACCCCTGGATTTCTCGGGAAACGTTGAAGTTGCGAAGACGGCTCAAACGTATAAAAAATCAGAGACGGTACTCTAAAGACGTAGGTATCCTCCAACAAAGAATTTCTGAACTGGCTTCTCAAGTAAAAGCAAATGTATTGTCTGACAGGGAACGTTATTATGGTCAACAACTCCCGACTCTCATGTCTTCGTCTCCCGAGAGGTTCTGGAGTTTAATTTTGCCTAATCTTGTGACTACTGACGTTTTTGAAATTGACGGTGCGGAAACTAGTGATTCCTCTGTTATTTCTAATGCTTTCAATGATCATTTTAAGTCTGTTTTTACGAAGGATAATGGAGTCCTGAAAATATTTGGTGTGGCAGGCCAACCCCTATCGGATATTGTCATAAGTGAAGAGAGAGTTTTTAATTTACTTTTGAAGCTTGACGTTAAAAAATCTTCAGGTCCTGATGGAGTATCAAATGAGTTCTTGAAACGCTATGCACAATGGGTTTCAAAGTACCTAACAATTCTTGTTTCGAAATCTCTGAAAGATGTTCAAGTTCCAGATGACTGGGTAACTGTTAAAGTCAAGCGCCTGCATAAGAGTGGAAATCCCCATTCTGTTATTAACTATCGGCCTATCTCATTAATTTCAACTTCCTGTAAACTACTTGAGCATATAATACATAGGCATATTTCAGAATAACTAAATAGGCACAATATTTTGTCAGGTTCACAATACGGTTTCAGGAAGGTATTTTCTACTTGTTCTCAGCTGGTAACTACAGTTCATGATTTCGCACTATCTATAAATTCCGCAAATACAGGTAGATGCCATTTCTAAGGATTTTGCAAAAGCTTTCGATACGGTCTCTCAAAATAAACTACTCTTCAAATTGGATTTATTTCTTAAGAATACTCAGCTTCTAACTTGGATTTCCAGTGATCTTTCGAATCGAAAACAGTACGTCTTTTTCAATGACCATTGCTGTCGTACAGAACCTGTTGACTCGGGTGTTCCCCAAGGCTCTGTGCTCGGACCCCTCCTCTTTTAATTGTTTATAAATGATATATCACATGATATACCTGTAAAAGTTAAGTTATATGCGGCCCCGCCACGGTGGTCTAGTGGCTAAGGTACTCGGCTGCTGACCCGTAGGTCACGGGATCAAATCCCCGCTGTGGCGGCTGCATTTCCGATGGAGGCGGAAATGTTGTAGGCCCGTGTACTCAGATTTGGGTGCACGTTAAAGAACCCCAGGTGGTCAAAATTTCCGGAGCCCTCCACTACGGCGTCTCTCATAATCAAATAGTGGTTTTGGGACTTTAAACCCCACAAATCAATCAATGATGTTATATGCGGATGATTGCATCCTGTACACGGAAATAGAAAACCATACTGATCAAATTCATCTAAACGATGCATTTCAAAAGGTCATTCGTTGGTGCGATAAATGGCAGATGTCAGTTAATTTTAAAAAGACCGTTTTCATGAAAACTTCTCACAAACATAACAATCTTCATTTTGCACATTCAGTCAATAATGTTTTGCAGGAGGTACAACACTACAAGTATCTTGGTCTTTGGATTTTGAATGACCTTAATTGAACGAGACGTATTAACACTGTAATAAGCTCGTGCAATTACAAATTATTTTATCTTAGACGAGCTTTTAGGCACTCCACTCCCACTGTTCGCCTTGTTGCATTCAATGCAACTGTTCAACCTACTTTACAATATGCACCCCTAATTTGCTACCCTTACACTAGAAAAAATATCAGCGAATTGCAAAAACTTCAAAAGAGAGCTGTTAGGTTTATTTATACCAATTTCGGTCGTACTTCAATAACATGTTTTTTAGCAAAAGCTTACCTCCCAACACCTACACAAAGAAATACAGTATTGAGATTGAAATTTTTCTTTCAGTTAGTTAAAGGTTATTTTAAGTTAGACTTATCACATATACTTCATTTGTCCACAGGATATACCACAAGGCAGAGGCATGCCTCTACAATAACCCCATTTTCCACCCGTAATAACACATTCAAGTATTCGTTCTTCCCTAGAACAATTACCGAATGGAATAACCTTAGTAACGAAGTTGTTTCCCAGTCATCCTTGAACCTTTTTGCTGCGCAGCTCTAGCAGTGAGTGTATAAATTCTATGAGATGTGCTCGTGTTGTTGTTTAGTTCAATCACTGTAACCATTCTCCACTTGTCATCATCTTAAATGTAGCGCTCATTTCTCTATATGTTCTTATGCCGGTTTATTACAAACCACTGTTATTTTTTTCTCGTTCTGAAAGTGTGTAAATGCCTTACCTGTTTTATATTTATTTGTTTGCCGATTTGTAAATTTATCAAATGTATACCCACCCTGCCAAAACCCTATGTTAGGGTTGCAGTACTCATAAATAAATAAAATAAAAATTTGTTTTGCATGCGGCAGCCCTGGTCATATCTCCCGATACTGCCGTCGTCGCGTGCCCGGCTACACAGTTGCCCGATCACGGTGCAACAACATGGACCGACCCCCTTTTGCTAATGAAACTTCGGATCGTCAGTCAAGCGTGTCTTCCCTTGACTATCCGGCAACTTCGTCTCATCGCTCACCTTCACCTAGTCGTTGCTCCTTGTCACCCATGCGTCCACGAC
This sequence comes from Rhipicephalus microplus, assembly GCF_013339725.1. Taxonomy (NCBI): domain Eukaryota; kingdom Metazoa; phylum Arthropoda; class Arachnida; order Ixodida; family Ixodidae; genus Rhipicephalus; species Rhipicephalus microplus. The sequence goes on along the minus strand of NC_051175.1, from coordinate 47,765,929 downwards.
CAGCCCCTCAAAATGAGGGAAACTAGCTGTCACAGTTCAGGAGGCAAGAAGAGATCAGGCTTGTTTTCTTTCCTCTAATCAAAACCTATCGAAACGTTCAAGTCCTCGCGCTTTGCCGTCAAATATCATCGAAGATTTTGAAGATGGCGCCCATGCATACGCTCTTGTAGATACCGGTGCCACTGTGCCTGTTATAGGCGCCAAACTTTGCCGCAAGCTCCGAAAGGTGACCACGCCACTTGATATGATGTCCTTACGTGCAGCAAACGGAGAACCTGCTCAGCCTATAGCCACCTGCACTGCCCGACTCACAATTGCAAAGGACCACTACATTGTTGAGTTTATCGTCCTTTCTTTCTGCTCTCATCACATCATACTTGGCTGGGGTTTGCTATCGTGTAATCACGCCGTTATAGATTGTGCCCATTGCGAACTTGAACTGCTTCCTTTGTTCAACCAGCCTTATGACCACACAAATCAAGCCACGCATAAGCTAGTTGTCAAAAAAGACACTGACCTTCCGCCGTCAACAGCTTCTTTGCTCCCTGTGGTCTCCGACAGCATGCCTGATGAAGTAGCATTTTTTGAGCCATCAAGCCTCTTTCTAAGTTGGCAACTTCTGCTCCCTTCATCAGCCCTCTAAATTTCTAATGGAGCTACAGCTCTCTGTCTTACCAATCCCTTTCCGCATACCATCAAACTGTTCAAAGGCAAATCTCTTGGATGCGTACAGCCCATTGATAACGCACAAATTTTTACCGTGCCACAAGAATCATCCCAAATTGACCTCGCCGCCGTCAGTGCTCTTGTACTGCATGTATCAGTGCATGTACCACTCTGATGTACATGCTTCGAAAGTGTTCAATTCAGCGATTGCAGACGAACTCTCACCATCTGAACAATCTGAACTCCTCCAACTGCTATACCAGTACCCCGAATCTTTCGATGTTGTTCAACCTTCACTTGGCCGCACTTCTACCACTCTACATTACATCGATACTGCCTCCTATGCGCCACTACGACCATACCATGTTTCTGGGCGAAACACTAAGACACTACCAAACAGGCAGACGATATGCTGCAACGCGGTGTCTTTCAAGCTTCACAAAGTCTATGGGCCTCACCTGTAGGGCTCGTTAAAAAAAGGATGATTCCGTTCGCTTCTGCGAAATTACCGGCACGTAAATAAGATCACTCGAAAAGACGTGTATTCTTTACCCTGGATTGACGATGCCCTTGATACTTTACGAGGTGCAGAGTTTTTTTTTCATTATTATATTTGCGCTCAGGGTACTTGCAGGTTCCCCTTGCAGATTCCGATCGACCAAAAACAGCCTTCGTGTCACCGGACGGTCTATATCAGTTTAATATATGCATGTATAGATATGCGCGACGTGTGCGTGTTTTGTAACTTCCAAGAAAGACACATCGCAATCTATTGTCTGCCACTGCCATGGCGGCGGGTATGAAGTGCCACGCCAGTTTCCTCAGTGAGACCTTTGAGGCGAACTGAGTAGGGCTGTCTCACCAAAGGTCTGTTTTGAAACAGAATGGACTCGACAAATCAATGATAGTGGAGTACTAGGGGTGCTTCTTGTTTGCGTTCACCTCGAAGAAACACACAAGGGACTTGCAAGTTCTCTGCAGGTGAAGTGACCACTCATTTCACTTGACGTAGAGGCGTTCCTTGGGGCTGGTTTGAAAAGCACCTGTGGAAATTCAGATGACCAATTGGTGGAGAGGGTCAGCAATTGCAAGACACTAGGTGCTGCAGACTATTATGATATTGCCTTATGATCGAGACGCATTCATATAAGGCTTTCATAAAGATTCATTGGGCATATTCTATCACTACCCCATGATATCCGTGATAAAATCTTGATGACATTCATTGCTTTCAGGCACTAGTTTTTGGGTTGTTTAATTTGAGGAATAAGTGTTAGTTCATTGTCTAAAATAATGCCTAAAATTTTTACTGACACTTCACTGGTATCCTCTGACCATGCAGATTGATGTCCGGATCTGGATAGAGGCCTCTCTTTCTTGAGAATAAAACGCAGGCGCTTTTTTCTGGGTTGAGGGTGAAACCGTTTTCGTCAGCCCACTTTGTTACCTTAATCAAGCCAAGTTTTTCTTGCCCCTCACACATTACGAGGTTGCATGATATGTTGCCTATTCGCACGTCGTCGACGTTTCTGCAATACAACATGCTTCGTAGAATTCCGGTAAGAAATGTATTTATTTTTAATAAAACGTGTGCAACTCAGCACACCATCTTGCGACGCTCCTGTTTCCTGTACAAAAGTTTGAGACAAGACATTCCTCAGGACATCATGTTGTGTCATAGTCTTTTTCCACATCGACAAAGACCGATAGGAAAAAGTGCTCATGGAGGAAAGCATCTCGGATCTGTGTCTACATAAGTACCAGATGGTCAATCGTTGATACGCATTCTCGAAAACCGCATTGGTATGAATCAAGTAGGCTGTTAGTTCGAGGAAGTCTACGAGTCAGCGATTTATCATCTTTTCAAAAAGTTTGCATAGGCAGCTGGTCAGTGCGATGAGCCTGTAACTCGTAATGAAGGATGCATCTTTGCCTTCTTTCAAAATCGGTATACAATGGCCTCTTTACAGCTCTAAGAGATGCCACCGGAAAACCAATTGGCATTGTAAAGATAGTAACGTTTTCGCGTTTTGAGAGGTAGGTTTTTCAACATTTCATACACCACATGGTCAGGTGTCGGAGCAAACGTGCTGCAGCAGGTTAGAGATGCCTGTAGTTCAGCTAGGGAAAAAGGTTGGTTGTACGCCTCGTATTTTGTACATTTGGTATCTAGTTTCTGCTTCTCCACCCTTGTCTTTTGCCGTTGACGAGCTGGAAGCTTGCTCGAAGTATGTTCCGAGGTGGCTTGCCTGGTCTTCTAAGCCATCGCCTTGTGTGTCCACCAGGGGGAACAAATATGTTTGTTTTACTTCCACTCTCCTTACCCTATTCCAGACCTTACACTCATGTGTATACGAAGTTATGCCGGGTAAAGTTTTTCGATAACTTTTCCTTCTTGCCTGCCTGCGCTGTGTCCTCCTATGGGATTTTGTATTCTTAAAATTTGTGAGATTATCGACCATCGGTGATCCTGGAAACAATATCCAAGCTTTATTTTGTTTTTAACGCCGTTCTCGACGCTCTTTGTTGCACCAAGGGACACGTCTTTTTCACCTAGTCCACTTATTTGTGGAATAAGTTCTGTGGCAATGTCAATTTAAAGAGCTGTGAAGTAGTCCACAACCATCTGTATGCTCAGTGCACATAAGCCAGTCCGGGTTAAAAAAAGTGTCTTTTCGGAACTATTTCCAATCGGCTTTTTCGGTGAGTCATTAAGGTACCTGTGAAGAACATTCATATAATGTTGTTGCACTCAATACTACCGGGAAACGGTTACTTCTGTGAGGATTATTTATGGTTTTCAATTGAAGTAGGGGTGAGCCATGGAGATACAATGCTTAAGTATATACAGGAGTAGGTATTGTTAGCAAGGCTTTAATGTGGAGGCTTTTTCCGATTCAGCAGACAGGCTCCGGACGAGCAAAAGTACTGTTGGATTAGGTGACCTCGCTTGTTGCAGCGACTGTCTCTCTATAGACTACTATGAGCAATAATGTCCCCTAGAATGGAATAGGTTTCGGGAATTTCATTTATTCAGGACTGCAATTGATGTTTAGGCAGTTGGTGAGGTGGAAGTATCCATAGAGAGCAAATGGTGACGAGTTTATTAAAGAGTACTGCTCGAACAGCCACTGCTTCAAGGCACGACCGAAGCGGTACGTGCGTGCATGTAATCCCTTGATTAACTATAATGGCTACACCTCCAGATAATGTCATTGAATCATCACGATCCTTTAGGAAAATAAGGTAGCTACGAAGAAACTTAGTGCGTTTAGATTTTAGGTTTGTGTCTTATACACACAGCACTTTTGGCGAATGTTGTATAGGAGTTCTTGGACATCTTCAAAGTTCCTGGGAAGGCCCCTGACGCTACATTGTATAATTTGTGCGTTCATTTTGAAAGTAAAGTAGCGCTGTGTGTATGAAAGGTATGGTTGTATTGTTTAGACGGCAGATTTGAGTTTAAGTAACAAAGCCATCATCGGGCCCTGTTATAAGCTTTTTTTTTCTTCCTGGTGCCCTCCAACGAGCCACGCCGATCTTTCGGTACCAGGGGTACCGTAGTGTTCATTGACTCTTGGGAGGCCCAAGATGCCCACACGCGCGAGCCGGTGGTTCGAGTACCGGACCTCACCTGGTCAGACGAGGGTTAGTACCTGACGACCCTGGGGTCGCTAGTGCCTGTTTACGCGATGGGAGAACAGACTGAGCTGCTACTGCCAAGGGGGCAGGTGCCACAACCGACGGCTCACTCTGCGCAGGCTGAAGGAGTGGCAAGAACTGGTGCCACGTGGCCCCCCGGCGTGCCGCATGCGCATAAAGTGTTGCACTTTTTAGGCGCTTCCTTAAATGAGATGACTCGTTTTACTTTGAGCGTTATATCTTTTTTTTCTTTTTTCAAATTTGGACATGAACGCGAGTAGCTGGCATGATCGCCGTCACAGTTGACGGAGTGAGGCGTACTCGTACAGTTATTAGAGTGGTCTCCTCGGTCTCTCCATTTTGCGCAAATTTCATGCACTCGGCAACTCTGTGAGCTGAGGCCGAATATCATCTAGGGTTTGGAAAGTATGCGCGCATGGCCAGTTTAGTGTAACCTGGTTCAGTATCTGAAGGTATTACACTGCATGCAAATGTCAACCTGAAGTGCTTAGTGAGTATTCTTTGTTGTCATGCCTGATGATGGTTCGTTTCACATCAGTGACATTTTGATCTTTCCACCCATTTAAAACTTCTTGTTTGGTCAGTTGAAGGAGGTCCGCTTCTGAGACAATCCTCGTCATTATTCTTTGATCGGTGAAGTAAAATGGATATTGGAAAGTCACCGAATATTCCTTGATTTCCAGGTTTTTTAAACTGTTGTTTCAGAGGTAGTTCAAGGAGAAGGTCACCACTCACCACCTTAGTTACTTTGTAGCCTGGTCCCAAGACTTCAATTAACGACTTTGACACAACAAATAGTGAAATTAATTTGGCTGGTTCATCTGGCGCTTTACTGTGAAATACATGGAACTCTAAATGATAAGCCAGGGCGGTTGAAGTATGCGAGTTAATTGGTGCACACCCTTTTTTGAGGGAGACGATCGAGTATATAGACGGGAGTGCTCCCATACCATTTTGTCCGTTTCGGCAGCAATGGCGACCACCCACCGTAGAGCCTAAATAGGGGAGGCTAAAGCACTTGTGTGAGGTTGAAGAGGACAACCGTACATTGCCGCTATAACCAAATATAATTACTCAACGATGAGTAACCACACAAGGTTAACTCTTGCGCCAGGAAGGCTAGAAACTGCCTTTAGCCATCAGGTCATAATAAATATATGTATAAATATATTGTGCACTCGAATACAAGCGCAGTTAGGTGTATGAACTAAATATTATGTCGCACGCATGTGTGCACGTGTGTGTGTGTGTGCGCGCGCGTGTGTGTTTTTAGATGTGATCAGAACGTACGAAGGTTCGACAGAAATGTGATTCTCTGGTTTGAGTATATCTTAGCACACGTACGAAGGGTATCCCCGTAAGATAGTTTAACGTGGCCTATAAGACCTTGTAACTGTGTCTGGCTTTTTCCATTAAAACGATTATCTGCCTATTAGAAATAATCGCAGTGATCAACTCCGGCGAAATGTTTTCCGGTGGGTACCAATATGACAATCGCCGAAGCATTAATCTCGTCCCCGAGACAACTCAAAACACTCGCAGCTGAAACTCTTGCCCCAAATCTCGCAGAGTGCAAAAGCCTTGAAAAACACCACGACACTTTTTTCCGCATGCAAACATTATTCATCGTATATTTGTGATATATTGACAGCAGCAGCGCTTATTTTCTAAATCATGTCAGCGCAAAGCGACGAAAAAAGTAAGGTGCGTAAGTGGCGGGACGGAGGGGTTGTTGGACGAAAAATTTCAGAGGGAATCGAACATTCCCAGCCCCCCCCCCCCCCTGGCTGCGCCACTGGCTACTATATACATGAGAAGCCTGACCCACGCCTTAAAGAGCTTCGCCTCTGAAAGAAAAGATCATGCGTTTCTTCTTCGCTCGAGAACCAGCTGCCACGGACACGCTTTTCGATGGCTGGATACACCATGGTTAATAAAAGATGCCTGCACTTTTGAGTTCTTGTGACAAACTGGTGGTGGTGCTAGGTAGCCCTAACTGATGTCGCATACCCCTACAAAGAGTCGCTCTACGAGGCCAGTCTCAGTTAGCACCCCCGTACATCGGGCCAGCGACCGAATCAAGAGATTGCCTCTGGAGGTCAATGATATAAATCTCATTACTTCGACAGGTATGATGAGCGCTTCAGTTCAAACAGCTTCAACCAGCGGGGGAACCGCGTCAAACCAGTATACATTGTAGGACCCACGGTGTTTTCACGGCACGGAGCACGAAGACGTCAAATATTGGATGGCCGATTTCGAGCATGTAGCCGCCTTGAACTAAAGGGACGAAAAGGTGAAGCTGGGACGTGTTCACTTCTACCTGGAGAACCCTTTGTCCATGCCGCTTCAGTCATCCATAATTCGAAAAAGCCAGTTCATTGCGGCGACGATAGCCGCAAGTCGCATCGAAATTCAGATATTTGACCTACCCACCACCACATGCCTCTGTGCTTTCACCGCAGCGAAGCCAATCACTTGTACCACCAGTGCCCATAACGTCGCCTTGGGTTTTGAGGCTTTGCGTGCTCGCTGCCAGCGCAGTGCGGCAAGCGACCCAACGACATCAATAACGACCTCTCCCAGCAGCCTGCACCACAATCTGCCGGGAACTAGAGACGCTCGCCATCGCCGAGGCGATGGTGAGCGTCTTGCCATCGATATTTGCTATCTCCGTGGTATTCTACCGCATGGCCTTCCAGTCAGCACCGGTAAAACTAACTGAAGCGACCTTTGGGGGTGGTGTCGCTGAAAGTCGAAGTGCTGAAGGCCTTCAATTGACGCAGAGACACAAAGATTCTGATCCGACATCACGGTGTATGAGACGATATCATGGGTCGAACAGCCCCCTTTATTGCCTATAGTGACGAGTTTAAGTAGGCCAGGCGGGTGACGTCACGCTTACGTAGGAGCGACAGCTTGCGCTCGCTATCGCGGCCGTGCCAACTCGGTTACATCTTCCTTTCCTTGGGGCAATATAGGTCGCTCTGGCATGGGGTACCGACGAGGCTCGCGACGTTCCCGAGTGCTTCTCCGTTGTAGTGGCGGCTCTGGAACGGGACCCGAGCCTGGCAAGCCTGAGGAAGGTGTTGTGGTAGTGTCGGGGCATGGTAGCTCTGGAACCTCCCGGAGATGTTCCCGTGTGCGTCGCATTTTTCGGCCATCTTCTGTTTTTACCAATACGGAGCGTGGAGCTCCCGCTGATCCCAGCAGAACGACCGGGGACCACGTCCGTGTGTGCGTGTCGTACAACGAGGCCCTCTGACCCGGTGAGAGGGCGCGCAGGTCCCGAGCACCTCGATTGTAGTAGACCTTCTGCTTGTGGCGAATCTCCCGGAGATGGGAGTGCACCTTCCTGTTGGGCAATGGTGCCGGCTTCAGGTGGCAGGAGGGAACCGGGAGCAGTGTCTCCCGGTTCCCTCCCATCCCATCAGCCTCTGCACAGGTGACATCAGAATAGGATCACGTGGAGTATTGCGCAACTCAAGCAGAGCTAAATGGAAGTCTGGGCTGTTATACGAACACTTGTTCAGCAACGTTTTCGCTTCTTGAACTGCCTTTCGGCCATGCCATTTGCACGAGGGTGGTAAGGGCTTGACGTCACGTGGGTGACTCCTAGTTCATGCAGAAATTCACGGAACTCTTGGCTACTAAAAGGGGGCCCGTTGTCACTACAGAGCTTCACTGGTAAGCCGTGGACAGAGGAAACTTTCACGCACCACTCCAGGTGCCGGGCTGTTGTATATCTAAACTCCTTTATTTCAAAATAAAAGGAGTAGAAGTCTACAATTAAGGCAAACTTTTTACCACCGTGATGGAATAAGTCCATGCCAACCATTTCCCATGGCAGACTGGGGACATCATGCGACAGTAGAGGCATCTTAGTGTTTTGCTTTTGGTGAGCCTGGCAAACTTTGCATGATGCTGCAACCTGGTCAATGTCACTCGACATGGATGGCCAAAACATGACACTCCAAGCCCGAATTTTCATCTTTTCCGCCCCCGAGTGGGCCAGATGAAGAAGCCGAAGGATTTCAGCTCTCTTAGCGCTTGGTACGGTTACCTTGTTGCTGCAAAAGACGAGGCCATCTTGTGTATGCATCTCTTCTCGATACGCCCAAAATGGCCTGGCACATGCTGGGACGTCCTCTTTGTTTTCCGGCCAGTCAGTCTCTGCATAGGATCGGATGGTCGACAGAGCAGGATCCTTGGCGGTTGCCACACGTAGTTCCTCGAGGCGACGCTCAGAAGCTGGAACAAGGGCAATGACGTTAACATTGAAGCGCTCGGTTTCTTCCGTCAATAACGCCTTGCTTGGAAAACGAGAGAGCGCATCAGCCAAAAACAGCTCTTTTTCTGGCTTGTACAGTAGATTAATGGCGTATCGCTGCAATATCAGTCGCATTCGTTGCAGTCTAAGTGGGCACTGGTGAAGTGGTTTACTGAAAATTGGCACCAACGGACGATCGTCGGTTTCCACCGTAACCTCAGATTGGCCGAAAATATAGTCGTGAAATTTTTCGCAGCCATGCACAATCGCCAGAGCTTCCTTTTCAATCTGCGCGTACCGCGTCTGAGCATCGCTGAGCGATCTAGACGAGAAAGCGATAGGGCGGCCGTCTTGTATCAGAACGGCGCCAACGCCCATGTGGCTGGCGCCAACAGAGAGGGTGACTGGCTTTTTCGGATCGAAGTAAGCAAGCACTGGCGCTGTTACTAAGGCTTGGCGCAGCTCATTGAAGCTGCATTGCTATTTTTCTGTCCAGACCCAGGCAATCTCTTTGCGCAGCAATGTTCTAAGTGGTGCGGTGAGTACAGACATTCGAGGAATGAAGCACTGCACGTAATTCATCGTTCCGAGGAAGACTTTCAATTCCTTACTGGTACTTGGCGCTGGCATGTCCAAAATGGCTTGGACGCGATCGGGTCCCAGGCTCAGTCCTTGCGTGGTGAAAACGTGTCCCAAGTAGTGAACTTGCTCCTGCAAAAAGACACATTTCTGTGAGTTCAGACGGAGGTTGTGCTCACGGCAGCGTGCAAGCACCCCGGTCAAGTTGTTGTCATGTTCTTCCTTCGTTGTGCCCCAGACTAATATGTCGTCCATTACAACCGCTACTCCAGACAGGCCCTCCAAGAGGCGGTGCATGGCTGCTTGAAATATTTCCGGGGCGGAAGCAATTCCAAAAGGCATGCGGATAAACCGATAGCGCCCGTAGGGCGTGCTCATTGTGCACAATCTGGAGCTGCTGTCAGAAAGTTTTATTTGCCAGAACCCGGATGTTGCGTCCAAGGTAGAAAGATATTTAGCTCCAGCTAGTCGTTGCGCGACCTCTTCTAGAACAGGCATAGGGTAGTGTTCACGCAGAATAGCTTTGTTAAGCTCCGTTGGGTCGAGACAAATTCTTACTTTATCACCTTTAACTACGGCTACCATATAGCTTGACCATTCTGTTGGTTCGGTTACCTTGGTTATGACGTTGTGCTCCTCCATGCGTTGAAGTTCGTCCCTTACTTTTTCTTCAATGGCGACCGGAACCCTTCTGGCTGGCACAACAACACTGACGGCGCCGGGTTTGGGCTTCATTTCGTGCTCAAAATTCTTCAGCTGTCCCAATCCTGTGAAAACATCGGTGAAGGGCTGAGCCGCCGGGTAGAGTTGCTGCGTATCAACGCTATCAACGCGATAAATCAAGCCAAGGCTTTCTGCTGCTGCTCCGCTGAGGGTCACCGGCACGTTTTTCTCTATGACGAAGAAGGTTTCATCGTGCTGTTTATCGTTCACGGATAGCGACAACTTTACTTTAAACTGCGCAGTCGTTTTGTGGCTGAAAAAACTCGTTAACGTGGCTCGGCAGGCTTCACGAGTCTTTCTCGGAAGCCACAAACATCTTCCTTTGAAATCACACAACAGTTTGCCCCAGTATCAAGTTTGCAGACCATCGGACGGCCTTCAATGGAAACTGTCGCGGTCCACTGGTCGCTAGTGAGTGCGTTCACGGTTAAAGCTTCCAGAAAAAAATCTGACCTTTCGTCAACATGTAGCTCTCGTATTTCCCTGCGCTTTGCATCTTCGCTGTGCAAGAAGGATCACTGCGAGCATGCTTGGGCGAAATGATTCAATCCTCCGCATTTCTTGCACGCTTTTCCTGTTGCTGGGCAGCGGCTGCCGCGGTGAACTTTGTAGCCACATTTGTTACATGGCTTTGTTACTCTGGCCAACGCATTTACGGCTGCAGTTTCAGCGCCTTCAGTGGTGCCACGTATCTGTCGAAACTGCTCCTCGCCTTGCTCTTGGATGCGACAGATTTCGACTACTCTTTCGTAAGAGGGGTTTTCAGAAATTAACTTCTTTTGCAGTCCCTTGTCCCGGATACCGAGTATGATGCGGCTACGAAGCATGCGCTCTTCTAAGTCTCCAAAATCGCAGTGTTGAGCTAGCGTTCGCAATCCGACAAGCCAGTCATTGAAACTTTCGTCCTCTTTTTGGTCTCGGGAGCCGAAGCAAAACTCGTGGTAAGTGAGGTTCTTTGCGGGCTGGTAGAAGTCTTCAAATTTTTTAATTATAAGGGTTACATCGGTTGTGTCCTCTCCTGGCTCAAACTTGAACGAAGCGAACACTTTTCTAGCCTCTTCCCCAATGGTCACTAAAAGCGTCGCCGCCTGCACTTCTTTTGGTTGCTTGTTCAGCTGAGTTGCCGTGGAAAACAGTTCAAACTCACTTTTCCAGGTCTTTCACCCAAGCCAAGCGTCTCGCGATGTGTCGAGGGGCTTCGGAGGCGGCAGGAGCGTTGTCGGCAATGCTTGCGGTGTCGGCAACGTAGGCGGTGTCGTCATGCTGGCTGTTTTCCGCTGCCACCATGTGTACGAGACGATATCATGGGTCGAACAGCCCCCTTTATTGCCTATAGTGACGAGTTTAAGTAGGCCAGGCGGGTGACGTCACGCTTACATAGAAGCGACAGCTTGCGCCCGCTATCGCGGCCGTGCCAACTCGGTTACAATCACCTGCTGTTGCACAATACGACCAGCTTTCACTTCACATACCAGTGACGATTGATCGTTACGTAGTGGATGCATTACTGTACACTGGCACAGACTACTCTATATGGAGTGGGAAACTGACCTCACAACTAAAGAAAGTAATCACGCCGTGGTACAACTCGCAGATTCAGATGGCTGGGAGCCATGTCGTTACGCCATTGGACGCCTGTGCTACTGGAGTTCAGATATACCTATATATGTTCGTCGCAAGCTGTCTTGTCCCACGCGGGTGCTCCCATGAAATAATTCTTGAAGTTGACTTTCTGCAAAAGTATGGCGCTATCATTGATATTCAAGAGCGTCGTATTCCGTTTTCAGCCGAGTGAACAATCAAGGTACACGATTTCTTGTTTTTTTTTCAACAGCACTGCGCTTCCTCCTCGAGCAAGCGTCATGGCCGACATCCCATTCGGTTTTGGGTTATGGCGAAGGAGTGGCCGGAACGAACTTAGAGCATCTATTGAAACAAGGTATATTTGTCCGTAGAAGTGTCATACAGCTTCGTGGTGGTCGATCGCAGTTGCTTGTCATTAACTTCAGCAACAACCATCGACATCTCTTCCACGGCACTTCGATCGCTTTTGCCAACGAAGTAGCAGAGGTTAGCAACTGGTGGACGTCCGAAGCAGAGCCCACCGCCGACATGGCACTCGGTCATACCTACATTATTCCTGCGCTGTCGCTCGATATCCAGACAGCGCTGAGTGCATGCTCAAATCCAGGTGCTGGTTCGCAAGTTCCTCAAAGAAATCCCAGACATCCATCACTCGGCACAGGATAATTCAGTACGATGACGCAAGCCCGATTGTCCAGAACCCTCACCGCGTGTTGGCAAAAGAACGCGAAGCAATACGTACGCAATTCTGAGAGACGCTCACTTGACGATGATGTCATCGAACTATCCAACAGTCCATGGTCATCTCTCTGTCGTTCTTGTCAAAAAAGAAAGACAGGACACTACACTTCTGCGTAAATAAGCGGAAGCTTGAAAACGTGACAAAAAATTTGGCAGATCCGTCGTAACGCGAAAATCTTAGGTAGCTGAACCACGCTGAAGAAAAATGACTGTTGTAACTTTTTAACTGAACGAAACGTTATGAAATGACGCTATTTATATGTACAGGCAATTATATGAGCCAAAATATAGGTTCAAATGCTGTACGCAAAGATATATGTAAAACACCGCATGATTGGTTTTGCGTAAGAATGCCAACAGTGACGTGGATATTAGCAACACCATAAGCACTAAGCTGATGTACAAATGTACGCAAAGATATATGCAAAAACAGTCGCATGATTGCTGTTGTGTAACAATGCCAACAGCAACATGAATATTAGCAACACCATAAGCGGTAATCTGATACGTACCGCTTGTGGCAGCAAGGATGGCAGTCCTGGACCCTGCTAAATAAGTGAGCTTCAACGAATGTTTCTTCACCACTATTGTTAAAACAGTGTGATGGCTGTGTGATAGGAGTAAGTATGTACTGTAAATAAGATTGGATAGCCAGCAGAAAGTATAAGCACGTAGCGAGAAGCTGTTTAGTGACAAATATTGCTGGGAACTTTATGGTGAATGAATTCCGAACAAGTAACAGTGGTTCATCAAGGTTCCTGAAGACTGCGATCGTCATTGGTACTCATTAGCTCCCCGTGATGATTGATCAAGGAAGTTCAGACTATATTGCGTCATCAAACAGCTGAACGGTTCAACCTGCAATTTGTGTGCAAGGCCCAAGCGTTGTATGGGTTGAGAAACACTTATACAACTACAGTACAGTCTATTAAAACCTCTGAGGCTGGCATAAAAATTGATGATGTGTTATGCCGTCAGGTCAAGGTAGTGGTCGTTCACAACAGTGTGTTGCCTGTGAACACGCTAGCATGGTTGGTAAGACTTGGACGGAACAGAACCACAATGCATACCTACGCATGGAAGATAAACCCAGGACTGTCTACAGAGATCATGTTCAGTTTTGCATGATTGACCTTGCCCAGATGAAGCCTTCGAAGGTGCCGCTTCGCGTCAAGAAGACCATTGTGAAGCACAAAGGACTGTGTGTTGGGTGACAGTGGATACCAATAAGAGTGAAGGAAATGCTCTAATACCTACTGGAACTGGGAAGGAAATACTACTTCACGTAGAAGACGGAAAGATTGGGATATCCAAGTGGAATGACAAGAATGAAGACCAACAGCTGGTCAAGGGGAAATTATTAGCTCATACAGAGCTGCTATCAGAGAGCGAAGAGCTAATTCCCGTAAGACCTGTGCCCGACCAGAAGCCCATTGATCGCAGCATGCTAAACCTCGGCAAGGATGACAATGAACAGCAAGTAGACGCGTTGCTGCAAATGTTGAATGATTCTAGGCACTGCTTTGCTCCTAATTTGTCAAAGCTGGGGTGTCATGAAATAGAGGTAACGATCACAGAACGCTCTGAGAGCAGCCCAGTCAGTTGCAATTAGTACATGACTAACGCAGAGGACAGGAAGGCGACCCAAGAAATCGCCATGTAATGGAAGGCGACAGCTTTGTAACCGAAACATCTTCGCCATACGCTAGTCCAGTGCTACTCGTGAAAATGAAAAATGGAGAAAAGTGTCTAGTCAAAGATCAGCAATGACTTAATGGTCATACGGTACCGGAACACTGTCCCTTGTCAAACATCGATGACCAGTTGCAACGACTCTACAGAGCAAAAATATACTGGGTGTCAGACGGTGCAAACGAATACCTTCCACTTCCACTAAGAGAGAAATCGAAGGCAAAGACTGCAATCATCACGCCTCATGAGACCGGGCAGTTTGAACTTTTGGTGTTCGAATTGAGAAATGGTCCTGCTGTATTTGAGCTCCTAATGAACAAAGTCCACGGACCTCTGCGCAACATTGTAGCACTGTGTTACATGAACCACGTGCTGATTTCAGCCAAGGATTGGAAGGATAAACAGCTTCACCATCTGGCAAATGGCGCATGTGTGTAATGAATCTGATATTCTGCCTCGTGTTTCGGGTGTATCAAGTATATCAAGTTTGTTCAAGTGCTACATTCCTTAATTTCCACTTTTTTCAGGGTTCTCATATATAAATGCAATGCGGGATAAATGAACGTTCAGTTGATATTCTGAGCTTGTCCTTGTTTTTCCCGTCCGTGTATTCGACCGCGTAGTACACTTAGACTGGAGGGAGTTGTTGGTTCAGCTCAAACAAACGTTGGATGCCCTGTGAGCTGGTGGTCTAGCACTCAAGATATTCAAATGTGTGTTTGAAAGTGACGAAATCGACTTAGTCTTCAAGACTGCGAAGGGCTACCTGTAACCAGTTGAAGGGAAGCAACAAGCCATGCTGGACGCTAGCACGTAAACAGATGTTAAAGATGTGAGGAGATTTCCAGGTCTGACGGGATTTTTTAGAGGATTCATTTCCCAATATGTCTTGAAGGCAGAACGACTAACTTGTCTGACCAAGAAGGACAGGAAATTCACATAGGGGGTGGAGCAGCAAGAATATTTCGACCAGCTCCAAAAGGAACTGACAGTGCCACCCGTTCTGGAGTTGCACAACGCTTTTGACTCCAATGGAGCTCCACACAGACGCAAGCAGACATGGACTTGCGGGGATGATTTTTCAACAAGAGGAGTGGGGACGCTGGTATTTGGCGTTCTGTGTTAGTAAACGGACCACTTATGCTGAAAGAAATTACCATGTGGTAAAGCTGAAGTTGATGGCGGCAACAGCCTCGGGTATGGAAAAACTTCGTCCACATCTCCTAGGCATTTAGTTCACGTTGGTAACAGATTGTCAAGCAATTGTGTATATAAATGCGCACAAGACTCTTAAACCACAAATACCAAGGTAGTTAGACAAACTTCAAGAGTATGACTTTGAGGTGAAGCAAGAAGCAGGCGAGAAAATGGCACCTGTGAAATACTTGAGTTTTGAACCTGTAGAAGCGCCGAAGGACACCCTCGATGAGGTTGTCGATACAGTGATTGAAATGTGCCTTACCATGACTTTAAAGGAGGAAGTTGTGATCATTCAGTTCTCAGATGTGGATTTGGTGAAGGTCGCTCAAATTTTGAAGAAGCCACTTGAAGAAATGGAGCGCCAAGGCCAAGAACCTACGGCTGAGAGACAGGAGACTGGTTTACGTAGAAGACGACGGACTAATTCCCTTCGTGATGCCTAAAAGCATGCTCAAAACATTGTGCGACAAGTTTTATGACCTATAGGGACATTTTGATACAGACCAACTAGTGGCAAAATGAAGGAACTTTTTGGTTATTTTGTATGAAGCGAAACGAGCACCAGGCTATTGGCATGTATTTTGAGTGCCTTATCTCAAATATACTAGGGGGAAAGAAGCCTGGGCTCCTGAAGAAGAAGGACTATTTGGGCTAGTTGCTTAAATTCCATGGTAATAAGGGTTGCAGTGCAAGGTGCTAGAAAAAAACGAGAAATGGGAGGCGAGGCAAAAAAAGCAAAGAGGACAACATGAGCGCTGACTACCAGATGATTTTATTTTTCGCGGCACACATGATTATATATTCAACAGGTAACCTTTTAACAGCAAACGTGAGCAACGTGACATAGTTCTGGGGAAGTGTCCGATAAAAAGAAGACACAATGATAAAATGGCTAACCCCTACTTAAAGAGGCACCTGCACTCGATACCACTTGGAACGAGACCATTTCAAGTTGTTCATGTGGGCCATGGTAATTCGTTTCTGAGAATTTCCAAGAAAAACCAGTCGATATTGGTGCTTGGCGATAACCTTACCAAGTTTGTGCGCCTCTACTCCGTGCGAGACACTTCGACAAGAAATGTGCTGTGGTGTATGCAGAACGTCTTAACAGAGTTCAGACTTCCGGAGGGCTTCATCTCTGACCGTGGTTCCTGCTTCACGTCCCACGACTGCAAACCACTCTGTCAGGAAAATGACGTGGCCCACACTCTGAACTCTGCACACCATCCAAGGGTAAGTGGTCAGGTGGAGCGTGTAAACAATACTGTGGGGCCGTGTTTTATGGCAGCGATCGTGGACCCAACTCACCAGGACTGGAATCAGGAGATCAAGGAGGTAGAAGGCTACCTTAACACCGCTTCGCATGCCTCAATAGGGACTAGCCCCGTGAAGCCCTTGCATAGATATCAATGAAGTATGCAAAATCGTGTAATTAGATGGCTGAACACGGAGAACAACGAGCGGGTACGTCCTGAGTAACTTTAAAAGATAGTTCAAGGGGACATAACAAGCCAGCAATAACGGTCAATGTTGTACTTCGGCAAGCGTTATTTCATGGCGGACAAGTTGAGCGTTGAAGACATAGTGGTCATGGTCTGCGTTTCAGAGCACACTGGTGTCGCAGCAAAAACCCAGGAAAGGTTTAGAAGTCCACACACATTGGTAGATGTTCTCCCAGCAGACACCTACAGTGCGACCGAGATGAGCAGATGAAAAAGTTCTACTCTACAGCCGCCAACATTAGCGAATTGAAGAGAGGGAGGAAATAATGCCAGGTACAGTTCGAAACGTTAAGCTCTAGTCCACCACACACAGCGTCTTTGCACAGCATATAGCTTGCACGGAAGTGACTAGTTTAAATAAATTTGGGCTGTATTCACAAAACGCACTTACAAAAAAGTTTTGCACAACAAAAATTTTGTTGCGTAAATAGATTCACGAAACGAAGATAACGTCGTAAGTGGTCATCGCTGTCACATCAGCCGCTGCAATAAAGCGCGCTGCGACTGCCCGGGAACTTGTCAGCGATGGTGATGCAGTTGCTATATTTGCTTACGTCACTGAAATTGCTCGTAAGTGGATTACCAAAACAAAACGTTGCGTAAAAACATCGTGGCTGTTTCTACGCGTCCTAAGAGTGGTCCTGACCACTCTTAGGAACAATTTGGCTACTTAGTAGAACCTGCTGCTGCGGCGGTATACGTCGGTGCCCTGGCTGATTTTGAGTTGATTCACGACCACGTAGGGCTGCCTGATGACTGCTGGTGCGTTTTAGGGGCGAAGCTCCTTAAGGCGTGGGCTGTGCGTCCCCTGTATGTAGCCACCTCTCGTTTAGTTTTTGCAGTGTTCACTAGATGGCGGTGCCATACCTTGTATGTAGCCACCTCTTGTTTAGTCCTTGCAGTGTTCACTAGATGGCGGTACTTGTAGCTGATGATGAAAAGATGCAAGATGTTATAAACTAGACGGCAGTACTTGAAGTTGATGACGAAAGATGCGAGAAGTTATAAAATGGGAAGGATGTCACATATGGTGCGTGTCATTTGTGGAAGGCAGTCGTTTGATTTAGTGCGGCGACGTACGCTAGGGGGAGCGTTGTAATACAATCAAGTGGGCAAAACGTACGGAGGATTCATGGTTTACGAGGTTTACCTTCAGAGCTTCGCCCACTCATCATCATTAACTTCGTGGATATGGCGGCACTTTTTTTATTTATTTCGGCGCTTTGAGTTTCGTGTGTTGTTTCGCTTGTACGCAGTGGATAGTATTGACAACCATCGTCGTACAATAAGTTCAAATTCGCAGTAACTGAAGAGTCCTATTGGGCCTCAATGGCGTAAAGCTATGCATGTAAAGATTTGTGGTTGGATGAAAACCAATGTTCTACTTGAATGGTTGGTAAATTCGAAGGCAGCACAGCATATTGTCAACGTTAATTCTTAAGTTGATGTATTGCGCCCCACTTCATCCTATTAAAAGTACACCTCGAGATCCTTGTCTCATTGGTGGAAATTACCACCAAAGAGGTTAATAGGAGCACATTCCTTGCACGCTATCACAAAATAAAATGAGCAAAATTTTCAGTTAGTGGTTCATAAAGCCTATTCTGTGGTTGTGCTCTAGTGCACTTCAATTGGCTCTAACTGTCCAATGGTTAAGATTTTTGAAAAACAGCAGTCGATGCACTTTGGGATGATCTGGAAAGGGCGCGTGTTTTGTAAACCGAAGCGTACTAAGGATGTGCGCGATTACGCATGCAACTACAAACAAATCAGGCGTTCCCCCCTCCACTGTCCAGAAAACGATATGGGCCGTGATAATATGGCAAGAAGTCGGGATAAAATTACCCTAGTATTTTAAATGACACCAGAAATGTGTAAGCCCTCTTGAAGCTGGAACAAACATTGGCTGAATTCGTCCGTGCGACAATTACCAGCTGTTTACCTTGGCACACGAATATTATTCGAAGGTAGAGCAAACCACTGGCATGTATTTTGTGTGACGCAGCGACCACTTGAGCAGGTAATAATTGCGTTGCGAAGGCGAAAGCCCTATTGCATGCTCTGATCAAAGCAGACGACAAGCACGAGCAGACAACGACTTGGCCGACAGGCGCAGCTTGTGATTGGTTGTGAAGACTCTCAACATCAGCTCACTCCATGACGTTGCCAAAACACTTCTGTAATCTGGCACACCTATCGTGCACGTCATATTATTCCCCTCGCACACAAGAGCGGATTTAGTCACGCCGTGAAAATGCGCAAGTACTTTCTAATAGCTCTCTTACATGCTGCGCAGTTGTCGAACTCAACATGGCATCGTGAACAGCGTATCGGTCAGTGCGAGTCCTAACAAACACCTCTCGCTTGAGTTCTTTCAGCGTTCGACTGGATGTGTTGTGATTACCGCTGCTTTTTCAGGGCTATTAATCGGTGTGAAAACTAGCGGCAGTGTATCGGTGTACGGTGACGCGTAGCGAAGTTCGTGTATCGGTGTGTTTATCAAGCGAGATCGGCGCCTGTCCATCAATGACAACTAGCACTCGAGAGGGCTGCAATGTGTGTTTGTGTGCTAGTATTAGTTCGTTCGCTTCCCTTTAGTCTTTCAGTTGGGTGCCGTGCAACATTTCGCATTGACAGCGTTTTGCCACGTTCCTTGAGTGACCCCAAGATCGTACGGAAACGTGTGAACTACGCGCTGTGTTGGGTTCCTGCTTCGCCCCTGGTTAGCCCGTACGTTTCTATTTTCCTGTGAGCAGTCTAGTGTTCGGGAGTGAAACGATGCTCATTGTGAACAGTGGTGCTGTGTTGACGTTTGCAAGACTTGTGAAAAGGCTGTGCTCGTTTGAACTACAATTGAAAGACTGCGTTGATAACTGTTCTTCCCTACGAAGTTGCGGTGATGGGTCTTGGTGGTTTTGTTGTTGACCCGTCACTTCTATTTTATGAGGTAACCATAGTGCGAGCGTAGTAATGTGACGAACCGAAGCTGCGGGATGCTACGTTCTGTTGTGGATAGTGTTGCTTTGGCAGCACGCCTTGACTGTTCTTAATAAGAACTTAAAAGTTTTATGTGCGAGCGAAAGCCCATGAACATCAAGCTTTTTTCCGACCCTCACAAAGACCAAATATTTCAGTGGTGCCTTGCTTTGGATAAAGTTGTAGGCCAGTACCGGCTAACTACATGTTTTCGAGTTCGTCTGGCCATCGTTTTGCATGGCACTACAGCCTGCACAACAGGGACTCTTGACCAGTTCTTACACTATATCGATGGACGTGCGCGCCTAGCCATCCTTTCATTGCTAGGTCATCGACAGCTTCAGTCTGCAGATGTTCTTTGCCTGTTGGCCCCAGAGCACACTTGGTCCCTGATAACACTGACGGCTACCAAACGCTGTCATCGGTGAGTTGACTTTGCGGAACTAAACTTGTTGCTATTCACATATTACTATGACATGTGCAAGTTTTTCAGCCTTGCAGATGTTACGTTTCCGTACGTTAGGACCAACCATGAGAAAATTTACTACTACTGCTCTATACATACATATATTATGAAGAGGGGGGCAAATACATCAGCAGTTTTTGTGATTTGATATAGGCGAGCTGTTGTTTGATTAATAGGATGAAGTTGTCTGTTTAGACGCTTGGTAGTTGGAAAGGTAATGAAAAATAATTTTCCAGGAGCCAGGTTGCAGTTGAGGAATTCATATTATTTTGAAACATTACCTCTATAGATGATAACCACTGTAGTAGCGCTATATTTCACTAGGACGTATATATTGCGGTATGTATATCCTACATGGGGCTTCAGTTTGTTTCAAAGTGATTATAGCAGATTTTATAGCTTTGAAAAATTGATAGCTTCGTCAAATAAATAGAGAACTCGGTGGTTTTACTAATTGTTTTTAAATATATAGTTTTTAGCCCTTCACAAATCTCAGAGTTCGTTAAAGTCCTCTTATGCATCAGTTGCACGCACTGGCACATCAAGCATCCTCATGACTTGGAGCACCTGTGCAAAAGTAGGAAGGACACGTGCTCTCTAAATGGGCAAGTCTATGTCACTGCTAGGACTGTTATCAGTCAGCGGACCTGGATGTGGCCAGGAAGCATCCATGACAGCCTCATCTGGAAGGACCGTGATATGCCCGAGAGCTTCAAAGGCACGAAACAGCCTGACGGCTAGTTGCAAGGTTAGTTTTTTTTAATACATACGATTAGGTAAACACCACTTACTGTGCACAAGTTGAGAACCCAAGCATTGTTGCTTGCAGCGGAAACCTTATTATCGTCACACATAATGCTTATTGAACAATATTACGAGTAAATTGTCACATATTTGAGAATGTCGAAAGGGGAAAGGCGGCAGCTGATGGTTGAAACCCCGATCCCCTGAGGCTGAAAAGCTTGTGCTTTTGAATGAGCACCAATACTTTTAATTCTTTATTGAGCACTCAAGCTTTTCACTCTTTTGATCAAGTGCTCTGGAATGAAATACCATGTGGGTGAAAATCGTCTAGCTGTTCACAAGTTGCAAGGCGAAAGACCTATCCTACAAACCTCAGACGACATAGGGCCGACAACTGCATCTTTTACTTGGTGCAGCTTTTTCTCTCTTAGTGCTTTGGCATGTTGTGTTTCAGCCGAACGTGTTCACCATGATTGCAGTGATATAGTTTTTCTACAAATTGTACCTGACATAAGTATGCATTGTTAATCCTTAAAGGTGACGCCCGGTGTGCCTCAAAGCCATGGCACCTCAACTCCCTATCAGCAGCTAGCCTACTTGAGCAGCAGTGCGATGCAGCCAGCACCCATGCAAGCCAAGTGATGGGGTGCTGCTTTGGTGTTCTGTGCAGAGCACAGCATATCCATCCGGCAAGACACTGAAATCAATAATAATGGTGAGTGTTGGTAGCACATGTAAGAGCCAGTTTTGTTTGTTGAATATGATTATTTCCCCTAATAAAGTGCATTTAAAGGATTTCTTTGTTTAGAATAATAAATGTGAACAACAAGCATACTTATAATCCACAAGTGATTTGCGTCTTGTAGACTGCCCATTTGCTTCTACACGTTTTACGGTCAGCTGGCTATGTTAGACAGCTTGAAAATTATGAACACTAGCTGTTGTCTTGTAACGCAGTCTAACTTGTGTTCCCTGATGGACTTATTTGTGGTCGGCTTCTTGCACCTAGTGTAAAGTCGAAATTGAAGAGACTTTCTGGCTTATTATGCATGGTAGATGTTTCGTGCCTTCATATATAACAATGTAGTCTTGAACTTGTATCCTAATGAAATATAATTTCAGTCTTCACTGATGTGTGTGTGGGGAGACTTCCTTTCTTTTCGTTATTTCTGTATACTTGTCATCGTCTTCTGAAAAGACATCTGTAAATATGAGCAAATATTTACCAACTGTACACTTTTGCACATAGAATGGTTGTAACGATGATCTCTATGTTTCAAAGTTCTAGCAGTATCAAAAGATCAGGTGCCCCACAGTCATGTACTGTGTATTGCGAAAATAGCACAAAAGACCAACAAGTAGGAAGGGACTACCAGTGACTGTGTTCTCCTGCTCAAAGTGCACTACAGCAGAAAGAGAACATTATGATGCTTGGAGCAATTTAAATTGTGTTCGAAGTAACATTCTCTCCAGGTGCAGTTTAACGTCTCAGATGTGCATTATTCTGCAGTTTTTTTTGCTTAAGCATTCGAAATCAATAAAATTTTGTGTGGAACATACAAAACTATGACACTAATTTAAAGGCTGCTGTTATGCTAGTGGGTAAATAAATTTGACTTGAAGTTTTAACATGTGTGGTAATTGAAGTACCTGCATGTCTAGGCATTTCACTGCCATAAATCACAGCTTTAATGGTCGGAAATGGTAACTATGTTTGCATTCTTTGTAGTACAAGAAGTAAATCCATAGATGTAGTATTCTTGTACTTAGTCGACATGATCCTTCAGTATACACTCATTCATATAGCACCAATGATGTCATGTGTGTTTAATCTCTGGGAAGTGCTTCTATGTGGATTATTTTATTCGCAAGAAAGAGTGTCATCAGTACTAGTATATCTAACACTAGGTTCCAGTACTTGTGCAATGTCATGCCACTGCCTGCCCATGCTTCAACACTCTTCGTCTCTGTTTCTACTGCGTAAGTGTAACTTTTTACATGCGGAGCATGTTATACTAGGGGGTAGTCATGCACCGTCACCGTCCGCAGCCTCCCCTCCCCCTCCGCCAGCCATCTGTGCATCCCTTCCTCCTATCAACACAGCGCCGCTGCTCTCGCTTCTCCGCTGCGCGTGCCACGCGACCTTTAGTTTTACGTGCGCCAGCTGTATGCTAACGTGCGCATGCGCAGGTCGGGGCCGGTGCTCGCTATAAATAACCAAGTGTCGGGGCGCGCCGCCCTTTGTCAGTTGGTTTGTGAGGTCGCTCTACGTTCAATGCTGCTGGTGAAAATGTATGCTAATGAATACGCAAACACACTTACTGACGTCCCTTCCAATAGCGTCCGCCAATGTGTTGGCGGAACCCCAAGCAATTCCGAAGATACTTTGCCTGTAGACAAGGCCGCGCTGAGAAGAAGTCGCGATGCGTAACGCCAACGTCGGCGTCGAACAGAAGGTCCCCAGCTCCGAGAATGTGAAGCAGCTGCGAGACTTCAGCGTCGAGCGGAGGATCCCCAACGCGAAGCAGCTGCGATACGTCAACGTCGAGCGGAAGATTCCCAACTTCGAGAACGCGAAGCCGCTGCCAGGCGTAAACATAGTCAAGAGAATCCGGACGATGAAGCCACGTGCAAGTGTCGACGCTGTGAGGCCGAACTCGATGCTGCTCGCGAGCGCGAGCGCACAGCAATAGCGGTGTGGCGAGCCAGGCAGTACGCCACGCCCAACGCTCGCTTCTAGCGCGACTTCCTCGACTGGAGCTTCAGCCACAGGTGCAAGGTGTGTGATAGACTTTGGTTCGACAACAACTTGTCGCGGATGGGCAACGTTCAGAATGAACTGCATCGTTCCAAAGTGTTGTCGGTTCTTTGCAATACGTTTGGAAGCGACGCCGACAAATTTGCCGACTACATCGCGTGTGCCACGTGCAAGCAGTCGTTAACTGCCGGTAGAATTCCATTGCTCAGTGTGAGTTACGGCTACCGCTACCCATCCCGACCGGAACATCTACCCGAGTTGAACGCTGTCGAAGAACGGCTCATCGCTCCTCGACTCCCGTTTACGAGTATACGACGCTTGACTCACGGCAATGGACAGTACGGAATCAAGGGCCACGTAGTGAACGTCCCCGTCGAAGTTCCAGCCGTCGTTAGATGTCTGCCTCGCAACATTTCAGGCGACGCTGCCATCGAGGTCCACGTCAAGCGAAAACTGGTGAGCAAGGCCACAGCCAAGCGAGGGTTGGTCAAGCGCAGCAACATCCACGCTTGGCTCAAACACTTGGAAAACACCCCGCTGTACAGACACCTCAACGTTCGCATAGACTGGAGCCTACTTGAATGTTTCGACAACGACAACGACGCCGCAATTTACGACGAAGACAAAATTGAAGCTCTACCCGAAATCAGTGACTTGAACGACCCAGTGCAGGCGGCCATTGCCCTCAACGCCGTCAGCCGCACGCAGGTGTACGACCACATGGGAGCGTGCACCGGCGGCGGTGCCGAAGGCGCAGAAGCCGGCGAAGAGGTGATCCACGAAGACGCTCGCAGGCTCGTGGACAACACCTACAGCTTGCACGTTGCTCCGGGTGAAAACAAGGTTCCCATTTCGCTCTTCTTTGACGAGTACGCCGAAGAGTACGCCTTTCCCACCATATACATCGGCGTACCTCACGTGATAACCGGCCCTCGTCCGACACCGTTCGCAATAGCCAGCAGCAAGATCAAACGTACCGACCAAAGCGGGGTGATGCCGGACATGCATGTCGCAAACTACAAACCACATTTATCGCAGTTCAACATATATACTCCTCAGCTAACCAGTGTTCCCACTCGGGAATTTGCGGTCAATTTTAGTGTAGCTTTTGCTCAGATAGGTTTGTCCATAATTTAATTGTGTGCTATGCAAACAACTTTTAATTTATGTAGCTTTCTTCACATTTGAATTAAAAGTATTTATTTCAATCTATATGTAGCTAAAACATGCATTTTCTTTTTGTAGGTGCCTGTACTGTTGTTTAGCCCTACAAGGTTATTGGTGCACTCTAATATTGAAGCTGACATCTTAAAACTATTTTTTTACTAGAAGTAACAATGTGCTTATTATTATTATTACTATACTCAGATGAGCTGAAAAAATTCTATGGAATTTTATTTACAATTTTACCTGTGTGAAGGTAGATGTTCTTATTTTATGTTATTGTGTTCCATGTTTAATGCAAATGAAACATAGTTACTTTGTAGGGGCATAGTATTAGTAGTGATTTTACACATATGTGCTGAGCAACATTGCCGTTGAGGCCAGCAGCGAGACATAGATGCAGTGCACTGGAGCATTACCTCACATATGTTATGTACAGTCTTTTCCCACCAGTGAAATTAATTATTTTTGAAACAGGCTAACAGACTCTATGGGAAATGTCCGGATCTGCAAACTTTGAGGACTTTTTTGAAGAGTGTTTTTGGGAAACTAATTGCGGTCTAAGGCTGTCAATACAAACACTGTTTGCATCGAGGAGCTTAGTAGCTCAGAATTGTATTATTCATGTATTGTCTGGAATTTCTTTGCGCTGTGCCGCCCAATTGTTAATGCAACACACAGTAACATGCTTTGTTACTGGGTTGTGACTGAGCCGAGCTTTGTAAATAAACAGAGTAATATTGCATACATGTACCAAATTGTGATGCACAGCCCTTTTCTTTAGCATGACATCGTCAAGAGCTTTTGTTCTTGTGTTTCTTATGAAACTGCTTGTCACTAGGCAGCAGCAGAAACTGCGCATCAATCTTTTCCAAGTTAGTTCGAGAAACACTGAGTTCAGACATAACAGTGCGGGGAGATTTCTCTCGTAAGTTACTTTCTGCATATTCCAAATAAGTGTATTAGAATCGTTGTTTTATAGCCGTTCATCTTAATATTTACACTTCAGTGTATGTATGTATGTATGTATGTATGTATGTATGTATGTATGTATGTATGTATGTATGTATGTATGTATGTAGGTATGTATGTATGCATGCCCTGCCGTGGTGGTTTAGTGGCTAAGGTACACGGCTGCTGACCCGCAGGTCGCGGGATTGAATCCCGGCAGCGGCGGCTGCATTGCCGGTGGAGGCGCGAATGGTGTAGGCCTCTGTGCTCAGATTTGGGTGCACGTCAAAGAACCCCATGTGGTCGAAATTTGCGGAGCCCTCCACTACTTCGCCTCTCACAGTCATATGGTGGTTTTGGGACGTTAAACCCTACATATCATCATGAAATGAATGTGTTTTAAATGAGAATTCGTTTATCATTACTGAGCAAGCTTTTTAATAATTTGGCTGAAGTTTTATAGTCCTTTTTTCTGAGCCATTGCTTTTTTTCGATTTCTTTTACTGCATAAAAATAAATGCAAACCTTGCAGAAAGTATGTGCATTCGAAAAAGTCCCTTCAATTCCAACGACAGTCATGAGCAAGAAATTGAATACAATGGAGCCAACGAGCAAACATTAGTTTAAAGCATAGCTCCTTTACGTAACATATATTGTACACATTCCGTTAGTCCAATATGTCGATTTTACCATATCAATTTCGGTCAGAATGAACAAGCTATTACCCATGTTTGTATATTTGTGCGATGTATAGGCATATAGAAATGCCTGTTGGCAATTACTATTAAGGGCACAAACATAGTCAAGCTTAATACACGGATTTTTTCCATGCACCTTCATCTGTACTGAAACTGTTGTCAATAAAAAATAAAATTTTGTTTAAAAATTTATGGTGGTTGCCAAAACCAGAGTATCTCTCTAAGACGCAATTAGATTCCCCATTGTTCTGTTCCGCTCTGGATAATCGGGGACCCTCTACTCAGAGCTCGATCCGCTGCTATAGTTCTTTTTAACAACTGACAGCGGCATTACACTAAAACGCGCAACATTACAGGCAGCGAGAGTGAAGGCACAAGCTAATCACTCTGTTAGTGTCTTCTCTCTGTCCCACGCTTTTTAAAGACGATAGTCTTTCTTTGGGACCTTCGACGAAAAAATTTTAGTCTGTCTGTCTGTGTATCTGTCTGTTTGTAAATTTGTCTGTTTGTCCAATCTTAAAGGCACCGGGCACTTGAAACGGCCGACCCCATCCCCAGCGCCCACCAATGTTGCTCAATGTTTAGCGTTCATACTTGTGAAATTTTCTATTAAAAAGCAATTATTTCGCATGTCCAGGGCATCATAACAACACGTATATGTTTTGCAAGTGCGCCTTATACTAAAAACGCATACATACGTAATTTTAAGGACAGTAGCGCTTATTACGCTGCGCAGACTATGCAATGCTTGCACGAAAAGGGGAGTGTTTCCAACGCTTTGCTAAAATGAGACGGTGGTGGCACCTACCCGTCGCCTTGCGTTCTACACCTCATAACTTCTGAGACGGGTGCGCACACTTGTCTTAGAGCCACGCGTTTCGTTTACTCCGAAAACTGCCAGATGGCGCTCATGTCTCACGTGTGACGTGATTTTATGCGCTTTTTCGCCTCCGCTGCGCGCTCGAGGCACTCTAACGCAGTGTCTACAGAATACCATTCACCGATTTTCTTGCGCACAACAACAAATAAATCTTTAGTTCACTCTCTCCACACGCTAGACTATCGTCTTTCGACGTAATTTGCAGAATACCATGCAGATACGGGCCAACTTTTTCCTTGCTGCATGTTATGATTCCCACAAAATCAGCACGAAAACGTGTCCCGAGAAAGGCAGTCAACTTCTCCACTAGCAATTAGCTCACTGCACATCTAGATTTTCTTCAGAAACATCATGACGACTGACCGCTGGTCTAAAATTCAAACATGTGAAAAGTAATATACTAGATATGGTATTGGTATTTCGGCACTGGGCACTCTTGGGATAACACAGGATCGTAAAGTAAAATATGAACCCTGACTTATGTAATTTATGAAGGAGCATGGCAAAGAGCTAATTGGTCAAAAAGGGAGGAAAAGAACAGAGCGCGAAAGCCACCTTCTCAAGAAATTAGTACCTCTCGCCACGCAAAATAACTGGCCAGGCAACAAGCGATGTGTGACTCTGCGATTCGCACCCAGTACCTTCTAGATTGCAGTACGACCCTGCTGTGGCCTGCTGCAGTGCTGGATACGGGAGCTTGCCACTGCAGCATTTACCCTATTGCTAATATATCGTCAATGCTTCGAATGACGCCAAATGCAAAACATTCGGCGAAACTTGGCCAAAATAGAAAAGAAATTGGCCCCGTATCTGCATGTCATCATTAAATGTCGTCGAAAGACGATAGTCTTGCGTGTGAAAAGAGTGAACAATTTATTCGATGTTCTGCGCAAATAGATCGGTGAATGATATTATGGAGGCACTGCGTTAAAGTGCCTCGAGCGTGCAGCGGAGGCAAACGAGCGCATCGAGGCACGTGACACGTGATATATGAGCGCCACCTGGCAGTGTACTTAAAAAATAAAGCGTGTGGCTCTGAGACGGGTGTGCGCGCCCGTCTCAGAGGTAATAAGGCACAGAACGCAAGGCGACGGGTAGTTGCCACCACCATCGCGTCTTAGCAAAGCGTTGGAAACACTCACCCTTTCGTGCAAGCGTTGCATGGTCCGCGCAGCCTTCCATACTTTCCCAACTACAGACAGACAGACACAAAATTTATTGAGGTCCTGAGAAACACTACCTCAAGGAGGTAGAGCAGCGGGCCGCTCCAACGTCGGAGCGGGTAGGCCGAGCCTCACCACCGCGTCGTGGGCCTTCTGGACAGCCCAGAGTTGATGTGCAACTTCTGAACTTTTGAGCGCACAGCTCCATTCCTCTTCGGTTATGTGCCGAGAATCGCGTGATGAGGGGCACTGCCATATCATGCGGTCTAATGTAGATACAGCGCCACAATCTAGGCATTGTTATGACCGCCATTACTATTGAAGTCTTTCGGCCTTTCTGAACTGGACAAAAACATTCTGATGCATTCCAAGCAAGGGCGTGCTGTCAAGACGGGTTGATTTCCTGTCAGCAAAACGTGAACAAGGGGTCCATAACCGGTTAGCTCAAAGAAAACACACGACCCAAAAAAGGCCATTGTGAGCTCGACTCTATGCGAGACTTTCGAGACAAACATAAAGACAGCTGGGCCATTTTAGAGTTCACTGGGGGTCTGGAAATACGAAGACATTGTGGTATTTGCAGTTTGGGCTGAAAGCTTAAACCAAACTGGTTGTGGCTGCAACTTGCGAATAGAAGCGAAGTCTGAAAAATTCGCAGCTAAGCCGCAGCTTCTAGCAAACATCGAGGGATCGAATGCGTGGTTGAAAGAAAGGAAAAATGCACTATCTGCTCCATCCCATGCGAGAGCCCACCTCAGCGTCTCGACGCGAGGGATTAGTCGACCACTCCTCCTTCCCCTTTTCTCCGTAGGATCGACTCAATGGAGTGGAACGTTTTCACAATAAGCTAGCGGACCACTACATTGTCCTACCCTAAAACAGTCAAGCAAGTTTGGTACGTGTACTGGGAGTTTTTCAAACCTCACCCAACTCTCAAAAGAGTGCTTGGAAACCAAGTTCATCTAAGATCATCGGACATGCGCGAAATCTTGGTTACCTGCGCAAAACATCGGTGCAGTGCGTTTGTGAGCATAATTGGGCATATTTTAGACTGTGCCCTCTCCACGTGCATTGTGTGGTATCTTTCCCCACCTTCGTGGGTGGAGCACCTAGACCATCGAGCTCCGTATTGGCTGAAGCTGCGGACAATGCACCCAGGGTTCGCAACGCGGCTCTATATAAGCGGTATACTTTCGTAGATTTTAAACTTCAATAGCTCTCCTGTACAGTTATTGACTACTTTTTCTACTTGATCACTTGATCACCTCCTTTATAATTTTCAGTTACAGACAATGTAAGTGAATTGCCGTCATTATTACAAGCGCCTCCTATGACTTGATCGACTATAGGTCCTAAGATGGGGGCCCGCTACAAAGCTGAGATCCACAGGACCCGAAGTCGCAAAACCGGACGGCAGCGGAGGGTTGGCGTCAACCGAGGTAGCAATGACTCCATGACAGCAGTCAGATGCTAGGACCTCATCGACTTCGAGAGGCGTATGGAGGACAACGGTCGGTTGCTCCGATCTCATCGACTTGAGTGGCAGCCGAACAGCACTTCTGAGATGACACGAGGTCATCGACTGCGAGAAGCGACCGGAAGACACTGCTGAGATGCACGACGATGGAGGCGTGACTGCGACGCCGAGTGAGTGATGACTTTCTCTGTTAAATTTTACAAGGCATTTACTAATGGGTGAGTAAAAGCTGGTAGAGAACATAGCTTTTTTTGGTCGTTGTGTAACTGGCGTCAGGCAGATTGTGAGATAGCTTGATTAAGCTATATTCTTCGAGTGACGACAAGGTTAACAGTGACAGAACTGTTTTAGTCATCAGGTTAACAAATAACTTGCGTCAGGCAGATGATTGCGAGATAGCATGTTTAAGCTATTGTCTGTGAGAACGGCTAGTTTAACAGTGACAAAGCCGTTTTAGTCATTTGGTTAACAAATAACTTGCGTCGCGCAGAAAATTGTGAGACAGCTTGTTATAGTCTGTGGGTGACGGCAAGGTTAAGAGTGACAGAACAGGATTCTTTGTAACAGCCTAAGGAAGCTTTTGCACACTAAGTTAACAGGTAACTTGAGGCAAGGCAGAAAACTAGGCCTGTCGTTGTTGTCATGGTCCAATAGTTGCAAGACAGGAATCAATTGTTCAACAGAGAACGGTACCGGAAGCAGTCAAGAATCTGAAAGTACTGTAAAGAAGAGGAGGTACTCCGGCGCAGAGGCAGCAGCATCAAGTGTTCAGCAGTGGCTCGAGCTCGGAAATCGCGGCTGGTGCATCGCCTTCCAAGCTTTCCAAGCGTCAACCTTTCTGCTTAATAAATCTCCTTTATAATTGGTGGAGGTGCTGGGTATCGTCCCTTACACCTTCCCGCTACCATCCTGGAACTCCGTTCTCGACGGCTACCTGCTGCTATGCCGGACGCCGATCAGCAGACGCTTCCATCTCCTCCGGCCACCTGTCCAGGCAGTGTTCCTCAGCGGGAGCCTCCAATCTTCAGTGGAACAGATGACAACGACGTTGAAGATTGGCTCTCGACTTTCGAACGGGTGAGCGCTTTAAACAGACGGACGGACGCGGACAAGTTGAAACGCGTGTCGTTCTACCTCGCGGGTGTAGCCAGCCTTTGGCTTAGAAACCACGAGGCAGACGTCCGAACGTGGCCGCAATTTAAAACGTCGATTGTATCAGTCTTCGATCGACCTGCCGTCCGAAAACTTCGTGCTGAGCAACGTTTACGCACACGCGCACAAGAAACGGGCGAAACCTTCACAAGTTACATAGAAGACGTCGTCGACTTGTGCAGACGGGATTGACGATGACGCTTTTCAAATGCTCTTGGCGAAAAGCCCGACCACTGTTAACGACGTAATTAGCATCTGCCAAAGCTACGATGAATTGCGGAAGCAGCGAGCTCTGACAAGACGTCCTCCAGCGCACAATTTGGCATCGCTGTCTAGTGTGATCAGTGGTCATGACCAAGCGTCACTAATAGCAGAAATAAAAGCATTTTTCCGCGAAGAAGTTGCACGACAGCTTTTCTTGGTGCCTTTCACACCAGAAGCTACCACAACTTTACCATCGTCTCTACGTGACGTCATTCAAGGAGAGGTCGCCGAGGCCTTACCAGCTGCTCGCAAGCCTAATCTTGTGGCTGCTCCTCTCACCTACGCCGCGGCTGCAGCCATGCCAACTCGCCTGCGCCTCTGTTCCAGCCTCGCGCGAGCTATCCCCCAGCTCCAGTTCACTGGACCAGCACTAACACCGCCAACCCGTGGTGCACCCTCGACAATCGCCCGATATGTTATGTTTGTCAATACCCCGGAGACGTCGCAAGGTATTGCCGCCGCCGGACGCATATCACCAATGAAAACCGCCGTGAGCCTTTCTTCCCGCTGAACTCCAACGTGCGATACGGTTCCTCCACTCCAATGCCACCGCTGCCAGGACGACCACCGCCCTCGGTCGGGACGTCTTCGCTCGCCCTCTCCACGCCGCCGCTCGCCTTCTCCTATGCGTCGACGGCCCGCGCCTAACGAGGAGGAAAACTAGACGACGCAGTTCCTGAGGCAAGAACTGCGCAAGTTTCGGTTTGCCCAAGTCCTCATTTGTCACCTACCAATGTTATTGATGTGTTCGTCGAAAATATCCCTACTGTCGCTCTTGTAGATACCGGTGCAGCTGTTTCTGTTATAGACGCTGGATTTTGCCGCTCAATTCGTAAGGTTACGACGCCTTTCTCCAGATTATCGCTTCGCACAGCCAGTGCTCAACCTGTTCAACCGACCGCAGTATGTACAGCCCGCGTGACAATTCAGGACGTTCTGTATACGATAGAGTTCGTGGTTCTTTCATCGTGCTCCCATAACAATATTTTGGGATGGGACTTTTTGTCGCGTCATAACGCCGTAATCGACTGTGCTAGGGCTGAGGTTGAATTTGGCTTACTGGATGACCAAGAGTCCGTCGACACCCAGTCTGCCGCTAAACTTGTCGTTATCGATGACACCTACAACCCTCCATGCTCTTTTGTGTTCGTGCCAGTTTCATGCAGCGCCATATCCGACGGCACGGTCTTCTTCACACCATCTCCAATATTCGTCGCCCGAAGAGCCCTCCAACTGCCTTTTGCTGCTCTCGATCTTGTAGAAAGCTCAACCACAATGCCAATTTATAATCATGAGTGGTCGTCTTTATCCCTACTTTGTCACGAGTGCCTTGGCCACGTCGAGACAATCAGTTCTTCCAGAATTATATCCGTCCCCGATGAGGTGCCTTCTACCTCCATCTGTGAACTGGCTGTCGTCTCAGCGCCTGACTCAACGTCAGCAAACATATTTCAACCATTCATCGCTGCAGATTTGACATCTTCGCAACGTTCACAACTCCTCACCATTCTTGACAGCTACCACTATTCTTTCGACGTTGAACAACCATCTCTCGGCCGTGCCTTAGCAGTAGAACACCACATCGACACTGGGTCCCACTCACCGCTGCGACAATGACCATATCGCGTGTCCGCTACAGAACGCCGCGTCATTGCTGACCAAGTAGACGACATGCTTCGCAGAGGCGTCATTCGACCTTCACAGAGCCAATGGGCGTCTCCGGTGGTTCTCGTCAAAAATAAAGACGGTTCTATTCGTTTCTGTGTCGATTTCCGGCGATTGAACAAGATCACGCTGAAGGATGTCTATCCACTACCGCGCATTGACGATGCTTTGGACAGTTTGCAGGGTGCCGAGTTCTTTTCCTCGTTAGGCTTGCGGTCAGGCTACTGGCAGGTGCCTATGGCGGAGGCAGATCGCCCCAAAACCGCTTTTGTCACGCCAGACGGTTTATATGAATTCACCGCCATGGCTTCGGACTTTGCAATGCCCCTGCAACGTTCGAACGAATGATGGACAACATCCTGCGTGGACTAAAAGGGAAGATATGCTTGTGTTACCTCGATGATATCGTGGTCTTCGCCCCTAACTTTGACACACACTTACGTCGCCTTCAGCACGTCCTTACTTGCTTTACTAACGCCGGTTTGCAGTTAAACCTCAAAAAAATGTCGATTCGCCATGCGTCAACTGAACATTTTGGGCCACGTTGTTTCCAAGGAAGGCATCTTCCCGGATCCCGATAAATTGCGAGCTGTTGCGGCGTTTCCTAAACCTGCCACTATCAAAGAACTTCGAAGTTTCATCGGCTTGTGTTCATATTTCCGGTGATTCATCCGAAACTTCGCGTCCATTATATCACCTCTCACGCAACTTCTCAGCAGCTGTAAAGACCTCTTATCGTGGTCCCCTGCCTGCGACGAGGCTTTCACCACCTTGCGACGGCTTCTCACGACGCCATTCAATCTACGCCGTTTCGATCCTGAAGCTCCAACTGAAATCCACACCGACGCCAGTGGTGTAGGCCTGAGTGCTGTGCTCGCACAGCGTAAACCGGAACATCAGGAATACGTCGTGGCACACGCTAGTCGCACACTTACCAAGGCTGAGAGCAACTACACCGTAACAGAAAAGGAGTGCTTGGCCATTGTGTGGGCCCTTGGAAAGTTTCGCCCATATCTATATGGTCGTTCTTTTGACGTCGTGACCGACCACCACGCGCTGTGCTGGCTTTCAACGTTAAAAGACCCATCTGGTCGCCTCGCTCGCTGGGCGTTGAAAATTCAAGATTACGACATACGCGTGGTTTATCGGTCAGGACGGAAGCATGCTGACGCCGACGCCCTTTCCCGTTCCCCCCTGTCCCAGAATGCCACAGCTGACTCCGCTTGCGATTCCACATTGTCATCGCTTGACTTTGACACCATTGCTATCGAACAAC
Source organism: Rhipicephalus microplus (assembly GCF_013339725.1). Classification (NCBI taxonomy): domain Eukaryota; kingdom Metazoa; phylum Arthropoda; class Arachnida; order Ixodida; family Ixodidae; genus Rhipicephalus; species Rhipicephalus microplus. The sequence continues at coordinate 47,731,675 of NC_051175.1, read as the reverse complement.
GCAATGACCCGTGGATTGCGTCTCTCCTCAATCATCTCTCCGACACTTCTGAACTCCCAAAGACGCGAACGCTTCGGCGCCAAGTTCCACACTTCTCGATACGTGACACGCTTCTCTATCGACGCAACTACACACCAGAGGGACGCAAGTGGCTGCTCGTCGTTCCACGAACCCTGAGGTTGCAGATTTGTTCCTCTTTCCACGCTGACCCACAATGTGGCCACGCAGGAGTCTTCAAGACCTACGAAAGGCTTCGACATCGCTACTACTGGCATGGTATGTATACCTTCGTCCGCAAATTCGTCTGCTCTTGTGCCGAATGTCAGCGCCGAAATTCTCCACCACACGCCTCCGCCGGTGTACTGCAGCCTTTACCATGCCCTTCTCGACCCTTCGAATGGGTTGGAATAGATATTTATGGGCCACTACCATTGACTCCGACTGGCAACGTGTGGATAATAGTTGCCATCGACCACCTAACACGCTATGCTGAGACCGCTGCTCTTCAAACGGCTACAGCACAGGAGGTTCCCACTTTTCTACTGCGTCATTTTGTGTTGCGTCATGGAGGCCCTCAAGAGCTCCTCAGTGACCACGGCCGCGCCTTCTTGTCCAAGGTAATTGAAAAATTGCTCGCTGAGTGTGCTATTGTACATCGCACATGTGCCGCTTACCCCCCTCAAACCAATGAGGCTACCGAGTGCTTCAATCGTACTCTCGGTGACATGCTATCTATGTATGTGACGCCTGATCACTCTAACTGGGACTTAGTCCTCCCATTCATTACATACTTCATAATACGGCAACGCAGGCGACAACAGGCTTCTCCCCTTTTTACCTCCTCTACGGCCGTCACCCCTTCCACACCATTGACACCATTTTGCCCTATCGATTGGACGCGTCCGAGTGCCTACCGATCTTGGACGCCGCCAGACACGCAGAAGAATGCCGCCAGTTGGGTCGTCGCTTTACCTGCGATGACCAAAACAGGCGAAAAGCAATTCATGATGCCCAGACCTCAACTGCCGTTTTTCTTCCGGGTGCTCTTGTATGGCTGTCAGTGCCGCATCGCACACCTGGGCTCTCTTCCAAGCTTCTGCCAAAGTACGATGGGCCATATCGTATTCTCGAACAAACTTCGCCAGTAAACTACCTCATTGAGCCTCTTACGCCACCATCAGACTTGCGACGTCGCAACCGCGAGGTTGTACACGTCCAGAGGTTCAAGCAGTACCACGGTTCAACGCCGCCTGCACAGCACTAAGTCACCAGGTTGGCTCCTTTTTTTCTCCGTGGGGCCATTGTAAAGAAGAGGAAGTACTCCGGCGCAGAGGCAGCAGCATCGAGTGTGCAGCAGTGGCTCGAGCTCGGAAATTGCAGCTGGTGCATCACCTTCCAAGCTTTCCAAGCTTCAACCTTTCTGCTTATTCAATTTCCTTTATAGTACATTGAAAACCCGTGTTGCTCGCCATCGCAAGGGAGTTGAAACTGGATGAGCGGATCGTCGAGACATTGATAGACGATGGGAAACTCGAAGGCTATGCCATGAAAATTGAGGTAGGAAAGCCAGAAGCCCAGAGAAAAGAGGCAGAATACCAGGGAAAAGGGGTAGCCCAGAAGAGGAGGCAGAAACCAAAAGAAAGCACAAGATTGAACTGAAGCTCATAGAACAAGAGATTAGTCACAATACGGAAGGCAGTGAGGCATCAGGTGCAGCAGAGCGCGTCACGTTTAAAATGACGGACCTGATGAGTTCGTACAAGCTATTGGAGGACATTGGTTTGCTCCTCGTCAACTTTGAGAGAACTTGTGAAAGGCAAGGTTTCGGCCAGAATACAGGACCTTAACGTTTGTTGTCCTTACTTCCGCGGGAGGCCTCAGAAATAATCGTGCGCCTGACGAAAGAGGAGGCTGACGAGTACAGTGAGGTAAAGTCAAGCCTTCTCAAGAAATACAGGTTGTCAGCGGAAGGTTTCAGACAAAAATTTCAGAACGCCGTAAAAGAGAACAATAATTCATGCCTGGAGTTTGCTTACAAGTTAATGGCCAACATGGAGAGCGGTCAAAGAAGTAAAGGCGCATGGGAATAATGACAAGGTGCAAAAGTGTATTGGTCTGGAACAATTTTATCAAAGAACCAGAAAATGTGAGGTTCTTGGTGCAGGATAGACCAGACGTGAACACCACAACAAAAGGCGCAGAACTCACTTAAGCATTCGTTACACGCCGCGCCGTCGGGGCAAGCAGCGAGCATAAAAAAGAAAAGTTCTTACGGCCGCACAAGGTGCCGTTTAGAAAACAAACGATAAGTCTCACACAAAAATGGGAGGGAAACAAGGCATCAAACCATTGGGCGTTGGCAGAGGCAAGCAAAGGAAATTTGAAGCAAAGAAACCGGCAGCCTGTTTCAATTGCCACGAAACAGGGAACTTCGTGATACATTGCCCGAAAGCAAAGGTGACCTTTTTATCCGTAAATAAAGCCGCGGCGAGAACATGAAGTTGTTAGAGCCCTTTATGTACGACCTTACTGTGAACCACAAGCAGTGTTGGGTTCTTAGAGACTCCGCAGTCACCATGAACGTAGTTCATCCCCTTTTCGTTCAGTCCGAACAGTATTCAGAGACTGTTCCTGGATTACACAAGCCGTAGGAGCAAACACTTATGGCCTTCCCGTAGCTAAAGTCCTTAAAGCTGCATTTGGTACGTAGGAAACAGAAGCCGCGGTATCGCCACATCTTCGCCCTCAGTATCCTTCCTTATTTTCAAATAGCTGAGTTCAAATGCTTGAAGAGAAAGGTCTCACGGCATAGTGCAGGCACTGACTAGATTGAAGGCGCATGCGCTGGCTGCGGGAGCAGCATTCGCTGAGGCGAACAGGCCTCAAATTGACAATGGGCCTAGTCGCAAGTTGGACACCGTGGTAACAAATGAAGAGCTGCGAGAACAGGCTGCTGAAGCCTTAGTCGTGGAGGACAACCGTGCCTAAAGGCGACGATGAGCATCTTACCAAATTGGAAGGGTCAATGACGCCTCGTTGACCGAGCAACTAGAAAAAAGCCGTTGCTCCTGAGCCTATTTCTGGTTAAACAGAGGATAGCACTGAGGGTGAGAGAGTACATGGCGAGTCTCTCATAGGTGTACAAACAGGCAAAACTCGGTGGAGGATCGTTTTGAGGAAAAGTCTAATCCCAGCAGCATGAGCAGAGCTTGTGTGGTGTTAGAGACATGCCTCATGCAGCGGCACGTAAATGACCGGCCGAACGCTAAAAACTACTCGGAACTCGAGAAGGACGCGAATTTTCATGAGTTAAGATCTGTGGAGGGCCCAGCGTCTGGTTTTGTGAGGGTTAGCGCAGATAAATTGTCCCGTCAGCGCAATCAGCCAGAGAAATCGAGGCGCAAAGGCTGCAGAAAAGGAGGCGCACAAGCACACCTGAACTGTAAGTTTGCCAATGACACAATCAAGGAAGTTTGTAACAACCAATAAAAAAATGTACGTAAGCATCACAACGAAAAAAAGGAAGTGGAACGTGCGGCAGCACAAAAGGTGGAGGCAGAGGGCACGGCGCAGTGAAAGCGGAAGGGTTGTCCATCGGGCAATTCAATAAAACAACCTTTGAGGCGACCGGTCAGGCGAAATCGGCGAGAGAGAAGTAGCAAAAAGGGACGCGCGTCCCCATGAAGGGAGGCGCAGTCGAAAAGAAGAGGTTTGCATCAAAAACAATGTCAACAGCTTCTTAAAAGAAAGGCTTCTGGTCCTAAATTCAGGGTGGGACCAAGCATCAAAGGACAATGGCGAATCTTTCCTCGCACTTCAGGAATCTTCGGTATCACGAAGAAAGCCAACCCAAATCGCGAGTGAGGAGAGATGGTGAAGTTGGACTAGAAGCGCGCGCTCATTGTGGCCTCTGGCGATCGCGAAAGCGGCAGAGAACACGACCGCCACGTGCAAGACTGAAAGCGTGAAGGTCAGCTGCAAGCTTTTCACAGAATTTGACCCAGAGTTTCGGTAAGAAAATAATTTGAATATTCTTCCAGTTTTAACCCTTGAAGTAATTGTTTCTTTTGTATGTAAGGTTAATAAGGAAACAAAGACTGGTTTCAAAGCATTCGTGCCAAACCCAGAATATTGTACACGCCAAACGGGCGCTCAGAAGGTTTTTTTAAGGTACGGAGGCGTATGTTTAGTCGCGAAAGGTTACAACGCTCTATAAATGTGAGTAGAGTAGAACTAACACGCCCAAGAAAACCCAGTGCGTTCTTTATCTGAGGTGCTGGCATGATAAGATAATATTAACTGAAAAAGACTATTACGCAAGGGTTAGTTCCATCACCTTAGTTTTGATAGAATGCTTAAGTATCGTGCGTAGTTTAAGCAGAGCGTTACGCGTTATTGTGCGTCAAGGTTAGAGCAACATTTCGGACAGTTATATTATGCTGCTGAATCCAGTGTGAAAGATTTGAGTCTGTCAAGGTGTCTCCTACTAGAGACGTGAAGAATGATAACGTTTGAGCTTGGGTTATAGCGTGCGCAGAGAGCTGGCATGAAGGCTTATGTTTTTCTTTGTGCTTGAACGGAATTCATGCGAGAATTCTTCCTTTTGAGCTTTTCGTTGTTTTGCAAGTATCCTGTTCAGGTTGGGGTGAAAAAGCTTAGTGAGTGTAGCTCGTGAAACTAGCTTAGGAGATTACCAATGGAGTTTTGTAGAAGTGGAAGGTTGTCCTCTCTATGGTCTACAGACCTTGGTTTCTAAGAATGGCCACCTTCTGCGTTGAAGCCTCGTTTCGCAACACTATACTTTTGACATGTTTCAAAAGAGGATACTCTATGGCAAGTTGGATGGTCCCAGTCACTACCCTGTCGCCAGCGGCATTCTCGAGAATTCAGCAATATTTTTTTCCTGACCTAGACAAAGGTCAGTAATTAGGTTTTTTCGTTTTGTTGCTTTTGAGAGTTCATTGAACTGATGGTGAAGACATTGAACACACCACTATCCAAGGTTTCAGGTTGGGTGTGCTTCAGTGTTGTTATTCTGTTTCACTCAAACGTAGGAGAGGAATTTGGAGTAACTGGTGTACTCCTTTTTATTATTTGTAGAAGGAGGAAAATGCCTGGTGGGGTTTGACAGAATTGTCTGGCGCTCACTAGGTGAGTGTTTGTGTTTTCATGTGCATATGTGATGTTTGTTGAGCCAAACTCAAGCAGGTGGCCACTACTTCATCAAGGACAGTCTTCACCAGGCCGCAAATCAGCGCTGATCTCTCCGAACTGTGGCTGCAAAGCTCAGCCCATTGATATATTGATATCTCCCCCCCCCCCTCGCGCAAGAGACTGTTATGGCCGTCAGCATTATGGAAGTCTTTCGGCCTTTGAGAACTGAACGAAAGTATTCCGATGCATTCCAAGCAAGGATGTGCCGTCAAGACGGGTTGATTTCCTGTCAGCAAAACGTGAACACGGGGTCCAGGACCGGTTCGCGCAAAGAAAACGCATGAGCCAAAAAAGGACATTGTGAGCTCGACTCTATGCAAGGTTTTCGAGGCAAACAAGAAGGCAGCTGGGCCATTTTTGAGGTGATCGTGGATCGGGCAAGACCGGAACCAGCGTAGTATTTGCAGCTTGGACTGAAAGCTAAAACCAAACTGGTCGTGGCAGCACCCTGCGAAGAGAAGCGAAGTCCCGGAAATTTGCAGCTAAGCCGCAGCTTCTAGCAAACATTGAGGGATTTAATGTGTGGTTGAAGGAAAGGAAAAAAGCCCTATCGGCTGCATCCCTTGTGGGAGCCCGCCTCAGCGCCTCGACGCGAGGGATTAGTCGACCACTCCTCCTTCCCCTTTTCTCCGTAGGATCGACTCAATGGAGTGGCATGTTTTGACAATAAGTTGGCGGACCACTACATTGTCGTACCCGAACGCAGTCAGGCAAGTTTGGTACGTGTACCGGGAGCCGGTTTCTCGATCCTCACCCAACTGCCAGAAGAGTTCTTAGAAATCAAGGTCATCTAAGATCATCGGACGGGTGCGAAATCTAGGTAACATGCACAAAAAGTTGGTGCAGTGCGTTTGTGACCATATTTGGGCATCTTGTAGACTGTGTCCTCTTCACGTGCATTCGTGTGGTGACTTTCCCCACCTTCGTGGGTGAAGCACTGACACCATCGAGTGCCGTATTGGCTGAAGCCGTGGACAATGCACCGAGGGTTGGCAACGCGGTGCTATATAAGCGGTAGACATTTGTATATTTAAAGTTCAACAGTGCTCCTGTACAGTTGTTGAATACTCCTTCTACTTGATCACATGATCACCTCCTTTCGAATTCTCAGTTACTAACCATGTATATAAATTTTCGTTAATATTAGCGCCTCATCTGACTTGTTTTACAGTGGCTCCTAGGACGAGCCCGCTACCAAACTGAGACCCACAGGACCCAGAGTCGCAACAGCATGTTGGATGAATTCTTTCAATAAACTGGCTATGGGAACGAAGACTGGGTACGACCTGGTTTGAAGCATGCGGAGGGTAGATGCCTGGGCCTTACAAAGTTGCATATGAGAAACGGGGAAATCCTTCTGTCTATATAATAATATTTGATCACCTTTTTAAAGTGAGGACAACATCTCTAAAGACCATTAGGATGGTGTGTAAAATCCCCGCCGGCTGCCAAGCACGGTGAGTGAGTTGACGTGCTCGAGCGTGGGCGATCTTGTTTACGTTTGCCATGAAGGCTAGATGTGATCCGCGGTGAGCCGGAAAGCAAATCATGGCGTGTTCAGAAATATCCCTATTACCTAAGATGCGAGCTACTTCAGCCGATACCGATCCAAGTGCAAAGGCTCGCACTGCCATTCTTGAGTCCGTATAAATGTCGTCAAGGAAAGCGAGAGCTATGACTACCTGTTCAGCTTTAGCGGGAGTGGTGTTCCTGGTAGACGCGGAGTGAATAACAACCTGCGTGGTCAGCTGCAACGACCGAAAAGTTGGTTGTTCGACCGTATTGCGCCGCGGCTACGAAGCATGCAAACTCCTGGTTCGCACGAACGCTCTTGAGCAGTGCTTCACCCCTGGCCTTTCTCCTGTTTGCGTTGTGCCGTGGATGTACGTTGCGGGGGAACGGAGTGACCATAATATTGCCCCTTTGCTTCTTAGTGACCGCACTATACCCTAGGATAGTCAGGATGCTCCTTCCTGCAGCCGAGGAGGAGAGACTGGCCATATGAGCCGCATGCTGTGCCTTGATGATCTCTTACAACGTTTTGTGTATACCCATCTGCATGAGGCGTTGGTAGCTTTGCCAACGATAAATAAATTAAAATTATGTCAGCCCACCCTATCGGAAAAAAACGAATGGTGGGCATGGTGTAAACCACCACCCACCATTATAGTGGATTAATGTAGTGGGTGAGTGGTGCGAAACGCCCACCATGGCGCATGGTAGGTATGGTGGGTGCTGCAGTTCCAGCAACACTTGAGCGCGAAATGACGTCAGAATCACCGTGACGAGCTGCCACAAAAACTAAAAAAGAATTCTATACAAACGGTATAAAAAACACCCGTCCCGTAAAAAAAACAAGGCGCCACGGAGGATTGAACGTGCGACCTGCAGATTCCCATTCGTAGACGCTAACCACTGCGCCACACCAACATGACGTTGATTGAGTGTTAAATACTTAGTTGGTATGCAAACTTACGGTTCAACTTAAGTTATGTTTGTCGTGTACATAACATAGACAAGATCTACACCTGCTACTGAGTATTACACATTTATTAAACACAAGCAACTGCGGCCTGTAACGATTGCCACTATGTTAATGGCACTAGTGCTATTTTTTTTACAATTCACAAACTTAAAAAAAAACCAAGTGGACTGGGGAGCAACAACAGTTTACCGGCGGGGTCTGCCAAGTTTAATATTCGTTTCGCACTCGTTCTAAAGGGCGACATCTGCTCACGCTTTATGACACTTCTAGGCTCTTTCCATAGATACGCCCGCCTAATTTATTTGATTGAGTATTGAGATGCTTTTCGCGCAATGTAGAGGGCGGCCGCGCCAGCGCAATGCTGTAGCTCTTTCGCTAAAGCAACAACTACATAACGGCTGGGCCAAAAGGAATGCAGTGTGCCGGAAACATTACGCTACCATATTGGTTCACCAAGCATACGAATTGCCACGTCTGAGTTCTCATACAAAAGCTAGAGAAGTACCGGCGAGTGCGACCGGCGGCTGTCGGTGAGAAGACAATTATTTACGTTCTCTGGCAGTGCTCTAATCGCGTCGCATCGATGTTTGTTGCTTCTTGAGCGGACCCCATACACAATGAAAAATGCTTCATTTAGGTTAATTGATGCCATGGCTGCGCTGTATTGTCATACTTAATCGTCGAAATCGTGTATTCTGAAACCCGGAAGCACGGATAACACAATTGTGCGGGCTCGGTCGGTAGGCCTAACCTTTGGTGGAAATCATGGTGGTAGAACATGTAGTGTACAGATCCCAGCTTAGTACACTATATCAATTGCCCGCCATTATAAGTCCACCCATCATCTGCTTACTGCTTCCCAGCATTATCGCGATGGTGGGCAGAGCTTCTCAGCTTGGTACACCATGTGGCCCACCATAACAAGCAGCACCCATCATCTGCTTAGTGCTTCCCAGCATTATCGCAATGGTGGGAAGAATTTCTCAGCTTGGTACACCATGTAGCCCACCATAATAAGCACCACCCACCATATGCTTATGGCTTCCCAGCAGTATCGCAATGGTGGGCAGAGTGTCCCATTATTGCCCACTATCTAGCTTCTGCTTTCCACCATCATTTTCACTTTACCCATCATCTGTACACCATACCACCCAGTATGTCCCGGCATAACCACATATTTTCCACTATGCCCCACCATAGCCATCATAATTTCCACCATGCCCACTATTATTTCCACTACGCCCACCATATTTTCCAGTATCCGCCATGGCTATTTTTCCGATAGGGCATGACAACGCTAATCAACCATTATGGATTCACTGTCACTAATGTAGCTTTCACTAAATGAATACTCAGTTTGTTTCCATTATCATTATTCAAGAAAGATTTCACTCATTAACTCACCACTCTCATAATTAGCATTCATTCTCACTTCTAGAGACAGTCAAGCTTCATGTCGCTTTCTGTGTGGCTTTCGCTACCATAAAACGCGTACTCTACTTTTTTATTCTCGCCAAGAATTCGACGCTGCTTTGCGAAAATTTTCCCTGACGTCTGTGAGGCCAGAAAATTATCTTCAATATCTATCACTTCGATTTTTGGCTTTCGCAGAGACGAAACGAGACTCCCTCTTTCTTTCCTTTTGTCCTTTTCGCGCGTGTGGTAACGTCTCTAGACTTGAAGACTGGTATACAAATCTCTTGCTTTGTTTTCTCACCCAGAAACCACTGGACGAAATAACTGCACCCCGTTTTGCGAAAAGAATTAGCACGGAAACACCTCCTGACGAGTCTCCCTCTTTTTGCGTACACACATATCTAAGCGTAAGCGTATGCACGTCCTCGCATTCCGGCTTTATCAAAATGCTGCGGTGCATGGAACCTGCGAAATTGCGCTCACAATTTCATAATATTTTGTGCTCTATATTGCTGCACAATTTGTGCGCAGGCACAAAAGCCGCTGCTGTGTCTTGTAATAAGACTATTGTAAGAAAGACAACCTTTTACGTCTTGCTACAAAGCACCCTTACGTTCACCAATATACCATACTCGATTACACGGGATTAGTTGAGTAGCAGCGCAGCTTCTTAAAATGTATGGTAACTCGCGTTAAACAAGGAAAGACATTTGGGGCATATTTTAAAACATTGCATGCATCGATTTTTGCGTGGTTTCTGTGATGTGGTGCACCTGGAGTGTTCTTTACTTGTACCTGGCGAGATAGTGCAAGGATTATTGCTAAGGCCATCAAGCGATTTCTTTTTTAGCTATGGTCATTAATAAAACGTGAGCACATCGCTTTGCACAGCACACTCAGACGTCTATTACAACGTGGCAACGCGTAAGCGCTGTAGCAGATGCCCGCGGAACTGGAAAAGATGCAGCAAGTCATTGGCTATCATCGTATACTCTCAATGCTAGACGCTTTGCGGGCTACCTTGCTATTATCGGCACAAACTTCTTCCTTTCCTTGTCGTTTCATCGGCTATCCGCTACCCTCTTAAGTGCCGAATAAGGTAAATTAGTACTCGTGCTATCGTAATCTCTCGATATAGGAGAATTCTTGGCTTAGAAAAAGCCTATAGCCAAGAGAAAGCTTTGTGAACAGTGCCTCTGCCCCGCCGCGGTGGTCTAGTGGGTAAGGTACTCGGCTGCTGATCCGCAGGTTGCGGGATCGATTCCCGGCTGCGGCAGCTGCGTTTTCGATGGAGACGGAAACGTTGTAGGCCCATGTGCTCAGATTTGGGTGCTCCTTAAAGAACCACATGTGGTCGAAATTTCCGGAGCCCTCCACCACGGCGTCTCTCATAATCATACGACGGTTTTAGGACGTTAAACGCAAAATATCAATCAATACGGGTGCTGTTGTAATATGATAACTACGCCTAGTAAATTCACATAGTCCTCATTTCTTGCTGTTAAAACTGACACAAACAGAGTGCAATTGCGCTACGACACATCTAAAACATGTGGCGCGCTCAGATGAATGCGGTCGTCTACAACACTTTGTTAATTTGCAAGATTGAATTCCAGTGCAAAGCATTCATTTTATAATGTTTTCGTGGAGATGCTATCTAAGCTGTTTAGGATAAAACATGCAGGTAAAGGTAAAACTCAGCTATTGTAGTTTTCCTTTCTTACAGCTTTCCATACTTGTTCGCTGAGTTACAGCGGAATATATTGTGCCAGAACTAAAACAGCACAGTGCTGGTTTTCCCTTTCTGAAGTGTCGTAGTTTCGAGCGAGCTATCACTCACCAAACTGCCATCAAAATAGTATGCATACTGCCTAAACGTGCATTGCGATCTTCGATACAGAAACCAGAGGCCTTATTAAAACCCGCCGTTGTTCTCTCGAATACAAGGCTGTCTTGTTGCTGGACACAACACGATCCGTAGTCGAGTCCTCACAAAACACAATAAACATTCTTTTTATTGCTATAACGAATAAAAAATTACAATAATACTCCTAAACTAAAATTCAAAACATTTAGTTCATTTATTGATGCTCCTGGGATGGTTTCGACAATACATTTTGCCATAATGCCATATCGTACGTGCCTCAATCGTTGGAGTGAAGGACGCCTTCGTGACGAGCTCCTTGTCAGAGGAAGCGTTAAGGAGCATCCATGAATGCCGCTCGTCAACTCGAGCTGAAGAGACGCGATTTTCTCAACTGCACGGAGTCGAGGAAGAGCGCCGAGTCGATGAGTGTTTGTGAATACGGGCCTTGGAGGGTAAGGTGTTTGTTTTGCTACGAAGATGACAATGTACATACTAAGCCACTCCACTACAAAATATAGGATGCATTGCAATGTGTATTGCAGAACATCCTTCGCACAAAAAGAAATGCATTGTACACGGACAAAGGTGTGGTTTCAAGAAATACTTTTTGGTGCTTTGAAAGTTTATGCGCAGGCACGAAGACTTTATGCAAGTAATAAGCTTCCTTACATGTTCTGCTCTTTACAACTCTCGATTCTTGCGATCGTGCGTTTTACGCTATGCGCATTTCCGTTTAAAATTACGGGAAAAGTGGAAATTTAAGGGATCGTTTTTTTTCGTGAGACGAGATGCCAAGGCAGGACATCAGTGTTTACTAGTTCTCATTAATATTTTCTGTTTAGGTGTTTCGGTCAGTATTATAGGACCCACGAAATATTCTACATTGTCAATTCACAAGTGCGTGTGTTTAGTTTACCGTAACCTATACACTAAACGTTTTTGATTCATGCACAGTAGTAATAAATATACACATTTATTTTTATACAGAGTGCCAAATATTGAGAAATGTTTTCTCTTCTCGCAAGTTTTGCTTCTTTATTACGCGGCAAGTGCCATACTAATGATGCTAACCACTCTTAATCACAGCACACGATCAGAAAACCCATGCTATACAAAAATAATTAAGTTTTATGATTCTCAAGGCCTGCCTGCCTTTTCTACAAAGAACCTTATGAGGCGTAGTAGGTTGATTACGCAGACGTAATCTGAATGTCATGAAAGCCGAAAATCTTTTTTAATGTGCCAGTGAAAGAGAAGTTATGCAATGTACAAACCGAATGATTTTAATTCTTCAGTAGAAGTGTTGTTCTTGTTCACCTTCCCTTAGGGCTCTTACCCACTGTGGGGATTGGACAAGAATTGAGTAGTTTTATAGAATATTATGGTGGCTTAAAGTAATGGAGTCTATAGAATAAATACCGAACAAATTTTAAAATGAATTACCTCGAAAACTCATCTTTTTTTTTCTATCCTACAGCCATGCACCCATAACAGCAATGCATGCCGCCTTCCCTGTACACGTTCGTTTTTTACCATAGAAGAACAGTGGCGGGGGATCTGCACCTACAATGTTACTCTACCATCTACTCTATCGCGTAAATAGATGTAGGGTGACAAAAAGCAATAAAGTTTGCTGGCTCCCAACAAAATGTTCACATGAATATTTGAAGCTCCATTCACCTCGTAACGTCCAGGAACATCCTCTGTTCGTGTTATTTCATTGTAAAGACCGTAATATTTGCTATTGCGCTCTTAAAGATTCACTTTGTATGAAGAGGTGAAAAAAAAACCAGCTGTCCTATGTACGCAAAAAAACTATGATGATGATGATGATGTGTGGTGTTTGTTGGCGCGAGGGCCATTTGATGGCCAAAGAGCACCAGGTCATAAGACGAGATGTGAACAAAGAATGTGTTGGGTGGCTGTATAAGGGCATTAAAATTTCCTGTGCTAAAGCGAGTAAAACATAGAAGTAATGAAATCATTACACTGACGTGGAATGTAAAGTGAGAGTGGATGGCGAAAGGTTTTCATGAAAAATTGGCAGATCCGACATACAGTGGGAATCGCTGATATGCAAAGCATGAATGAGGAAGGTGGACATGACACCTTAAAATCTACACAACGTTACGAGGTGCAGGTAAATTGTGCCGTACATGACGTTTGTGTCATTATTATTATGTTTAGGTGTGTCATTTACCTTCTTCATCTATTCACGTCCCCTGATACCAAATTTGGTATATGTGCACCTAGCGAAACGTCCGCGAGCACGCTATGAGCGTAGCAGGTAGTCATGTTTTACATGACACGAATATCAGGATTATCATGTTTGGACGTGTCACATATATTCATAGTTCATTTACGTCCAGTAATAGCAAACTTGGTATATGTGAAGCCAGCGAAACGGCGGTGAGCGCACGTACCATGGACGAGCGCGCACGCTGGCTGCAGCGGCACTACGCTAGCGAAACGCGAGCACTTTATCTGACGCTAGGCGCGACCAGCATTTGTCGGTGAGGCCCGACGGCTACTGGCGCCAAATGCGACATGCTGCAATCCGTGCCGACCATCGTCAGCGCAAAATGCAGCACCTATACCGCACCTTGACAGCAACGCGTCTGCTTAGCTTTGTGACGGAAGGACGCCGGGCATGGTCAAATGCAAAGCGTCAAAGCAACGCAGCGTGGCGTGCGCCTGCGAGTATATGCCAGGTAGATCGGCACCTGGCGTGGCAACGCCGGCATGACGCGACAAAACGAACGCCGGCACGCACGTGCGCCGGGTCACGTCGAAGTGTTTTAGTGACTTGAGTGACACGCATCTCATTATTATTATGTTCGCACTAGTCACATAACAAATTTGGTATAACGTAATTCCAAATTTGGCATATGTGAAGCAAGGGAACCGGCCGCGAGCGCATCACGAGTGTGGCACTTAGTCATGTTGTTACATGACACGCATGTCATGATTACCATTTTTGGACGCGTCGTTTATATATGTCATCCATTAGCGTCTTGTAATACCGAATTTGGTTCATGTGAAGCTGGCGAAACGGCCGCGAGCACATCATGAGTGTGTTATGCAGTCACGTTGTTACATGACACGTGCCTCATGACTATCATGTCTGCACCAGTCACATACCTTCGTTATCTATTCACGTGACGTAATACCAAGCGTGGTATATGTGAAGCTAGCGAGATGGCCGCGAGCGCATCATGAGCATAGCATGTAGTCATGCTCTAACATCACGCGCATCTCATGACTATCATGTCTGCACCGGTCACATACCTTCGTCATCCATTCACGTCCCATAACACAAAATTTGGTATATGTGAAGTTAGCGAAACGACTTCGAGCGTACCATGAGAGTGGCGCTTAATCATAGCTCATGTCATGAGTCATCACTTACATGACATGCATGTCATGATTTCCACGTTAAGGTCTGTCAGTTGTGTTCGCCATGCAGTCATGTCATACCATGCCGATGTCGCAACATGTCTTGCGAACGAAACCACCGCAAGAGCAGCAATACTATGAAATGTAAATCATGACAATAGTGACATACATATCATGATAGTCATATTATGACTAGTCATTTATGCTCATCATACACTCATGTTATGCCATACCAAATTTGGTATCAATACCATTATCGAAACGGCCAAGAGCGTTAGAAGTCGTAGGTAGCTAGATAGATAGATAGATAGATAGATAGATAGATAGATAGATAGATAGATAGATAGATAGATAGATAGATAGATAGATAAATAGATAGATAGATAGATAAGCTCAAATTCGACGAAGTTCGCTAAGAAATGCTTGGCATTTTTTAAAGCACGGTAGAGATATTTGGCACTAGCACAGGTGCCTCATCTGCGCCTTTCTGTCCAAGTGGTGCGAGGCAGGTGCTTTTCAATGTAAGCACCAAAGCAGCAACCTCTCTTGAGAAGTCGCGCTACGCGATTCCTAGGTTTATTACAATAAAGTGCGGAGATCTCTTTAAAAAGCCAACACTGATTTTTTTCTGAAAAGTGGATTTCTACCAACGAACATCGCAGGGTGAAATGGTATCTGTTGTCGGTGGGGTAGGAGAAAGTATTGTCTTCTCAGAGTGCAAAAATGTTTACACTGGAAAAAAATGTGAAGCACTTGTACTGCTTCACCACATTTGTCACACAACGGTGCATCGCCACCAGACAAAAGGTAAGAGTGTGTCGTGGATACGTGTCCTATCCTGAGCCTTGCTACTGTCACCTCTGTACGACGTAATTTCGATACTGGCTGCCAATTACCAAAGTTTGGCTTAATAACGTGCTTGCTCTGCCAGTAATCTCAGAACTTTCGTTTGAGAGACAGTTTGAGGTCAAGGGCCGGTATTGATATGGATGTAGTGGCAGTGCTTTCGTGGACGGATGCAGCAAGCTGATCATCCATCACGTTGCCTTTGATCTCACGGTGCCATGGCATCCAGCACAGTACGACATGTTGTTTTAGTGTGTAGAGTATGTAAACAATAGTGTAAAGTGAGACGAGGACAAGGTTTTTTTGTTTTTAAGAGATTGCAGAGCTTCTACCACACTGAAAAATCTCATGTAAACTAGTGCTTCTTGTAGTTGTAAATATTTCCCGTGTGTAGCGGCCATGAGCATCACGTAAGCTTCCGCTGTGAATATGGTTGTATCTAGAAGTAGAAGGCCAGCATCCGAAAAATATGGCCCGACAGCAGCGTGGGACACAGAAGAGTTAGGCTCGAAAGGCATCTGTAAAAAACTCGGGACGTGTGTATTTGTGTTGAAGTTCCAGCAAGTTTGTGCGAATATGGGCAATGGGCGCCTGTTTTGTAACTTCTGGGAAAGACACATCGCAATCTATAGTCTGCCACTGCCACGACGGGGGGTATGCTGCAGGAGGCATCAACCTGTCTCTTCAGTGAGACCCTTCAGGCCAACTGAATAGGGCTGTCTAGTCGAAGTCTGTTTTGAAACAGAGACGAGCTCGGCAAATTATTACTAGTGCAATACGAGGGGCGTTACTTGTCTGCGTTCACCTTAAGAAAATATACAAAGAACTTGTAAGCTCTCTACAGATGAATTCGAAGTGACCACTGATTTCACTCTACGTAGAGGTCTTCTGCGGGGCTGGTTTGAAAAGCACCCGTGGAAAGGCAGATGCCCAAATGGTGGAGAGGGTCAAGCATTTGCAAGACACTAGGTGCTGCAGACTGTTATAATATTGCCCCATAATCGAGGTGCGTGCAAATAAGACTTTTATAACTATTCATTAGGCATTTTCTATCACTGTCCCATGATATCCATGATAAAAGCTTGATGACGTTCATTGGTTTCAGGCATCAGTTTTTGAGTTTGATTCGAGGGATAAATGTTAGTTCCTTGTCTAAAATAATGCCTAAAATTTTTACTCAGACTTCACTGGTAGCCTCTGAACATGCAGATCAACGTCCGGATTCGGATGGAGACCTCTCTTTCTTGAGAATAAAACGCAGGTGCTCTTTTGCGGGTTAAGGGTGAAACCCTGCTCGTCAGCCCACTTTGTTACCTTATTCAAGCCAAGTTTAACTCGCCGCTCGCTTATTCGAAGTTGAATGATCTGTTGCCTATCTGCACGTCGTCGCCGTATGTGCAATATAACATGCTTCGTGGAATGCAGGTATGTAACGTATTCATTTTTATAATAGAAAGTGTGACACTCAGCACACCATCTTGCGTCACTCCTGTTTCCTGTTCGAGAGATCGAAACAAGCCATTCCCCACTCGGACATGGAAAGTGGGATTAAACCAATATTTTGGAATATATTGAACATATTACCTCGGAAACCTAAGTGCGAGAGGTCTCGCAATATCTGAAAGCCCCATGGGGCGTCATAGGCTTTTTCCATTTTGAGAAAGATCATTAAGAAAAGTGCTTACAAAGGAAAGCATCTCGGATATGTGTCTAGATACGTGCCAGGTGGTCAACGGTAGATCTGCGTTCTCGAAACCCGCATTGGTATGAATCAAGTAGACTGTTAGTTTCAAGGTAGTCCACGAGTCGGCCATTTATCATCTTTTCAAAAGATTTGCATAGGCAGCTGATCAGTGCATTGGCCCTGTAACTCGTAACGGAGGATGAATCTTTGCTTTCTTTCAAAATGGGAATGCAATGGGCGCTTTTCAGCGTGAAGGGAAAACCAGATGACATTGTAAAGATAAAGTAAGTTTTTTCGCGTTTCGAGAGGTAGGTTTTTTAACAGACCACATGATCAGATCCCGGAGCGGAACTGCTGCAGCAGGTTAGAGATGCTGTAGTTAAGCTTGGGAAAAATGTTCGTTGTTTATTTTGCACGCTCCAGATATCCACATCGCACTTCTGGTACCTGACGTACCGTGTAGGTGTCTATTGCCTCATGTGAGGCACTGGGCGCCCACGTACGCGAGCTGCTGTTGCGTATTTGCAACCTCACCTGGCTAGACGTGGTCCGGAGACCCAGCGACCCTGCAGTCGCCTGGTCTGTGGCTTCGTAGGTGGGGTAGACTTTGCTGCTTCCACCATGAGGGTGGCTCACTTTGTTTGGGCCTGGGCAGTGGTGAAGGGTGATGCGACGCTGACCCCTGACTCAACGCATCAGTGTACGTTGTGGTGTAGAAAGCCCAAAACCTTCAGCGTGCTTCTTTGAAGGAGATGTTTTCGTGGAATATTGGTGTAATATAGTTTTTACGCTGTGGACAAGAACGTGAATAAGCCACGTGGTCTTCGCCACTCTACACAAGGTGGGGTTTCATTACATTTGTCGTAGACATGGCCTTGTGAACCACATTTTGCACAAGTAGGTCGACCACGACAGCTCTGAGAACCATGGCCGAACCTTGGACTCTGGTAACATGGGCAAGGGTCTGATCAGTGTCGTAGGGTCTGATATATATAGGGTCTGATCAGTGTCGTAGTATAGCTAGTTTTGATTGTTTGTGGTAGTTAACTGGTTGCAAAGATTAATACCACGCGTTTTGTGGGGACTTCCTGATTGTTCATTCAGATGACGATTCGTTTCACACTAGTCACATTCTTTTCTTTTCAGCCTTAGAGGAGTTCTGCCCCCGTTAGATCAAGGAGGTCTGTGTTGAAAACAACGCGTCCGGAGTTCATGGATCGACGGGGTATTACACTTATAGGAAAGTGGCCATATGTTGCGAGGTTCTTAGGTTTGCCAAATGGAATTTTGTCACAGACATCTAAAAGAAGGTCTTCACTAGTCATTTTCGTCACTTCACAGCCATCCCCTAACGTGGCTGTCAGTGATCGCGATAAAATGAAAGAAGACATTGTTCTGGCTGTCTTGCTGAGCTTCTCACTGTGTACAACATGGTAATGGGGAAATACTTCTTTTGGCCGGCTGCAAAAGTACGTTCATCGGTGCGTACGCGCTTTGGAGCTGCAGGATCAGGCAGGAGTGGAAACGCTTTATGTATAATAAGGGAATATGATCGGTAACGATGACGGCCACCCACGACAGAGCCCAACCAGGGGAAGCTACAAGATTCGTGATAGTAGAAACTTGCTGACGCCAGCCGTACACCGCTACGATAACACTATGCGCGCATATAGGCCAAGGTTCGTTAGTTGCACAAGGTTAACCCAAGCTGCCTATGTAAACAGTGAAGCACCAGAAGAGATTAGAAGACAGGACAGATCAGAAAAAGGACAAAAAAAGGAAAACATTCCAGCGCACCCGACATCCGAGCCACGTGGAAGCAGCTCGTCTTTCTGACGCATTGTGTGGTAGTGGTGGTGCTGTTACGCCTGGGAGTCCACACCGAATGTCAATACCTCGGCAAAGGCAATCTGTGTCAAGGCCAGCGATCAAGCCCGCCTGACGCGATCAACTCAACGAAGTCATCAAACGGCGGCACCAATCTGTCTTACGCAACGCACGGCGAGCTCCCTCAGCTCACGAGACCGAAGAAGCAATCGGTGCCTTCCAGTTTGGCGAGTGTTACGCAATGCGTAGCAACATCACTCATCCTTGGGTGCAACCCAGCGCAGTGGCTCGGGATTTCATAATCATGACACAGCCCAGCGGAGGGTCCGCATTGGTGGATTCTGACATCATGGCTGGCGGCGCTTCTCGTTGGATGTTGGCGACGCAAAGGTCCACCTTTGCAAAGCCAAGCGGCACGTCGCCAGCAGCTGACTTATGCATCAGAGAGCAGCCGACGTATTCCTCAGAGAGAAGACATTTCGGCTCTTCGAGTCCCCAAGCTGTCGGCCCTATTGCCGAATATGTAACGCGTCTATTTCTATGCTGTACATAAACCTTGCCTTAACTCACCGTCGTCTCGTCCGCTCGTCTATCAGCTCTGCGCAGAAGCAGGCGCGAGCTTAGGAACACACGCTACCAAACGGCTGATGATTTTGGCGGCGAGTTTAGAACAGGGCGCCTTCGGGACCGTGTTGGCGTCGCCTCGTAACAAAATTCATGCAGCAGGCACCCATTGAGATTAGTGGACGGAGGTAATGAATCAGAGTGAGGTCAGAAACTTTTTTTGTTTAGCCATCGAATTAATTGCAAAATTTGTGGGTACAGGAAATGGTCCAGTAGTCAGAAACTAAATCGGGACTTTCTACATTAGTGAAAATAAAAAAAATTGATGCAGCGAACAGTGGTTAAGTAAACAGGCAAAAAATACACCACAACCAAAACAAAAAATAGTTCTACGTAAATCATGCAGTACCAGAAAGCAGCAAGAAAAACCGAAATTAGACAACATTAATGGGAAACACAGTTCGACACTCCTACACAGTTTTCAGATAAGTACTTAGACAAACTTTGTGAAAAATAAGCCATGAAAAAGAAAACGCAAATCAGTCGCATCCCATTTCAGCAATTCAGGATGGTGGTGCGATGCTCCGTCAACAGTATCTGTGTGAGAAGGCACGAAAGGAAACGCTAATAAGATGGAGGACCAACACTATTCAGATGATGAACTCGCTGCAAGGAAAGTCTCCACATTTTTTTTAATATGCTGAAAGCGACGTTTTCATTTTTGAAGTTCTGGTATTCCATAGACGGAGTGCAGTGAAGTGGGCTGTTTGTTTGCCATAGGTAGTAACTTATTATGATTATAGGTAAGATAAAATTGTGATTTTGTGTAAACCCTGTCAAGTTTGTATTTTCTAGACCTTACCGGTGGAAGTATAAACAAAGAAAGCTGATTTTTATTTGCCTAAAAACTATTGTTCCTAGATTATATTTTGAAGTGTTGTCGACCACTAAGATGTTGGCATGTAGGATTACTTTAGCGTTCTTATGATAATGACTGCGGGTCCATTCTAATCAATTCTAATAGAGTTATTTTGCATAGTTTCGAGTAAGACAAGATGACTGCAGCGTGTAGTGACCCAAGAAGTGGTACAGTGAATAATATGAGAATGATAAAAGCACAGTGCAATGAAGTAATCTGGGTTGCGAAAATATAATGTGAGATATAATTAAAATGTGTATGCCATAGGCCACCTTTTTCACAACTGCGAAACATGTGAATTGCATTTATGGTCCATTTTAATTTCCAAGATGGTCGCCTCATTGACTGCTTCATTTGCGAATTATTTCAGAAATATTGGCAGAGCGTAGTCATGCTCAAATGGCTGAAAGTGGAAAGCAACCAACTTTGTTTGAGTGTGATTTATTTGCAATTTATTATGGGTGCACCAAGTGGTCGAGCTCGAAAGGTCATGATTTAGTTTCGCTGGCAGAGATTGGAGGCATTTATCAGTGTTAATAATTGTTGTGTCGTCTGCATACAGCAAGCATATGAAACTGGTAAGACAAGATGACAGATCATTTATATGAAGTATGAACAGCTGAATGATAATCTAGGTAAGCATTCGTACGGGGAACTTGGGCGGTGATTGTTACTTTAGAGCACAACGTTTGGGCGTCCCGCCTGGCGTTGAGCGGCGACGTTATTGGCATTGTCGGCGCCAGTGAAACCGATAGAAAGAACGTGGATGAAAAGGATTGAATGTGGAGTTGGTCGGTATCGCGAGCCAGCGGCCTGTAATTTCACTTCCTCTGTCACGCGCGCTCTCCCCTCGGTCGGAGCTCGTGCGCGTGAGGGCTCGCATGTGCGATGCGGCTTCGCTTGTCGTAAACGGGGCGCCTTCATTTCCCCTGATCCGCGACGGCTGCAATGCACACATTAGTTGCGTAGCACTCGACCCCTGGTAGTTTCTGTGGCAGTATGTAATAGATGTTACCTTGATACAAATGCCGATGGCCAAAACCTCAAACAGAGCAGCGTTCCCCGAACACGAAGGCGCGCTAAGATTCCGCACCAGGAAATATCGCAATCATTCGTGATTTTTTTTCAGTAAAAAAAACGCCATGTTACAATAAAGCGCATGTTTGCAGATATTTGTAGGCTGTGCCAATGGCTGACACAGCGACGGGTTGAAAACCTGTCTCTTCACACTTCGTTGTTTTCCCTCCCAAACCGGAACCATCTATGGCCTTATGCCACAAACCCACTACTGACTGGTGGCACAATACCCAGTGGCGTAAAAGTGCCAACTGGCGGCCTGTAACAGAGCTGGAGTATTGAATGACACACACGGGTTCAGTCTTACGATGTGCCCAACAGTAAATGGTGGTGGCGTTAGGTGCGCTCTATCGACGACTTCATGTATCTTGTAAGTGACTTGGTGCACGACTTTGTATGGTCCGTCATACCGAAATAACTTTTCGGAGAAGCCGATGCGATGACACATGCATCGTCCAAATTGGGACGGAAGCGAGTGTATGCGAAACGTCTCAATGGCGGCGATCATGCAGATCTTTCTTAGCTGAGCTATTCTCGGGCGATCATTGTGCTGTCAGGCTCGTGCTGTGGCGTCGCGAACGTACGTGACAGGTAAGCTTGAGCAAGCGGGAAAGAGTGCGTAAAAAAGCGGGGATGGTTCACACGTGTATTAAGAAGGAAGAAAGAAAATATCGTGGGGCGTTATGGCTGGAGGTGTTGTGAGCGAATTTGACAAGGGTAACATTGCTTTCCTGTCGAGGTGGGTGATAATGCAGCCTCAGGCACTCTGTGTGGGTATGAGTTTGTGGCTGGTATGCAATGTAAATTTGTGGTCCATAAAGCAGCAGCAAATCATATCGTGTATGGCGTGGTATAAGTACCGGATTTGGTCAGTGAGGAGCTGTCGGGGAGGATGTGTGATGATGTCATGCAGTAAAAAGTTGATGACATCGGTAGCGTGACTGGTTGGAAGAAGTGCGGGTATTGGCGTAATGGGTCGCGTAGTCGGTCGCTACAGCAACCCACTTGTTTCCGGATGGAGAAGTGGGAAATAGCCCCAGAAGGTCAAGTCCAACGCGAGAGAACGGTCCAGCGGGGATCTCAATAGAGTTACGATAGGGTGAAGGAGGCCAGCAGGAAGCACTGTTGGTTTCCGACGTTGACAGAAATCACAGCTGCCTGCGTATTTTTGCAGAGTGATATAGGCGTGGCAAAAAATCTCGGCGCTGGACGTGTATATAGGTGTGGGTGACTGGTGACCTTTGGTAAGTTCATCATGAAGCTGGAGGAGAAAATCTACCCGCAATGCGAAGGCACGACGAGAAAGTGGTCAGAGCCACAGGGACAGCATGTCGTGACGGTAGACAACCCCGTCGAGAAGGACGTACATGTTCAGAGAAGTGCATAAAGTAGTGTCACTCAAAATCCTAATATGACGTAAGACGCAGTCGTGGCGTTGTTCAAAAGCCATATAAAAAAAGTATGATATTGAAAAGATGCAAGGTTCAGTGGCTCCCTCTGTGGTGTCTCGCGGATGCATTGGAAACAATAACAGACAAACGACGGCCTGATAGTGGTCGGATTGGGAAGTGACCGAGAACGTGTATTCTTGGATGTGGAGAGACCAACGATCGAGGTGGCCCTTGGGAACTTCGAGCGAAGAAAACAGCAAAGCGTTTTATGGTCAGTTGCAACAGGAAAACTGCAGCTGAACAGGTACGGGCGAAATAAATAAGGACAAGACACTCTCATTCGGGGAATGAATAGTTCTCTGCCCTAAAAAAAGGCGGCTGGCATAGGTGACGAAGCAGTGTCGTCTATCGTAGAATATTTTACAGCGCAACGGGTTGGATACGGACAAAGAAGGAACATAGCGTCGAAAACTAACTTGTCGCTTAACGCTTACGGGCTAGGGGGTAGGAGAGGGGAGTGTAACGTATGATATCAATTTTATATTACAGAAAATCCACTCAGAAAGAGAGAATTTAGTTTTCACACAGAAAATAAAACAAGCAAAAAACTGCGACCCTTATCAGGAAATGTTATGTGGGGTTTACCGTCCCAAAACCACCATATGATTATGAGAGACGGCAAAATGGAGGACTCCGGAAATTGTGAGCACCTTAGGGTTCTTTACCGTGCACCGAAATCTGAGCACACGGGCTTACAATATTTTCGCTTCCACCGAAAATGCCGCCGCCGGAGCCGGGATTCGATCCCGTGACATGCGGGTCAGCAGCCAAGTACTTTAGCCACTAGACCACTGCGTCAGGGCCTCTTAGCAAGAATTCGCCAGCAGATTACACTAGACCAATTATGTTTGTTAGCAGCATAATAAAGAACTGAGACAGTCAAAAAACTGTTATTCGCGACCAGGTAGAAGCGTAGGCCTAGCGAGCGAAATCAGCGACAGTCCGGGCCGAGCGTCTCGTGCTTAGCACTGACAATGTATTTGCCGAGATTCGCATGACCCACTACATTCATCATTACATATTTCCCCCTCGCTGAAGATGGTGCCAAGTAAGTGTTCTAAGGTGTCGTGAGGACAAGTGGTTCGTGATATGGTTTGAGGCGATCCACATGTACGATTTCGCGGCCTCGGCGACGCAGGTCCACAGTGGCCGTGAGGGGTTTGATTAGGTAGTTAACAGCGGAAGTTTGTTCCATGACGCGATACGGTTCATGGTACCTGCTGACAAACTTTGTAGAGGTACCAGGAGCATCACTGGGGGGCACCCACAGCCAAACAAGAAAGTTGGGCAAAAATTGGTAGTTGGACCGTCCATCATCGTGACGAAATTTATGTAGCCTTTGTTCTTGTGTTGTGAGGGTGCAAGCTCATTGCCGACATTCTTCCGCATACCGCGCGGCTTCGGAAACTGGTGTGCCTTTGGATGAGTAGGGTCGGTAGGGGAGAATGGTGTCGATTGGAGATGATGGTTCTCGACCATAAAGTAAAAAGAAGGGAGAAAAACCTGTCGTCGCTTGAGGTGCCGTGTTGTAAGCGTACGTTACGTAGGGAAAGAAAAGATAGCAGTTGGTGTGGTCGGAGGCGACACGCATAGAAAGCATGTCGCCAAGAGTACGGTTGAAACGCTTGGTCAAGCCATTTGTTTGTGGGCGATATGCGGTAGTACAGCGGTGAATAAAGTGGCATTCTGCAAGGCGTTCTTGAATAACATCCGCGAGAAAGACGCGGCCTCGGTCACTCAAAAGTTCACTTGGAGCGCCGTGACGCAGAACAAAACGTTGCAGCAGGAAAGACGCAACATCACGTGCCGTCGCGGCTGGTAGAGCGGCCGTTTCTGCATATCTCGTGAGATGGTCGATCGCTACAATAATCCAGCGATTCCCAGTTGATGTATATGGTAGAGGACCATAAAGGTCTATTCCAACGCGGTCGATTGGTCGCACTGGGCACGGTGACGGCTGCATTGGTGCAGTAGGACGGCTAGGATTGTGCTTGCGGCTTTGGCACTCTGTGCAAGATGGAATGTACTTTTGAACGAATGTGTACATGCCGCGCCAATAAAACCGAAAAAAAGTAGCCTGGCGTAGGTTTTAAACGAACCGGCGTGTGCACACTGCGGATCGACATGAAAAGCAGCACATATGCTGGCACGGAGATGCCTGGGTAGGACGAGTAGCCATTTGCGACCGTCAGGGTGGTAGTTGCGGCGATAAAGTATTCCATCACGGATGGCGAAGTGAGAGGCTTGTCGGTGTAGCACTCGAGATGGCGGGTGGGCGAGTGTTTCAGATAAGTAATGCATCAGAGACGCAATCCACGAATCTTTGCGCTGCTCCGCAGCCATGTTGATGAGTCCTGATAGTGGAAGGAAGTTGTCTTGGATGAAGACACTCGCAATATCAGTAGAAACAGGCGAACGCGAAAGAGCGTCGGCATGGCGTGCTCCTGGCCTGAGCGATAAATGACACGGATATCGTACTCTTGGAGCCGTAAAGCCCATCGTGCCAAGCGGCCTGAGGGATTTTTGAGGGAAGATAACCAACAGAGAGCGTGGTGGTCGGTAACAACATCGAAAAGGTGGCCGTACAGATAAGGCCGAAATTTTGTAATGGCCCAGATAATCGCTAGGCATTCTTTCTCAGTTACCGAATAATTTGCTTCTGTTCTTGTAAGAGTGCGGCTCGCGCACGCAACAACATATTCTTGGTAACCAGGCTTTCGTTGGGTGAATACAGCGCCAAGACCGACACCACTAGCATCTGTGTGGATTTCTGTTGGAGCGCTTGAATCGAAATGACGCAGTATGGGTGGTGTTGTAAGCAGTTCACGGAGCTTCGCAAAGGCACTGTCGCAGCCTGGAGACTACGCAGATAGATTGCGGTCTCCCTGAAGTAGGTCTGTTAGAGGCGCCATGATCGAGGCGCAATCCCGGACGAAGCGGCGGAAGTATGAGAAGGCCCAATAAAACAACGCAGCTGCTTGAGAGACGTGGGCCTCGGGAACTCGCGAACAGCACGTAGCTTAGCGGGGTCAGGAAGAACGCCATCCTTCGACACGACGTGCCCGAGAATGTTAAGCTTTCGCGCTTCAAAGTGACACTTCTTCAAGTTGAGTTGGAGGCCTGCTGCAGAGAGGCAGCATAGAACCTGTTCCAAGCGACGACGGTGCGTGGGAAAATCGGGCGAGAATACCACTACATCGTCTAAGTAGCCCAAACACGTGTTCCATTTGAGGCCTCGTAGGATAGTGTCCATCATGCGCTTAAATGTTGCCAGCGCATTGCATAGGCTGAATGGCATCACGTTAAATTCGTATAAGCCGTCTGGTGTAACAAAGGCAGTTCTTTGCCTATCATCCGGATTCATGGGCACTTGCCAGTACCCAGAGTTTAGATCAAGGAAGGAAAAGAACTCTGCGCCTTGTTAAGAGTCGAGGGCGTCATTGATTCGAGGCAAAGGATAAACATCCTTTCGTGTTATTTTGTTTAGGCGACAATGATCTATGCAGAAGCGTATCTTTCCATCCTTCTTTTTAACTAAAACAACCGGCGACGCCCAAGGACTGTCTGAAAATTGAACGACACCTCACTTTAGCATATCATTTACTTGTTCATCGATGTCACAGAGTTCAGTCGGCGAAACACAGTATGGTCGCTGCCGTAGTGGTGGGTGATTACCTGTGTCGATATGGTGGCATACGGTAGATGTTCGACCTAATGTAGCGCTGTGACTGTCAAAAGATGGCTGAAACTTGTCAAGGAGGCTCAAAAGTTCACACCTCTGTTGTGGGTTTAGGCCTTCGTCGATGACACGGTTGAAAATGTCGGTAGTGGAAGGGTCATTCACAAAACTACAGGAGAGGGCGCTGATTTCCGATGATTCATCAGGAACGTCAAGTGTAGCGATGGTTTCGAATGATTCTATCGAACTGATACATTCGCCTCGAAGCAGCGTAAGCGTGAATGTGAACGGATTCTTCACAGGCACGTTGGTCGCACCACCTTGAACAGTAAGGAGAGCGGTTGAGAGCGGTGATAAGTGGCGATGAACGAAAGCAGTGGAAGGCGTGAAGAATGTGGTAGCGTCGACGATGGCGGAACACGACACAGGTGCGAAGACAGTAGCGCGTGGAGGGATCTGGGTGTCGTCACTAATGACCAACTTCGCGTAGGAAGGGCGATCGTGCACTGGTAGCCCATCACCAAGGGGACAAAAGGTGACTTCGGCACGGGTGCAATCAATGACGGCTTGGTGATGGGAGAGGAAATCCCAACCTGAATTGATGTCATGAGAACAGTGTGGGAGTACTACGAACTGCACTGTGTAGGGCACTCCTTAAATTACAAGCCTGGCAGAACACGCGGCCACAGGCTGCACAGGCTCTGCAGTGGCAGTATGAAGACATGAACCCAAGTAAGGCATTGTCACGTTTCGAATTGAACGGCAAACGTTTTCGGCGATGACAGAAATCGCGGCACCAGTATCAATAAGCGCAAGTACGGGTACACCTTCAAAAACTGCATTAATTACATTCGGCGGCGAACGAAGAGGGCTTGTACTTTGCGACGAGGACGCAGTTCTTGCCTCGGGAACTCCGTCATTTTGTTTTCCGCGTCGATTGTAGGGGGGCGTCGGCGCATCGGGGAGGGCGAGCGTCGACGTGGAGAAGGAGATCGGCGATCAGGAGACGGTCGGTGGCTTGGTCGAGGAGCGTACAATTTGGGGTCTGGAGTGTATTGAGTGTAAATGTAATCGTCCTCATGTGGACGTGGGCTTTCACGTGAGTGGAGTGGGCGGCGGTGGCACAGACGTGTGCCGTGCCCAGGTAGACCACACGAAAAGCAGATCGGTCGGTTTTCGGCAGTGCGCCATGGATAGGGACTCGGCGAACGGGAGGTCGTGGCGGCTGGGTGGCATAAACAGGAGCAGGCAGTGGAGGTGGTGCTTGGAACGTCTGTGGTCGTGGTCGTGCTGCTGCTTCGGCGTACGTCATTGGTGCATTGACTGGTGGCACCAGCTGCGGAGGAAGGACCTCCGACACTTGATCTCGTGTAATAGTACGTAGAGTAGGGCTAAGCGGCGAACTGCATTCCGGTAGGAAAGAGATGAGCGAGAGTTGGCGGGCAACTTCTTCGCGCACAAAATCTTTGATCTGCGAGAGGAGGACAGGGTCATGCGAGGGAGTTAAGCCGGACATCGATTCCTGATGTGGGACAGCACGGCGGGTGACAAGACGTTGCCGGAGGAGCTCATCATAGCTTTGGCAGAGCTCGGTAACTTGGGCGACAGTAGCAGGGCTTTTTGAAGTGAGCATCTGGAGGGCGTCCTCTTCAATACCCTTAAAATTATGCTTGATGCGGTCCACCTCTGTCATGTTCACATCGACGCGTTTGCACAAGTCAATGACGGTTTCTATGTAACTTGTAAAGTTCTCACCAGGCAGTTGAGATCTCAACTGAAGGCGCTGCTCCGCACGAAGTTTGCGGACAGAAGGACGACCGAAAACTTCGCTGAACTATGTCTTGAATGCTGTCCAGGTGGGAACGTCAGTCTCATGGTTCCGAAGCCATAAGTGGCCAATGCCATTGAGGTAAATGCCGACAGTGGCCAGTCTCGTGGCTTCGTCCCATTTGTTCAAGACACTCACGAGTTCGTAAGTAGCCAGCCAGTCGTCAACGTCGTGATCGTCAGTGCCGCTGAATATGGGAGGATCCCGCTGACTGACCGCGCCGGAGCACACGATGGCCTGGGAAGCCATAGGAGGAAGGCTTGTGGCAGATGCAGTGGTCATGACAGCAGGTAGAGTCCGGCTTCGCAACTCCAGGATTGCAAGGAGACCCCGAAAACTCCACCAATTATAATAAAGAACTGAGACAATCAAAAAACTGTTATTCGAGACCAGGTACAAACGTAGGCCTAGCTAGCGAAATCAGCGACAGTCCGGGCCGAGCGTCTCGTGCTTAGCACTGACAATGTGTTTGCCGAGATTTGCATGACCCACTACATTCATCATTACAGCAGAAAGAATGGCATTGTAATCTTTTTATTTGTTTGTCGTTGGACGGCGGGGGGGGGGGTAGTCCTCTTCTCTTTGACATCTTTCCCTTTATATATTTTCATGGTTCGAGCTGAGAATTTGTTTTTCCTACCTCACAATAAAGAATGTGCATACATTCATATTGCTACCAATCTCATCAAGTAGTACAGTGCTCAATCGTTTAAGGCTAAACCAAATCGGTTACCACAGCTTCAGTGGCCAATAACCTTCAAGTGTGGATCGCAATCGCTTTTATATCTGGCCTAAACATATTCATTATCCACTCCTAAAAGAGAATGCTACACGCAACTCCAAGCACTTAATTTTAAGAAAATCATAAACCGCAGTTTTAAGTGTCCTGAATATATAAGCTGTTGCAGGTCAGCTCCCTAATATTAAATGCGAGTATCAAAGGCACTATCCCTTCCTTCTATCAGCAAAAATGACAATGCCAACAGCGGAAGCCTAAATTTTCCTAGGTTAATGATGAGATGCTCTTTAATTGTGCTGTGTTATTTGTATTTTTCGTATTAGCCATACCCGCTTTTTGATTAGTCGAAAGAATAAGGTCATGCCAGAAGCACCCGTGTGTAATGCGATGCCGTGACATGTGCGAGAAAGGTTCATTACATACAAGATTGTACATCTGTAAAGATTTTGGTTGGCCACACAATAGAATACTCCTTACACTTATGATATTTTATGATTGTTCCAAATTGCCTCGGCTCTACTAGAACAATGAACTCCCCTTCTTACTCATGGCTCACCTGGGTGTTGAGCATCGTGTGCGGACTGTACTTACGTCTACGTCAAAAAAACCACAACTTCAAGACAACTGTCAGTAAAATAGAGAGGTGGGCAAGTCGGAAGGAAAGCACCTTTGTAAAAATCAAGGCGAACAGAACAAAGTGCAAGGTGAAATATGATGATGATGAATTATCCCGTCATGCCTTTTATACGCCGACTGTCGGATCGGCTGAATAAATATAGCTCAAAGTTTTTTGGCGCCATTTTGTTTTCTTTAAACGTAAAAGTAGGCAAAGCTTGGGCTGTGATTGAGAAGACCGGAGGAACAGCAGGTGAAGGTTGCTTGGCGAATCCTCGCAGCGCCACTCTCTCCAGCTTCACTGGTGTTTCTAAAACTCCTATTTCCTGTGGACAAGTGTACATTGGCCACTCCGGTAAATGCATTACTGAAAGACATCGTCATTAACATACTTTATAAAGAACGCTGACGTCAAACTTTTCGGCCCACTGCGGATCATGCGGGCGTAAACCATTTTTCAGTAGCAGTCGTCATGCTGAAGCAAAAACACAAAAAATCTAGCCATATCCACGGAATGATACTAAGTGGTCGAAGCTCGAGAGGGGTAAATCATCGGTGAACTGTAACTCTCCGATGAAAAGTGAGCCCATTACATCAATAGAAAGACGTAAGACTGCGCGTATAAAATACAAATCAACTGTTGTTTCGTTTTGTTTTAGCGGTGAAGCTCCTTATGGCGTGGCTTGTGCGTCCCTCGTAGTACGCAACCACCAGTGGCACATACCCGAAATAGGTATAACATTTGACCTCCAAGGTGGTGCCGGTGAGAGATTTCTTCTGTGCGTTGTTTAACAATAACAAATTGTGCTCAATGTACATGCCATTGGCTGCTAATGGGGAATGAGAGACAGGAGCATTCGGCTTTTAGTCAACGCGCACGCTGCGATCCCCATTAGCAGCCATTGGCATGTACATTGAGCAATATCGGACAAGAAAGGGTTGCTACATTATACTCGCTGGGTGTAACCTCCTTAGTTTAAAAAGGTTTAGCGAGCGTTGAGCCGCAGGGCCATGAATACAATGAACTAGTATATACCATGAATGAATTCGAGGTGGTTAAAGGGGGGAAGCACATACGAAGCGCAAACCGTAAGAATTTAAAAGCTGAATCCTCCTGTCTCTCATTTCACATTAGCAGCCACTGGCATGTACACTGAACACTATCTGACAGGATAAGGTTGCTACGTTATACTCGCTGGGCGTAACCTCCTTGGTTTTAGAAAGGTTTAGCGAGCATTGGGCCGCAGTGCCATGAATACAGGGAACTAGTATATACCATGAACTCAAGGTGATTGAAGGTGGGAAGTAGACCCGAAGCGCAAGCCATAAGAAAGTGTGCGTGTGCCACCTCTCGTTTAGTCCTTGGAATGCCACTGAATGGCGGTGCTTTTATATGGGGAATATATAATAAAAAGATGCGAGATGGTGGGACTTGGAGTGTTGAATAGATGGACGAACGGACACACAGACAGATGCATGGATGGACGCATCAACGGACGCAGGGGTGGACGCATGAACGAACGCAGAGACGGGCGCACGAATAGACGCATGTACGGTCACACAGACGGACGCATGGACGGATGAATGCTTTGCCCCACTCTCCATCATTCGCTCCGTGAATATGCTGCCATTTTTTCGTTTGTTGTTTTGTTTCTTCGTTTTTTTCATTTCTTTGTTGTCATGGTGGCTGGATTGCGAGGTCATTTCATTATTACGGCTTTATGGTCCGTGAATTGAAGCGAGAGAAGCTTTTGTACTGGCTGCAGTGTGAAGTTTGCAAACACTAATGGCGAATTTCATTGGGAGAGCAGGAGCGCTCAAAAGCACGCTGAAAGTGCACTCTTCAGAGCAGGCGTGTTTCAAAGGTCGAACAAGGGCAGGAGCACTGTCATCCATCCGTAGAGCGAGAGTGCGTTTGCTGCGCCGAGAGCAGCCAGGAGCAGTTTGTAGTGCTCTCGCCTGAAAACCGGAGTACCACGAGTCACGTGGTCTTTGAACGTCACTGTTTCGGAATATTTCTTCAGCCGGTGAGCGCCACAGCAATGGTAGCAACCATGTGTAGTTGACACCGCTGTTTTGTAGGGATGGCTACGATGACAGCAGGACGTCTGCCGAATGGGCCATTGCACAAACATACTAATTATTAGGATAATGAAGAACACATGGCTGACCGATTTCACGCCTATTCTACTGCTGCCCCGGAGGGAATATGCCAGGGCTTGGAATGTTTCATTGACATGGCCTTCCCACTCGTCACGTCCTCACCTGCCTTCCGGGAGCGCAGCGCATTCCAATGGCAGGTTGAGTGGTCCGGCTCTCAGTGCTCTGCCCCCCTCCCCTCCTAACTGCCCTGCCCCTCTACACAGTACAAATTTTTACACCCAAAAGGGTGTAAAAGGGTGCTTTTATGAAAAAGCACCCTTTGCAACACCCTTTAACACCCATAAAGGGTCGATTGAAAAAAAGCACCCCTTTGTTTGGGTGCTTGCCTCGATAGCACCCTAAAATAGGCTCTAAGGGTGCTTTTGTGCCTGAGAAGGGTGTAGGTGACGATTAATCAGATGGAATATGCAGCATAAGAAGAACACATAATTATAATATTTGGGATTTTACGTCTCAAAAACCTCGATATTGTGAGCGCGACAAGCGAATGACTCTTTATTCTCTTTGTAATCATCATCACCTGTACATCTTCTTCATCTAGGAATATCATCACCAGCGTGATTGAGCTCGAGCCTGGCCGAATAAACCGGTTCCTCACAAGTGGTGGACTGTGCTTTTCGTTCCCTCAAGTCCTCTCGCCCGCTCTCACTGGAGCTCCGCTCGGGTCATCGCATACAACCCCCTGCCATGGCAGCCCAAGAAAACCCTGGCCCATCCAACGTCGCCGCCCTACAGCAGCCACCACCACCCGCTCCGCCCAACAACACTCGCCTGCGTGATCCACCTGTGTTTTCCGGTCTCCGAGGCGATGATGTCGAAGACTGGATCAAGAACTACGACCTCGTCAGCGATTTGAACAGGTGGGACAATCCACACAAGTTGCGCAGCGTCCCATTTTACTTGTCCGATGTTGCGAAAACTTGGTTCTGGAACCACCACCCGGATCTTCCCGACTGGGACACTTTCGAGCAGCAAATTTGTCAGGTATTTGGTGCCCCTGCAGTTCGCACTGAGGCAGCAAAGAAGAAACTCGCTCAACGCACGCAGCTGCCGGGTGAATCTTACACCTCTTATATTGAGGATGTCCTTGCACTGTGCAAGCGCGTTAACACAGGCATGTCTCAAAACGACCAAATACGCCTCATTATTAAAGGCAGTAACACCGTCGCCTTTAACGCCCTCGCCACGCAAAATCCTGCCACCACCCAGGACGTGATAACCATCTGTCAGCGACTTGACGAGCTTCAGTCTCTTCGCCTTTGCTACGATGCCACCGACGTTCGTTCGCCTGCACCCCTCGACTTGCGTGCGCTTATTCGCGACATCGTTCGTGAAGAGCTGCACGGGCGCTGCTCTTCCTGTGCTGCTGAAGTTATTTTACCTCCTGAAAAAGATAGCCTGCGAGACCTGATTAAACAAGAGATCGCCTCCGCATCGCGTGCGACGTGTTCCAACAGTGCCTGCGTGCGCCAGACGCGCACGTACGTCGAAGTTGCCGCGCTCTCTGCCGCACCCACCTTTTCTGTGCCTGCAACAGCAGACCATACGCCTGTGGCTTCGTTATCACCACCAGTGCGTGCACCACCTTACTACGCACCTCCGAGCCCACTTCGACCAATCTGTTACTACTGCGGCTATCAAGGACATATCGCTCGGTTTTGTCGAAGGCGCCAACAAGACGAGCAACGCGGCTACACTCCCGAAGAACATCAAAGCTTCCGTCCGACCATGAACTACTTACGGCCACCCTCCCGATCGTCCTATTACCGTTCACCGTCACCTACTTACAACACGGACATGCCTGGGAATTCCCGTACGTCTCGCCGCAGGTCGCCTTCGCCAGGTCGCCGTTGAGTGTCGCCTCTACGGCCCGCCTCCCATTCCACGAACGCCCACGCGGAAAACTCCCCAATGCAGTTTTAGGAGGGGAAACTGCATCTCTTGGACAGCCAACAATTCCTCCAGAGCGGCCATTGAATTTGATAGTAGTGTTTGTAGAAGGTGTACGTGTTGAGGCTCTTCTAGACACTGGCGCTGCCGTTTCGATTATTCGTGCTGATTTTTGTTCCCGCCTTCGAAAAGTCACCACACCTTATGGCGGCCCACCTCTACGTGCGGCGACCAACGCTCTCATTCGTCCACTTGCACAGTGTACCGTTCGTGTCTGCATAGAAGGCATTCGTCATCACATTGTTTTCGCGGTATTTCGTGAGTGCACCCACGCTCTCATTCTTGAGTGGGATTTCTTGTCTTCTGCGTCCGCTTTCATATCATGTCATCACCGCCTCCTGCATCTAAACGCCACTGACACTTCTCCGCTTGAACAAGATGAACGCATCCGCCTTGTCACCAAGTCAGATTTTGTACTTCGGCCATACATCGAAGAAATTATAATTGTTAATTGCACCGACATTGTGGATGGCGACGTACTAATTCTCCCTTACGGTCATACCCTACGTAGGGGCATTGTGATCACACCAGGGCTTATTCGCTTCTTCGATGGATGTACGTACCTAACCGCCATAAATAAAACGCCGGAGTGTGTACTGCTCCCCTGTGGCTCAACAGTATCTTGCGCGGTCGACAGTGAGCCTGTTGCGATTGTTCCTCTTCCGAACAACAACCACAACAATGTTCCGAAGTCGCAATCATTGCCATTCAATGCCTCTGCCACACCTGTGTTGGCGACAATAAGCAATGACTTAACACCTGATCAAACTGAAGATTTGCTCGCCCTGTTAAATAGACATCGTTCTCTATTTGACGTGAACTCGCCCGCCCTCAGCATGACTACCACCGCTACTCACAGCATCCAGACTGACGGCTCTCGTATTGTACATTGGCGTCCATATCGCGTGTCTCAGGCAGAACGCAAGATCATCGAGGAAAACGTCTCAGACATGCTACGACGCAACATCATACGTCCTTCCTCGAGTCCCTGGTCATCCCCAGTTGTTCTCGTTCAAAAGAAAGATGGGACAGTGCGTTTCTGCGACGATTACCGTGCGCTAAACAAAATAACGCGCAAGGATGTTTATCCCCTCCCTCGGATCGACGATGCACTGGATTCATTACAGGGCGCAGAGTATTTTTCCAGCCTCGACCTTAGGTCAGGCTACTGGGAGATACCAATGTCGGAGTCTGATAAAGAGAAGACCGCCTTTTCAACGCCAGATGGGTTGTACGAGTTCAATGTGATGCCTTTTGGACTCTGTAATGCGCCCGCCACCTTCGAACGCATAATAGACGGCGTATTGCGTGGTTTGAAATAGAAAACATGTCTGTGCTATCTCGACGACGTAGTAGTGTTTTCATCCACGTTCTCGCAGCATCTACAACGTCTTGACGAAGTCCTCACATGCCTTGCAAAAGCCGGTCTACAGCCTAACACCAAGAAATGTACCTTTGCTAGCAAGACAATCAAGGTTCTCGGCCACCTTGTCAGCAAAGAAGGAATTCGGCCCGACCCCGAGAAGCTTGCCGCTGTCTTCGATTTTCCTCGTCCACTACGTCAGAAGGACCTGCGCAGCTTTCTTGGGTTATCTTCTTACTTCCGGCGCTTCATACGTGGTTTCGCGGAACTTGCGTCTCCGCTCCATCAACTCCTCGCAAAGAACGTCCCCTTAATTTGGTCCGAAGACTGCGAAAGAGCTTTCACGGCATTGAAGCAAGCCCTCACGTCGGATCCGGTACTGTGCCACTTCGATTCCACCGCACCCACCATCCTTCACACCGACGCAAGTAGTCATGGTCTCGGTGCGGTACTCTTGCAGCGTGACAAAAACTCACGCGAACGCGTCGTTGCTTACGCAAGTCGTGCTCTTACCGCTCCAGAAAAGAACTACACTATCACCGAGCAGGAGCGCCTTGCTGTTGTTTGGGCAGTGCAAAGATTCCGACCATATCTTCACGGCCGTCATTTTACCGTCGTGACCGACCATAATGCCCTATGCTGGCTTTCATCGCTGAAAAACTTATCGGGTCGCCTTGGTCGCTGGGCGCTTCGCTTACAGGAGTATGATTATGATGTCGCCTACAGATCTGAGAAGAAGCATCAAGATGCTGATGCTCTATCGCGCTGTCCTTTGCCCAGCGGAAGCAATTCACCATCGATACTCCAAAACAACAGCACCTCTCCAATCGCAGCGCTAAGTTCATCACCTGCCACCCTATCCGTCCTTGTTTCACAACAACGTGTCGACCCATACTGCCGCACCATTGTTGACCGCTTGACCGGCTCTACTACTCCTCCAAACGCCAGACTCCGTCGACAACTTAAACAATTTAAGCTTGTCGGTGATGCTTTATGTCGCTACATTTACCACATCGATGGCAACAAATGGGCACCCGTCATCCCACGTTCTCTGCAACGTGAAGTTCTGGAAGCCTTTCATAATAATCCAACCGCTGCTCATCTAGGCTACCACAAGATTTACGACAAAATACGAAGTCGTTGTTTCTGGCCTGGCCTCTCTTCAGCCGTCGTTAAGTACGTCGCCTCCTGTGTCCATTGCCAACGGCAAAAACGACCGACAACTGCTCCGGCTGGCTTAATGCAACCTCTTCTTTGTCCCGCCTCACCTTTTGAAGTTGTTGGAATCGACTTGTATGGCCCTCTTCCTATATCATCCAATGGGAATCGCTGGATTGTCACGGCAGTCGACCACCTTACCCGCTACGCAGAAACAGCTTCTATACCATCTGGTACTGCCACTGAGATCGCCGATTTCTTTCTTCGCCACATCTTTTTGCGTCATGGAGCTCCACGCATTCTCCTCAGTGATCGTGGCAAAGTCTTCCTATCTTCCATTGTCGAGCAAGTTTTGCGTGCCTCGAACACTGTTCATAAGACCACTTCTAGCTACCACCCGCGGACCAACGGATTGACTGAACGGTTTCATCGGACCCTATCGGACATGATCGCCATGTACATTCACCCCAACCACACGAACTGGGATGCAATTCTACCCTTCGTGACATTCGCCTATAATACGGCGGCTCAACGCACTACCGGCTTTTCTCCATTTTTTCTCGTCCATGGTCGCTCGCCGAGTTTCGCTCTGGATGTCTCTTTCCTTTCGGCCCCTGCACCCTCGACGGCTCCTTTCTCTGAAGAATTCCTATCTCGTCTCGCACTCTGCCGTCACCAGGCCCGTGTTAACACCGGCCTCTCTCAAGACACTCGAAAATCTCGCTACGACTCGTCTCGCCGTGTTGTGAGTTTTTCTCCTGGTGACGAAGTTCTTCTATGGACTCCACTACGCGTCCCCGGCCTATGCGACAAATTCATCAGTCGCTTCGTTGGGCCATACACGGTGGTCGAACAGACATCTCCTGTCAATTACCACGTTTCTCCTCTTAGCGCTAGTCCTGATCATCGTTGCCGAGAAACAGAGATAGTGCCCGTATCTCGTTTAAAGCCTTATGCGCGACGCATTTCATAATACTGTCAAGCGACCAGGCGGCCGCTTTCACCGCGCGGGGGAATTAGTGTGAGCGCGACAAGCGAATGCCTCTTTATTCTCTTTGTAATCATCATCACCTGTACATCTTCTTCATCTAGGAATATCATCACCAGCGTGATTGAGCTCGAGCCTGGCCGAATAAACCGGTTCCTCACAATATGATTATGTGGGTCGTCGTAGTGGAAAGCTCTAGATATTTTGACCATTCGGTGTTCGTTAATGGGCGCTGATATCGCACAGTGCGCAGGCTTCTACCTTTTCGCCTCCATCTTAATTCGACTGCCACGGCCGGCATCGAATCCGCGACCTTCGGATTGGCGGCCGAGCAGCGTAGCTACTGCACGAATATGTGGACCTTGTGTTAAATGATGGCCTAGACTTAGAATGTGTGAAGGGGCTCTCCGAATACAGCAGAATGCCAGCAGAAGAAAATCGCGTTTCATCTGTCATGGCAATTAACTGCAATCCACGTTACGAAAGCTCATATTAGCGTTGGTTATAAGCTACATGTTTGCTATGGATTATATACAGGAACATAATGTTCGCCCCAGTATGGGTGTGTGTGCGTGAGCCTGCGCATGTGTTCGCGTGTAAGCGCGATTGTGTGTACACCCGTGCATGTGTGCGTGCGCGTGTATGTGCGAGTCCGTGCTTGTGTTAAGCGTGCCTGTGCACATGTGTACGCCCATGCATGCGTGCGTTTACGGTCGCGTGTGTGTGTGGTCGTATGTGTGTATACGTGTATGTGTGTGTGCCTGTGAATAAGTATGTGTGTATCAGCCCGTGCGCCCTCGAATTTCGTGTGTGTGTGTGTGTGTGTGTGTGTGCGGGGGGGGGGGGCACTGCTTCTTAGTGTTTAAGGTCCCACACCTGTTCGGACTGGGAGTCTATATGGGAGGTGGCTTAAGGAATGGCGGTGGTCAACGCACTGTACACGGACTATTCAGTACAAGGAAAACAGCTGCACATTTTCGTTCCTCATCGTTGCCTACGAACTTGCTGTGGTAGCTGATTAGGTCCGCTGAGGCGCTTCTACGCTCGAAAACGTGGGTTATGACCTATTCACACGGAAAGCTGTCACTGAACTTATGCACAACCATCGTTTATATTAACAACGTTTAACAAGAACGTGCCCTGCCTTTGCTACAGATGCTTAGCTAGCTCATTGGGCGTCCATATAGAATTATGTGTTGATCATGTGGTCAGCAAAAAATTTGTTATAACAACCTCGGCACGTTTCGTGGTGCATGACAAGCCTTCTGAACATCCGCGACTGTGGATTAATTTGTTCCAGCTTCGACTACGCATTCAGTGTTTGCGGCACCATACGCGGAATTGCCAGACACAGACAATGCGAAAAGAAATTCCTCTGGAAAAAGGTGTAGCGATGCTCTACCGCTAATGCCACCAAGGACGAAATAATTATTCTTTCTGGCCATTCCATGGTGCATTTTTTTCCCGAAAGTTTTGCTTCACTATTTTTCGCCCACTGTAATCGCATTCCGTCAAAATACTCAAAGAACCCGAGGCTGGTAAATAACCTGCATCGCTGTGCGGCTGGCTGGGAGGAGAGTTGTCATTTACAAGGAGTCATTCTTGAAGCGCAATTCGATTACCTTCCGCGTCGAACCGCCGTCCGCCGTATGCGCCATAGCGTTTGCCTTTCGGCGCCGTCTTGGCGGGTTTCCCGCTTCCCCCCCCCCCGCTCACCCCGGCCAGCGTTGCCCCCATAACGCCGCCGCCAGTGGCTCCTCCTTTTCTCTCTCAACGTTGCTCTCTCTGTCTGATCCGTCTTTCAAATGCGTTGCGTTGGTGTGGGCTCTTGGTCGCTGTGTGAGTTCTAGCGAACAGGCGCATCTTCAATGGTGGTCACGGATGACACCGTGTTCGAAATGACGCTCGGATTAAGGAATATTCATGGAGCGGCTGACACGGACGACATGGGCCTGTTAACGGTGAGTGTACTGTTTTCATAGGTAGTAATCATACAGCGTTAGCTGGGCGCCTGCAGCAGCTCTGCCGAAGTAGGCTGCCAGGCATTTACAACAGCTTGCGTTCGCGGGCCTGTTGCAGATGCCCGATTAAACGTGTGACTTGACGAGTTCACCCTGCTATGCGCGATGTTGTGTTAGTGCCTGCATCACTCATTCATTTCATTTCATTTATTCATTTATTGGTACCCTCAGGACCGGGAGGTATTACAGAGGGGAGTGGTATTAGCACTAAAAATTGCCCGCAGCTTCCCTCGGGGGAACACTGAGGAGGATGCGGAGCATATAATTGGTTAACGGGGTGTTAAAGTGCGACTTACTTGGGTCGATGGCTAAATTGGTTAACGTGGTTGTGAAATGGGGTGTTAAATTGCGACTTTCTTGGGTCGATGGCTAAATTGGTTAACGTGGTTGTAGGAGGGGGTGTTAAATGAGTGAACACGTACACACGTATGCGAAAGGGTGGCGCTGGTCGAAGGGACGTCGATCATTGTGTTTGTGGATTCGTTGGGATTCATTTCACCGCGACCTTGGACGTCGACGCGCCGTACAAACCAACCGACGAGCGGCAACTGAGCGAGCGAGCGCCGACCTTGAGTATATATACAGCGCGACGGCGCATGCACTGTCAGCTGTTGAATGTTCTCGAAGCGCGACGGCGCATGCGCGTCCACTGGAGAATCAGGAGAATTGTAGAATGTTCTCGAAGGGGAGAAGCGCGCGTGGCAAAGATGGTGGGTGACGGTGCATGCGCGCGCCAGCTGTCGAATGTTCGAGAAGGGGGAGAAGCGCAACGGCGCATGCGCGCGCGTCAGCTGCCGATGTTTTCGAAGCGCGACGGCGCATGCGCGCGCGTCCGCTGCCGATGTTCTCGAAGCGTGACGGCGCATGCGCGCTACATTATACACCTAGCAAATGTTCGTGAAGAGGAGAAGCGCGCGCGGTGTGTACAGGAGGAAGGAATGCACAGATGGTGGAAGGAGGAGGAGAAAACTTGCGGACGGCGCCGCAATACAAGCCTCGAGTATTAGATGCTCCGCATCTAAAAGAAAAAAAAAAGAATGCAGAAATGCAGCAATGGATATGCAGTTATTACAGTGGTGCGGCTCCTACTCATACAGTCTTAGCTAATGGCGTTTTTAAACAATTCATGATCTTGGATAGTTGCTATTGATCCGGAAATGTGATTCCATTCGATGCTCGTGCGTGGTAGGAATGATGTGTGGCAGCCATTTGTTCTGCATAATGGAACTCTGACCTTGTGACGATGATCTAGACGAGGTGATACATAATCTGGTAGTGAAATAAGTTCATTATGTAATTGGGGATGGTGATATATTTTGTGAAAAAGACACAAACGAAGAAACTGACGGCGAGATGCTAAAGATGGTAGGTTGAAGCTAGATTTCATTGCCGATATGCTTGCGGTGCGGTTATAGTTGGAAAGAATAAAGCGGGTAGAATTATTTTAAACCATTATTGTATTAGATTGTATTAGATTAGATTAGATTAGAGTGTACTAGATTGGCAGATACAGGATCCCAAACCAAGGCAGCATATTCTAATTTAGGGCGAATCAATGTTTTGTAAAGGGTGAGTTTTATGGAAGAAGGAGCTTTAGCAAAGTTGCGACGTAGGTACAAGCATTCTGCTTGCTTTTGCAATTATGTGTTCAGTGTGGATTGCCCAATTTAAAGTGCTGGTTATATGTAAGCCTGCATATTTATAGCTAAAAACGGTATCCAATGCAAGATCATTGAGATAGTAGGTAGGAGGTGAATTAGTTGTTCTTGACACTCTCATAACCTTGCACTTGTTGACGTTGAATTGCATTAACCATTTTCGACACCAAATTGAGACAGCAGTAAGGTTAGTTTGAAGAGCAGTTACGTCGGCATCGGAGCTTATTTCACGGAATATTACACAGTCATCAGCAAATAGGTGCAAATGACAGGAAAGACACGCATGTAAGTCGTTAACATAAATAAGAAAAAGAAGAGGACCAAGCACTGACCCTTGCGGTACTCCAGATTGAACAGCGGTGTGGTGGCTATTCACCCCGTTAGCAGCAACATACTGAGAACGATTGTTAAGAAAGAATTCAATCCAAGTCAGTTTTTTTCTGTCAAGGCTTAGTTGAAGTAATTTGTGCATTAATAAACTGTGGGAAACCTTGTCGAACGCTTTAGAAAAATCCAAAAATATGCAGTCGGCCTGAGAAGAGTGATCCAGTATAACGTTCAGTTTAGGTGTGAAAGATGCCAGTTGGGTCTCGCAGGAGTATGTTTTTCGGAAACCATGTTGTGCTAGGATAAAGAATGAATGAGATTCGAGGAGTTTTACAAGGTTCGAAAATAAGATGTGTTCTAATATTTTGCACGGTATACTGGTAAGTGATATAGGTCGGTAATTAAGGTGGGAATGGCGGTTACCAGCTTTGTGAAATGGAATCACCTTCCCGATCTTCCATCCAGCGGGCAGGCAACCTTGGTCGAGTGACTGCTGAAAGATCATTGTTAGTATGACCAATGAAGAAGCACACGTACTTTAAGAATTTCGGGTCAATTTGGTCACAACCAGGAGCAGAAGACAATCTTAAGGACCTAATTATCGCTTTAACACCACTGCAATCAATACATATTGGTGGCATAGCGGGATGGGGAAAGGGTTCTGCGTTAGGTAAAACATCATTTGCAGCAACGAAAAAGTGAGAGGAAAAAAAACATCGTTTAGAACGTTCGCACATAAGTCAAAAGGAATTTGATTTCCGCTAGCATCTTCTAGAGTGATTGCGTCGTCGGGTTTAGGGTTTATTGTGCGCCAGAATTTTTTTTAATATCGTTCGTTAGCATGGATGGTAACACGTTTTGTAAGTAATAACTTTTGACCTTTTTAGTGCTGTTACATAATTTTTAGACACGAGCTTGTAGGCATTCCAGAGTTCTTCATTCCTGCATTTCTTGGCAGACCTGTATAATCGCTTTTTTTGTTTAATAGGCGCTTTAGGTGTGCGTTAAACCATGGGGAATCTTGGGTCGTTGTTATTGCGTGAACAGGAATGTGTTTGTTTGCCAAGTTGGCAACAGCAGCTGAATACATGTCCCAATTTTCTTGCACACTGCGTTCATGAAAGTTTTCCAAAAAAGTACTAAGAAATGAACCAAGTTCACTGTTAATGGCTTCAAAGTTTGCTTTTGAATAGTTTTTAATCATTTTTATCTTTTTAGGCTTCTTGGGACGCTGAATATTCAGCTGCAATGATAATAATGAATGATCACTTAAGCCAGGTGACAGTGTAATATCCGAGACAAGCTCTGGCCTCGACGTTAGTACGAGATCTAGGGTGTTCGAAGCAAATCGTGTTGGCTGAGTAATAAGTTGGTTGAGGGAAAAGACAGTGCATAAGTCTAGGAACTATTGGCTAATAGTCGA
The DNA here is from genome assembly GCF_013339725.1 of Rhipicephalus microplus. Lineage (NCBI taxonomy): Eukaryota > Metazoa > Arthropoda > Arachnida > Ixodida > Ixodidae > Rhipicephalus > Rhipicephalus microplus. The sequence goes on along the minus strand of NC_051175.1, from coordinate 47,689,017 downwards.
GTAAGGCTGCATAATCGGTGTATCTGAAGTCCATGATATGTTAGGCAGGTTAAAATTGCCAAGCAAAAACACAGGTAAATCGGGATATTTTGATGAGACCAGATTAATTACGTCATGTAGTTCATTCGCGAAATTGCCCGAAAAATGTGGTGGCCTGTAACAAACGCCAATAATGATTTTTCGAAAACAAAGTTTTGTTAGTGCCCATGTGATCTCTAACTCGCTGTTAATATGAATGCACTGGGAAGGAAAATCTTTGGTAATTACCAAGAGGACGCCACCACCTTTATGGGCAGTTCGGTCGCATCGGAAAATAGAAAATTTATCCGCGGGCAGGAAAAGTTCGTGGTCGTGAATTTGTGTGTGTAGCCAGGTTTCTTTGAGAGCAAGTATGTCAGCGTTACAAGTATCTATAGCAGAAGTTATTTGGTCACGCTTGTTGATAACGCTTCGAATGTTAGTGAAGAGGATTGTGACGTGTGATAGTGGATGACCACTTCCCCTCGCGTTTACCTATGTAGCAGCGCGTGACGATGCTGTGGCCTGATTGTTAGCAGTGGCGTGGTGTGGAACATGTTCCTTGATAGCTGCGCGTGGCGATGCTGTTCCCTGATCGTTAGCAGTGATGTAGTGTGGCGCAAGCTTCTTAACGCTATCTGTTGCCGAGTCGTAGACGAATTGTGTTTTGTTAATCGTAAGTTTGTTGTAGCGTACTTTATATGCGGGGGTGTTAGGCTGGCTTTTTGCGAATTCAAGTAGCTTTCTGCGAGCGTATCGGGTAGCTGGGCAAAAGTCTTCGCTAATTGTGATGTTCTTTTCTTTTAACTTCTTGCAGGCAGCGAGTACGGAGTCTTTCAATTTGTAGCTTGAGAACTTGACGATGATAGGGCGGCACTTATTTGGACGGTACACAGTGAACTTTTTTACACCCTTAAGGGTGTAAACTGGCTTGTCGCCAGAGGAACACCCTATAGGTGTTTTCAGATACACCCTACTGAAAGGGTGTTAGCTGAACACCCTACACGAAGGGTGTTCAGCAAAATGTTAGGGTGTTCAACACCCTGCTAAGAGGGTGTGTGACCTTCGAGTAACGCATTATTCAAAGGTCGCAGGTTCGGTTCCTGTACATGGCAAGTTATCTTTACACCCAGATTTCTTTCTTCACATTTACAATTCGGTCTAATAACTTCCCCTATACTTTCCTTGGCAATATTGTCTGTTTGATCTCAATATATGTATATCTATATATATATATATATATATATGTGTGTGTGTGTGTGTGTGTGTGTGTGTGTGTGTGTGTGTGTGTGTGTGTGTGTGTGTGTGTGTGTGTGTGTGTGTGTGTGTGTGTGTGTGTGTGTGTGTGTGTGTGTGTGTGTATAAGCAAGCTTACTGAAATGGAATGATAATCCTCAAAGCCTTCTTTGTGAAGCCGACAATAGAAATTTAGACTGCCTTTTATGGTTATACACTTAAATACAAATATTTAGTGTTAAATAGCATAAGCATCTCAGGTATATATATTGGTGACTCATTGAGTTGATACAGCAAGGCTGCTTGGTATGCATACGTTTGTGTAGACACACAAACACATTATATTGAAAACATTATTACCCGTAACAGTGCACACCTCTCATGCAGGATGTAGACATATACATATTTCAGCAACTTAATTTGCAGTTAGACTTGGTATCGCGAAACCATGTGAGTTCAGCTTCACATAGTTTATTTCAAACTTTCTGATTATAAAAAAATAACAGCTGCTTTGGTACCCATCGTTTCTACTTATTCATAAATATCTTTTCCAACTTCCTAAAAGCAGACATATATTGGCGTAAGATAAATGTCAAGTACATGTACCACAACACAGGTTTTTTCTCAACAGAAAGCAAACACATTTATTATGATATTTCATACATACTACAGTTAGAGCATTTTACCGCCAATATTCGAACAGGTAAGGTCAGTGGCTGAAGAATAATGATTAACAGATCAGCCCTCGCCCCATGAAGCTTCACCAGATATTAAAATTTCAAGTTTTATTTTTCAGCATCTTTCTAGGTAATAGAGACAGCATCCATTTCTCAAAAACACACTCTTCACAACAAAATCAAAATGAGAGCCAACAGGTGAAAATGCCTCGGATAGGTTGACCAAAGTTTCGATAGGAGAATCTATCTTCGTCGAAGGTGCCTAGCCTTCTCATCCTTGGCATATTATTCAAGGGGGTTAGTAAAGACGTCATGTCCTGGTGGTGGCATGTGTCCCTGTTGGCAATCGTAGCCTGAAAAAAAAGCTATAAAGCAGAGGAGTGCAGTCTTTGCTTCACTTCAAGTTGGGTGGTAGTGATTCAGAATGTTCTCAGAGGGTGGAGAAAAAAAGAAAGAAAAAAAAAGGAAACACCCAAAGTAGGAGTGGTGTGCTGCCAATGGGTGGCCACTACAGACACGAAAAAAGCAAGGAGCTTGAAAGTTCGAAGCCAGCAGACGGCCCCCGCGTTTGGCCATCACAAAGGATAGCCGACGATAAAGGCCTATGCTGTTCTCGATCATCTATGAATGGGACTCATAAGAAAGAGGTTACAAAAAGGCGCAAGAGAGAAGCAGGTGGCTACTTTTAATGCCAAGATGTCAAAGGTAAGCGACACCAGATGTGTTCGGAAGACCACGTGTTTATTGGGGAAGGTCATTGGTTAAAATATGCTTTCACAGTCCCCGTAGGTGTCCCGCTCAACGGAATTGCCTCAAGAATTTTGCGGCATGTTGGCAGAGAAATAGGCAAGTTCCGAATGCGAAGGGAATGAAAAAAAGGCGGATTGGTGGTGGGTGACACGCTAGCGTTAACAGACGAGGAAAGGAAAAAAGAGAAGCAGAGAAACTTGTGGCTTGGCAATGACTTAATTGTGCACGGTAGGAGTGTTTTTTAAAGCGACAAAAGAGGAAAGAAAGTTGTGGTTGAAAGGTTCTGGAAAATAAAAACTTCGTAGTTGTGTATATAGACACATGTATCTCTTAAATAAAATTTTAAAAATTTAGAGTGAATATTATTACAATATGTAGTTTACGAGTGATTCCATCTAATACCAATTATGTCTATTTGAAGGTTGAACGTTTCTAGTCCCTAAATACGGCCGCAATTATGCAATGGCTTTCAGCGATTCCAAATTACCACGTGCAACATTAATTCCTGATGGGTGTAGGGACATAAAATTGTGTATAAAGTATGATTTCATGTATTTCTTCTCTCGTGGTGACCGGAAATTATTTTGTAGAACGTAAAGCTTTGCTTTTTCGAAATTGTGGTCCTGTTGGTGGAAGTGACCGGCTACTACTTTCGGTAAATTGTGCTTTGTGTCTGCACGGTGGCCGTTCAGTCTTACGTGAATTGGCGGCCCAGTTTCGCCTATATATTGTTTTCTACAGCTGCCACACTCAGAAAAGTATATTAGGTTGTTTAAAAGTGCAGGTGAAGCTCTATGTGACCTTGTGAATGTAGTCATATGCTGTGTTTTTTATGTTGGTAGCCGGCTGTATAAATTTGCAGGGTGAGCACCTGGGCCGGCCACAGGGATCAGACGTCCTAGTCTAAGTTTGCGTGAACAAGCATGTCTTTAGGTTAGCGTTGCAAATGCCACGTGCCACGCATTGCGAATTCCCACAAAACTTAAAGCAAACACTAGGACGCTCGGTTTCTGTGGACGGTCCAGATGCTCCACCTGCAAAAATATATGGCTGGCTAAAAACTTAAAAAGCACAGAATCTGACTACATTCACAAGGTCCCATCAATCTTCATCTGCACTTCGAACAACCTAATATACTGTCTTAAGTGTGCCACCTGCAGACAATATATAGGCAAAACTGGGCAGCCCATTCACGTAAAACTGAACGGCCACTGCGCAGACACAAAACACAATTTACCAAAAGCAGTAGCCAGTCACTTGAACTAACAGGGCCACAATTTCGACCAAGCAAAGCTTTATGTTCTACGAATTTCTGCTCACCATGAGAGAAAAAATACATGGAATGACATTTGATACACAAATGTAAGGACCTACACCGATCACGAATCAATGTAGCACGTCGCAATTCGGAATTGCTGAAACCCATAGCATAATTACGAAAGCATTTAGAAACGAGAAAGGTTCAAACCTTCAAATAGACATAACCGGCATTACATCGAATCGCTCCTAGACTACAAGTTGTACTATCAATGTTCTCTCAAAATTTTTTAATTATAAATATAGATATACATGTGTCTATATACACACAACTACGAAGTTTTTATTTTCCAGAACCTTTCAACCACAGCTTTCTTTCCTCTTTTGTCGCTTCAGAAAACACTCCTACCGTGCACCATTAAGTCATTGCCAAGCCACAAATTTCTCTGCGTCTCTTTTTGTTTTCCTCGTCTGTTAACGCTAGCGTGTCACCTACCTCCAACCCGCCTTTTTTCATTTTTTTCATTTCTTTCTGTGTTTCTCTCGTTGATGCTTATTTCCTTTGCATTCTGAATTTCTCTATTTCTCTGCCAACATGCCGCCAAATTCTTGAGGCAATTCTGTTGAGCGGGCCACCTACGGGGATAGTGAAAGCATATTTTAACCAATGACTTTCCCAATTAAACACATTCTCTTCCGAACACATCTGGTGTCGCTTACCTTTGACATCTGAGCATTTGAAGGTAGCCACCGGCTTCTCTCTCGCGCTTTTTTGTAACCGCTTTTTCATGAGTCCCATTTATAGATGTTCGAGAACAGCATAGGCCTTTATCGTCGGCAACCCTTTGTGATGGCCAAACGCGTGGGGACCGTCTGCTGGCTTCGAACTTTCAAGCTCTTTGCTTTTTTCGTGTCTGTAGCGGCAGCACACCGCTCCTACTTTGCGTGTTTCCTCTTTTTTGCTTCCCTTTTTTCTCTACCCTCCGAGGACATTGTGAATTGCTACCAGCCAATTTGAAATGAAGTGAGGACTGCACTTGTTTGCTTTCTAGTTTTTTTTCTTTTCCGACGGCAATTGCCAACAAGGACACGCCCCACCACCAGGAGATGACGTCTCTACTGACCCCCTTGAAACTAACATGCCAAAGATGAGAAGAAAAGGCACTTTTGACGAACATAAGTCCTCCTATTGAAACGTCAGTCAGCCTATCTGAGGAACTTTCACTGTTCACAACAGTTTTTCCTGATCCTAAGGCAGTTTTCAAGGCATTCTAAATACTATGGGCTGTTTATATAAGCTCTGCACACACAAATTAGCCATCTGATGTACAATATGCAAAGTGTATCAGAGTGACTTGTTGGGCTTTACACTCTTACAGAGTATAAAAGAAGGAAAATTCGTAACTTCATATCTAACTCAGAATACATGCAACAATCATTACCTCTTGCAAACAATTAGGAATGTAGTAAACACCAGCACACACTTCGCAGAGCTGCTCAGAAATGCATCTTGATAAAATACTTAAATATTGCAGTAAATTATGAATGCAAAAACACAACACCAGTGCCCTAGTAAAGATGCCTGGTTGGCACCAAACTGCTGTACTTAAGATGCATCATGGAAGCAAGACCACAGCCCACAACTGATATACTTCAAGTAACCCTTGACTGCTAAACTGAAGGCCGCAAAATCAAACTATGCCTGTGGTGGCTGCAATTTCGATTAAGGAGGAAATGCTTGACACCTTTCTGCCTAGACGTGGATGCATTTTAAAGAACCCCAGGTGGTCAAAATATCTGAAACCCTCCACTCCAGTGTCCCTGATAATTATATCGTGGTTTTAACACGTTAACCTCAGTAAATATTTTCTCATTGCACTTGACATGAAAGAAAGCAAGGAGATATTACTATGTAGTTGAAAAAATTCACCATTCAACCCCCCTTCCCCCGATCCAAGGACTCACGTTACAATATTCTAGTATGCCTTCTATCAGTTATCATTAACAATGTTAAACACGAGTATGTATCACTGTAAAGTATCCGACATGGTTTGGTATTGGCAAAGTTAGGTATGATGAAGTATGACAGTAGGAAAACACTTGATTGCACTTTTGAATTGAACTTCCCAAAGGCAATGAAATACCTAAGGTATCAAAAATATCATAAAATAGTATATTCAGTGAAGGTTACACTGAAGATAAAATCAATAATGTGCTACTTTTTATCACAATACGAAAAGTGTTTTAAATGGCCAATTGCACATAAGGCGTCAATTAACATGACATGCGAGTCTGGCGAGCAACTCACCCAGTAGATCTTGGAAAAAACAAAATATCCAATAAAGAGCTCAGTAAGTAGCACTGACACATTCATAAATGCGCTGCCTAGTTACATTGCATTTTAGCTTTAAGAACAGAAAAACACCTTGGCAGATTGTGTTCAGGGGGACACAAAGTAGTAAAATAATGCTGTCATCTGCCCAATCAACCCAAAATATTGGAATTTTAGTAACGCAAATAAGCAGGTATGCTTGCATTAAAAAGTTGGAGGCAGTCGTGTTTCTACACAGACCCACTTGGAAAACTTTTTTGATTATGTTTATGCTCCTAGATATCCGATTTCAAACTTTGTTTTTGCTTTTCATGATTACGCATGCAAGGCAGTGAGGTTCAGCAAAATATCACTCCATAGCGGAACGAGCAGTCGGTTCTTACTATCGCCAGCGAATAGCAAGAGTAACCATTTTATGTTTGCCCATGCCTTCCACCCACGGTCAGATTAAAGGCATGAAATCAGAGAGTCTGTGTTAGTGCTCACTGTTGTGCACACATAATAATGCAAGCCGCAACTTATTTCCAGCAGGATATCTGAGCACAGGCATGCGAGAATTCTTACAAATGATAATATGTAGAAATGTGACTGGCTCAAATTTTAACACATACATGATCTCCAGCTGCGGTCACTATTAAGTTGATTAATACAACTTAATGGCACCGCTGACAGTGATAATTATTGTCTTACATTGCAACCTCCTGGATATATAGCTATCAGCAGAGGTAGCTTTTATATACATAACTTACAGCACTGACTTCTCTTTTAAGGAAAAACAAAAGGGTTAACTTTGAACACCCTGAACCTTTGTGCTCCTTGAATACAGCTACCAAATGGCTCACTGCAGCTCGCTTTTCAGAAGAAACAGAAGCCATGCACCGCTGATGTGCACCAGCAGTCAAATTTTCCACGAGCCAGCCTTGATGATGGGCTAGTCCACACGTCTCCCACACTCTCTTCCTACGACGAGCATGTATAGGCTGCGAGAGAAACAAAAAAAAACAATTTACTTATGTGTCTGTTAGCGAAGCAGAATTTGGAACTCTATTTAGATTGAACTGAAACGTTCTGTTTTAAAAGAGTAGGATGTACGAAAACCAGACATGTTGCAACAAAAATATTCTCAATGTTTTCGGCGAACATAGCTGCAACCTTACGAAAAAATATGCATTTTCCACATAACAGATGTGTAACAATTTATACTTGAATAGCGCTCTGGCATAGTGTGTATACATGCCAATTCATTAATAAGGCAGCGCGTACATGACGGTATGCACTTTTATCAAGTATCTATTGGAGGTAACACATAAAATTAAATTACGAATTTTAGTTTGAACACAACTAATGTAACTTTCTTCCGGCTGCCTACATTAGAACGATTATGCCGATAACATAGAAAATTGGTTTCACTAAATTACTATTGTCAACTGCTAAATTAAGGCTGTTAATTCAATGATTCCAGGTGGCTGAAAAGGCAGTGCCCCTCACTCATCCCGAACATACCCCTCATTACAGGCTGTCTAATAAATAATGGGAAAGAATGTGGAAATGCTAATACAATGCGCCCATCATGAGCTAAATACCATCCCAATAAACCATGCAATTAATACCATGCAAGCTTCTGCAACAATCTAAGTAACAAGAATACTGGAAGGCATTGGTCAGGATTTAGCAATACACAAAAAACATTAGATGAGACTGATTTCTGAAGTTGTGTAATTGCGTCAATGCATCAGCTTGGAAACATGCAGTCTATATTTATGATTGTCAGATGAACATACTGTCCAATTTTCCATCTTCACAGTAACATGTGCATACCTTATGTATGCATACTATGATGTATAGCATTATTGCAAGTTTTGAGCGTTAAATAATTTATTCGTTTTTCCAAACACCGCAGATCCCTTCTATAACTGTAGCGCATGCCTATATAATTTACTTAAACTTGTCATCTGATGTGAAGACAATTAAAACAACATGCTGACCCCAATTGAAAGCATGACGTTTTGGCCCCCACACAGGAGCCCTATTCACAAGTGACAAAGACTGTGCTTTTATTTCTGGCCAGTGTGTGGTTTTTCAATGTTTTCATGTGTGTTTCGGAGCAGACGGACATAAGCTTGTAACCTGTTATTAAATTCCATTGGAGGTGGTGGTCTAAAATGTCCTTACTGTTCGTACAAGTAAAAGTGCTTAGCAAAGTTTGAACACAAAGTTTGGGCGAGGCACATAAAATATTTATTAAACCACCACAAAGTAATGAATTCTAAGCATAGCGAAAACAAGCAGGATAAAATAAAATGTGCCCTACCGCATAAACTACTGATCATATTAGGGCTCGCACAGTTAAGCTACAGTTATTCGGCCCCAATGAGCCATGAAAATTTTGTTCGGAAATACTGTTCAACTTAAACGAACGGCTCAAAATTCATGGGTTCCGAACGCATCAAGCAACCTATGTTGCGGGTGTATAACGTAAGCTCAGATTCGACTAAACGGGCTACATAAACACCTAAGCGTACATACGTGCAAGCCTTGCGAGCCATATCTAACACGAAGCAGCATGAAGCACGCGAACTCGAGTAACACGGTAGTTCAAAGATGCGTGCCGGCGTGGATGCATACACCGGCATATGTTCGGCTACCCGCAGCGATTTCTGATAACAGTTTAAAAAAAAAAGACGTACTACTTATGAAACCGTTTTCAATCTGTTTTGGACGTACAACATATGAAATGTACAACATATGAACTCGTTGACTCCTGCAGCACACAATATGAACACGCATGCAAAGAAAAAAAAAATCCTCAAGTTAAGAGATCCAAACATACGCGCCCTAGGCGTAATCAACGCTTACAGCTAACAAACGCCGTCTTCGCCCAACAATGATTTCACCAAAATATTGGTCCATCGCGAGCAGGGCTCCCTGCCAACACCACCGCCGACAGAGGCGGGCGCCTTCACAACTCGCACAAACCCGCCGCCGAATTACCACTGCGCACGCATGTGCCATGTGCTTCACACACCGAATAATGCTTGAATCGAAAGAAAAAGCTCGCCCACGCTCGACTTCCCACAAAAACGCCTTCATCCTGATGAAATGGCGCTCACAAACAGGTTCGCTACAATAAAAAACCTCACTTCGTAATAGGCAGCACCGGCAGAACACAAAACACGAACGCTGCGTGCAAGCACACCTCAAAAAACGAGAAAAATTGATGCAGAACCGACCAGCTGCGAGGCGCCCGACCAGCGACGGCAGCGAGCAAGCACGCCCGAACAAGTATCATGGTTACAGCTCGGCAGACGTACAATGGTGCATTAAAATGCTTTAGTGCTGCATTGAAGTATAAAAAGTAAGCGCAAATATACATAGCATAATATCTAAGGGGGCAAGATAATTTTATCTCCTCGAACAAAGTTAACGTATAAATTTAGCGCGCGAAGTTTGAAACGCTTGCAGGTACAATGCATTTTTAACAAATGAACAACAGCGGTAATAATCACCTAAAACACTGATGTTCTTGAATTCGAAATATACTATTGTTGACGCACACATTTACACACAAACTTTTATTGCAATGAATGATGGTGCCTATGCATAGGCGTGCCCACCACGGGGGTAGGGGGACGGGGGCGGCCTTTGGTCACTCAGGGGCAATGTATATCCCTATAGGTACATGGAGAAATATAGAGGGGGCACTGTAACTCGACGGGGGTTGCAGTGCCCCCTGCTGATCACCTCATACACCCCCCCTCGAAGGGATGTCAAACTCAATAGATAGCAAATACAAATTTTACGGCGTTGGTCGCAGTGTCCCACAATATATATATATATATATATATATATATATATATATATATATATATATATATATATATATATATATATATATAGATATATACATACCCCTAAAAGCAAGACGGAAGGTTAGGTGGGCAGATGAGATTAAGAAGTTTGCGGGTATAAATTGGCAGCAGCAAGCACAGGACCGGGTTAACTGGCGGAACATGGGAGAGGCCTTTGTCCTGCAGTGGACGTAGTCAGGCTGATTGTTATATATATATATATATATATATATACATATATGTGTGTGTGTGTGTGTGTGTGTATGTGTGTGTGTTTTTGTGTGTGTGTGTGGGGTGCGGGAGCGACAGGCGTGTCTCTCCCTCCTCTCATACTCTCCCCTTCGCTTCGCAAAGGCGCTGCGTGCACTGACCATGCCATTCTCGGACCTTTATTTCTTGACCTAAAGAATCACTTCCCACGCTTCCGCATGGTTGCAAAAGGTATACTGTCCATTGTTATCTTTTTCGACCAAGCACGTGTCGTCTTCAACAATCTTGTGAAAACGACTTGCATTCGAACGGCTTTTGACCGAGCAAGGGTTTTTGTAATAAATATAAGCTTTTTTTCTCAATTGCTTCTACATATAAATATGTGCTGTCCGTAGATTGTGACAACCCATTCTTTCATTCACATATGATCTGTACTATATAAAGTGGCAATGGCGAAGCATGTCGAATCATACAGTGCGAGAAGAAATTAGTTTCTTTTACATTTTCTCAATTATTCTTAGATTGTTCTGTAAAATTTTGCCAGTGCCTCAATGATTTCCTTGATTTTTTTCATCCCTACGACATTGTTACCCTATAAAAGAAAGACATTCCTTGCGCTATGCGTGGTATTTTATTTGCAAGCATGGATGCAGCTCGATTCTTGTACGTGCACTCCCACGCCGGTGGTCTGGTGCTTATGGTGCTGAACTGTTGACCCGCAAGTCGCAGGATTGAATCCCGGCAGTTCACAGCGGCCACATTTTTGGTGGACGAGATATAGTGCGAGACCTGTGTAGTTAGACTTATGCGCACCCTATAGTATAACCCCAGGTGGTTTAAATTTTCGGAGACCTTTAGTCCGGCGTATCTAATGATTATATGACACTTTTGGGACGTTAAACGGAACAATTTTTATTGCAACAATTATAGGTGTACACCCTTCTGTTCTTTAACACCCTCACGAACGGCATAATAACAGCCTTGTGCCCATTACACCCTTCTCTGAGGGTGTACCAGCAAAGAAAAGGGTGTTACATTCATTAAAAAAGGATGTAAATCTGTAAAACACCCTTTTTACTCTCATAAAGGTGTAAAAAAATTTACTGTGTAGTTTGTCTAATCGCGACTGTAGAGTGTCCTGCTGTCCGGTTAGGAAATCAATCGATTCTTGCATGCTGGCCATTCTTTCCTCGTTCAGATCGAGTGCCCTGGTTTTCTCTTCTAGTTCATCAAGTCGTTTTTGTATATTGCCAATTTTGGTCTCGATTTGCACTTGGCCTGCTTTAATTGATTTTATGTCAGTAGCTAATTTAGTCTGGCTTTCGGCGGATTGCACAGAACGGGACTGAAGGTCTTTAAGTAGCTGAAAAATCACGTTCATTTGTTATGATGGTTCTTCCGGTAAAGTTTCTAATTCTAGTGCAGTTACAGAGCGAGTTGTTGGCCCTGGGTTTAACTCTACATCACCCGAGCATAGCAACAAAAAAACCATCGAAAAACATTCATCAGCAATTTCACAGAGCACTTTTGGGCACGGGAACAGGAGCAGGCAACGATTATCGCTTTTTTTAGAAAAGTGAGGTACACACCTGAGAAACGCAAAAGTACGGCATGTTAGCCTCTCTGCAGGCGCTGCTCCCGTGCCCACTGAAAGCTTGCTCCAGATGATGGCTGTATATGTAGTCGCAGGAGTCCAGTAAGGTCAGCAAATGAGGTGACGTGGTTGCGCAGAAGACGGCAGTCTGCACGCTGGGCATCTCGATGAAGGCAAGGTTCGTGGCTTCATGCTGATTGCTGAACTGGTCGAAATCATCCACTATGTCCGAAGAATTCACAGCGTAGAAGGAGGGCAACGACCAAATCAGCAAAGCCAGCAGTGCCTGAGAAACGCAAAAGTACGGCATGTTAGCCTCACTGCAGGCGCTGCTCCCGTGCCCACTCATACAGTGAGTGATGTCATCACTCAACAAGGGCGGGATTAGTTGCTGATCGCACATTGTCTCCACACTGCTCAAAGTGATTGATATTGTTTTAAGATGTGCTTTAGGCTTCATCCTAATGACATTTCTATTAATACTCAAATGTGCAGCGTGCTTCTGTAGGTGTAAGTGTAAAAAAAGAAAGAAAAAGAAAAAATTATGTACAGAGGCGCACTGTACGAAATGGCTTTTTTTTGCTTAAAGACGGTATAGTTTGAGGTGCTGATATGCCGCGATGCTCCCAACACGTGCGCGTCGGTATTTTATATTATTTAGGACACGTGCCACCAGCAACAGGGAGACATCTAGTAGACTTCCAAAGGCACGTTGTTGTGGCCATCGCCGTGCGTTGTTTTCCCTGGTTTCTGTTTGCTGTTTTCGTGCTTTGCTTTCATCTGCGATAACGTTCGGCGTTATAACAGAATCGAGGGAGTATACGTGACTGTGGGAGCTATGAGCGGTAGCTCTAGCATAAGCCATGGCTGCTGCAACGTAGTCGGCGTCCGCGCGCGTTGGTGTCGTTCGAGCGCTCTTACTTGCTTCATTGTGTTTAACTTAGTATTTAGGCACATGTTACGTTTGTAAATCCCGTAGTCAATAATCGCTAATAGCGTGCCCCTGATTGCCATCAGAAAATGGGCTTGGTTGTCGAAATATGCCAGATGCTTTTTCTGAAAGCAAGCTTTGAATTTTTTTAAGAAGAAATACTGTCATACGTGCAAGGCAGTGCCGATTGCAGGCCCGCAACTCTTTAAAAACTGGACGAGCTATCACATCTTTTATCAAATTACATTGAATTAAGATGATTAAATTATAGATGACGAATTTCTGTGCTAGATTAGGTGCACAAAATACATGTTCACAGCCCTACGTCTAGAAAGCAGGCAAATAGGAAGCACAGCGTCAAATTTGGATTAGATGCCATCGACGGAGCTTCTTGTTAGGGTAGAAAAAACGAGAAAATTGTTTATTTTTGATGCCCTTATAGAGGCAGTCAGAAGTGAACTGATTGCTGATTTGTCAAAATTCCTCAGATTGATAGAGGCGTGATTAAAGTCAGTAGATCTTTTACTTTTTTTTGCAGACCTCTTCGCTAGTGCCACGCCCAAGATCATTTGTTCTCATGTAAAAGAGAAAGCAGAGATGCCTTCACTCTTTGTACATGAAGAGGTAAGTTTCTTGTGCGTTTTGATTAATGCTACATGTTCTGAATGTTGTACTTTATGAATTGTTTTCACACTGGCTCAATGCCCTATAAGAAATTTGATTCTTAGGTAAGTTCAGGCTTTCGTCAGTGCCATTTTTGAGCTGTAGTCTTACAGTTCACCTCAATTCGGGAATTTGCTGTATGCTGGAAAACTATCCTATTTTTATCATACGAAATTATTGGATTGTATGGGTTGTATGCTTCGAGTTCAGTGTTATTTTAAATACACGCCATTTCAAAGGATATACCCTACACATTCTTCATATATGGTGCTGCGAGAACAGCACGAATATGCTTTTATGAGAAGTTATATTTGCTCTTATTACAGGATGAGAGGGTGCCCCTGACGTCATGCGTAGTCTACCCCGGCCCCAGCCTAGAGCAAGCCTAGTTCCTAAACCTCCACGTTGATGACCGAAAAATCTTCCGTGTCAGTAATGACAAAGAAGGAGTGACAGCACTGATGAGTTGATTTTTTTTTATTTTCAACATTGTCTACGGCCGCATGGTCTTTAACAACCACCACGATTGAGCGGCTTTTTCTCGGCGTGAGTTTGGAGTTTATCAAAGAAGTTGTTCAGGTAGTACCACGCTGAAAATTTTAGTGTCACAATGCCTGAACAACTTTTTCTAGTGTGGTCATGGTAGATGAACAAATATTGTTATTTGTGTAAGTTATTTTGCTAAAATATAGCTCGACGTTTCCATGCCAAACGTCCCAGCCACTTTGGCGACCATCTGAAATGTATTTGAAAAAAAAATGTGCTGACTTACTGCATTGAAAACATTGAACTGCTAAAATATTTCAGCGAGAAAAAAAGTTTTGTGCATGTCGCTGGCTCACAACTTCCTGGCATAATGCCGTCTGTGTGCTGTTTGTGGAAAATTTCGTTCTAAAACTACCGCTTAATTTTTTTAAAGCAAATTCTGTCTAATTGTTAAGTAAATGTGCTTCTGTAAGGTACTTGAAGCTCAACAATATTAGTGCAATTTTTTCGCCACATTCGCTTCCAAGAATAAAGCCAAAATGTGTTATGTTTGCATTTTTTATTGCAATATTGCACTTTGTATGAATATCTGAGCAGTGAATACTTAATCCACAGAAGGTATATTTGGAGGAAAAAATATCATTAGACCTCTCAAGCTGCTGAAATATACGAGAAAATATCATGAATTTCACAAAATCGTGATTTTTGTCCATATTGAGATGCAATTTGCTCCATGTTGTGATACAATGAAAACTCATCATTATACCTAAATTGTAAGAAAATGAAATTTTTTCTGTAATAAAAATCTTATCGCAAAAAGGACAGGAAAGAGCGCTGTCAACTGAATTTTATTGAAGGTGCTACGAGCGTTTTTATACTGAGCACAAGACCAGGGCTCATCTGCAACAACACATGTGTGACCATGACAAAATAATTTTAACCGAGAAAAGAATACTCTTTTTCGGAAAAGATAAGTGAAGGTGTACTAATGCATTGATCCTTGGCCTTCCTGATAAAGAGTTCTAAAATCTCTCATTTTTCTGCTTGCTTTTTTTTCAAAAACCGTGTTTTATGAAACCTAGGACTACACTTACATTCTTTACGGTGTCCGGCCATGAGACTACTATAGCCCTTCTTAACATTTAAAGCATGCTGTCTTGATTGATCATTGAAGCATTGCCCAGTTTGTCCTATGTTTACTTTTCCACATGTTAGCGGTATCTCATTCACATTAGATTGGCATTCAGTAAACCTATTCTAGTGACGAATGGTGCAAGATTGACTATTCCTGTAGTTTTAAGTACATGCACTTTTGAAAGCTTGCAAGGGGTGGAAAACAACAATATCATATCTGCTAGTTCTTTTCGTAAAATTGTGAGACACCTTATGTACGTAGTACAGTGTAACATGCAAAGGTCATTAGTCATTCTCTTTTTCTTTTAGTCCTGTTTCCTTTAACTTTACTTTCTGCAGGAGGGTTTCACAAACAAGTGTGATGATGCTGTTGGAGTATTGGCTGGTGCTATCAGCCCAGGAGTGCTAATAATGTTCTGCCTTTTGATAGTGGGCATTAAAAATTAGTAGAAAGAGGAATTGATTCCACATGTACTCAGGCCACCCTTCAGAAGTCATGTTAGCACAAGGGTGAGGTCAAATTTAAAAACCAGATTAAAAGACTAAAAGATGCTGGGTATCCCAACAGAATCATCACACCCGTTTGCAAAACCCTCCTGCGGAAAGTAAGGTAAAGAAGACAGGACCAACAAAACACAATGACCAAAAGCTTTGCATGTTATCCCACATCATGTGTCTCACAATTAAAAAAATAGCCAGCAGATATGATATTAGCGTGTTGTTTTCCACCCTTTGCAAGCTTTCAAAAGTGTGTGTACTAAACAGCAACAGGAATAGTCAATCTTGCCCCATTCGTCACGAGAAAAGGTTTACTTAATGCCAATTTAACGTTTGTAGAACTATTTTTTATCAGGTAAACCAATGATCAGTGCATCACTACACGTTCACTTATCCTTTCCAAGAGGTAGTATTCTTTTCACAGTCAAGATTATTTTGCAGTGCTCACACGTGTCGCCGCGCATGAACACGGTTCTTGTACTCCGTATAAAAGCGCTCGTAGCACATTCATTAAATTCAGTTGACAGTCGGTGCTCTTTCCTGTCCTTTCTGTCTCTTCCTAAAGTTGTCGCGCTGTGACTAGCACACAACCACGATGAACCAACTCTCCCAAATTAAGCTTTTGTTACGTAACAGGTAGACCGAGTTTCGTATGGAAAGAAGCAGCGGTGCTTTTAAAATAAAATTTTTCACATACAAGACCTAGACGGCATTCCAGGAAGTTCAGAGGGCAGCCACGTGACCAAATATTTTTCCTCTCCTAAATATTCCAGAAGATCACTATTTTCAATGCAGCACGAGTTTTTCGAATACATTTGAGATGGTTTCTAAAATGGCTGGGACATTTGGCATAAAGTGACCCAGCTGTGTCATTAGCCATAATTATGCATTTCCTCTCTTGTTTTTTGTGTGTTTTGACTCAGTTTTGTGTTCCTTTTAAGCTTATTGTGTTTCTGATCATTGTATTGGTTTCTTAAGTATTCGCTGAAGTTATATGTGCGAGAACCCGTATATGTTTGCATGTACATCATTTCTCATAACTAATTCTTATACATCCAGGAATACACAGCTTAATTCACAGTGATTGTATAAATTTGAAAACACTATCCATATATATTTTTGTGTGCATCACTTCTTGGGAACGATTGTGTACATGAAGGCGTATATAGTGAAATCATGGTGATTGTATATATTTGAAAGAATCATAAGTATATATTTGCCAGTATTTCATTCCTATTAACCGATTGTGTACATGAAGGAGTATTAAACTGGAAACCACTTGTATTGTAGATACTTGAAAGAATTATAGGGATATATTAGCGTATATTTCGTCTGTAGCCTCTATGTACTTGAAGCAGTATACTAAACTGAAACCAGTGTAATTGTATGTTGCAAATAATTGTCAATGAAGTGAAAGTGAATAAATATAATAAACATTTGAGGTGTTGCATGTGTAGTGTACGCATACGTGAACGTATATCTGGTGAAAAAGTTGTGTGGCAGTAGAAAAGTTTATGTTTTATTTGCCTATTAAATAAACGCAATATGCAAGGGCAGCAAGGCTTCATTTTCTGTAACGCGCTTTATGCATATACTGTGAAGTATATATAGATCCAGCACAAGTTCATACATGATAGTACGCGTTTATACTTTTGCCCAGACGCAATGAATGGAGCTCGACAGGTGGCGCACCATTGATGATCAGGACCACTTCCTTCAAGTAGTGTGTAAACAGTGCATGCTGATATCTATTAGTGCAGTCTAAAAGAATACTGGCACCCCTGCCATGGGCACTCAACACCCTTGTGCACCCTTCTCGCACTCTCCTCAGAGGGTGCTAAAAAAGTGATGGACATCGAAGGCACCCTTCCTTAAGGGTGTTTTTAACACCCTACAGTTTTTTACATGTACACCCTATTCTAAGGGTGCATGAAAAAGCAACCTTTTTCAAAGGTGCTGAAATAACACCCTTAAGGTGTCGTCCACGGGACAAGCTGATTTACACCCTTCTGGGTGTAAAAATTTTTACTGTGATATAGTCTGACGCCAGGCGCGACCAGTGTCCGTCGGCGCGACCCGACGGTAACCGGCACGACATGCGACATGCTGCATTTCACGCCGGTGCGTTACCCAGACTACACTGCGTCTCCCTTTTTTCGTGATGGAGGGGCACCTGACGCTTTGAAACGCGCATGCCTCAAAGCAACGCAGTGCGGTGCGTGCTTGCGAGTATATGACAGGACCGCCGCCTGGCATGGCAACGCCGGCTTGACGCGACGATACGAATGCCGGCGAGCACATGCACTGCATCACGTTGAATTGTATTGCCACCTTGACTGTGGCATGTAGTCATGTTCTCACATGTCACGCATCTCATGATTATCATGTTTGCACTAGTCACATACCTTCGTCATCCACTTACGTCCCGTAGTACCGAATTTAATATATGCGACGCTAGCGAAACGGCCAAGAGCGCATCATGAGCAATGTAGTCATGTTACATGGCACGCATGTAATGATTTTCATGTTAAGGTCTGTCACTTGTCTTCGCCATGCAATCATGCCATACCATACCAGTTTATCAGCATACCATGTGAACGAAACCACTGCAAGAGCTGCAGCACCATGAAATGTAAATCATGGCATTCATGGCATACATATGGTTTTCATGTTATGACTTGTCAAATACGTTCTTCATACAGTCATGTTATGTCATACTAAGTTTGGTATCGATACCATTATCGAAACGGCCAGGAGAGCTAAAAGTCATAGGCGTCCAGATAGATCAATGATAGATAGATAGATAGATAGATAGATAGATAGATAGATAGATAGATTTTTTCATTCATTCTTTTCATCCGTGTTTACTAGCGAGCATGATCTTCTCCCAGTAATTGTTGAACGCGATTACTCATTCATGTCACCTATAGATATCGCAATTGAAGGCATAGTTAAAATTATTAAAAATCTGAAGATGTTATCATCTTCTGGTATTGATGATATCAATTCAAAAATATAAAGAACACTGTTTATGTGTCTGGCACTATCCTGTTTCACATTTTCGGCAGTCGCTCACTACAGGAATGTTGTCTTCTGACTGGAAGATAGCGAAGGTAGTGCCAGTCCATAAAAGTGGTAGTAGAAGTTCACCTAAAAATTATCGCCCCATTTCCTTGAAGTGCATATGTTGCAAGATGCTAGAGCATATCATAGCTTCTTACATTTATGCGCATCTAGAATCTAACACTTTATTTTTCACTAACCAGCACGGGTTCCGAGAGGGTCGTTCTTGCGAGACTCAACTCTTTGAGTTCAGCACTGACCTTCATTCTAACATGAACAGTAATCTACAACCAGATTGTTTATTTCTTGATTTTGCAAAGGCATTCGATCGTGTTGCTTATTGTCCCTTGATATTGAAACTCTAATCACTAAAACTTGATTCACTCACGCTAACATTGCTCAGAAACTTCCTAAATAACCACCAACAATTCACTATCGCCAACAATAGCTCTTCGTCACTTTGTTACGTTTCCTCTGGTGTACCGCAGGGCAGTGTTCTTGGTACCTTACTTTTCTTCATCTACATTATTGACCTGCCTGACAACTTATCCTCATGTATGCGTATATTTGCCGATGACAGAATTATCTATCGTCCCATCCGCAACAATAGCGATCATCTAACTCTTCAAAAAGACCTCGAGCATATTAATTAGTGGTGCAAAACATGGCAGAAGCCACCTAATGTTTCCAAATGCAAACTAATCCCCTTTAGTCGCAAACGTGATAACTTCAGTAGCCAATATACAATTGATAATAGCATTGTAGAACACACTGAAAATTACAAATACCTAGGCATAAACTTAACTTCAACACTTTTGTGGTCCACACGTATCTCTTCTATCTGTGCCAACAGATCAAGATCATTAGGTTTTCTGCGCCAAATCTATACAGCGCTCTCTCCGACGTACACAAACTGGCTTATCTTGCTCTAATCCGTCCTCAACTGGAGTTCACATCCTCCATTTGGTCACCATATCAACAATACCTCATAGATAAGTCAGAATGTATACAGAACAGAGCTAGTCAATTCATAGCACGTATTCACAGCTACCCGTCCAGCATAACGCAGATTAAACATAGCCTTGCACTCGAGCCACTGAAAATTCGCTGCGACATCTCACTTTTATCACTATGTCACAAATTCATCCACACCAGCATGATGCCTTCTTTTCACCTTAATCCAGCACATCGAACTTCGAGCAGACTACATAACACCTTTAGCTTATCACGCATGTACGGCAATACTAACGCTTTCAACCAGTCGGCTCTTCCACGAGCTATTCGTTTGTGGAATGATTTGTCAGATGATTTTGCGTCAAAACAAGACCACAGAAAGTTCTATCATACTCTCAAAAAATACTTATGCACCAAAAGCTGCTCTATTGCATCTTCGTAATCATCTGTGCTTACAGGACTGTTGCCGATGTTTTTGCGCTATTGCTAGGTTGTAGTTACTGTCATAATATTTTTTTGTATTTCACCTTTACATACTGTAACTCACTTTACTAGTATGTATTTTGCTTGCATGTTCATAAGCTGAACTGCATTTTCTACTATATTCAATATTTGCCTATGTATATGTAGATATATGTGTATATATATTTTTTCTAACATATTATCTGTACCGCCCCCCTTACACAATGCCCCTAGAGGGCTCTGTAAGCTACTGTAAATAAACAGATAGATAGATAGATAGATAGATAATAGATAGATAGATAGATAGATAGATAGATAGATAGATAGATAGATAGATAGATAGATAGATAGATAGATAGATAGATAGATAGATAGATAGATAGATAGATAGATAGATAGATAGATAGATAGATAGATAGATAGATAGATAGATAGATAGATAGATAGATAGATAGATAGATAGCTCAAAGTCGCAGAAGTTTGCTAAGAAATGCTTCGCATTTAGTCAGCTCTTGGTCGATATGCCAGACATGTTTGTTGTAAATTGTTTCGTTTTTTTTTTACTATGTGGTGCCTTAGAGACGACGTAAGCTACACGTACAAAAAACTGAACAGGTGGGTTGTCATGTTATTGTAAAGGTGGTTCTCGCAGAGGAGCCTAAACGTTAATTCACCCGTTTTTAAAATCATTTCGGGCAGTATGCAAGCGACTTCTCTTAAAACATCCCCTTACTCAACACAGTATTATACTGGAAAGAACTAGATACATTCTTTCACGTCCATAAATGTTTACAATAGGGGGCCAAGTTTCGCTGCAGTGCCTCAATTCTTCTTCCTCCGCACATCTCCGTTGTAGAGATTGTGAGAAGACAAGCTCCACAATGAATACGACAATGAAAAAGGAAACTCAAGCCATGGCCGCTGGATCGAACGCTTTGATTCAGTGGCTGTGCTCAAGTAATGCCATGCTTCTCACAAAGACCTGTCATTGGTCCCCGGCTTTTTTGGCTTTGTGGGAGCAATGATGAGAAGCAAACAATTTTTTGGATGCAATATCATTGGTTCTTGGTCGCCATTATCACCTAAAACAGGCCTAGCCACTTAACAATAAACATCCGCAAAACAAAATGACGTGAAAAATCTGCAATTCCAAATTTTGCGCGTGGACGAGTCCTTGAGTCCGCTTTCCAAATTCTGAGCTCGCCCACCGAGAACCCAGCCCATTAGGTGGAGTTATTCTGGGTACCTGCGCACTTTGAAAATCCCGGCAATGAAGCCGCCAGTGACCACGCTCGAGGTCTCATCAACCGGGTGGCGGTGGAGTCAGCGTTGTGTTCTCCCAGAGAGCTCATGCATTTGTTCAACGAGATGACTCAAGCATATCGCGCTGAACTTTAGCTCTACTGTAGTAGTAATACCCCCACCACACCAACCCCTGGACAACTTTAACCAAATATTATGGCACCGCCTCCAGACCCTTACCCTTCCCTCTCCCTGTTCCTTTCACGCATATATCCGAGAACATACACTCCGTCTTGTACTGAATTGACTCACTCTCATGCTACTCTTACCCACTTCTTCTTGGAATGCCTCGTGAATCCTTCACCGCGAGACACGAAGAAATGAATAGACTTCTCCTTGTTTGCTAACAATGTGACATCACTGCGAGCACCACGTCAATCATTCCTTTCTTCAGTGCAGGTGCTGGTTAGCAAGAATTAAGTTCCTTCCACCGCAAGACCTTTCTGTAAAGCAGCGCTGCTGCATGTGTCGGCATTCTTTCGACACCACATTTCGCGAATGGCTATTTTCCAGACTCCCAGCAATGGTCCCTTTCTATAATGCACAATTTTTTAGGTCAATATGTGGGGACTTACTCGTCGAAGATGGCTGCCATAAAAAAGAAGAATAATCTTAGCCTCTTCGAAAGCGAACAATCCACACGTTCCCGGCGAATGGCGCTTTGAGAAATATTTGCGTGGCGTAGATGTTAACGTAATCGATTTCCGTGGCTACATGTGCACACCAGTTATAAACGACGTATAGCATTGGCGGCAGCAAGGTTTTGAGCTGCTCTGCTCGAGGTCCCTGATAAGATTTTCCCTCAATGCGATAAATTTTGATCTGAGAATAATGAAAAAAAGAAACACTGTTTGGCAGACGTTAGGCTCAGCCTAACAACTCCCCATGAAAATTAGGGCAATGTTTCCTCAGCGGCGTTTCTTATAACCCAATGAGAGTTTATGCGGTTTTAAACTCAATAACCTAATTATATGAATAATCTCTTGCAGAGTTACTCGACTGCATCCGATGCCTGCAGTGTGTTTGCATGCTCTTTAAACCTGATACGAAACTTCTAATGCGATTTGTCGCTTCATAAAGATCAAGCCGTACCAAGTATAGGAGAAACAAGAATCTCCTCTGTTTTAATGAAGACGTATGAGGTATCATCCGATAATACGACTTATACATTTATATTGTTTGCGTATTCACCTTGGCGCAGTATATAATGCAGCTCCGGCAATGCTGGAACATTCTAATAGCTCGTGCGTAGTCGTAACTTGCAGGCCAGAGATTATTTGCTCTTTTTCTCTGCACGCACCGCAAATGCTGAGACGTACCCATGCGCAGACGATCACGCCAAATGCATTTTTACCTTTACTAAAATGTTCAATCATGAAGTTCTGTCGTCAAACCGGTTACGGTCACTGGCCTGCAACGAGTGCGAATCTTTTCACAAACCAGATGCATCGTTATTCACGCGACGCACACCAAAGAGAATATTCTAAACTTCACCATTCGTAAAGGTGCACCAATATTGTCGATGCTTTTCAACTCACACTACAGGCCACAAGAAACATTGCACATCTTCCTAGACTATGCCACTGTTCCTCACACAGGGCGCCACGTGTCTTCACTTTTCAAAGATATACAGCCGGTCAGCGTGGCAAATATTTCCACACGCAGTTTACCGCACACGTAGATGCTCCCCAGCTATACCGCATCTAAACTTGCCACAGTAAGCTGAAGTATCAGCTTTTGAAATCCAGAAAAACAACTTGTCACATGTATTTTATAAAAATATTTCTTCCAGCTTTTGAAATTCTTAAAAAAGCGATGTCTGTCCCTCATGTAATACCCTCGTTTTGAGGGCCCGTGAGGTTCTTTTGATACAAAAATAAAATCTTTGTCACAAGCAAAACATCAGTCTTGCGTCTTTCCGAAACAACTTTCTTCTTCTTCTTTTTTTGGTACCGTAACCTTCTGGTTTCTCCTTGAACACCAACAGCTTCTTCTGTTCTGGTTTCATAAAGATATGTACGGCTTCAGCAATTTTATGAAGCAATTGATAGTCTCTCAAAGTAACAATATCAGACGATGGTGGTATTCATGAAGTCACGTACTACCTCAAACGTCCTCTTTTTACTGGTCACTTCAATCCTATGGTCGAACAATGTTAAGAGCCTCGTGGCATAGCGCTTCTTTGTCTCCCAACATTGGGGTTTGCTGAGCCCGATCTTTTGCCCGTAGCTCTGAGTATTGCATTGGAAGCGGTGAAGTAATGCCTTCTTAGGCTTCTCACAGTACACTGATTTTCCACGGGACAAGCGACCTATACCTTTCAATGCCTTACATTGAAACACAAGCCGAGGAGGATCTCTGTCACCTCTTTATCGACTGTCCGAAACACAACACACACCGAAGGCGACTAGAACAGGAACTCCATAGGTTAGATCCCGAGCAGCCATTTGCGTTGAATAAAATACTAGGTTTTGAGTTTGAGTTTGAGTTTAGTTTGAGTTTAGGTCCGTGGTCTTCTAAAACAAAAGGCAAAGCAATGAAGGTGCTGCAAGGTGCTACACGTCTTCGAAGAAACGAAGATTTCGGACGACTACTGGGTGGACAAAGTTAAAAGTGCGCGTGGTGACTACGTGTTTGTTCGGCCCATAGGAGAACTTTTGCTCTCACCCATGTAGGACTATAAATATATATATATATATATATATATATATATATATATATATATAATGAAAAGAAGTGTATACCTAAGGGCTCGTTTTTCCGTGTTTTAACACAATATTAATGAGATCTAACAGACAGTAATGCCAAGGAATGTACAGGGGAAGTTATTAGAACCAATGGAATGTAAATAGGAAGAAAGAAAAGTGGATGAAAAAATAACCAGCCGTGAGCAGGAAACGAACCTACGACCTTCGAATAACGCGTTCGATGCTATATATATATATATATATATATATATATATATATATATATATATATATATATATATATATATATATATAATCTAGTGTTTTTTCTTTTGTTTTATTTGTACCAAGCAAGTGGAAAGCATTAGCCATCGCCAAGTAGCGGTGACAAAAACTCTTTCCTTTATTTTCTATTTCAATAAAAAAAGGCCGAGTGGTGTGGCCCACTTGTCCAGAGGCCATTTCTGATTGGTAGCGACGGATTAAAACCGTTTTAGGGTAGCGTCGAGACCATCGCTGTCCTAATTGAAGACGGAAATCAAACTGTGAGTGTTAACCATCATCGATGACACGTTTCTTTTCTATCGAGCACCGGTATCTCGTTGCTGGCTATTTCCACACTCGCCCAACTTGAACCGCAGTGCTAGAACTCGACCTTCAAGCTTCAAGCATTATTTCCTAGATATCGTCAGCGGACCTTTCAGACTGCTCGCCAACCCATGATTTTAGATCGGCGCTCTGCTAACCCATGCGCTGACTTTACGTTACAAAATCTGACGAAGGTATCTCGAAAACCTTGAGTTAATGCACTCTGTATTACATAGTCTCGTCGTGTCCTTGCGAACCCGAATCTGCATTGTACTAGGTTCTTGATGCAACAGCTCCTCTAAAATCAATTGAGTGGCATCATAAGCAGAACTGAGTGGTGAAAGAAAATGCTTCTTTGATAAATTCTCAAAATAAATGAAACACAGAACAGAGGGTGAATAAATGGAAACTGTACAAACAGGTTATGAAAGAGTTCTGATTAAGCTACAAAATTTACTGCCCGCAAACTGTTAAAATAAGTTCGTCTCACGCTTTCGTAAACGTCCGCATGTCGTGTTCATAGTGCGGTGAAACGTAAGTAATGTTGGCGTCGATAGAGCAGCACGGATTGGTGGTCGGGGGAAATTCTGCCAGACCTTGGATACCGCTACCACTTCAACGTGGTAAAGCCGGCGTTGTCCTTGAAGACAGAAGGGGCTGCCATTCGGTCTACTGGCTCGGCTCCGGAACCCAACAGCCTGAATTACTTCGCGAATAGCCACGTAAGTCATTGTTGAGACGTTCAAAAGTGAATCATCGCATAATATTTGCGGCACACATGCACGCGGGGGCCCAAGCACCTCGTCTTCCTTTTCCTTCTTATCTTCGCCTTGCCTCGTCCAAAGCATCTCTACTCTGTTTGCTCATTTTTTTCTGTACCCCAATGCCCTTCATGTGGTTTTAGGTTTCAATGTTTCACCGGCACACGGGAACACACGAGTCTCAATCCAATAGTGAGAGTGCAGTACGCACGTGTTTGCAGTTGCCGCCAGGCATATGCCTCTTTTTATTTAACCTACTGCGTGGTGGAGGGTACTTGCGCCTTCCTATCTTGTAGTGCTGCGTTATTTCGTGGTTACTAGTCATGCGGTCCTCCCATTGTCATTCTTCCCCGCGTAGAACTTCGGCGGAGGGGGCGTCGGCATTCGCAACGGCTTGGTTCCTGAGTGCTCAAGCCTCCGCATGCGCTGCTTCGTTGCCAGTCAGCGGGGTTAAAGTGTGTACGGAGGTCCACATGACAAAAATGCCACTTTACAGCAGAATTTTCCTTCCGTTATTCATTAGGATTCATTAGGATGAAGACATAAGGCAAACATACTTTTTATTGAGCTGAAATCGGAAGTGCTCTGCTTTCAGTTCAGAGCATCTTTGCTTCCCCTGCACTCGCACACTACCTTCTTGGCTCTGTCTCCCAGCTTGGAGCGTGCGAATTAACATTCCCGGTCATGCAAAGTAAGGCGCATACTTCAAGAAAGTATAGCTTTTGTATCAGCCTCATCACAAGAACAACTTCTTGCAACTTGATCTTGCAGGAACGTGTGAGGTGTTTGGCCCTAAGGTACACTCTTAAAAAAAATGGAGTGACGTTCTCTCCATTTAGGGAGGAACGGCGATGTCCCTAGTGTTCGTCTTTAAATAGAAAAACGTTGCTCCGTTTGCCACGGAGAAACATGTTCCTCCCTATGGTACTCGGCTGCGGACCCGCAGGGCGCGGGTTCGAATCCCGGCTGCGGCGGCTGCATTTCCGATGGAGGCGGAAATGTTGTAGGCCCGTGTACTCAGATTTGGGTGCACGTTAAAGAACCCCAGGTGGTCTAAATTTCCGGAGCCCTCCACTACGGCGTCTCTCATAACCATATAGTGGTTTTGGGACGTTAAACCCCACATATCATGTTCCTCCCTATGAAAATTAAGATGGCTGACCCCAAGTTAGCGAAGCGAGTAGGCTTAGCAAACGCATCGATTATCGGCTGATAAGGAGTACACGGCACTGACAGTTACAAAAAATGGTCACGATGAGCATGATATCGAATGAAATGATGATAAACACACGCACATGATTCTGTGGTGACGAAAACATCGCGAAAGATAACGACGGAGCAAGAAGGTTTCGTTCGGCCAGCGAGACGACGTTAGCTTTAAAAGACACGGATATTGCAGAGTCCTCTCCCGGAGACTGCTTGCTGGGCTTGCTGCATTTATTTCTCACAGATTCACATAGTGTAGCGACGTTATCCACGCGTTTACGGGGCCGCAGGCCATGAGATATGCTTCCAAACCGTAGACTAGATCACAGAAAAACCATTCTGACACACTAGTGCAGTTGTGATAGGTAGATGTTCAATGTTATATGAGTAGCTGGAGGTGTGAGAGCATCACAGCCGTGAAGTAGGTATTAATCTGGCACCATCAGGAGGGACTGAACAATACTAAAAAAACAGGTTGCCTGCGGCGACATACATTGTCACACCCACCATCACGGCTCCCTTGAGGATAGTTCACCAAACGGCTAATATATGCTGATGCAATGCATATTGTCACACCCAGCCCCGCCGCGGTGGTCTAGTGGCTAAGGTACTCGGCTGCTGACCCGCAGAGGGCGGGTTCGAATCCCGGCTGCGGCGGCTGCATTTCCGATGGAGGCGGAAATGTTGTAGGCCCGTGTGCTCAGATTTGGGTGCACGTTAAAGAACCCCAGGTGGTCTAAATTTCCGGAGCCCTTCACTACGGCGTCTCTCATAATCATATAGTGGTTTTGGGACGTTAAACCCCACATATCAATCAATTGTCACACCCACCATCACGGCTCCCTTGTGGGTAGTTGGCGGCTCAGCGCTTTCATGGATTTCTCAGTGAAACCGTACACATAATATATGCTGATGCAATGCATATAGCTACCCAGGCACAGAAGGACACATACTACACAAAGTACCCATATAGAGCGAACTCAATGAACAAGTGTACTCTACACCAATAAAACAAAAAACGTCACTCCCGCATTGCTTGCACCAATATTAGATAAAAGTAATCTCTTGCGACTGGCCGCGGCCGGCTAGGCTTGGCATGCGCATGCGTGTGAGCTAGAACCACGTGATTGAGGAGCAACTTGAACACTGAAAGAAGAACGCCGCTTTTTGGTCGTTGCCGCGAGATGGCACGACGGGTAAAGCGCCCGAAAGGGAGGAGGTCGCTGCGCCGAATGAGAAACGGAGCCCGTTTCTCCATTCTCGCTTCTCTTCTTGTTTTTTTTTTAAGTGTACACTTCCATAAACTTTGCAAGGTTCCATAGGTGGCAATCAGGGCGTGTTGTCATTATGCATGAGCACAACGTCCCCTTGTTTCACTGCCGTGGTTGAGTTGCTGCAACAGACATTCGCAGTTTCAACTAGTGCTGTGCGCCGCCACTCCACAACCATGCCTACTTTCACTCACGCCACTCGAGCACCACCGTCAAAGCTTCGAGAGTGACCATGCCGCCGCCACCACCGCGTTATAATTGCGGCGCGCCACTGTTGCTCTTTTATTTTAACCCGAACGGGGAAACTGAACGTAAAATACATCACCGTGGGAGCTTTTCTTATAGCGCCCGTGTAATAGACTCGTCATATCAGACGCCGCTGACTGGCGGGAGCTCGGGCAGCAGCTTCGCCTGTCTCTCCGGCTCTTCTCTTTAACGACATTTTGTTTTGACTTCATGAAGTTTTGCCGACTATCGACTCAAAATGGAGTAATAGAATGCGCTTCTATATATATATATATATATATATATATATATATATATATATATATATATATATATATATATATATATATATATATATATATATATATATATATATATATATATACATGTGTGTGTGTGTGTGTGTGTGTGTGTGTGTGTTGTGTGTGTGTGTGTGTGTGACAGCACGTCTAGCGTCTATGTGCCTCCCTCCCCTGAAAGCGCTATCTCATCGGGGTCATCGTGTCCCGATTCCCACCACGCTTTCGTTTCTTTTATTTTAATAGCGTTATGGAAATAAAAACTGAAAATTAACAAGCAAGAGTGCCTAGCCTCATCCGACAACGGCGCTTTCCCCTCATTCTCCATGATCTGGTCACAGTTCGCAGCAAGCTCTTGTTTCATTTTTTATGGCTGGGAAGTTCAACAGAACTGAAGAGAATGTTTTATTTTTCGCACAAACTTGTTGGGGACCCTACAGGCGAAAAGCTGAATAATACGTGCCTGAAGGCCCTCATCTGGGAGCAGTAGCATTAGCACTAGCATATTTATTTATTTTATTTATTTTAGTACCTCAAGAGCCTCTGCAGTGGAGGCAATAAATGAGGGGTGGTCCAAAGATACTTTTGGTATGAACATACAAAAGCGACCTAATCTCCATAATACAAAAGAAATGCACAAACGTCGGGTAAGGAACTTGTACATAACTGTAAAATTCAACGGACACAGGGAAAAAGTATCAATACGCAATGTATGAGCTTGAAAAAAGCAATCATAAATGCGAGCGGCATCAAACAAAGAAACGGCACCAACATATCACACAATGCCGGGCGCAGTAAGGAACAACTTGAACTGTTCAAGGTTTCCTAATTAAATGACCTGATCTCGAACACGGTTCCGTTCCCTTGAAGTGCGTATAAAAAATGACTGCGCAAATGGGTTAGTAGGGGGGCGAGGGTATGTTACTTGTAATTCATTTTTGCTGCAGCTCGATACATGTGGTTTCGGCACGATGTATGTTTCGGTGATAAAGATTGATAAAACCGGTAGAATAATGCCAGTCTTGAAAGCTTCTGGTGGTGGCAGAGGGAAGGAAGTGCTATAGGCATGATTTTAGGTCTGCGACACTATAGTAAATGATGAGTAGTCCGAGAAAGTGAATATAACGATGCGGTTTTGAATTGTTTCAATGTTATCAATTAGGTACTTCTGTTGTGGATCCCATTTGGCCACTGCATACTCCAATTTGGGGCAGATTAGGGTTTTATAGGCCAGTAAATTTAGGGGAAAACGAGCAAATTTCATTGTACGCTGCTGATACCCAAGAGATCTAGTAGCCCAGGCGATTAATTTGTTCATGTGGATGGTCCAGGAGAGATCATTCGCGATATGAACACCAAAGTACTTATAAGACTTTGAGGATTTTAAATATGATCCTGATAGAGTGTAATTAAAGGATAGCGGACTCGCGCGTCGTGAAAAAGACAATAATTGGCACTTGGAAACGCCTAATGATATTTGCCAACGTTTACACTAGTTTTCAATAGTAGTTAAATAGGATTGCAATGTAAGTTGGTCTTGGTTACAAGCAATTTTGGCATACAGCCCACAATCATCTGCAAAGATACGTATGTTGTTATTAATGTCGGAAGGCAGATCATTGATATAAATAAGAAACAGCAGCGGGCCAAGTACCGTACCTTGTGGCACACCGGAAAGTACTGGGGTTGTGTTAGATTTCGTGGCATTTACTATGACAAATTCCTTTCTTGTTCTGAGGAAGTTTTCTATCCAGTTGAATGCAAATGAATATAGATATAGCAGTGATAGTTTGTACATTAGACGGCCATGGGGTAACTTTTCGAATGCTTCTTCGAAATCCAGAAAAATTACATGTTTGAATATTGTTGTCGAGATTAACGGTTAAATCATGGCTGAAGGCGGCTAGTAGTGTTTCGCACGATAGCCCTTTACGAAACCCCTGCTGTGCGATAGAAATGAAGTTATTTCGCTCTAGGTGGTTTATGATATTCGTGAAAATTATATGTTCCATAATTTTTGATGGAACGGAAGTAATTGAGATGGGGCGGTAGTTCAAAATTGATGATCTGTTGCCACTTTTATTGGTGGGAACAAGCATTCATAGTTTCCATTTATTGGGAACACAGTTAGATGACAAGGATTGAGCGAAAAACAAGGCAAAAATGGCACTCACAGGAAATTAAACATTTTTCAAGATTTCGGAGTTTATTTCGGCCTGTCCAGCGGCGGACGATAGTTTCATATTTTCGATTTTGTGAAGGATTCCGCTGGGCGTGATTGAAATGCGGGGCGTCGGTTCTGAAATTACTGCATGTGAGGAAAGGGAGGGGTTCATATCTGCTTCTGTTGTGAACACTGAGGAAAACGCCTTGTTCAGTGTGACAGCAGCCTCACTATCGGTTAGTTCATCGTTCTTGTCATCATAGAGTGATATCCTGATTGGGGGAGATGGGTTGACGGCCTTCCAAAATTGCTTGGGGTTATTTTTCAACATGTTTGTTAGTGTTATCTCAAAGAAGTTTCATTTAGCCACGCGAATAGTCCTTGAAAGCTTTTTTACTGCACTTTGGCATGCTTCCCACGTGGGTTGATCATTTCTGGCCATTGCTTTCCTAAACAATTTTTTTCTTTCTACTTATTTTCTTTTTAATTGAGTTAGAGAACCATAGCGCTGGCGGTTTGCTGTGAATAGTTACCGTTGGAACATACTTGTCAATTCATTCTTGCATATTATCCGAAAATGGCCCCCAGTTTTGTTCTACTGAGCGGTCGCAATAACCTTGCTCAAAGGAAGTATAGAATTCATTCAGTTCAGCGGTAAATCTCTCATAGTTGCCTTTCTCATAAAGCTTTAATTGTTTGCTTCCTCTTTGGTTTTTCTGTCTGAAATGATGATTGAAAAAATACCATGATAACTTTATGATCACTAAATGTTTTTAGGTAATGAGCTGCCTGGACACAGCTTGGGTTGGACACAAGAATCAAGTCAAGTAAGTTTGCGGTGTGAGTGGTCTTCCTCGTGGCTTGGGTAATTATTTGCGTTAATTGATAATTTTGGAGTGTAGCTAGGAATTGGCCGGACTCCCCAGTGGCTCCACTGAACTGATTAGACCAGTCAATAGCAGGGTAGTTAAAGTCGCCGTATATTAATGAATTTGCTGCAGGATATTTTTTTTCGAATAAGGTCAAGCGACTCATTAAATTGCGTGCAAAAATCAGCATCTGGTTTCAGGGGGCGATAGCACACTCCGATAATAGTGAGGTTTGATCGGGTTCGGCAAGCTATGAAGATTATCTCTAGGGGCTTTGTAGTTCTTTTTCGAAATGACTAATTGAAGATTTTATTCCAATTGGGACACCACCACTTCACCTTATAGTAAGCGGTCTCTACGGTAAAGAGCGAAACCGGGCAGGTACGGAGTAACGTCTGAGTCGGCAATATGTGAGAAAAGCCATGTTTCTGTGAGAATTAAGAAATCGCAATCAGCTGATTGGATTACGGCAGATAGTTCTTCGCGCTTGGGAAGAACGATACAAATGTTAGTATAAAGAATCGAAAATGTGACGTCAGCGGTAGATATAGTGGCATTCTGGGGCGGTTTACTGTGGGTTCAAAAAGGCAGATAAGGTTTTGTGGTTTTCTTTCCTTTGCTAGCTGCTTTGTTCTGTCGTTTCTTTCACCAATTTATGAACAGTGTCATAGTAGTATGTCTTCTTTCTAAAGATGAGTCTTTTGTATCGCAATTTAAAGACTGCATTCCGTTCACGAGCGAAGCGAATCAGCTCACGACGAACAGAATGCGTTGCGAAACAAAAATCCTCTGATATTCTTATATTTGTGTCTCTAAGCGTGAAGGCTTTAGATAGCACATCGTACTTATCTTTATAAGAAGCGAAATGTACAATTATCGAGCCAACTTTGTCGTGGGCGTTTCAGCCGATACGATGCGCTCTTTGAATATTCTTAGATTTCAGTGTTAGTTTCAAAGTGTCTCTGCAAATATTAGTTACAAGTTTTTCACTATCTGCCCAAGATTCCGATTCGCCTTCTTCAACGCCGTAGAAAACAAGATTACAGCGACGCGACCAGTCCTCGGTGTCATTTAGTCGTTCCTGAATGCCATCAAGTCTGTCCGACGTGTGCACGGATGTTGTCAACAAATTGTCAACATGACCTCAAGTCCGGTAATAGTTTGTATTGGTCCTCGGTTTTCACTATGCGTGCAACAATGTCGGCAAGAGTCTGTTCAGCGTTAGTGAGTCACGCATTAATAGACTTAAGCTCTGTCAATATTTCCGCCTGACCGGCTTCTAATTTTGATAACAAGACGTGGGCCGTTTGTTTGGTTTCGTTGTTTTGGATGCGTGTGGTAGGTCCTGGATTTCCCTCCACGTCTTACGACAGCAACAACATTTCATGAGCAATGTTCAAAAAACTACAAAAACAACGACACAACACAGCGTGGGCTTGGCAGCTGCACCAGACAACGATTACTAGTCTTCTTAGCGTAATGACAATCGTAAGTGCATACCTGCGTGGTAAACACGAACGGCGAAATTAGGCGCTGAGCCATGGCACAGCCGACGAGCCCACGAAGCGTTGGCTGCCGGGAGCGGCCCTTTATAGATGACGGGAATCCTGATGTCGATAGTCTTGGTGACTTTTGTCTAAACAGAGACTTTGAATTGTCAATTATTACGCCATCTTTTCGCCGTGCTGCTCGGGCTGATGTTTCAAGGTAGAGATGGATTCCAGGAAGCGACGCACGCGTGATAGCGTGCATCGCTTGCTGGAATGCACATGTTCAGTATATATTCAGTTAAAATACTCAATTTTTATGGAACTGAGAACATCGAGCATGTTGTGTAATACAAACACATGATATTCATGAAAATGTGTATGACATTTGAGGACAGGAAATGTGAGGAATAATTGTTGTACATAAAAAAATACAGTGGAAGAGCAAACACCAAGAAAGCACTTAGTGTAAAGGTGGCTGCGATACACAATGGTATGATAATCGTTTCATTGCGAAAAATATATGCTCGATGTGTCCTCTTCGCGAACTGTTCAGTTCAGCCACAGTTAACCGGGCGGAGCTCAGTGCCCAGCACGTCCCCTTTCCGGTTCTTTTCGGCAAGGTCCAATGCTGCCATCTCTAGAGAAAATTCTCTAGGTCTAGGAAATTTCGGTTGTACTTAGGGGAAAAGGGAAATTTCTCAGCATCTAGGGCAACTATTTGCTTATTTGCTAATTATCCACGTGAAGCAAGCTGATCGACGAAGGCTAGAGTTTCATACAATTATACTTGTATTGTAACTCTATGGACGGAGGGACGTCTCGCCCACAACCTCCTTTTTGTTCCTTTTCCCACCTTTTTTCTTTTACACCACCTCAACATTCACCCAAAAGCGCTGTGCCTTGCCCAGTAGTGGTGTCGAGGGGTGCAAGGGGAGACAGGGCCAGTCGCCTTCCCCGACGATGTGTCAGCGCTCTCAGCCCCCCCCCCCCCCCCCCCCCCGTTCAGTGAGGTTTAATCTGTGAAGTCCGTGTTCGACGTCAATTGCCTCAATCCCAGTTCGAACCAAAGAAAAAGTGCTTTCTCTCGAGTCTACCAAGTATATGTCGGCCTTTATACCATCCTTGCATTTTCTCGCCATTAACCCGCGCCGTTACTTCTTTGGTTTGTTGTTTTTTAGCGGTTTTCTTTTTATGCGAACGCTGTCACATTGCTACTGAGCCGGCCCGTGCAGCCATGTGGTTCTTCCACGGTCACCAAAGTATTTGTGAAAAGCCCAGCCAGAACAGTAGGCTGCATGTTGGTGGTTATTTCAACAGCGAAAAAAAAAAAGTTCGAAAAGAAGTGCCTGCTGGAAGAATGCAAGGATAGATTTGGAATGAATATGTGGCAGTCAGCATTTCTAATAAACATATCTTTTTGTTTACTATTCAACAGGTTGCGAGGGATGAAGTGCCTCATGGCATAATATGATTTCTTGGTTAAACTATTTTTCGTCAGAATATCCTGCATCAGATATCAGGATAAAGATTGAGAGTGACGTTTTGCAAGACCTTGTTTATAGTTTTAGTAAGCGTGCATCACTTCATGTTTTATATAAACAGCACCAAGCATTTTCAGCGGGAGAGTTGCAAAATACCAGAATTGATGATTAAATTTTGAAAGCTTGCTTGCCGGTATATTTCACGTATTGCACTTTATATGCTCGTTCTGGTTAATAATGATAATGATATTATTATTATTATTATTATTATTATTATTATTATTATTATTATTATTATTATTATTATTATTATTATTATTATTATTATTATGTAATTTGCATGCTATTACAAGTGCACGGTATGGTTGTGTAAGATTTCCGTGTTTTGCATTGAACAACTAGCAGTGTTCTTGAGTATTATTTTCATAATTTATTCCTTCTTCAACCTCTATGTAATACTTTTTTCCTTGGGACTTGCATAAAATACTGCGATACATGTCCCCCCCCCCCCTAAATGTGATGACCGCTTATTTTTATGATCTCATTGGTTAATATGCTGTTTAAGCTTTTTAATTTGTACTGTGACATTTTTTCACCTTCAACACGGTGATTTTATTAAATATTTTCAAAATAATACACTAATATATTATAAAAGCAAACTTGCAAATCATTTTACACAGCACAAACACATATTATTCTTCAAAAAACTGCTGTCTATGAAAATCTACGGAAATCTAGGGATTTCGATTTGCTCCAGAGAGGGGAAAAAAAGCTCCGCAGGTTGGCAGCACTGGGAGGGTCAATTGGATGTCCTGAAGTTTCCACAACTCTCGACACTCGTGAGAGGAATAGGATGCCCTTCAAAAGAATGAACGAAGTGCCTGGACATCCGCTTTCGAGTATACATCTCGGAGGCCGTGGATATTGCATAAGTCATCGAATTCAGTACGTTTGATTCGGCCCCCGTCCTAACGCACATGTAAAGGTCAGTACACACTCCCTGCGTCGTTGTGAAAAATTTGGGGCACAATCATATATGTTATAAATTTAATAGCTCATATTTCTGTAAAATGTGTGCACTTTGTTACACTGGGAATATGCTGGTGCGTTCGATAGATCGACTTGGTCGAGAGCAACCAACATAGCTCACCACTTTATGAAGGAACTTAATGCGCTCTGTGAAGATTAACTGTGAACAACTCTTTCACATAGATAAATCGAGGACAACTTCCCTGAAAAGGTCGTACCTTTGTTTCCTACAGAAATGTCAAGTGTACTGCCTGACCCTCCATGGCCTGTCCTCAACGCTGCCGCGTCCTCCAGCCTTCAACTGCCCAACTAATTGCATAGCATTTTTGTGGAGTATTGGACGTACTACATTGCACATAGATAAATGAAATGAGTAATATATATGAATGGCTTAATTCACTTTTCTCCTTTCATTTTTACGCAATGAAGTTGGTAAGGAAATAGAATGGTAACGACAATAAAAAACTTGGAATAGCCGATAGCCGAGCTAGTTCCTAAGATTTCATGTTAAAATGACACGGCGCGAAATCACAGACGCTGGATTAAAGTCAATAGAGATTAAACTGTTATCTCTCAGGCAGGTCACAATCCGCAGCTGGTTGACGGGCATCACATCTTGCTTGGGATTGCAAAACAAAAAGAGTGGTGCTCTCAAGGTATGCTGCGGTAGCATGGCGAAACCCATACAAAACCGTGTATAGCATAATATTCCGTAGTATTTACAGCAGAGTTGCTCCGAGATATTCCGGCGGCTAAGTGGTACATTACACTGGATAGCGTGCGTACCACTCGCAAGCCAACGGGCTTACCAAACGCTTTAACGAAACGATTGCAGATATGTTTTTGATGTTTGTCGCCAGGGATCACAAGAAACGGGACAAAATCCTGCCAGAAATCAAATTCGCTTATACAATATGTGGCTTCAGGAAACCAGTGGCTTTGCTCCTTTTAGTTTGGTTTACGGTCGTGACATCGCACCATCATGCTTTGCCGCCAGACATCATTACCCCAGTGGCAGATGTATTTGTTAAGCATGCCAAAGAACCCCGGAAGTTTCCACGCCTACCGCATTTTATCGCGGCGAAATCAAGGTATTCACTGGTACAACACCCATCTCAACGCTGTAGCATACAAACTGGGTGACCTAGTCTATACTTGAACTTTTATACGCGAACGAGGGCGCTCAGAGAATTTGTCATGCCGGTGCTTTGAACCCTACCGAGTTTTTCATCGACTTGGGGAAGTCCACTACAGCTGCCCTAGCATACGAATGACATCGCTCTGGTAGAATACGCTCCTCGGATATTGTTGATGTCTACAGGATGAAGCCATACCATTCGCGTAAACTGCATGTTTCATCGCCCAAAATCTATCCGAAAACTCTGCGAGTTCCTTGGGCTGCTTCACTTCCACCGCCATTTTCTTCCCAACATCACCCGCATAATCATGCCACTCACTGACTTACTCAAGACCGCCAAAGCTCCTCATCCATCCAGACTTGGACGCCTGTCAACAAATCATCCATCCAAGCTGCCAAAAACACAATGGCACTGCTAGTGCATCCTCTGCATGTTGCACCAGTCTTATCACCGATGCAACTAGTGTGGCCGTCGGCGCTGTGCTACAACAGTTGCGACGCAACTCCTGGTGTCCACTAGGTTTTCCTCGCATGAACTGAAACATGAAAAACACGCTACAGCACGTCCAGTCGTGAGCTGCTGGCGGTATAGTAAGCAATCGACATTTTCGACACTTGCTGGAGGACTCAAGCTTTCACGTACTCACGGACCACGAGCCTTTGACATTCATTTCTCGCAGTATTCTTGACATTTGTAACGCGTAATTGAGCAATACGGCATCTCACATATATCTCACCATTCACCGAAGACTTTGTATACATTGAAAGCCCAGTCAACGCGGCCGCAGATGCCCTCTCCATATGACGCTGTATCAGCGCCCAAACTTGACTTCGAAGTAATTGCCGCGCAACTTAAAGAAGTCGAACTTCGGCACATCCGCTCATCCACCACATCACTGGCGCTTACTGACGTGTTCTTTAATTTCCTTCGAGTGCCATAACTTGGGACGTGTCACGGGGTCAAACTAAACCTTTTGACCCTCTCCAACTTCGCGTCGACATATTAAACAAGCTACACGGTGACAATGCCCCGGAGCTCGTGCTACTCAGCGCTTAATTACGACTCACTTTCTGTGGCCATGTGTGAACTCTGCCGTACGGTGCTGGGCGCGTGAATGCTTCCACTGTCAACGGTTCAAGGTGATCCAACGCACATAATAAAAAATTACGGCATATTCACGGGGTGAATGATGATGAATGGGCGAAGCTCCGGAGGGATTCATCGGTAAACTGTGAATATTCCGTGTAATTCGCCCAGTCGATCATCATGTAAAGACGTGAGAAACGCTGTGTGTGTATATACACAAATCAACTTTTATTTGTTCTTAGACGATGGATGGCTTGCGATGTCCCTTGCCTCGCGCGCTCGCACATCGGGATTCTGTCTGCGAGCGCGCGCTGCTGCCGCCTTGCGCTCTCTCCTCTGTGCAGCCTTATCCATCCGGCGACTCCGAGCGCGCGCCAACAGCGAACGGATTTTATTACAACGCTCCCCCTAGCGTACGTCGCCGCACTAAATCGAACGATTGCCTTCAACCAATGACACGCGCCATATGTGACATCATTCCTATTTTATAAGATCTCGCGTCTTTCATCAACTACAAGTACCGCTTTCTAGTTTATAACATCTTGCATCTTTTCATCATCAGCTACAAGTACCACCATCTAGTAAACACTACAAGAACTAAACGAGAGGTGGCTACATACAGGAGACGGTACCGCCATCTAGTGAACACTGCAAGAACTAAACTAGAGGTGGCTACATACAGGGGACGGTACCGCCATCTAGTGAACACTGCAAGAACTAAACTAGAGGTGGCTACATACAGGCTACAGGGGACGCACAGCCCACGCCCTAAGGAGCTTCGCCCCTAAAAATTAAGTCATTTCACCCACCAGATTCTCGGTTTGATCACATTCATATTGACGTCGTAGGCCCACTCTCACCATCTCGAGGTGCTCGCTTCATCCTCAATAGTGTGGACCGATTTACCCGCTTGCCTGAAGGTTTTCTTCTCGCCAACATAACGGCCTTCACCGTGGCTTCTGCTTTCGTCAGTGCCTGGATCTCATGCTTTGGATGCCCAAGCGTCGTTACCACCAATCATGCCCGACACCTTGAATGCGATCTCTTCCGTGAAATGACGTGCCTGCTTGGAGTCCACCACATTCCCACTACCGCGTACCACCCTTCGGCAAATGGAATGGTTGAACGCCTTCGCCTTCAATTTAGAGCTGCCTTGATGGCTCGCCAGGCTCGTTCATCTTGGGCAGAAGATCTTTCTCTCGCACTGCTTGGCGTGCGTGTGTCTATTAAGGAAGACCTTGGCTGCACAGCTGCGGAGTTAGTCTGTGGTACGACGCTGCGTATCCCTGGGAATTTTTAGATGCGGAGCATCTTATACTCGCGCCTTGTAGTGCGCCGTCCGCACCGCTTCTCGAACATTCGACAGCTGACGCGCGCGCATGCGCCGTCGCGCCGTCGCCCACTCTTCCACCATCTGTGCATCCCTTCCTCCTCTACACACCACGCGCGCTTCACTCCTCCACCATCTGTGCACCCTTCCTCCTCTACACACCGCGTTCGACATCTACAATTCTCCTGATTCTCCAGTGGACGCGCATGTGGCGTCGCGCTTCGAGAACATTCAACAGCTGACAGTGCATGCGTCGTCGTGCTGTATATATACTCAAGGTCGGCACTCGCTCGCTCAGTTGCCGCTCGTCGGTTGGTTTGTACGGCGCGTCGACGTCCAAGGTCGCGGTGAAATGAATTCCAACGAATCCACAAACACAATGATCGACGTCCCTTCGACCAGCGCCGCCCTTTCGCATACGTGTGTACGTGTTCACTCATTTAACACCCCCTCCTACAACCACGTTAACCAATTTAGCAGCCATCGACCCAAGTAAGTCGCAATTTAACACCCCATTTCACAACCACGTTAACCAATTTAGCCATCGACCCAAGTAAGTCGCACTTTAACACCCCGTTAACCAATTATATGGTCCGCATCCTCCTCAGTGTTCCCCCGAGGGAAGCTGCGGGCAATTTTTTTTGTGCCATGTACTCTCACCATGCCCAATCTGAACAGTTACGTGGAAAAGGTCCGTTTTTTTCTCTCACGCCTGCATCCTTGCCCTAGTCGCGATGCGTTGCCGACTGACGTTTTAGTCAGCAAGAACTTGGCCACAGCGAGTCATGGTATTGTACATCGTGAAGGCATTCGACCCTCCCTTACGCCTCCCTACGACGGCCCATTCAAGGTATTCAGACGGACAAAAAAAGTCACCGTTGAGCTCAAGAGACGTAAACAGATCATGGTGATTGACAGAGCCACACTCAACTTTCTAGCGACAGCACTAGAGTTATGTGCTCTGAACTTCGTTGTCACCGCTGAAACGCAGGTTCCACCCGATCACCTGACCGCAAAGATTGTTTTTTGGGGACCAGGATATCACTTTACTTTTAAGTGCGAAGCATTTCTTAGCGAACTTCGGCGACATAGAATCTATCTATCTATCTATCTATCTATCTATCTATCTATCTATCTATCTATCTATCTATCTATCTATCTATCTATCTATCTATCTATCTATCTATCTCTATCTATATATTTATCTATCTATCTATCTATCAATCTATCTATCTATATATTTATCTATCTATCTCTCCATCTATCTATCCATCTATCTATCTACCTATCTATTTATCTAGCTATCTCTAGCCGCCTACGACTTTTAGCTCTTCTGGTTGTTTTGTTAATGGTATTGATACCAAATTTGGTTCGGCATAGTATGACTGTATAACAAGCATAAAAAACTAGTCATAACATGACTATCATTACATGTATGTCATGAATGTTATGATTTACGTTTCATGGCCTCGCTGCTCTTGTGGTGGTTTCATTCACATGACATGTTGCAAAACTGGTATGATATAAATGCATGGCAAACACAAGTGACAGACCCCTACGTGAAAATCATGACATGCATGTGATGTGAATCATGAGTCATGGCTACACACCACGCTCATCGTACGCTCGCAGCCGTTTCGCTAGATTCACAGATAACAAATTCGGTATTACGGGATGTGAATTGATGACGAAGGGATATGACTAGTGCAAACATGCTAATTATGAGACACGTGTCATGAAAGAACATGACTACATACCACGCTCAAGATGCGCTCGCAGCCGCTTCTTTAGCTTCACATGTACCCAATTTGGTATTATGGGACGTGAATGGATGACGAAAGTATATGACTGGTGCAAACATGATGACCATGAGATGCGTGTTGTGTAAGAAAGTTACTAGATCTCACGCTCACGATGCACTCGCGGTCGTTTCGGTAGCGTCACATACACCAAATTTGGTATTACGTGACGTAAAAGGATGACGAAAATATAGGATTGCTGCAAACATGATAATCATGAATTGCGTTTCATATAAAAACATGACTGCAACTAACGCTCATGATGCGCTCGTGGCCGTATCGCTAGCTTCACTTATTACAAATTTGGTATTACATGGCGCGAACGGACGACAAAGGTAAATGGCACGTCCAAACATGATAATCATGACATGCGTCTCACGCAACAACATGACTACATGTTATGCTCATAGTACGCTCATGGTCGTTTCGCGAGCTTCATGCATACCAATTTTAGTGTTTCGTGACGAAGTGTTTCTCTGCC
Organism: Rhipicephalus microplus; assembly: GCF_013339725.1. Classification (NCBI taxonomy): domain Eukaryota; kingdom Metazoa; phylum Arthropoda; class Arachnida; order Ixodida; family Ixodidae; genus Rhipicephalus; species Rhipicephalus microplus. Next base: position 47,647,697 of record NC_051175.1, on the reverse strand, counting down.
GAACGCTGCTCATTTTGTTTGGTGTTTTATTTGTATTTTTATGCATTTTCCGAGGGTCATCGCTCTCCTGTGGGCAGCAATGAATCCAGACCGCACAGTTTGGAGTCCGGAATAGGCGTCGCCTTCGACGCCCAGCTCAACGAAGCGTAAAAGCCGAGAGGACGACATCACCAGTGACAGTACTAAACTGTACACGGTGAGTAGTGAAAACAGCAATGACAATTTCATCCCTGCTGTGAAGCGTAGAACTAAAAGGAGAATGGTCGGCGCGTAATCGCCAGTTAGCATCTCTACCGTGAAGGCTGCGTGCAGTTCTGAATGCCATACCATACTTTTTGTTCCTGTTGACTCTTTGATCAACTCGAAGATCATGAGCAGGCAAGTTATATCGGCGCGTCTCGAAACTATCGTGCCTAATTAGATAAAGAATTTGAGACTCAACCCACGGAAGAATATATTGGCCATAGACGTTGAGCACCCGTGTTACGTACCTTCCGAACTGTCACGGAACTTGGCAGTATCAATCTCACTCCTTACATTCCGCAGAATAGTGACACGACGACGGGAGTCATTTATGACGTTGATGTTTCCATACCGAACGCCGACCTTACTGTGCTGATAAAGCCAGCTACTGAGAGAACGGACATTTGCAAGTATGCCGGCTTGGAAAATTCCGTCGCACCAAGGTGACCTGCAGAGGGAATCGCATTCCATCACACGTGAAAGTTGGTCACTTTCGTCACGTTGTGCGACCATATCTCCCAAGACCACTACAGTGCCACAACTGTCTGAAACTGGGTAATGTTAGTGCTGTGTGTAACAATAAGCAAGCATGCCCACGTTGCGCCAGACTTCACAAAGCAGAAGCTTGCAAGCAACTCTCCTAAAATGCAGCAACTGCAACGGAAGCCATGAGACCTCATCCAAAGACTGCCCAGTACTCAAAAAGTAGAGGAACATTCTGAGACAAACGGTGACAGATGGATCCCCACGAAAGAAAGTGGTAACGGTTGTTCAACGACGGCATTCCCGTCGATGGAGGTGCTCGAATGAAAAGCAGTCCTAGGCTGAATGTGCCTTCACTTACGCCACCACCGCCACCACCACCGCTGCCCTGACAACAGCGACCTCCTCCATCGCCACCACCACCTGGGGTACGTCCAGAGGTGCCGAAAGACACTGTGGCGCGAAAGAGAAAATCTGACTCTGACTGGCCCACTTTACCGCGGGTACACGTGTCTACGGAACCACAACGCCGACTGTTAACAGCGGACATGCCCCCAGCAGGCAGTCTATCCGCCCAAGAGGTACACATTTTTTTGTGTTTAGATCGTTCATGAGTGCTAACCGCTTTCTCTTGGCTAGTCTACAGATTCGTGCCGCTAAATGCGCGCTGCAAGTCTTAGACACACTAGAACCAGTTCTTGCCAGACTTCAGTAAAAAGATGGCACACCATAGACCGCATCAGCCTTTCCGAGAAAAAGTCGAGCATGCTTCCATAATTCAGTGCAACGCCAGAGATCTACAGTCAAGAATTCCTGAGTTTAGACAGTTTATCTTCGGCAATAAGTTTCTAATCACCATTTGTGAACCACGTTTTTCAAAAATACCTTATTTGTCGGCCTATGAATTATTTGTTTCTTCATTGTGCATTGAGCGAAGACAAGTTGCTGTGTACATCCGTAAAGAACTCACGTATATTCGCCAAAGAGAAGAGTCTCACAATAGAAATCACTACGTGTGCCTACTTGACCAAGAGTTGGAACAAACTTGAGCGGTCAGCCGACGTGCCGAAAGACGATACAGACGCACGAAATCTATCTCTGACCTCAGAGAATCCAGACACATTCAGAAGAAAATTCAGCGTCCAATGCATGAACTCCAGGTAGATCATTAATATAATTTTTGTGACTCGCAAGGCCCTCGAAAACCTTTGTCTCCCGTATGGAGGACTCTTCGAGGTATTCACTCGCATCCGCAACAACACCATCTATTAAGACGATCGAAACCAGGAACTACTTTGAACGAATGCGGTTTATTAGAAGAAGTGAAGTTGCACGTGCTCGCTCCAGGCAACAGTCTTCTTTCTTCTTCTTCCGGCGTTTCATGATGAAATTTTATAGGCTCCCGCCCGCCCAAGTTCAAATGTAATAAGCTCTCGCGGGCTATTAGAAACAACCTTCCATAGGGCATATGTGGTTCACCGATCTTCTTAGAAGCTCTTTTTTGCCTGTGCGAAGGAGACAAGCTCTTGTTATTCCATCTCGCCCTGGGTAGAGTTTTTCAATCCGGCACATTTTCCAAAATATTTTTGGAGCCTTGTGCTCAACCAACACGATGTCACCCTGTGAGAGTGGTTTTGCTTGCCGCGTCTTGGCTTTGACCGTAGCTCCTATTTCCTTGATGTATTTTTGATGCCATCTACTTCATAAAGCGCGAACGAGTTTGCATCTGCTTCGCCATGCGTCTTCAATGTCACCGTTGTACAGTCTTGTTTGTCCGTCTTGAAGCTGTTGCCGCCCACCTATGATGTCTGCCGGCGTTAGTGACATTGGCTCCTCAGGTTCGCTATTAACGTAAGTCAATGATCGATTGTTGAGTGCTCCTTCAACTTCAATAGTGCTTAGAGCTACAATAGTGCGTAGCTCCTCTACCGAAGCTGTGCTTTTCGATATTATTTTTCGCATCGAAGTCTTCAAGTTTCTTATGAGGCGCTCGTAAAATCCTCCTCAACATGGCGCGCACTCGGCTATCGTTTTCCACTGAATTTGTTGGCCACTGCAGTAATTCTTTAAGACCTCGTTTTCATTGTTTCGAGCATTCCGTTGATTTCCTTTCCAGCTTTTATGAATGTTTTGGCGTTGTCCGAGTAGATTACTGCAGCGTTCCCCGTCGAGCTGTAAATCGTCGGAATGCTTGTAGAAAACATGACGATGACAAATCGTTGGTAACTTCCAAGTTTACTCCTCTCGTTACCGCGCAGGTGAATATCAGTACATATTGCTTCACAATCTGGTACTTGTTCTTTGCGTAAAAGGTCCTGTGAAGTCGATTCCCGTAACATTGAATGGATCTGCTTCAGTGACTCTGTCTGCCGGAAGTGGAGTTATGTCTTGAATCGCCGGTCTGGAGTTATGCCTCTTGCAGATGACACATCTGTTGAATAACTCTTTTCACTGCTTGTCTACCCTAGAATATCCAGAACTTAGTTCGAAGTGGCGCTAGCGTAACTTGATCTCCTCCGTGTAATACCATTTTCTGCACTTGACGTATAAGCAGTTCCGTGAAATGCTCATCCTTTGGAATTACTATAACGTGCTTGTTAAATTCTTGGCTGCACTACACTCGTCCCTTCTGTCTGATGATTCCATCGTCATCAAGGTAGACTTCGCGTCCATTAATTTCAAATGATTGAGTATATTCATAGGCCTCACCCTTTGTTTGTCTCAGTGATATTTGGGTCTGTCTTATCCAGCATTTCTCTGCATTTGTACCTCTTTTCCTGTCAACGGTCCTTTGTGATTTTCCTTTCTTGTGTTGTCTATGAATCTGAACACCCATGCTGTCACTCTTACAAGCCGTCCGTGCGTTGAATACCTTTAGATTTCCAAGATTAGTTCAATTTCAGCTCTTCCCAAGCATTGGTGGCATTGTGTTTTATGCTGGTCTTACACGTCTGTATTTGTGCCAATTATGCTTGCTAAGTTCTTTTCCAGTGATGTTATCCATTCGGGACCGTTCCACCATAACTTTGACGTTATCAATGCCTTTGCGCTTATTCCTTGTGTAAGTAGGTCAGCAGGGTTGTCGTCACTTTGAACGAATGACCAGTTTGCTTGAAGTTCGTTTTCTCTAATTGCAATTCTGTTGGCAAGAAACGAATTTCTTTTGCTTGTTCCCTTGATCCAGTGAAGCACAATCATCGAGTCCGTCCAATAGTGTATTTCCTGAAATATTTCGTTGAAGTGACCTTTGATGTAGTCGCATAATCTAGATGCTACCACCGCTGCCATCAGTTGAAGTTGCGGCAATGTCAGCTCTTTAATTGGAGCCACGCGGCTTTTTGCTGTTACCAGCCTTGATACTTCCATTGTGGTATACTGCTATCAAGTATGCTGCCGCTCTGTATGCTAATGAGCTCGCGTCGGGAAATAGATGCAGCTTGTATGCTTGTACTGGTTGATTCTTGCTTGCGTAGCATCGCGGAATTTGTAGAATTTGAAAGTCCTCATCTTCAGACATAAGGTTCTTCCATTTGTCGCATTCAACTTTAGGGAGCTGGTCGTCTCACGTAACGTTCGTTTTCCACAGTCTCTGCAGTTCTATTTTCGCACGTACTGTGAAGGGCGACAACAAACCGAGCGGCTCAAATATCTTCACTCCTGGTTTGTAACACTGCCCTTTTTGTCAAGTACGTTGTATCTGTTAATAAATTCCACTTTTCCATAGGGAAGCAAATCATGTCCTTTGAGTGTTTCCATATCAAGCCCAGAAGCATTGTAAATCCTCTAGATCAAATATCTATGTGAGAATCGTCCCTTTTGTTTTCATCTATTATTTTGTTTAATCGCTATTCATTGGATGTCCATTTTCTCAAATTCATCGCTGCCTCTCTGAACACTTGCTTTGCTTCTTTCTAGAACTTGGCTACTTCATCAAGCGTTGCTGCTCCCAGAATGACATCATCCACGTAGATCGATTCCTGCAGCGTCTTTGTCGTATCAGAAAACCGGTCTTCCACTTGTTTCAAATTGAGTTTGTTTGTAGCTGACAGTATAAACGTGCTTGGTGTTGTTCCGAACGTTACTCTTGTCATGCGCCACGTTTGCACTTCATTCATTAACCTTCCTTCAGCGTCATGCTTCCACCACAGAAATCTCATTGCATCTCTATCCTCTTCGTGTATAGAGATATGTAGAAATGCCTTATCAACATCTCCTACTAATGCCACGTTTTATTTTCGAAAATTAATGAACAGCGATAGCATGTCCTCATTCAAATTGGGTCCTGCCTCTAAGTTCTCGTTTAAAGGCATGCCTTTTCGAGAATGTGATGAGGCGTCAAACACTACTCGAACCTTTGTTGTGGCTCGGTCCTCTCTAATGATCGCATGATATGGCATGTAGTAGCAAAGTACATTTGGCTGTTCAGATGGCTCTTAAACCTCCTCGGCGACTCCTAATGCCATATACTCCGATATAGCTTTGTCGTTGTGACACAGCATGTCTTAATTTTTCGGCAGCCTTTTAGTCAGTTGCTGTAGTCTTTTTATCGCATTTTCCTTGTTGCTTACCAAGCTTACGTACTGTTTCCATGGCAAGCTGAATTGATAGCGACCGTTTTGTGTTACAATCGTGCGCTCGAATTCTTCGACTACTTCAATTCCGGTGTTTTTCAAACCATTTCTTGTGATCCCCATTGACTCAAGGCTCCAGAATTTCTGTAGCTCTTGCTGGAGTTCTGTCTCCGCAGCTTCGACCTCCAGAACCATGATTGCTTGATTATGTGTTAATTTTGTCTTGTTTCGCTCTGACTGCCCTTGCAGCACCCATCCCAGTATAGTTTCTACCGCCATCAGTCTGCCCTCAATTCTTTGAGTTCTACCAGTAAAGAATTCCCAATAATAGTCTGAGCCGATCAGTAGTTCTACAGAATCTGTTGCAGTCGTCTCGGTCCTGTGATCAGCCACTTGCATCTTTAGCTGTTTCATTTCCTCGCTTTGTTTCTTAGCTGGAGTGCGTATACAACTGTGCGAGATAACGTCGACACATAACGCTTCAATCACTGTTGTCGTGCTTGTTTCTCGTGATCCTACAGTCACTTCCACCACATTCATTAGTTTCACCTTTTCGTCTCCTCCAAATGAGCCAATCGTCAGCCTTTCCAGTCGCAATACCTTCGCCCCTATTTTTTTTCGCTAATCCTGCTTCAATAAATAAACGTTGACTTCCGCTGTCTAATAACATACGGCAATGTCGGCCACATGTTTCTGCTTCTACGCATGCTACAGCCGTCTGCAAAAGCACAAACTTATGCTTGATATTTTCGGTTGCATGTAGCGTAGACGTCGTCACTTCGGCTTGCGCTGTTGAGACCAGCTCTGCCCTTGTTTTCTGTATCACCGTTCACATGCACTGACGTGGCTTGTCGTCCCTTGCAATGCTTGCATTTCACTTGGGCCTTCCACATGTGTGCAATGTGGTTTGGTCACGTGCATCTCAAGCATGCTCTATTTTCGTTAAGCATAGCTTTCTTTTAATCCATTGGAATGCTCCTACGACAGTTTTCGGTTGCGTGGGTTTTCTGCTTGCAGAATAAACATATTCTGCCCGCTGAGCTATAGAAGCTTGAAGTTGTGCGCATCTGTCTGCGGTTCTCTCTTGGTTTTGCAGTTATGCTCTCTTGTTCACGTTGTGTTTCTTTACGAAAAGCCGCTTGCTCTCTTAAGAATAACATAAGCCTGTCCAGCTTTTCCTCGCACACTCTTCCCGTTGCGTTCTTTTGCTCACCGTTTTCTGAAGCTGAGCTGTTTCTCATAGCCTCTTTTGACCTGAACTGCACTGATAATTCTGGTGAAATTGCTCTTTTCGATACCGGTAACAACATCGGCGCATAGCTCTCAGTTTTTACTTTTAGGGACTTGAGTGCCAATATGTTAACTTGCACTCTCTGTACTAGCCTATTTAAGTTATCGGTATCTTGAGCAGACCTCACTTTCTCCAAACTCAATAGCTCATTCATGTGCTTTTCAATAGAATGTTCGCGATTGCCGAACGTTTTTGCAGTATTTCGATTGCGTTATCATAATTTTCCTCTGCCGAGTAGTGAAGTCCTTCAATGGCAGCCGCCGCTTTTCTGGTTAGTGATGCTAACAAGTAATGGAACTTCTGTCCCTTGCTCATGTTTGGTCTCAGGTGAACTGCCGACTCGTACTGAGACCAAAAGCGGTTCCACTCCAAAGCTTTTTGCCCAAACTTTATCATTTCAAGCTTTGGTAGCTTAACTAGTTCCGTTGCTTCTTGACCTGTACTTGAGGGCGTCACCTGCCTTGTCCTATCACTTGAATCTGATTGTGCAGGCTGTCGAAATCTGAATTCTATTGCAGATAAGGTCGTCGTTAATTTCATGTCATACTCTATGACGCTTTCGAATTCAGCTTCGGCATTGTCTTCTGTCAGAAACTTTTCCATTAACTCGTTTGCGCTCTTGAGACTGTCGCTTATTGCTTTCAGTTTCAGTTTCAGTTTCAGTTTTATTGAGCATTTTCTTCACAGAGTAGCGAAAAAGAAAACGCAAGGATAAGAGCAAAAAGCTGCTATGTTTACACCTTAATCTGCGCCTGTTAGTCTGCGCCTGCGCTTTGTAAGCAGCTGCTCCCAGTTAGCACCATCATTAATTTGCTACTCGGCTGCGTTAATCAGTCGCGTGATCTGGGAGCGAAGCGCTTTTCTTTTCTTCGTTATCACTTCCTTGCTCATATTGAGGTGGTTAACAATGACTCCTTACTTGTCAATCGTTCGTTCTGATGCTCGTATTGTCCACCGTGGTCTCGTCGCTCGATCTAGGTCAATCCTCCGCTTCTCCGCCGTTTTCTTCTCTGCTGCTCCGTGGCAGGTTGACCTTTCTTGCCGGCGAGGAGGTAGTATCCTGGTTCACGGCACCATTATTAAGACGATCGAGACCAGGGACTGCTTCGAACGATTACGGTTTATTAGAAGAAGTGAAGTAGCACGTGCTCGCTTCACGCAGCAGTCTTCTTTCTTCTTCTTCCGGCGTTTGATGATGATATTTTATACCATCCCTTTGTTGCTCTGGCACTACATCAACGTCGCTCACAGCTTGATGTTTCTGGTGAATTTTGTGCAAAGATCACCGGCGCTATCTCTATACCAATTGATGTTTTGCCACAGGACGTTTCAGTCTCATGAGATGAGAAAATTGAGGTTGCATTCACTATGGAAGAACTTCATGCAGCATTGGACACATGCAGGCGCTCATCGTCCTTAGGTCCGGATCGAGTGACCTATGCTGCCCTACGTCACCTAGGCCCGAAGGCGCAACGCTGTCTCCTGGACATTTTCAAGTTCAAGTTTTGACACGATGGAATTGTGCCTGATAAGTGCAAGTGCAGTCGCCTGGTGCTTTTGTTGAAGCCCGGAAAGACTCAATTTGATCTGGCATCATTTCGACCTATAGCACTAGCAAGCTGCGTCGACAAGGTCATGGTGAGGATGCTGCTTACCCGCATAGAATATTACCTAGAACAATATAGCATCTATCCTGATGCTATGGCTGGCTTTCGACGAGGTTGGTGCTCAAACAATATCACCAATAACTTAGTGATTTCTGTTTATCAGCAGAAAGCTAAGAAGCGGCTTTCTTCTTTCTTAGACGGGAAAGGTGCCTATAACAACGTGACCCATGTGGCTGTTCTCTATGGTTTTCAAGCAGCTGAACTTCGAGGTCGTGTTTTTCGATGGGTACGAAGCTACCTCACAAAGAGATCTATGTTCGATCTAACTGAAGATGGGTCAACGAATAAGCATTTCACAAGTCGTGAGGTGCCACAAGATGACATTTTGAGTCCGACTCTTTTCAACCTGGTCCTGGTGGGGCTCACCGCAATGCTGCCACAAACGGCTTATATATCTCTCTACGCTGATAATATCTGCATTTGGGCATCCGACGTGACACAGCCTCAAGTGCGTTTAAGGATACAGAAGGCGGCAACAATCACATCGGCATACCATCGCCAGCAAGCTTTCACTATCGCCACAGAAAAATGCACAGAGGTGGCATTTACACATAAACCGATGTCTTTATACCCATTGTGCATCGACGGTAGATCAATCGCATATAAGAGCAGTCATAGATTCTTAGCTGTCATCGTAGATCGTGACCTAACCTGGAGCCTACTTGTCGCATACTCTAAGAAAAAGCTCGTTGGCATTGAGAATGTATTTAGGTTCGCTGCCGGAAAATTATGGTGCCCATTCGTGCACTTAATGCTGCAGCTTTACACAGCCCTCTTTCTTGGACTTCTCCGGTACAGCCTTCCCGCCCGTCCAACACGTGCAAGACTAACATCCGTGCACTACAGAGCGTACAAGCCGAAGCACTTCGGACATGTCTTGGCCTTCCAAGACGCTCGTCTACAGTGGCAACTATTGCTAGCGCACAAGAACAGTCGGTCACAACGCATATTATTGTCAAGAAGCTGAGAGTGCACATTCTACATTTATCACGGCTTCCGTCACATCATAAAGCGTGTTTAACAGCGCGGAGACCCCATTCTTCGTTCTGCGGTATTGAGGGAAAACATCACGACATATTACCCCCTGGCTTTAAACTTGCGATGCGTACAGCAGCTGCGTTGTGGTGTTTCCGTCAACTTTACGTGCGCTTATTGGTTCCTGGAATCGTTAAGAAAACACGCATGTCACCACTAGCTCTAAAGATATTGACGTTGCCTCTCTTGGACGAAAGATTCTGTGAGCGCATACATGTTTACACCGATGGCTTCACTAATTCCAACAGCTATACAGGAGCAGTGGTTGGTCCATCTGCTAATGTGTTGCTTCAATACAAGTTTTCTCACACCACGACGTCGGAGCAGCAGAACTTGCAGTGCTTTAAGGTGCAGTCAAGTACATTCTTCGGTCGCCAACTAATCAATGGGCCATCTTTTGCGACTCCAGCACAGTCTTACAGACACTGCGGTTCGTTATGCAACATTGGTTGCACGAACAATTATATATCAGAGAAGACACGACTACCACGAAGTGCTCGTCAAAGGTCACGATATCGTATTTCAATGGTTGTCGAGTCTTTGTGGAATTGTCGGCAATGACCACGCGGATCAAGCAGCTCGGTAGGCTCATAACCAAGACTTGCATGCGCCCATACCAGTCTTGAGAACAGACGCTGCAAGGCGGCTACAATCACTTGCTCACCGTATAACTCTCCTACGATGAAATACGCCGAGTTTCTTTAACGCGTGCCTGTATTCGATCGACCAAAATTTTCTACTTCGTTTGTAATCCGGGCTCCAACGATGCGCTGAAACGGTGCAGTGTCGCATGTGGTTGGGAGGGGCATTTACGAATGCGTATTCTCGTCTTCTTGAAATGGCGAGCAGTTCGGCATGCAACGCCTGCGCCTGCGAGGAGACGTTTGAGCACATTCCATGTAACTGCCCAGCATACCAATCTGAACGACGTATTATTGAAGCCAAGCTCCGTTAGCTGAATTCACGGCCGCTAACAGAAAAGAAGATCCTGGGACCTTGGCCGACGGTTTCGCATACGCGCTAAGCTACGAAAGCCCTCTTGTACTTCTTAGGGACCGCCAGACTTCGCGAGCGCTTGTGAAAGAACAGCGTTAGACCATGCTGTGTAGTATCGAGCTGACTTCATCCATGTCTTTCTTACGCCTCTTCTTTTTTAGCTCTTTCCTTTCTATTATCCCCCTTTAACCCACCCCAAGTGTAAGGTAGCCAACCTTGCCTACCTTGGTTAACCTCGCTTCCTTTCCTCTGTATTTATCTCTCTCTCTCTCGTGACGACAGTGCATGACGAAGGTAATGACTGGTTCAAACATGATAATGATGACATTATTGTGTTGAAAGAACATGCCAGCATACTAGGTTTGTGATGCACTTGCAGCAGTTTCGCTAGCTTCACATATACCAAATTTGGTATTGCGTGACGTGAATAGATGACAAATGTGAATGACACGTCGAAACATGATAATCATGGCATGCCTCTCATGAAAACATGACTACATGCCACGCTCATGATGCGCTCGCGACCGTTTCACTAGCTTCACAAATACCAAGTTTTGTATTACTTGAAGTGTATAGATGATGAATGTAAATGACACATCCAAACATGATAATCATGACATGCGTGCCATGCAAGAACATGACTACATGCCACGCTCATGATGCGCTTGCGACAATTTCGCTAACTCAACATATACCGAATTTTGTATAATGGGACGTGAATAGATGACAAAGGTAAATGACACGTCCAAACACGATAATTATGACAGGGAAGTTATGTATGGCATAACTTACGTCCACCTCGTAACGTTATGCTGACTGTAAGGAGACCTATCAACCTTGCTCATTTTTGCATCGCATATCTTCAACTCACACTGTACGTGGGATCTTCCCAGGGAAGCCCTCTCACTTCCATTATGATCTTCATCGGGCGCCATGTTCAGTATATACATATATATATATATATATATATATATATATATATATATATATATATATATATATATATATATATATATATATATATATATATATATATATATATATATATATTAAAACAGGTGTTGTACGTCAAGAAAGGTTTAGACGCAGCTTGGCAGAAGGTGCTTTATGAGGCAGGTCTGGCTACCGGCAAGCGGCGTGCATGAGCAACTACCACAGCCACCAATCATCATCGTCTTCTTCAGTACCAGCAGAGTTTTCGTTATTCACATTCCTTACAATTACTCCCCGCGAAATAAGGAGCCATCCTGGCGACCTATGGACAAGTAAATACGCGAGGGTCGTAGCAGGGCTTAAGTTTCGGGACGTCGACAATTTTCTAGCCACGACGACGTTGGTCAGAAGATGGTTCAAGTGGCTCGATGAGGTAATTCACCGGTGACGCTTTTTTTTTAGTATACGATATGGGCCGCGATACTTGGGGACCAACTTGATAGAAAGGCCAGGTGTAGCAGATCGGACATGCATCCAGACGAACGAAGCTGGATCGTAGGAAGTAGTGCTAATTAATACGTCGTGGTGGTGCTTTTGGCGTCCTTAGTCTTGGGTTGTGAATGATCTTGCCAGTTGGCGGCATTCTTCAGCGTATGTAGCAGCTTGAGACAGAGTCGTTGACTCTGAGGAGTCGGGTCTGTACGAAAGAATGGTGTCCATAGTGCAAGAAGGTTCGCGTTCGTAAAGGAGGAAAAAAGAGAGAATCGAGTAGTGCTTTGAATGGCGGTGTTATAGGCGAACGTGATAAGCGGGAGCACTCGGTCCCAATTGGAGTGGTCTTACGATATGTACATAGACAGCATGTCACCAAGAGTGCGGTTCAAGTGCTCCGTCACTCCATTGGTCTGGGGATGATAGGCGCTTGTAGTGTGGTGAACGACGTGGCACTCACGCAGCAATGCTGTGATGACGTCTGACAGAAATACGCGACCACAATTACTCAGTAACTCTCGAGGTGCTCCACGACGTAATACGATGTTGTGCAGAACGAAAGTCGCAACGTCTTTTGCTGTAGACGAGGGAAAGGATGAAGTTTTGGCATACTACGTGAGGTGTTCGACGGCAACTATGATCCAATGGTTACCGTCTGCAGTGTTGGGAAGAGTACCATAGATATTGATGCCGACACGGTCGAACGGTCAGGATGGGCATGGTAAGGTTAATGAGGTACCACTGGCGTAATTAGGGGGAGTCTTTCGTCTCTGGCACGTCGAGCAAGCGCGAACGTACTGTCGTATAAAACGGTACATACCACGCCAACAATATTGGAGCCGTATGCGAGAATAAGCCTTCAGCAAACCTGCGCGGCCACATTGGGGGTCGTCATGAAACCTGGAACAACTTTCGGATCGCAGATGACGCGGAATTACGAGTAGCGACTGACGTTCACCGGGTGCGTAGTAGTGTCGGTACAGCCCGTCGTCACGGGTGGTGAAGTGTTCGACTTGCCGACGCAACGTGCGAGTATGGGGAGAAGCCGTCCACCCAGCCAGGATATCTAGAATCGAAGCAACCCAAGGGTCCTTGCGTTGCTCAGATGGCATGTCGGCGATGGTGATGGCAGTGGCATCACAGATGAGACTTTCGCAGCAGGCCGGGTCAGGGGGTAGGGGCGAACGGGAGAAGGCACCTGCGTCCGAATGTTTCCGACTGGAGCGATAGACTACGCCAATATCAAATTCTTGAAGGGATGACGCCCATCAGGCGAGGCGACCACTTGGATCCTTCAGTGACGACAACCAGCAGAGGGCGGGGTGGTCGGTCACGACGTCAAAAGGTCGCCCGTGCACGTAAGGTCAATATTGCTTTATCACCCAAATAATGGCGAGGCATTCCTTTTCAGTGACGGAATAGTTGATTTCGGCTTTGCGAAGAGTTCGGCTTTGGTAGGCAACCAGGTACTCTTGGAAGCCGTCTTTCTGCTGCGCAAGAATGGAGCCTAGCCCCTCACCACTAGCGTCGGTGTGGATCTCTGTGGGTGCCGATGAGTCGTTGCGTCGCAGAATAGGCGACGACGTGAGTAGGTGGCGCAGTTCGTTGAAAGAATCGTCATAGGTGGCAGACCAAGCCGAAAGGTCTCTAAAGCCGGCGAGGATCTTGGTCAAACGAGCGATGATCGTCGCGAAATCGCGGACGAAGCGCCGGAAGTAGGAGCAAAGGTCTATGAAGCTTCGGAGCCATTTCATGGTGGTCGGTTGGGAAACGCTGAAATGGCTGTAAGTTTGGCAGGGTCAAGAAAAATGCCGTCCTTCGAAAGCACGTGGCCAAGGATCGTAAGCTTTCGAGCGGCGAATTGGCACTTCAGATTTTGTTGCAGTCCCGCGGCCGAGATACGAGCGAGGACTTTCTCGAAGCGGGATAAATGGGTTGCAAAATCAGTTGAAAAGACGACAATGCCATCTAAATAACAAAGGCGAACGTTCTATTTGAGGCCTCGATGGATAGAGTCCATCATTTGCTCGAAAGTAGCTAGTGCGTTGCAAAGGCCGAAAGGCATGACTGTGAATTCGTAAAGCACGTCGGGCGTGGTGAAAGCTGCTTTTTGCGATTTGCCTCTGCCATGGGTACTGGCAGTATCCAGAGCTCAGATTTAAAGAGAAAAATTCAGCTCCCTGTAAGCAGCCCAAGGCATCTTCAATGTGTGGCAGCGGATAGACATCCTTGCGCGTGATTCGGTTGAGACGTCGGTAGTTCACGCAGAACCTGACGGATCCATCCTTTTTCTTCACCAGCACAACTGCAGAGGCCCAGAGACTGCTTGACGGTTCGATTATGCCACGTTTCAGTATATCGTCGACCTGTTCATTGATTACACGGCATTAGGCAGTTGACACACGATATGAACGCTGTCGTAATAGTGTCTCTTGACCGGTGACTGTATGGTGAACAACAGATGGCGCTCGACCTAAGAGAGGCTTTGTGGTCAAATGAGGCTCGAAAACACTGGAGGATCTTCATCTCATGTTACTGCTGCCCAGGCGTGAGGTGCCAATCAAAGTACTTGCGGAATACGTCCATAGGGTCATTAGCGTCAGTTGTCGGTGTAATGACACAAGTCGTTATAAATGTCTTGTCTGGATACATCCGGTCTTCTAAAATACAATATAAGGTTTCGAGCTTCCCAGCCACACGCCGCGTAGCAGGATGTATGGACAAGCAGAGAAGTTTCACGCATAAAGTACCACCGAACCATTGGAAAAGTTGATGACGGCAAACGGGAGGATGAAGTTTCGGTGGTGTACACAAGCTACAGCTGGCTGGAACAGGAGCGTCGAGTTAGTGGCAGTTGGGGAAAACACAGGCACTAGGACTGCGGACAAAGGCGCGATGCGGACATTCGCTGCGGCAAGCACTTTTTAGTGACTGTGGTGGTCGACATCAAGGCACGAACTCGTCAACGTGAGTTCAGCACGAGCGTAGTCGACGACGGCCTGATGGGTAAAAAGGGAATCCCATCCAACTATGACGTCGTAAGATGAACGTGAAAGAACAACAAAGTTGACGGCATACCAAACGTCTTAAACAAGAACACGTGCTGTGCACTCAAAAGTCGGCGTGGTTAAATGGGAGGTGGCTGTACGCAGAGCAAGACTCATAAGCGAAGTTGTAACTTTTCTCAAATCACGACACAGTTTTTAACTAATTACAGAAACGACGGCGCCTGCATCGACAAGTGCACGTACAGCAACACCTTCTACTAGCACAATGATTTCGTTGGGCGGACAAAAAGGAGGTCTTGGAGAGTTCGACGACGACACAGTTCTTGCCTCCGGAACTGCGGCTGCCAGTTTTCCTCTCGAGCGGGGCTCGTGCGCCAATTTATCGGGGAGACAGATCGGCGATGAGGCAGTAATGACCGGCGAGAGTCGACAGAGCGTCGTGAGGACATCGAGTCAGCGATAGGGGACGATGGTCGCTGGGGATTCCGGGCAACCTGGTTATTTGCAGAATTCCAACGGTCCGGAGGCTGGAAGTTGCGACGGCGACAGTAGCGTGCTACATGTCCCACAAAACTGCATGCAAAACAGATGGGTCGACTATCGAAGATGCACCATGCGTTAACGACAGAAGGTGCAGGGGGCGAAGTAGAATGGGGTGCCATGTATGTAGTCAGCGTCGTAGGGTAGGAGGACCAGGTGTCCTGATTTGCGTCAGAGACAAGTGGGGCTGGGTGTCTAGCCACGACGGCCGCGTAGGTCAGCGGCGTAGGGACAGATGGCGATGAAGGCAGTGCCTGCGTGACCTGTGTCTCAATGACCTGGCGTAGACGTGGTTCTAACAAGGTCACTGGCTCGGATGTTTCGGCCACAAGAGAAAGTTGACGCGCAACTTCTTTACGAAGGAATTGTTTGATGTGGGGCAGAGAGGCAGTGTGATCAGCAGTGACGTCGTTCACGAGGGCGGAAACTTCAGCTGTATCTTCTGCGGCCCTGCGTGTCGAGACAAGCTGCTTACGCAACTCGACGTACTCCTGACACAGCTAGACAGCGTCGGTGACAGTCTGTGGGTTCCCAGCGACGAGCATCTGGAAGGTATCGTTGTCATCTCCTTTGATGATGTCCTTGATTTTGTCGCCTTCGGTTAGTGATGCATCGACGCGCTTCCAAAGAGACACTTTCGATGTAACTTGTAAAGGTCTCATCTCTGAGCTGGACTCGACTACGCAGACGCTGTTCCGCGCGACGCCGGCGCACGGCGGGACGACTGAAGACCGTGGTGATGATGGTCTTGAAGGCCGACCAGTTGGTGATTTCGCCTTCGTGGTTCTTGAACCAGAGGCTGGCCACATCAGCGAGGTAAAAGCGCACGTTCGTGAGCTGATCGCAGGCATTCCATTTGTTTCAAGCGCTTACGATTTCGTACGCGACAAGCCAGTCCTCGACGTTTTGTTCGTCGTTGCCGTAAAAAATTGGTGGGTGGGGTTGCCGAGGCACGGCAGTACAAAAGACTGTCATTGGTGGGGCAGCTTGAAAAGGGCCAGGAGCAGTCATGGCGAACGGTGAGGGTAGCGTCCGATTGCAAAGTTACAGGCTGATGGGAACCGAGTCTCCTCCACCACTTAAAATAGAGGTGTTGTACGTCGGGAAAGGTTCAGACGCAGATTAGCGAAAGGTGCTTTATAAGGCAGGTCTGGCTACCGACGAGCACCGTGAGCGAGCTACTACTATAGCCACCGATAATCATCGTCTTCTTCAGTTGCAGCAGAGCGTCCGTTATTAATATTCACTACAATTACTATATATATATATATATATATATATATATATATATATATATATATATATATATATACATATATATTGTGAGCGCTGACTATGTACTTCATCTTCATCTGTATGACCAAACCATTGTAGTGATCATCATCGTATGTCACGCGGGCTGGCTCTCTGGCTCGTAGAACTCTCCTTGCAATGCAGCAGCTCATCTGCCACTGGTGAGTTTGCTCGCTGTAACCACTGCTGATTGACTGCTCCTCCAGTTCCGGCTCGCTTTTTCAATGGCTCAGCAAAGGCTTCATCAGATGATGCAGTTGAGCTGTCCCCATCAGGAGGGTCGCCTACTGGCGAAGTTCCTCGTAACTCCTTCGACTGGCTCGCAGAACTCTCTTTGCAATGCAGCAGCTCGTCTGCCACTGGTGAGTTTGCTCGCTGCAACCGCTGCTGATCAACCAGCGCACGTAGTTTCTTCAGGGGATTCACACCAGCACTAAGCATATCCATTACACGTCTCTTGATTTTCGGAAGATGGCCATACTTTTCCAAGTTCCTGTACTTGTCACTGAGATCTGTTGTACGGCGCCCATCGAACCAGCCATCTTCACTGATTTCCTTCCAGCTTCCTCTGCCATACTTCATACCTCCATATACGAGTGCTTCTTCTTGCAGTGTTGTAAACCGCATCCTTTGCCTCTTTGGAGGATGCAACACATCAGGGCTGACCAAACGGACAATGTGCTTTTTAGTGTCTTTCTGAGAATGCTGCAAATTTCTATCGTCAGACACACGGCGTTGCTCTTGCGAACTCTTTTCAGGATCTGTAGTGGCTGATAGCAAGTGCTTATCTCTCGGCTGGTCAGTGAATTCTTCCTTTACAGGATTTTCAATCCCAACACCTAGGCACTCGCTACGTGTTCCCTCACAATATATATATATATATATATATATATATATATATATATATATATATGAGATATGGCACGACGGGAGCGTTATCAACAAGGATAAATATATTTACTTCCCAACAGTTTCGGGAGGGGACCTCCCTTCATCAGGGGATGAGTTATACTGACATTAGCTTCCAAACTTCCTTGCTGCCGCGTCCCTCTCACCTTGAAAGACGTTTGCGAGAGTGAGAGGGAACTGGAAGAAGGAAAAAAAAGAAAAAAAGGAGAAAAAAACGAAAAAAGAAAGAAAAGAAAGAAAGTAAAAAAGAGGAAGAACCACTGTCAACACTGAGAACGAAGCCAACTGTCCGTCTACATCCACCTACGGTTCATATCACGTGCTGTTCAGTTCTTGGCGTGTGTCGGGCCACCCAAGATTGTCGCCGCGGTGCCGGGAGGGTCCGGGACGGCGTGCCTAAAGAAATGGGTTTCCCCGTAATTGGTCGTTCGGCGGGCGGCGGGCGGTGTGTGTAAAGGAAAGGTTTCTCGTTAATGGGTCGGTCGGCTATTTACCTTTAATCTTCGTCCGTTTCCCTTCAACGGTCATGAAGTGGTAGCCGAACGTAAACACTTTGTATGTGCATGTGAAAAAAAAGGGACAGTGTACACGTACGAGTCAGTCAGAAAAAAGCAGGGTCTCCAGCTATCAATCTTTGTCACCAATTTTCTCCTGGCTTACTTCTCGGAGGCAGTTGAGGTTTCCGGGGTCCTCGTTGATACCGGCTACTAATGTACGAAATTTGAAAATAAAATATGCCTCACGCTGTTCGCGCTCGCGTCTGTTTGAAAAACCGGACTGCAAAAGAGTTACGCTAATATTTTTAAAACTGTGGTTTGGCAGGCGCAGATGTCTAGATAAAGGTAGCTTCGGCAGTGAAGTGGCGTGGTACCGGTGATTATTGAACCGCAGCCGAAATGGCGTGTCTGTTTGGCCGATATATTCTTGTCCGCAGATGTTGCAATGTAGCATGTATATTACGTTACTGGAGTCACAATTAAGGCTTTCAGTTATGCAGAATTTGAAATCCGAGAAGTTCGCTTTGGATTCACGTGTTGTGACCATCTGTGGGCATACCTTGCATCGAGATTTTCCGCAGGGATGGCACCCTGATTGAATTTTGGGGGTGTTTGTTTTTGCCCTGACAAGAATTCCTTCAGATTTTTATCCCGGCGGTACACCACGTGAGGTGGCTTCGCGAAAATAGAAGTTAGTCGTTTGCTTTGCCTGATTATGTTGAAATGGCGGGAAAGTATGTTGTTGATTCGTGGCGCTGATGAGGAGTAAGTTAGTACAAGGTTCGTTTGGGAAGTCGTTTTAGGTACTTTGTTTGGTCCCTTAATTATATCATTCCTGTTCACGTTGCGAGCACGTAGTATGGCATCGTCAATAATGTCTTCCGGATAATTTTGTTTCAATAAGGAATGCTTTAGGTGTTCCGCGTGTCTGTCAAATTCCCGCATATCGGTGCATATTCTTCGGTACCGGTAGGCCTGAGAATATGGAATACCCGTTTTGCAATGCTTTGGGTGGCTGCTGTTGAAATGTAGGTACATTTGACGGTCTGTTGGCTTTTTGTAAAGGTTTGTTGACAAGCGGTCATTTTCGACCGTGACAGTAACGTCCAAATAGTTAATGCTAGTTTTGGAAATTTTGTGCGTGAATTTTATTGACGGGTGGCATTTGTTAAAATCCTCTATGAAGCGGAAAAGACTTCCCTCATCATGGTTCCATATCATAAAAATATCGTTTAAGTATCTTCTGTAGTAGAAAGGTTTCAAGGTGTGTCCCTCAATGAATGGGATTTCAAGTGAAGCCATAAAGGTGCTCGCGAAGTTTGGGGCCATTTTCGTGCCCATTGCAGTGCCACTGACCTGAAGGAAATGCTTGCCGTTGAACTCAAAATGGTTATAATTTAGTACAAGTTCAAGAAGTGTAAACAGTACCTCGCCACTTACACTAGTTGATGAGTCAGATTTTACATATTCAGAAACCATAGCCGCTATTCCGTCATGGTGGGGTATGTTGGTGTACAGTGAGCAGACGTCCATGGTCACCAGAAAACTGCCGCCTGGGATGTCGAGACTTGAAGTTTCGCAGATGAAGTGGTTTGTGTCCTTTAGGTAATAGGGAAAATTTGGGGGGATGTTTTTTATAAAGAAATTGATGAATTCTGATATATTTTCTGTTGATGTGCTGTTACTGGATACTATCGGACGTCCCGGATTACCTGCCTTGTGTATTTTGGGGAGCAAATAGAATCGACCGGGAACAGAGTGGGCCGGTAACATTGCTTTTAACATTTTGCCGGTAATTTTCTCGTCCCGGCGGAGATTGTTTAGGGTTACTTTTATCTCCCTTTATATATATATATATATATATATATATATATATATATATATATATATATATATATATATATATATATATATATATATATATATACCGCACGGCTTTCTTCACCCCGTAGAACCGCCTACTACGCCTTTCGAGCAAGTGAACATCGACCTATTGGGCCCGTCTCCGCGATCTTCAAAACAACCGCTGGATAATAGTGTGCGTCGACGACCTTACCAGTCACGCCGAAACCGCTGCGATACTATCTTCTGCAGCTGATGGCGTCACTGCCTTTTTGTTACGTTCTGTTGTTCTTCGCCATGGTTCACCTCAAGTAATCATCAGTGACCGTGGTCGCCAATTCATCGCGGACGCTGTGAAAGAATTGCTTCGCCTCCGCACTTCACAGTTCAAACATTCGACACCATACCATCCCCAGGCGAATGGTCTTGTCGAACGCACCAATCGAACTCTTTCTAACATTCTCACTATGTACGTCGCATCCAATCACAAAACCTTGGATGAGATCTTACTATTTACTACTTATGCATACAATACAGCGAAGCACGAGACCACGGACTTCACGCCCTTGTACCTGCTCTACGCTCAATCACCACGCAGCTCCCTTGATACAATCCTTCCATTTAAGCTCCATACCAATCAGTCCGTGGCCGAAACATTGATGAAGCCCGCCAAATGAAGCCCGCCATAATGAAGCCCGCCAAATTGCTCGCTTGCGCACACTGGCATCACAAGATCGCACCAAGCAACAGTACGATCAATGCCATGATGCAATTTCATTCCGCAAAGTTGAATTCGTGTGGTTGTGAACCCCCCAACGAAAACCTGGTTTATGTCAGAAGTTTTTACCGCAGCACACAGGCCCCTACGTCATTGTAAATCGCTTGACGGACTTGACGTACGTTGTGGCACGCTTGATGACTTCTTCTCATCGGTCAAATCGAACGCAGTAGGTGCACGAGGCTCGCCTCAAGAAATTTCATCTCTCCAGTGACTTAAACTCGCCCAGCGGGCTTCGTCTGTGAACCGGTGATTGCTACGGTATGTGCCGGGTAGGTAGAAGAGAAAGACGACGTTGTCTGGTGCGGCCTGAGGACTCCATCTTTACCGCGACTGCCGAACTTCATCCTCACCCTGTGAAAAAATCCACATATCCTTTATTTCAACCGTAACAGTTTTGTGGTGGAGGTGCTGGGTAATCAACCAAGCAACACGACGCTTCGAGCGCCTGATCTACGACGAAGCCGCCGCCTTGCTGGACTGCCCCCGTTACCACTGGCAGCTGAAATGTCTCGCGGCGAAGAAAGAAACCGGATACCCGCAGCTGCAGACCTTCTACCAGTCCCAGCAGCACCGCTAGTACCAGGTTCGCGTGCGGCTGGTCCCTGGTTGCGTCAGGATCTGATAGTGCCTCGCACATTCGGTGGCAAATCTGGCGAGGACGTGGACGCCTGGCTCACACACTACAAACGGGTGAGCAAATACTACCAGTGGGACGTGGCGACCCAGCTGACCAATGTAGTATTTTTCATAACGGACACAGCACTCGTGTGGTACGAGAACCACGAAGATGCCTTCACGTCATGGGATCACTTCGTTCTTGAAATAAGAGCGTGCTTCAGAGACTCCGTAGCTAAAAGAAAGCAGGCCGAACAAACGTTACTGCAGAGGGCTCAGATCGCAGTAGAGACGTGCACGACCTATGTCGAGGCAATCTTGAAGCTCTTCAAGATTGTCAGCCCTTCTATGTCAGAGGACGACAAAGTTGGCCACCTGTTGAAGGGCATTGCCGGGGACATGTATCAGTTCCTCATCAGCATAGACAGCCTTGCTACGGTAACCAACGTCATAAACCTCTTTCGCACATTCGAGACCCTGAAGATGCGACGTATCACCCCCAAGTTCGGTCGCCTACCGAAAGTAACCACCGTGGCAAGTGTTGACGAATACACGCCGCATGATCTCGCGTCGACAATACGCAGATCGTTCGAGAAGAGCTCACTCGACACGCTCGCCCGACGCCGTACGAAGCTACACCCGCACCGCCTCCCTCTCGCCCTCCCCTGTCAATTGCCGCAGCAGGCATCGATGACTGCAACTACAGGCCACCCTCACAACCGAGGTCACAGCGCAATAACTACCCGCTGCCGAGGTACGAAGACCGCTTCCGTTACCACAATCAGCCTGCCAACACCTATTACGACCCGGAGAAAGGTGTACCTGTACCACCCCCACGTCAGCGCAATGCTTTCCAGTAGCACAATGCATACCACCAAGCCCCTGTGTGCTACCTTTGCGGTATTGCCGGCCATATAGCTCGGTTCTGTCGTCGACAGAGAGGGCCGACATCCTGATACCATTCCCCATCAGAGTTTCCGCCAGCGGGCATTGGTCACATTTACGGTCATTGGCCCGCCTATTCTAGGAGTACCTCACGGCGGGGAAATCACCTTGGCAGTTCTCCCGCTTCTGACCATAGTTTGACGCCTCCATCTGGCCGACTGCATGGTTCCCCTTCGCCGGGATGACGCCTGTCATCGCCGCCGCCACCGGGAAACTAGCCAGCGCGACCGATTGAGGTGATGTCACACAACAGAATTTGCCTCAGATGCCCCCTCCAGTTATAATGTCGAAAAACAAGATACGTGTGGAAATAGATGGCTTTTGTACAGGTGCTTTGGTGGACACTGGTGCTACGATATCAGTTATGAGTCTTTCTTTCAAAAGTCGCATTGGCCGCAAAGTTATGTTTTCTTGGGGCGAATCAACAAGGTTTCGTGGTGTTGGTGGGGAAGTACTTCATCCTGTCGGAGTTTGTGCCGTCAATGTCTTATTGGCAGGAAAGGTGTTCCCAACAGAGTTTCTTGTTCTGCAACGTTGTACCCACGATGTGATTCTTGGTCTTGACTTCCTCCAAGGATGTGGCGCTATCGTCGATTGTGGAAGCGGTGATCTTTCTGTCAGCGGTGACATTGTTCCTGCCCTCGTCGATGAGGCGCCGCAGGCCGCGAAGGACGCTCTGATAGTTTCCCACGAGCTGACAGTGCCGCCATGGTCAATGAGGTCAGTTGCGGTGTTCGCCCCAGAATCTGCCACATCTTTTGACGCCATCGTTGAACCTGCCATCGTTCAATGTGCTAAGAAAGGCATACTCGTCTCTCGTTGTTTGGTATCTGTTGATGAAGGAGCAACCTTTTTGTGGGCACTGAACTGTTCGCCAATGCCGGTTGTGCTCCCTCGAGGAATGAAGCTTGGCGTCTTCGATGATTCCACTAAAGGTTCTGGAGCGGTCGTTAACAACAATGAAAGCGAGAAAGGTACAGTCTCTGGCAAGCGCAGTTTCTCTTACGAGTCGCTGATGGATGGATGGATGGATGGATGGATGGATGGATGGATGGATGGATGGATGGATGGATGGATGGATGGATGGATGGATGGGTAGATGGATGGACGGATGGATGGATGGATGGATGGATGGATGGATGGATGGATGGATGGATGGTAGGATGGATGGATGGATGGATGGATGGATGGATGGATGGATGGATGGATGGATGGATATGGCTGTACCCTTTAGACCGGGCGGTGGCTAGCGCCACCAAGACGTAATATTTAATGAAGCAAAAACTAGATTTATTTTTTCCCTTAAAAAGTGAGTTTGAGGATTCGTACTTTGCAGTGAAGAGTTTAATTCTCACTCGTGCCTTGACTTTAGCCACCAATCAGACAACCTCCTTCTAGTTAAGTCTACCCGCTTAAAGTCTACTTTGCCCTCGCGATCCCTAAACCCCAATGCTTTGAAAAACTCTGCGCCATCATCCTGAACTATAGGGTGAAGCCCTTTACAGAACATTATCAAGAGTTCGGCAGTTTCTTCTTCCTCTCCGCACGCACTGCATACTGTGTCTACCCCTTCGTATTTGGCCCGATATGTCTTGGTTCGCAGTACTCCCGTCCTGTCCTCAGACAGTAAAGAACTACCCCGAGTATTATCATAGACCCTTTTCTTGGCAATTTCCTGCTTAACAGTTCGATAGATGTCCAGTGCGGACTTCTTTATCATGCCCATTCTCCACATGTCAGTCTCCGTTTTCTTCACTTTCTTCTTACCTGATAGTTCTTTTCGGTTTGGCCACCTGCTGTTTTCTAAGTATTTACCAGTCAATTTCCTTGTTGGCTTCCTCCATTTTGTCCTAGGCATGATTTTCGCTTCCTCCATTTTGTCCTAGCATGATCGCTTCCTCCATTTTGTCCTAGGCATGTCCTAAGCATGAGATCCTAGGCATGATTAGCGCCACTTTGCGGTCACACGAGCAGCAGACGTTACGCCATCTGTTGAGGCGACATGCTTCTGTGTTTGACTTTTGCTAAGAGGAGAAGCCACTACCTTTACCATGTTCTCGCGCTCACCATAGGATTGACACCAGCACTGCCCATCCGATCCGACAAAAGCCTTACCAAATGTTGTCATCAGAACGAAAAGTTATTGCCGACCAGGTTCAGGAAATGCTCAACAAGGGTGTGAAGAAGAGTCGTGTAGCCCGTGGGCAGCACCGGTCATCTTGGTTGAAAAGAAAGATGGTGCCTGGCGGTTCTGCGTTGATTACAGAAGACTCAACGCCGTGACCAAAAAAGATGTATATCCGCTGCCTAGGATTGACGATGTTATTGGCTGCTTACACTCGGCTTCGTACTTTTCTCCAATAGACCTACAGTCAGGAGATTGGCAGATGCCTATGCACCCTTCAGACAAGGAGAAGACCGCACTCGGGACGCCTGATGGACTGTACCAATTCAATGTGATGCCGTTTGGGCTTTGCAACGCCCCCACCACTTTTGAAAGGTTTATGAACTCTGTTCTTCGTGGTCTTAAATGGGAGGTGTGCTTATGCTACCTGGATGACGTCGTCATTTTTGGGCGTACCTTTGAAGGGCACCACGTCGGTTTAAGCCTTCTTTTAGACTGTGTCGGAAAGGCTTGCTTAATTTTGAACTCTAAGAAGTGCCGGTTTGGTGAAAGACAAGCTTTAGTCCTCGGTCACCTAGTTGACAAAGATGGTGTCAGGCCGG
This sequence comes from Rhipicephalus microplus, assembly GCF_013339725.1. NCBI lineage: Eukaryota > Metazoa > Arthropoda > Arachnida > Ixodida > Ixodidae > Rhipicephalus > Rhipicephalus microplus. The sequence goes on along the minus strand of NC_051175.1, from coordinate 47,622,829 downwards.
ATCCCCGCAAAATCGAAGCAGTCGGCACATTCAAACCACCCCAGACACTGAAGGAACTTCGCAGCTTCTTGGGCCTATGGTCCTACTTTCGCCACTTTGTACCCCGAATCGTGGACGTAGTACACCGGCTGACTAGCTTGTTGCGAAAAGACAGTCCATTCAAATGCACATCTGATTGTGATGCCGCATTTTCTTAGCTGAAACTTCTACTGACATCTGAGCCTATTCTTCGTCATTTCGATCCTTCTGCTCCTACAGAAGTGCGCAGTGAAGCAAGTGGTATTGGCATCGGAGGTGGGCTTGTTCAGCGCCATGATAATGCAGAGCATGTTTTTGCTTATATGAGTCGATCTCTAAGAAACGCTGAAATAATTTATACAGTGGCAGAGCAAGAATGTTTAGCGGTTGTATTTGCCATTCAGAAGTTTCGATGTTACCTCTACGGTCATTCATTCACAATTGTGACAGACCATCATTCATTATGTTGGCTTGTTACCCTCCGAGACCCTTCTGGCCGCCTTGCTCGATGGGCTTTATGCCTTCAAGAATTTGACTTCAGCACTTCGTACAGAATTGGACGACGTCATTCAGACGCTGATTGCCTTTCTCGCCTGCCTATGACTACGACGGAGGACAGTGCAGATACCCTCGACATCTGCTTTACTGCGGTCTCTCACACGTTTCCTGACGCCAATATCTTCAAACGAGAACAATTGAATGATTTATCTGTAGACCCTTTGTTCGTTGACGCTCGGAATCTCAAAGGCAGTGGTCGCTTTCGCATTCGTAATGGACTGTTGTGCAAAACGAATTACTCGGCAAACGGCGAACGTTATTTACTGGTTGTACCTCAAAGTCTTCGATTCGACGTTCTCCGTACTATGCACGATGATCCAACGTCAGGACACCTTGGGCTCATTCGCATCCTGCATCGAGTGCAGCAGCGTTTTTACTGGCCTCGAATGCGAGATTTTACGAAACAATACGTCTCGAGCCGCGAGAACTGCCAGCGTCACAAACGGCCTACCAGTGCGCCGCACGGCCTTCTTCACCCCAGTAAAGTAAAAAGTTGGGCGAGTTGGTGCTGGTTCATGATGATAAGGGGCGCAAAAAAACGACACACAACAGAGCGCGTCGTCCCGTGTACTTCACCCCGTATAACCACCTACTACGCCTTTCGAGCAAGTGGGCATCGACCTATTGGGCCCGTTTTCGCGATCTTCGAACAACAACCGCTGGCGTCGACCACCTTACCAGATACGTCGAAACCGCTGCGATACCATCTTCTACAGCTGATGGCGTCGCTGCCTTTTTGTTATGCTCCATTGTTCTTCGCCATGGTCCACCTCAAGTACTCATCAGCGACCGTGGTCGCCAATTCATCGCTGACGCTGTGGAAGGATTGCTTCGCTTCTGCACTTCACAGTTCAGACATTCGACACCATACCATCCCCAGACGAATGGTTTTGTAGAACGCACCAATCGAACTCTTACTAACATGCTCGCTATGTACCTCGCATCCAATCACAAAAACTGGGAGGAGATCTTACCATTTCTTACTTACGCATACAATACAGCGAACACGAGACCACGGACTTCACGCCCTTCTACCTGCTTTGCGCTCGATCACCACGCAGCTCCCTAAATACATTCCTCCCATTTAAGCTCCATACCGATGAGTCCGTGGCCGAAAAATTATGCCGGGCTGAAGAAGCCCGCCAAATTGCTCGCTTGCGCACACTGGCATCACAAGATCGCTCCAAGCAACAGTACGATAAATGCCATGATGCCATTTTATTCCGCAAAGGTGAATTCGTGTGGTTGTGGACCCCCCAACGAAAACTTGGTTTATGTCAGAAGTTTTTACCGCAGTACACAGGCCCCTACGTCATTGTAAATCGCTTGACTGACTTGACGTACGTTGTGGCACGCTTGACGACACCTTCTTGTCGGTCAAATCGAACGCAGTTAGTGCATGTGGCTCGCCTCAAGAAATTTCATTCCTCCAGTGACTCAAACTCGCCCAGCGGGCTTCGTCTGTGAACCGGGGATTGCTACGGTATGTGCCGGGTAGGTAGAAGAGAAAGACGACGTTGTCTGGTGCGCCTCAGGACTCCATCTTTACTGCGACTGCCGAACTTTATTCTCACCCTGTAAATAAATGCACATATCTTTTAATTCAACCGTAACAATATATGAATAAATATATATATATATATATATATATTATATAATATATACGATATATATATATAACTCATCTCCTGATGAAGGGAGGACCCCTCCCAAAACTATTGGGAATAAATATATTTATCCTTGTTTACAACGGCTCGCCATTGTGCCATATCCCATACCATTCCCGAAGACTAACGGGCCCATTGAAATAGTACTCCCACTATATATATACATACATATATATATATACTATATATATATATCATATATATAGGTATAAGATATATATATATAGATATATATATATATATTTATAGATATATATTATCTTATATATATATACTGCATTAAATATTACTATATATATATAATATATATATATTTATATGTATATATATATATATATACATATAAATATATATATATACTATATATGTGTATATATATATATATATATACATAATATATATATATCTATATATATATATATATATATATTATATATCTTGTGGGCATTCATAATGCTCTTCTCATATATGCATTAGCATAATCATTATCATCCGTCTGGGTACCTGTCCTCATCTTCACAATCACCATCGGGTGGGCGCGCGCTCAGCCTCAGACTGCCCGTTCGCTGCTGAGCCATTGGCTGAATAAAAGCTGTCTCAACCCAGACGCCATACGTGGCTGAGGTGGTTTTTCGGTCCTCGGTCCTCTCCCACCTCGCTCAACTCCCTGGAGCTGCGTTCAGGCCGTGGATTGCCCCCTCTGTCTGGCAGCATGTCAGAGAACGAGCCTGCCAGCGCTGCTGCTATCACTGCTGTCATCTCTCGCCCGCCGTCTTCAGCCGCGCCTCCTGTTTACGTACACAGCCACCAGCGTGATCCCCGTCTCTTCGCCGGTCGTCGCGGGGAACACTTGGAGGACTGGCTCAATGAGTACAGCCGCGCGAGTGTTGCTAATCGCTGGAACGATAGCACCAAGCTCCGTTACGTCTCTTTCTACTTGACCGGTGTGGCGAAGACGTGGTATTTTAACCACATCATCGACATACCCGACTGGGCGACCTTCGAGCAGCAGCTCCGTCACGTTTTCGGCACACCGGCCATTCGCTCTGCAGTCGCGAAGAGAACCTTCGACACTCGCCAACAACATTCCGGTGAGTCGTACACGTCGTACATCGAGGGCGTTCTAGCGCTCTGCCGGCGGGCCAATTAATCTATGCCGGAGTCCGAAGAAGTACGCCACATTTTGAAGGATATAGGCCCTGTTGCCTTCAATGCCCTTGTCGCTCAGAACCCGGATACCATATCCGACGTCGTCACGACCTTTCAGCGCCTAGATGCTCTGGACTTGGTTCGTCTACTGGACATAGGCGAACTATTAAACAGAGCCCTCCGTGACCTGATAAGAGACATAATACGTGAAGAGTTGCAGAACTTGGGTTTCAAACCTTCTCCACCATGTTCTCCACGTTTACAGGAGCGGCATTATGCGACATTATCAGGGAGGAACTGACATCTCTGAACTTTCCGGCTCACGTCCAGTCCCCCTCGTCTCGGCCCATACGAACCTACGCGCAGGTCGCTGCTATGCCTCCAAGCGAGGTAAACACGATGTTTCCGCTGCCATCGTACGCATCAGTCGCTTCCGCTTCTCCCCTCAACTTTCGTTCGTTCCCGCCTAACACCTTATTCTGCACAACTGATGGCACTCTTTTCAGGTACTCCGCATGGTTTCTACCCTTCCCCCTGGCGCTCATCTCGCCCGGTTTGCTATTACTGTGGGCATGGCGGCCACATTTCTCGTTTTTGCAGCAAGCGCCAGCAAGACGCGTGCCGCGGTTACGACGTGCGTGAACGAGATACTTTTTACTGTCAAGGTCAACGGTATTCATCAGCTACACGCCGGTCTCCCTCTCTGCACGTATCGAGTGCACCTCGGAACAGCTGGAACTCCAGACGCCGTTCACAATCACCCTTTCGTCGCTCCTCCTCCCCACTTCGGCCTGCCTCATTCGTCACTGCCAGTCATTCGAAAAAAAATTCCGCCATATCCACGAAGTGAATGATGATGAGTGGGCGAAGCTCCCGAGGTAAACCTGGTAAACCATGAATCCTCTGTACATTTTGCCCACTCGATTTTATTACATCGCTCCCCCTAGCGTACGTCGCCGCACTAAATCGAACGATTGCCTTCAACCAATGACTCGCGCCATATGTGACATCATTCCATTTTATAAGATCTCGCGTCTTTCATCAACTACAAGTACCGCTTTCTAGTTTATAACATTTTGCATCTTTTCATCATCAGCTACAAGTACCACCATCTAGTAAACACTACAAGAACTAAACGAGAGGTGGCTACATACAGGATACGGTACCGCCATCTAGTGAACACTGCAAGAACTAAACTAGAGGTGGCTACATACAGGGGACGGTACCGCCATCTAGTGAACACTGCAAGAACTAAACTAGAGGTGGCTACATACAGGCTACAGGGGACGCAGAGCCCACGCCCTAAGGAGCTTCGCCCCTAAAACTAAGCGATGCAGTTTCTGGGGAAAAACTGCATTCCGAATTAGAACTGATGTCCCTCCACCAGGCCCATGCAACATGATTTCGGTGGTAGTGGAAGAAGTGTACGTGGATGCTCTGGTGGACATGGGTGCGGCGTTTTCTGTTATGCGCGTTGATTTAGGCCAACGTCTGAAAAAAGTGATCACCCCTTACGATGGACCCACGTTGGTTGCTTCCCAGGGGTATACCATTCGCTCTTCCACTTTCTGTACAGCACGCGTTTTTATTGATGGTATCCTATACCAAATTCAGTTCGACGTCCTGACTGACTGCTCTCACCAATTTTTTAGGGTGGGATTTTCTTTCTTCTGCCTCCGTGGCTATTTGCTGTGGCCAACACGTCGTCCACCTCACCGACACGGACTGCACGCCCAACGACAACCCCCAGAAGCCACTTCGTTTGACAGCTGCGGTAGATACCGAATTACCACCAGGTCAAGAACGCATTGTAACTATTACCTCCAAGGACATCGACCATGGCAACATCTTGGTCTCACCATCATTTAGTTGCGTCGGTGAAGGCATCATTCTCGCTTCCGGTGTAGTTCAGTTTCTTAAGGATTCCGCACTTGTCACCGCTCTAAATACATCCGAAAAACTTCTACTTCCCAGAACACCATGGGGGCCTGCGTGACGGATCCCGAGCCTGCGTGCGTCGTGCCACTTCATGTCGTCTCCTCCAATGGCAGCCCTAGAAGTGAGCCTGCTTCTTCTTCCGCCTTTACTGCAGCCATTAGCGACGACTTCACACCTTCACCGACGCAACAGCCACTTGCTTTGTAAAAGAAACACGCACGTTCCTCGACGTTTACTCTTCGACGTTGGGCCGCACTCCTACTATAACGCATTGAATCCACACAGTCGGAACATCTGTTGTACGCCACCGGCCCTACCGCGTGTCTCCTGCTCAGAGAAAAATTATCGAAGAAAATGTAGCCGACATGCTCAAACGAGAGGTAATCCGCCCCTCATGTAGCCCTTGGTCGTCGCCTGTGGTTCTGGTTCGTGAGAGGATGGCTCCGTGCGCTTTTGCGTCGATTACAGGGCGCTCAACAAGATCACTCGCAAGTATCTGCACCCAATGCCTCGCATTGACGACGCCCTTGATTCTCTACAAGGCGCCAAATACTTTTCCAGCCTTGACCTGCGTTCCGGATACTGGCAAATTTCTATGCACCAAGAGGATAAAGAGAAAATGGCATTCGCAACCCCCGACGGGCTATACGAATTCAACATTACGCCTTTCGGGCTGTGCAACGTGCCCGCTACATTTGAGCGCATGATCGATACCGTGCTGCACGGCCTAAATGGAAGACCTGTATCTGATACTTGAACGACATCGTCATTTTTTCGTCAACGTTTCCTCAGCATCTGCAACGTTTGGATGACGTTCTGACGTGCCTCGCCACCGCTGGTCTCCCACTCAACACAAAAAAATGTCGTTTCGCCACAAAAGCTATCAAGGTTCTGGGCCACGCCGTGAGCAAAGACGGAATTCGGCCGGATCCGGACAAAATTGCAGCGGTGCTCCGCTTTCCGTGCCCCGAAAGGTCGAAGGAGTTGCGAATTTTTCTTGGTCTCGCCTCCTATTTTTGCCGTTTTATACGAAACTTCGCATCAATAGCGGCTCCACTGCACCAGCTTCTTGCTTCCGACGTGCCCTTTCTGTGGTTGGAAGAATGTCAAACGTCCGAACCTGTACTCCGCCACTTTGATGAGGCCGCACCAACCATCCTACATACGGACGCTGGCGGCCGCAGTATAGGTGCCGTTCTGCTCCAACGCGACACCTCTTCAAAAGAGAGAGTAGTTGCATATGCCAGTAGAGTATTAACCGCAACCGAGACTATACTATAAATGAGCAGCAGTGCTTGGCTGTTGTCTGGGCAGTGCACAAGTTCCATCTTTATCTCCACGGCCGTTATCTCACAATCGTTACAGACCACCACGCCCTATGCTGGATTTCCACGTTGATGAACTTGCCTGGACGCTTGGGTTGGTGGATTCTACGTTTACATGAGTATGGCTTCGATATCATTTACGAGTCAGGTAGAAAACACCAAGACGCCGATGGCCTTTCGCACTGCCCGCTACCAAATACCCAGCTCAGCATCGGTCAAAGTTCGGCCATCACATCTACAGCAGGGCCCGCACTCGCTTCAATAGACCAGCTATTATCGGACGACAAGCGCACACTTGACTTCTGCCGGTTGTCTGATCCGTACTGTAGGCGTATTATAGACCATCTCTCAGGAACTTCCCATCCACCTAACGCGCGGCATCGTCGTCAACTCTTGCGATTTTAGCTGAACAATGGAGTTCTGTACCACCACATCTACCACCTGGATGGTCGACGCGGGGTTCCCGTATTACCACACTCTCTTCGACTTGACGTGCTTAAAGCCTTCTACGATGACTTTACTGCCGGACATCTTGGTATTCGAAAAGCTCACGATCGCATTGAAGTCGCTTCTAGTGGCCCGGTATTTCTACTAGCATCGCGCGCTACGTCGGTTCCTGTGTCCCGTGCCAGCGTCGTAAAATCCTGACAACTGCACCAGCCAGGCCTCTACAGCCAATTTCGTGCCCCACAACGCCATGTGAGGTTGTAAATATCGACTTTTACGGCCCTCTTCCCGTCACATCTACTGGCCAACGATGGATGGTGACCGCCGTAGACCACTGGACACGCTACGTGGAAGCAACATCTCTATGTACTGCCTCTGCTTCGGAAGTTGCCGACTTCGTTCTGCACGCCATCATACTGTGCCACGGAGCCCCTCGTGTATTGCTGAGTGACCGTGGAAAGATGTTCCTGTCAGAAGTGCTAAATGAAGTATTGCGCGCCTCTGGAATAACACACAAGACAGCTTCAAGCTACCACCCTCAGGCCAACAGTCTCACTGAGTGGTTTCACCATACTCTTGCTGATATGATAGCTGTCTACTTCAGTTCAGATCACAAAAAATGGGATACTCTCTTACCATTCCTCACCTTTGCTTACAACATGGCCGTTCAGTGCACCACCGGTTATTCGCCGTTCTACCTTGTTTATGGACGTTCCCCTACTTTCTTCCTCGACGTTTACTTTTTCAACAGTGACGTCAACTCGTCTGCGTCTTGCAGCGAGGAATACTTTTCTAGACAAGCCCGGTGTCGCAATCGCACTCGCATTAACACGGAAGAGGGACAGCGAGATCGAAAAGTCATTTATGACGCATTCCATAGCCTTGTACTCTTCCGACCTGATAACAAGGTGCTCCTGTACACACCTATTTCTACACCTGGTCTGTGTGACAAGTTTCAGCCACACTTCATTGGGCCTTACATAGTTATCGAGCAGACTTCGCCAGTTAATTATCGTGTGACCCCACTTGTCGTTCCAACAGACCGCCATCACCGCACCACAGAGATCATGCACGTGTGTCGCATGAAACGCTTCAGGTGACGTTCTCTGCCACATTGACTTGCTACGGCCAGGTTGGCCGCTTCGATGGCGGGGGGGAGAATTAGTATGGGCATTCATTATGCGGTTCTTATCATATATGCATTATCATAATTGTCATCATCCATCTGGGTCCCTGTCCTCAACTTCACAGTGATCATCGGGTGTGTGCGTGCTCAGTCTCAGACTGCCCGTTCGCTGATGAGCCCTTGGCTGAATAAAAGCTGTCTCAACCCAGACGTCATAATGTCTATATATATATATACATATATATATATATATATATATATATATATATATATATATATATATATACACGAACGAAATAACTACAAACAGACATAGATACAACTACGACGCCAGTTCAGTAGGCGGGCCGTTCATTGCTGCTCTTCTTCGGTCTCTTTTTTTTCTATACAGAGTGTGTGGGCGCCCTAGTGCCAGTTTTTGAAAAAAACAACCAAACAGCTCTCCTAGGATGGGGTGCTGTCTCCGTCTGATTCTTTACAATGGTGCAGTCTTCAACGAAAACCGAACCTTGAAGCGGAACCCTCCCGTCGGCGCTGGTCATCGGCGTTGCGCATCTCTCCATCGAAGGAACTTCGTTCACGCTTTGTTCACGATGGAGCCAGCAACTAGACCGCTATTGCAGCTACCCATCGTATCTTCCACCAACGTCATCCACTCTTTCTCTATGGTTCCAGGTATAGTGAAGTATAGTTCCAGGGTACCACTTGGCAGGTGCCAGGCTACCGCGTTCCTCTATGCGCATGGGGTGCTCTCATCTGAGAACGCCGTGCACGCTTTCCGTGACGCGCATCCCATGCCCGGGCCTGTTACAACAGGTGAGCATCCAAGGGACGCCGATCAAGATTCCTTGGACGTGCGTGTCGTTGCCGTGAGTACTGTCAGCACCGCGCACTCCTCGGGCATGAACTAGCCCTGTTCCGGCGCCTTGCCCGACAGCGCCGTGGAGCTGCGCCGTACCATCGCGTGACTCCGTGCCACGATCAGTACCTTGACAGTGCCGACCTCTGCGCTGCTTCCTACGATCGTGCCAGAATGGTTAACCACCAAGCCATGTTGGACGCCGAAGCGTCACAAGACCTTGAGGCCATCTCACCCGAGCATCGCAGAGAGCCGAGGTGCGCACTCATGCACCATCTGAGCTGCCTCACGTCAGCGATCTCTGCATTTTCACGAGCCGGCCCACCATCGCCATTTGTCTGCAAACTGCCGGAATCAGTCAAGTTCCGGAAAGAAGCCGACAGCTGCCCTCATGCACCATCTGAGCTGCCTCACGTCAGCGATCTCTGCATTTTCACGTGCCGGCCCACCATCGCCATTTGTCTGCAAACTGCCGGAATCAGTCAAGTTCCGGAAAGAAGCCGACAGCTGGGTGGCAACCGTCAATGCGATAGGAGTGCTTGAGGCCTAGGCGGAGCTTCAGAAATGATCCGTGGCTGCACAGCGCCTTCAAGATGGTGCCGCAGCGTGTCAAGTACGAAAGTGAGAGGTAGAATATTTAGGCCGAATGATCAATGGAAGTGGCTTGCCATTGATGAGTACCGTGGTTTCCCAAGGTGGCGTTTTGTTTGACAGCATGGGCAGAGGGTTGATGTCATATTCGAGACGCATGACCTTGTATCACCCGGCATTTGTTGCGCGAAGCCTCGTCTCTTGTGAGTGAATGTGCATGTCGACAATCTTCCCCAGGTTATTGGGCTTGCTGCAGCTCTTCAGTGCATCCAGGCGTGTGTACTTTGGAAGTCCATTAACCATGCTTTTGGCCTAGTTAGGTAGCCGCTTGAGCTCGATTATCTTTCTACGGCTGACCGGATGATGCGCGAGACGAAAAAAGCATGAACAAACTGCCGCATTTCACGTTCATTTACTCCATGAGTGCGGCCAGAGATTCTGCATAAAGCATCAAAGATTTGTTAGCTTGTCTTCGTAACACGTTGGAACCAAGTGTTCACTGTAGAATTCTCATCTTAGTGCACACTCAGTATTCAAATGGTGATTTTTTATGAAAGGTTGATTGCCCTTGTCAAGCTCAAGACACCACTTTTCTTCCTGCTTGACAAACGTGGTTCAGCCACCATGTATGACGAAAAACTGTTTTGTCCGGAGCGGTGTGTAGGCCTGCTTTCATTGTGTAATTGTAGACATAGTTGGGGACTTTTTTGTAAGACATCGTCTTGTTCATCGACGGATCTTCGGTGCGTCCAAATGGTTACATCGTCGGCAAACACCGCGTGTTTCAGCCTCAGGCCCGGCACGTCCGGAAGGCGTCTTGGTAGCTGGTACAAGGCTATGTTAAAGAGCGTGGGTGAGATAACCGAGCCCCGGGGAACGCCTACGTGGTTGGTTCGTATAGTACTGGCGTCTTGGGCGATTTCGCCTCGGTAGCTTCGCCCTTCCAGGAAGGCCGAGATAAGTTATACATTTTCCTTTAATTCCAAAGGCACCTGCTTTTGTACTGATGGTACAGTGTGGTACGCCATCGAATGCTTTGCGTATGTCCACTGCTACGACAGCCCATGGGTGCACCGAGTTATGGTCGAGAGGGCTTTTTAAGTGACGGAGCACACCTTTAGTTGATAGGCCCACGCGGAATTCGTACATTGTAGCGACCAATAGGTATCACATTGAAATACCACATTAAGCGTGTGTTAGCCATGCATACTCTCCATTACTTTACCGACACACAAGGTTAAAGAGATCGGACAGAGGTTGGATAAGGTATGGGATAGTTTACCAGGCTTCGGAATAAGTTTCACTACTGAGAACTTCCAAGTGGAAGGCAGTGTTTCAGTATCCTAGGCTGTAATAAACTCTTCGAGGAGGGCGTGTTCGCAAGCGAGGGGCGCATTGCGTATATGATCATCGCATACTTCATCTGCTCTCGGAGTTCTGCATGCATTGGCATGTTGCAAAGTGTACTCCAGCTCGAGCATGCATGAAAGGGCTATTGAATGTCTCAGTGTCTCATGAGCTTGCATCCTTGTGATACGCATTGTCTATGGGCCAAAATGTCTGCGAAAAAAAAACACTTCAGCAGCTTGCTCGGCGACCTCTTGATTGCTGATGCCTTCCCGTAAGGCCACACGAGCCGCACCAGTGTAGGTCTTGTGTTGGCCAAGGAGAGAGTGCAGAGGGGCTTAGACTTTTGACGTATTGGTCTGCCCATCAATGGTTTCACTAATCCAATCCAGCGGCTTGACGCTAGTGTATTCGTGTATTCCTCAGCAGAACACTGTATTTTGCGCGACCGTGCTTTGTGATGCGCAGCGTGGTGAGATCATCTGTACTGGGCCAGAATACGTAGCCTTCTATACCACCGAGTGACAAAGTGCCTACTTGTAGGTTCTTGGTGGCTTGCCGCTTCATTGCGCATTACTGAGATAACAGATGGTCAATGTTCTTGGGTGGAGGCTGTTGCTTTAGTAAACCGCGGTGTTGGTCGCAGTGTGTGATGTTTCTAAACCATGTACTGGCGCGCGACATTATCTACGTATTGGCGTCGCCTGTGCGAAACTGTATGAGTATGGGGAAGTGGTCACTTCCCATGCAATCATCCCGCACCTCCCACTGAAATAGCTGTGGGCAAGCCTGCTTGGGGAACTGTCTGTCTCCACCTCGCGTGTGTTTTACGCATAATAGGAAGCATCAGCTCGTACTGCGAGGCATCTTGCATGATGTCCTTGCCACTCAGCTGCATTTGTTATATCGCCAGGCGACATGTTGAGATTTCAAGTCTCTGTTCAATAGTATGACATCTTGGGAATAAATCTTTTTAAAGTGCATTATGATTCTCAGCTCAACAACCACCTTACTTGTTTTACTGCTATAGTGCTTTGACGATCCATGTAAACGCAGAAGACAACAATTTTACGCTACGGTGAAACTTCCAGCCAGCAACCGACAACACTTAGAGCAGTGCTGCATCATGGTTGCGTATCTAACTTCACGTGCGTTGTTCCTCGTCGCATGTACAATGCTGTCTTTGTGGATGTAACTTGTTCTTCAGTTGGGGCGTAGCTGTAATAGGCCATTATTTTAAGCACAGAACCATCGACATCTTGAAAGGCAATGACGAATGAACTGGTACCATCTGTATTGCTGAAGAGCCTAGTGGTCATTTCAGCGTTCTTGCGACGAAGCGAACAGCAATTCCACTGCAAGACAATCATCCATAGCAATGATTTCGAAAAGCTAGCCATGGTGAGGCTTTGTTGCAAGAGGAGTGGTGGAGTTTGACGGCACCAAGGGTGTACGTATCACAAGTGCCCCTGCGCTTGTCGTCTCTACCGTACCAAGAGCATGCCGGAAAGCACGATGCGCTTCATGGTGAATGGTCCGAGTAATGAGCTGTACAAATCTTTCATTATTGTACTTTTCTATTTGCTTGCGCCATACGATGTTTTTTTGGTCACCACTAGAATTATTGAACTGTCGTTGGCGCAGGGGAACGTGAGTGGGCATTGGTAGGTAGAAGCCCCGTGGACTGAGCTACGCCCCTTCGAGAATGCTTGGCCCCTCCACCCGAGGCAGGCTGCGGCACACAACACGTCCATGTTGAGCTTCAGGGATGTGGTATATCATTACTAGAACCAGTTAGGGGAACGTTCGCTTGTCGAACTACATCTGCGAAGGTAATGTCCCCAGTGCCTTCTGACTGTGCAGCTTGTGGTGCTGGCGGCCTGGCGTAAAAACACTGGCGTGTTCACTTCAGCATGTTTCCCTGAAAACCTTGTGAAGGGAAAGAGAAGCACTGATTCTCCAGCGTGTTTCCTTTCCTGCGTCGTCTTTTGGAAGCTGCTTGAGTTTTTGGTAAGTTTTATTGTTTACATCTCGTCTTTTTCAACAGTTCGTGGTTGTGGCCTAGTGACAACCAACACAGCCTTGGCACTTTTGTTCAGTGTTCGGGCATTGCGTACCGTCTTCCTCCTGCCGCAGACCGCATGTTGGCCATCTAGCTTCCGAAACATCTACATTAATCTGCGGAAAATTGTGTCGTGATCACGCACAGTTACAACACTTGGTAGTTTAATCCAATGATAAATCGCAAGAAACAATGGTGAGTCACGAAGGAAGTTAGTACAGGATAACATGGGCTGTATTTTGTAAGTGTGATCCACACGTAGAAAAAATGCGATGAGCTGGTTTAATCTGTGAATGTAAGAAAGATGACTCACCAAAATAAAGCTTGTGGAAATGAGACAGCAGTGCGATAAGCCTACGTATTTCGAGAGTCGGTAATATCAACGATCCGGATACGCTGTTAAGCCATCCGGGTAAGATAAGCCATCCGGGTAAGCTGTTACCTTTAAATGGGACCATGGTAGTGCCTTTGTCACCAAGTGGGCGGCCTGTAGGATTTTGCACTTGCGCAAGTGTAATGATTTCATCACTTTCTCAGAAGTCAGGTCTTCAGAATTGCTAATGATGCCTGTGATTTGATTGCGAATAACGACTTCGTATGCTAGAAAGAGGACTTTATTTCCTCCCATTGGCAGACACGCTATCACCAGAAGGGCGTAGCAGACCCCCGGTCCAGCCGCGTCTACTGCAAGCTGGTTACTTTGGCCAAAAAAGCGAACCCTGAAATCCGGTAGAGGGTCTTCCTCGGAGAAGTTGAGATGAGCCGAAGTGCGGAGAGTTATTACTCTATCCAATCGTATGAAGTTCTCAACCATGATGGGGCAAGGTTCCTTAGGCCAAAAGATGAAAATGTGCAGATGAATGCGCGAAGCATCTGAGCTCGGCGCCATCGTGACCACCGCACAGCTCTGCTGCTTTCTGCGATAGGCGACTGGTATTCAACCATCCTCTTCGTTTCCGTAAGGAGCGGAAGCAAGGAGCGCGTGACATGAATTCCTCATGTGGGAGTGATCACTGGGCATGCTAGCGTACTGTCGTTCGGGCGTCAGTAGAAAAAAAGCCTCGCGCACGCTTTTCTCCATTCGGTGTGGCAGAAATTACGCGAGCTTGATGAAAATAATTGCGAGACTTTCCTTCAATAGTATTCTGTTCTTCGAGCTCTCGAACCAGGGCAAATAGGTTAATGCCTCGCAGCAGCAGCTACATTGAGGACATAGTAACGGTAGCCTGATTGTTCGTTGAAGTCGGCGGTGTCACCGAGACAGTCAGGTCATCTGAAGCATGTAGGTCCCTCGTCAGGTAGTGGCACATCGGTTGGGAACATGCAAGGCTCGGGACAGGCCATGAATGTTCGTAACCTTGACGGTGGAGATACTAGCAGCAATGGCAGTTGGCGGCTGGCCGGGCGGCATGCTGTGGGGCGGCGGTGCCGCCGACGAGCTCAAAAAAGGGCCTCCCAGTATTAGCTGCTGCCGGTAGATAGCGAGCGAAAGAACATCTATAGTGCCGCAACAGCTGCGGAGATGGCTTGACAGCGAAGCACCGACCGCATCGTCAGAACGCGCTCGAAACGTGTCCGCTCACATTGGAAGCTGACCCGGGAATTCCCGTTCATGATTGTGAAAGCCGCCTAAAACATCTTGCATAACAGCTTTACCGCACAGCTGCCGGCTCTTTGAATGTACATCTCTTCTCGAATGTTGTACGTCGGGACAGGTAGCCGGTGATGGTCGTAATACTGTTCTCTTTTTTTTACTTACTTAGCTTTCTTCATCAACGCATGTGTTATCTTCTGGCAAGTTTCTCTACGTGGGTCACAGCATGTGAGGTTAAAAAAAGAGCGTGTATCCTGAGGACTGCTTTGAGCTGGGGCGGCTGCCCATATACTATAACGCATATGGCGGCATGCCAGTAGACGTCCGCAGCTCTCGGTTAACGACGATCCCAACTGCCCGAAAGCTTACGTCCTAGTCAGACTCTTCTAAACTTTATATTTGAAACGAGTCTTTGCTTGAATACTTCGTTTAGTGCGGTCAGTTAAGTCACTTGCCTGGAGATGGAAGGAGGGCGCATAATGGTGCTGCAGCCTAACGTGGGAAAGCTGCTTTTAAAGGTACCATCTGCGAACTTTTTGTCACCACTGGTGCGAAACTGCCTTAACTTTCTCCAAAGCTCCCTATAGAACGAACCAAAGGAGCTTTGAGTCTTTACCGCTCAATAATTAATTTTCTGCAGTGAAGGGTGGTGGGAGTTGCGATATCCCAGTCGGACACGGTCGACCAACGTCAACTCGTCGCTCGAGCGCGGCAAGTGGTCCAGGCCAGAAGACTCCCAGATTAAGGGATTCTCTAACTTGCGCTGACAAGCCTTTACACAATAAATGCTTTCGTTTTCTCCACAGGTTTTGCAACATCACATAGGTTACAATGGAAGATGAAAAGATGTCTTTGCTGCTTAACCAGGCATTTACATGGAAGGTTTCTGTATGCCCTTTGTACTAAAGTGCCTTCGATATTGGTGAAATTGGCATTTTCGTCACATGATAAAGCCTACCGTAACTTAACACACTGCAGTTTAGAATCAGAAATATTGCATTCTGCTTTCCAAATAGCAGAGGCTAAATGCTTAAAAACGACATCCTGTTGCTTAAGACATGTGAAGAACTTATTGCACGTTCCATACAGTGAGTATACTCTTTATCTTCATGTCAC
This sequence comes from Rhipicephalus microplus, assembly GCF_013339725.1. Lineage (NCBI taxonomy): Eukaryota > Metazoa > Arthropoda > Arachnida > Ixodida > Ixodidae > Rhipicephalus > Rhipicephalus microplus. The sequence continues at coordinate 47,607,032 of NC_051175.1, read as the reverse complement.
TGTGATAGTTAAATGCCTTTTTATAAAATATTTTGCAGTCCTTTCACACTTTCTCGCACAGTCGTGTTGTTCAACAGCAATACGTTGCTATCGTCGATGTACTACTGGGTTGTGCTTAGACACACATGTAAAAAGCATATTTTATTACTGCGTGCATATTTTCTTTTTTAGTTAAGGGGCGATTTCATGGGGATATTTCTTTGATACACTCTTGATGTCATTGAAAGAAATATATTTGCATGCGGGTTTGTTTTTTTCTGCATCGCCATCTGTGTCTGAATATGAATATATTTAAGCCCCGTCAACGACATATATGGGAAAAAGATTATGCTATAGTCAGCGTTGATATGTTGTCTCGCATATTTTTATTCCGTCTCAGTGTTCAATCTAAAAAAATTATTATGTTGGTACGGCTGCCGTTACTTCCAAAGAAACGGGGTGCTACTTACTTATAATCTTCGTGTTCTTGGTTTTATTTAATGCTTTTTTAACTACTGCACCTTTTCTTCAAAACATCAAACTATGAATACCCTATGAACTGTATATGTTTTCTTTTTATTTGCGGCTAATTTACTTAGCACTAACATCATCCGCATCAATATGAACAAATGAATAGAATGCTTCTCCTGCAGACTAAGAGTAGTCGAGTGTACATATAATAAATTGGCACCGTCTACCTCCTGCTAGGTGCTAAGGCAGCTTAACAGGCAGTGACCATGAATGGTATTGCCTTCTTTTACAGCTTGTGAATGATAATTCATGATAGCTAATGATAACTGATGGGCTACCCTAGTGTAAAAACCAGTGTCACTGGCGCAGCGCTCTACCTGATTAGTGGACCAGTGTTCATTCAGTCTGGGGCTAACACTGGGACAGTGCCACGTTGCACGAGGCACGCTGGCGCTGCACACTAGGACACCCAGTATCGGCCGAAATCTGGCTTTTAAATTGTGTTTAAAAATTGTGGTCATGCGCACATTGTAACTAAGGCTGAAATACGCACGCAGTGAAAAAAGGAAAAGCAAAAACAAACAAAAACTGAGTGAGCCAAATTTATTACTTTAACACATCACAGATTTTGAGCCAGACACGCTGCCCCCTATCTCCACACTTAAAACACGACATTTCTTTGTCCTAAATGTAATTCAGGTATCCTATGTTTTGAATTTCTCGTTCGCATACGCAGTGCTTCGTCTCTTCGTGCTCGTGCCAAGCTTGCGATTGTTAGCTCATACTTTGCTGGTTGCCTTGGATCACATCCCTCTGGCACGTTTTGCCGCAAAGCTTGTTAGCGTAGCTGCAGATGTGTTACGGCAATCGTAGTGACTCGCTATGTGGTTAGTCATACCTATGTACAAAACAGCGCTCATCTGAACTGCTCACTTAACACTGTGGATGTCAGCCCTCGATAGTTTGGAAGTATTTTTTGCCCTCCTTGTTTACGTTCCGCGAATGACAGCCGCATCAGTTCACTCAAGCCGAATCGAGGCTTAGAGCCGTACTTTATGTGCCACGATTGCTGTGAAGATTGTAGATATTCAGTTTTGAAAGAGTCTAATAATCATTACAATGTAGTTTTTATCATAACCGACCCATGAATGGTTATATTTTCACCTTTGATTACACAAATCGGAAGCTAAAAACAGCAAGATTTGTCAACGCAGTGGACAACTGCGGCCGGGGACGTGCGTCTTTCTACAATATGAGCCGCAACATTTCACAGCCAGAGTAGGTTGGTCTTCATTATCAGACTGTCATTTTGTGTTGTGAATTCTCAGTTCTATTGATGCCATTTATGAAATACGCTGACGAAACTCAATCAAACTTCAGGGAAAGCGCACCCGCACTGGGGGGAGGGGGAGGGGCATCCATGCATGGGCTGGAATCTTTTTTCCAAAATTCTAGCATGTCGCCCCCCCAACTGCCCCCTTCCAGGAGCAAGCATAGGTAAAACACGATGCATAACTTCGGTGCTCCCTGCCCCCCTGCAGGAACAAAGTTGTCGTTTGTCCCCCAAGCAAAATCCTGGCAGCACCTCTGACCCGCGCGATCAACAAATGAACGCTTTAGCGTACTCCATTCATTGCCAAAGGAAACTGAAGCTATGTGTAGCACATAGAGGGGCATACCATCATATTCGGTAAATTTTACGCTCGTCATGCCGCGATTCAATATGAATTCGTAAAGAAAGTGCTCCGATCGCGCCTAGTTTCTACCAATTTTCCACTAACGTTATCAGTGTGCGGTACAGACTGTACAGCGTGACCAGTACCTTGCAGTGCGCTGTAGTACACTGGGACACACTGTACAGCGTTTCCAGCGTCAGCCAGCACGCTCAAATCCACGGAAGGATACTGGAAACGCTGTTTTTTCGATAAAGTAGGAAAAACCAAGGCACAATATCCTCGTTTTACGACTTATCTGTAGACCAAACTATTCGGTTTTTCTCAAACAAGACATTTCAAGGGTCGCGGCCTGCACAATTTCTTGCAAATTCTGTGAGTTTGAACTGCACAGATGTGAGGGCTAACGCTGTCCTTCGCACATGAAAGCCTACTTACCAAACCTAATACGATTACCTTAATTATTCACCTGATTGAAAATATTGTTGACGCTTTCACCACGCCAAATCGCAAATGCGAGACACCTATGGATGCCCCGCCGCAGTGGTCTAGTAGCTAAGGTACTCGGCTGCTGACCCGCAGGTCGCGGGTTCAAGTCCCGGCTGCGGCGGCTGCATTTCCGATGGAGGCGGAAATGTTGTAGGCCCGTGTGCTCAGATTTGGGCGCACGTTAAAGAACCCCAGGTGGTCGAAATTTCCGGAGCCCTCCACTACGGCGTCTCTCATAATCATATGGTGGTTTTGGGACGTTAAACCCCACATATCAATCAATTGAGACACCTATGGTTATGTTGGTAAACCTTTTGCCTCGTTGTCTCTCTCGGAGGCATTGGTTTGATATACGTAAAAGTTTCAATGACCACTCGAAAAGAAAAGATTCGTCTGCCTATCTGTCCGTCTCTCTTGTCCGTATGACCATCGTTCTTTTATAAAAAAATAGGTGCGAAGAAATTACATGGTTCATTTCATGCGCCAACGATGACACTAAGACAAACGCATTCTTTTTCAACACGACAATGTTTTACGCCGGGGTTCGCCATGCACGGCTCCACTGACGTATTTCCGTCACGGATACTACGTTGCTAAATATATAGCAACAGATTGCAAATAAAAAAAACGTTTATTTGATGTTCTGCGCAAGAAAATTGGTGAATGTTATTCTGCAGGCGCTGCGTTAGAGTGCCTCGAGCGTGTGGCGGAGGTGAACGAGCGCATTCAGGCACGTTAGACACAAGTGCCATCTGGCAGTTATTTTCGAAAACGAAGGCATGCAGCCAGCGGAGAAAGATGCGCGCCAGTCCCGGAGGTGATAAGGTGTAGAACGCAAAGCGACGGGCAGGTGCCACCACCGTGACGTCGTAGCAAAGCGTCGGAAACACCTTTTTGAGCATCGCGTTGCACTGTCAGCGCAGCGCGATTAAAATCTACATTCCTTATAGTTACTTGTGTGTGCCTCTTCTGGTATAAAGGCAGACGTAGAAAACATCGAAGCGTATTGTGGCGTCTCAAATATGCACAATAATTGCTTTTTAGTTGACAATCGCACAGCTATGAACACCAAATCGTGAGCTATATTGCTGGGCGCTGTGCATGGGGTTGGCGGTGTGAAGCCGTTTAAGATATCGTCAGGGACGACAGACAGATAGACAGACAGACAGACCAAAATTTTTTCGTCGAAGGTCGCCAAGGAAGACTATCGTTTTAAAACGAGCAGGCAAGACTCTGTCGCCCAGCGTCGAACAAGCAACCTCTCGATTTTCAGCACGCGCCTCCATCTTCTGTGTCACGATGTGTACGTTGGTGAGGCTGCTAATGGCAAGCCATTTATATTCAGCACTCACTGTTTGGCAGTCGTCAGAGTTCTGAAACTTTAGCACGTTTTCGTTATTACTTGCGAGCTGGTAGCGTTGGGTGCGCTCTCAGGGTCGTCGATTTCACGGAGTGCAAGCGTGGCGTCTCCTGCACACGCTTATCAGGCTCGTCATTCGGAGAGAACGAAGGCCACTTCGCTTGCTCCCACGGCCGCGTTTACGAAAGGAACGCGCCGGCGCACTGCTACCACACGACGACATAGCTTCCTAAACTTAACTAGAGGGTACACTGGCGCTTCGATCGTTCAGCGGCCATGGAAATTACGGGTATGCCATGGATTTGCCCAGTCTTCGTGTTTGTGGGCAGCGAGCACACTGCTGGCCAACAGGATCTACAGGTTTTCCCGCTCAATTTAATCCAAGCGCCAGCCAAATTAATCTAGGCGCCAGTCAATTTAATCCAGCCGCCACTGAAATTAATCCAGGTGCCATTCATTTTAATCCAAGTGCCACTGAAATTAATCCAACCGCCAGCCGATTTAATCCGGACGCCAGCGAATTTATTCCTGATGACATTGTGACTTCAAAACGACCCAGAATTTTCGGGAATGCGTGGAGTGAATTGCTTGGAGTGAATTCAACAGGGAAAAACCATGAATGAGTCCCTCGTGACACAATGTGACTCGCGCGACATTATCTCGCCTATCACCCGCGTAAGCACTATTCAAACCTTCGACATGCATATCAAAGGAAAAGCCGTCCACACAGTAATAACTTGATACTTATTAACCAGGCCGATGATCTCATCACGAGTGACTTAGGTGACGACCTCACGCATATCACCCACGCATGCACTGTCTTAACCTCCCGTCATGCATATCAAATGAAACGTCTTTGAAAGGGCGGGATCTTGATACCTAAAACTCGGCCAAGCCACCCGATCACCAGTGACTCAGGGGACGTCATCACCCATATCACCCGCACACGTAATTTACTCGCCTACCGACATGCATACCAAACGAAACGTCTTTGAGAGAGCGATAACGTGTTACCTATGACTCGGCCAACTGACTTGATCACTTGTGATTTAGGTGACGTCATCACGCCTATCACCCACGCACGCAATGTCTAACCTGCCATCATGTATACCAAACGAAATGTCTTCGAGAGGCTAATAAATTGAACGCTGTCAATCGGCAGAGTGACGTGATCCCTAGTGACTCGTGTGACGTCATCGCGTTTGACACCCACGCACGCAGCGTATAACCTGAGTTCATACATATCAAATGAAACGTGTTTGAGAGAGTAATAACTTGAACGCTGTCACAAGGCCCAGTGACGTCATCACTAGTGACTGGCGTGACGTCATCTCGCCTAAGACTCACGCAAGCACTCTATAATGTGCCTTCATGCATATCAAACAAAACGTCTTTGAAAGGGAGATAACTTGAATGCTGGCACTAGGCCGCGTGACGTCATCACTAGTGACTCACGTGACGTCATTACACCTATCACACGCGCACGCAGTGTCCAAACCTGTCTTCATGCATATCAAACGAAATGTCTTTGAGAGAGTAATAACTTGAACGCTGTCACAAGGCCCAGTGACGTCATCACTAGTGACTGGCGTGACGTCATCATGCCTATCACACACGCACGTGGTGTCCTAAATTGTCTTCATGCATATCAAACGAAATGTCTTTGAGAGAGTAATAACTTGAACGCTGTCATAAGGCCCAGTGACGTCATCACTAGTGACTGGCGTGACGTCATCACGCCTCTCACACACGCACGCAGTGTCCAAACCTGTCTTCATGTATATCAAACGAAACGTCTTAGAGAGAGTAATAACTTGAACACTGTCACAAGGCCCAGTGACGTAATCACTAGTGACTGGCGTGACGTCATCACGCCTATCACACACGCACGGAGTGTCCAAACCTGTCTTCATGCATATCAAACGAAATGTCTTTGAGAGAGTAATAAATTGAACGCTTTCACAAGGCCCAGTGACGTCATTACTAGTGACTGGCGTGACGTCATCATGCCTATCACACACGCACGTGGTGTCCTAACTTGTCTTCATGCATATCAAACGAAATGTCTTTGAGAGAGTAATAACTTGAACGCTGTCACAAAGCCCAGTGACGTCATCACTAGTGACTGGCGTGACGTCATCACGCCTGACACCCACGCACGCGGTGTCCTAACCTGTCTTCATGCATGTCAAACGAAATGCCTTTGAGAGAGTAATAACTTGAACGCTGTCACAAGGCCCAGTGACGTCATCACTAGTGATTGGCGTGACGTCATCATGCCTGTTACCTACGCAAGCACACTGTAACCTGCCTTCATGTATATCAAACGAAACGTCTTAGAGAGAGTAATAACTTGAATGCTCTCACTAGGCCTAGCGACGTGAATACTAGTGACTCATGTGACGTCATCACGTCTATCACACACGCACGCGCTGTCCTAACCTGTTTTCATGCATATCGAACGAAACGTCTGTGAGAGAGCAATAATGTTATACTTATGACTCGGCCAACCGACTTGATCACTATTGACTCACTTGACGTCATCACGACTAACAGTCATGCAAGCACTCTCTAACGTGCTTTCATGAATATCAAACGAAACGTCATTGAGAGAACATTAACTAGAAGGCCGTTGCAGGCAGCGTCTGCTAGTAAAAAACTAATTTCTCGCGCTGCACAGCCGTTCACCAGCTAACCGGTATAGGTAGGCACCAGATCGCGCGTTTCGAATTCAGTCAAAGGCGTCTTTACATGGCTTTTGTTTGACTTGACGCTTTTCTTGACTCGTGTAGATGCGATGGAAGCAAAAGTACCTTCAAGCAGCAGTGTGGTACAACCCAACAACAGTGTCACATCGCTCGTTGAGGGCAGCGCTTCTCCTTCATTCAATAAATAGAAATAATGAAGTCGAAATGACAAATAAGCATTTTACAAATCATACTCAATAACGCAACATTCAACCGATACCCTCACCTCCCTGCGACACGTTTACTCCAGCTCGTCGTGTGGGTAGATGTACGCGTCTTTTTTGTTGCTTCTCGTGTTTCGTAGAATGCCTTGAAAATGCGGGCAGCCAGGCCGCAATACTGTGAACGGACAGGCGTTCTACACTAAACAGGCACGCTTATTCCAAGCACACTAACCTATAAGAAAGGGCGTGGCGTAGAATGTAGAAATGAAGGCACGAGTCAGCCACAGCATTGAATGGCGCATCAGCAAATGGCCAGTTGCAAATAGCAATAGTATGTATCTCAAGTATGGGGACTGCCCTCTATTACAACGGATTTGTTTCACAGGATAACCAGATGAAATAATTGTTGAGCCGAAGGAGTGGTAGACAAATCTTTTTGTAGCAAGCTTTGGAGCAGGCAGACCGTGCGTCTTATGCTTGATTAAGGATATACAGTGTTATGACTATAGCCGAATTATATGCAAACGCCTGTTTCGTTTCTTGTGCTCATATCGTGTCATTTTGACACGTGAGCAGCAATTAGAGGGCGAGGAGAGCTTTTATAGTTATTGAGCGATAACATTTTGACACGTGAGCACAAATTAGAGGGCGAGGAGAGCTTTTATAGTTATTGCAGTTTCGCGCAGTTTCGGTAGGGCGAAACGGGGTGCTCCAGCATGCCGTTTGTCAACTAGTGCGAAAGGGGCGAATGTAAATGTTATAGCCTGCGTGTCAGCAAATGGCCTTCTCCACTGGACAATTGCCGACAAGGTCCACTGGGCTGTCTTCAGCGACTTTCTTGCAGAAGTGTCGAGTAAAGTTTCACAGCAGGAACCAGGAATACAGGCAGTGTTCCTGTTTGACAACGCACTAGCGCACCGCCGCGCCGAACAGGCTGTCCTCGCGGCGAGCGACCACACAGTCAAGTGGCTACCGCCATACAGCCCTTTCTTCAATCCGATTGAGGAGCTCTTCTCAAAGTTCAAGGCAGATGTAAAGGGATTCCTAAGCGAGCGGAGGGATGATCTCCTCACGACACCGGAAGGGATCTCCAAGAAAGAACATTGCCGTGCTCTGCTGGTTGAGGCCGCGGGGCGCTCTATGCAGCACATCCAGCGTGTGGACTGTGCCGCTTATGATAGGCACAATTACACTTTTGTACAAGCTGCCCTCGACTGCCTTGATATGTAGAACACTGCTCAGCAGCACATCTATGGGTGCGTATTTATGAAAATTGCTTTGCCTCTATAATAATAAATTTCGTTTCTCAAGGACTTGCCCCAGTTCTCTTTCATCACCCATTTCATAACCAATTTGACGAGCTCGACGTTATCAGAACAACAATTTTTTTCTTGAGGTACGGTAGATGTTTTAAACGGGCATCATCTTTGCTTCGGCGTTGCGAAAACATGTCAGGTAGGTCGTAACTATAGAGGCCAGCTTTATAGGCACCGAAAAACCGGGATTTAGGCACCAATAATAGGTGGCCAAAACACTCTTTCAGGCTTCCAAAATTGTGAATATAGGAAGAATAATCTTTGACAAAACTCAAATTTTCCAATAAACAGGTGTGGTATCTGTCTCTACGACATGAAAGCAAGCAAAAATGTTCTAGTTTATAATTGTACAAACGGGTAATGATTTAGCATAAACATGCGTTTTTCCGCGGGGTTCGCAGAATACGGTCTCTCCATTTCTAGTTCACCATGGTCAGTTAAGTGTGCACCATCGTAGAAATATGCTTCTGGGTCTCTTTCTGTGTGCCATAGCTAAGAAGGGCTATACATGCGCAAATAGTCAGAGTGCCAGGCGCCAGAAGGATTTTTTTTGCGGCGTATTAACTTGGCCTAACCACACAGGCTCAATTTTTCTTCTGTCTGTGAACACTTTAAGGGTCGTTACACAAACTTAAGAGTTTTGAGAAGCGTAAAGGAATGAATGCACTGAGCGCTTAAGATCTCATTTACCAAGATTTCCAGTACTACGCGTGGCATAAAGAGGTGATAGGCCAAACTGAACACGGCTTCACCTTCATCTCATGGGCGTGCGCCCCAACATGGTGAAGGTGATAGAATGGTCCTGCCTATGTCAAAGTAGTACGTGACACTGCGAGAACTATTTGAGACAACGTGTGTAATTTGTACAAACTGTTGCCTAAACAGAAAACATGAAAGTTTACAAAGATGTTAGAACACACAGGCGAAATCTATTCGCCTTGTTTATTTAATTTCATATCGAGAGAGACGCGAGACTAAGGTGCCTCCATTTTGTTTGTGTTGGTGTTCTCGCAGTTTGCGCATTGTGTCGGGGCCAGCATTCACAACGCTGGGCGTGGTTTTGGTGTATCGTCCCTAGCAGAAGATGCAGCGGTGTGACGCTGTGTATCGGGGTAAGGATACGTTATCCAAGCCAGCCTCTCCAAACGTGCGCGCAGATAGGGATCCATCCCACAAAAACTCGCAGTACAATACAAAAGAACATCGATACGGCAGAACACCGCTTGCACGCACGGGCTGACATGGGCATCTCATGCGAGTGTACGTTACGCGCGCATGACGTGCTCATGCACGTCGTGTGATGCTCCAGCTCCGAGTGAATTTCATACCAATAGCGGGGAAGGAATTGGACTTACGAAGTCTTCTTAGAGTTAGTGGCGAAGGTTTCAAGCTCACCTCCTGAGATTATGCTTTCGCCGCTTCTAATGATCAAATTAAAATTTCTAGTGACACAAACCTTTTCATTGGGCAGGCAACATTTTCCACTGCCTAAATAAATATTTTCAGGTGACCCAGTGAAGCACCACATGTAAATGACAAACAAAAAGCAAAAACTACCTAGATATTGCTTTTTTATCTGCACTCTACTTCCTTACATCCCCTGATGACTCTCCACAGTTTCGCATTCATTCTTCATCTTCCTGCCGCTGCACAGAGGCACCTCCTGCTCCCTACGCATCTGAGCGCACACTGGAAAGAGGCTGAGCAGACGACGCGACATGGATGGTATACATGGGTAGAGGCTAGTCTACCTCCTTCTTGGCTAAAATGCCTTCTGAGTTCGACAGTTTTAAACGTAACTCGTGAAATAAAGAGTAGTTTGCACCACACAGTGTCCCGAAACCTATATTTTGCCCGGTAACATGAATACCAGGCTCAGTGGTACTTGAAAGCAAATTTTCAGGTTAAATAGCGTTTATATAGGCATCGATTTTGAAAACAGACATTTACAGGCACCTATACGAATTGAGGCTACAACGCCCAAAATAGGTATATATAGGCACTATAAAAGCACTATAAAAGTTCTCCTCGCCCTCTAATTTGTGCTCACGTGTCAAAATCACGCGATATGAGCACAAGAAACGAAACAGGCGTTTGCATATAATTCGGCTATAGTCATAACACTGTATATCCTTAATCAAGCATAAGACGCACGGTCTGCCTGCTCCAAAGCTTGCTACAAAAAGATTTGTCTACCACTCCTTCGGCTCAACAATTATTTCATCTGGTTACCCTGTGAAACAAATCCGTTGTAATAGAGGGCAGTCCCCATACTTGAGATACATACTATTGCTATTTGCAACTGGCCATTTGCTGATGCGCCATTCAATGCTGTGGCTGACTCGTGCCTTCCTTTCTACATTCTACGCCACGCCGTTTCTTATAGGTTAGTGTGCTTGGACTAAGCGTGCCTGTTTAGTGTAGAACGCCTGTCCGTTCACAGTATTGCGGCCTGGCTGCCCGCATTTTCAAGGCATTCTACGAAACACGAGAAGCAACAAAAAAGACGCGTACATCTACCCACGCGACGAGCTGGAGTAAACGTGTCGCAGGGAGGTGAGGGTATCGGTTGAATGTTGCGTAATTGAGTATGGTTTGTAAAATGCTTAATTGTCATTTAGACTTCATTATTTCTATTTATTCAATGAAGGAGAAGCGCTGCCCTCAACGAGCGATGTGACACTGTTGTTGGGTTGTACCACACTGCTGCTTGAAGGTACTGTTGCTTCCATCGCATCTACACGAGTCAAGAAAAGCGTCAAGTCAAACAAAAGCCATGTAAAGACGCCTTTGACTGAATTCGAAACGCGCGATCTGGTGCCTACGTATACCGGTTAGGTGGTGAACGGCTGTGCAGCGCGAGAAGTTAGTTTTTTACAAGCAGACGCTGCCTGCAACGGCCTTCAAGTTAATGTGCTCTCAATGACGTTTCGTTTGACATTCATGAAAGCACGTTAGAGAGTGCTTGCAAGACTGTTAGTCGTGATGACGTCACGTGAGTCAATAGTGATCAAGTCGGTTGGCCGAGTCATAAGTATAACATTATTGCTCTCTCACAGACGTTTTGTTCGATATGCATGAAAACAGGTTAGGACAGCGCGTGCGTGTGTGATAGACGTGATGACGTCACATGAGTCACTAGTATTCACGTCGCTAGGACTAGTGAGAGCATTCAAGTTATTACTCTCTCTAAGACGTTTCGTTTGATATACATGAAGGCAGGTTACAGAGTGCTTGCGTGGGTGTCAGGCATGATGACGTCACGCCAGTCACTAGTGATGACGTCACTGGGCCTTGTGACAGCGTTCAAGTTATTACTCTCTCAAAGACATTTCGTTTGATATGCATGAAGGCAGGTTAGGACACCGCGTGCGTGGGTGTCAGGCGTGATGACGTCACGCCAGTATCTAGTGATGACGTCACTGGGTCTTGTGACAGCGTTCAAGTTATTACTCTCTCAAAGACATTTCGTTTGATATGCATGAAGACAAGTTAGGACACCACGTGCGTGTGTGATAGGCATGATGACGTCACGCCAGTCACTAGTGATGACGTCACTGGGCCTTGTGACAGCGTTCAAGTTATTACTCTCTGAAAGACATTTCGTTTGGTATGCATGAAGACAGGTTTGGACACTGCGTGCGTGTGTGATAGGTGTAATGACGTCACGTGAGTCACTAGTGATGACGTCACGCGGCCTAGTGCCAGCATTCAATTTATTACCCTTTCAAAGACGTTTTGTTTGATATGCATGAAGGCACATTATAGAGTGCTTGCGTGAATCTTAGGCGAGATGACGTCACGCCAGTCACTGGTGATGCGTCACTGGGCCTTGTGACAGCGTTCAAGTTATTACTCTCTCAAACACGTTTCATTTGATATGTATGAAGTCAGGTTAGACGCTGCGTACGTGGGTGTCAAACGCGATGACGTCACATGAGTCACTAGTGATCACGTCACTCTGCCGATTGACAGCGTTCAATTTATTAGCCTCTCGAAGACGTTTCGTTTGGTATACATTATGGCAGGTTAGACATTGCGTGCGTGGGTGATAGGCGTGATGACGTCACCTAAATCACAAGTGATCAAGTCAGTTGGCTGAGTCATAGGTAACACGTTATCGCTCTCTCAAAGACGTTTCGTTTGGTATGCATGTCGGTAGGCGAGTAAATTACGTGTGCGGGTGATATGGGTGATGACGTCCCCTGAGTCACTGGTGATCGGGTGGCTTGGCCGAGTTTTAGGTATCAAGATCCCGCCCTTTCAAAGACGTTTCATTTGATATGCATGACGGGAGGTTAAGACAGTGCATGCGTGGGTGATATGCGTGAGGTCGTCACCTAAGTCACTCGTGATGAGATCATCGGCCTGGTTAATAAGTATCAAGTTATTACTGTGTGGACGGCGTTTCCTTTGCATGTCGAAGGTGTGAATAGTGCTTACGCGGGTGATAGGCGAGAGAATGTCGCCCGAGTCACATTGTGTCACGAGTGACTCATTCATGGTTTTTCCCTGTTAAATTCACTCCAAAGCTATTCACTCCACGCATTCCCGAAAATTCTGGGTCGTTTTGAAGTCACAATGTCATCAGGATTAAATTCGCTGGCGTCCGGATTAAATCGGCTGGCGGTTGGATTAATTTCGGTGGCACTTGGATTAAAATGAATGGCACCTGGATTAAATTTCAGTGGCAGCTGAATTAAATTGACTGGCGCCTAGATTAATTTGGCTGGCGCTTGGATTAAATTGAGCGGGAAAACCTGTAGTAACGTTACTTATGACATCGTTCGTTGCTGCATTCTGGTTTTGTTTGGAAGGAAAGAACAAACCGTTTTTTAACTTCGTGACCCGATTTGAAGTGGTAAGCTTGCAAGAATAAATGTTGAAGCGTAAGTACCGCACATATTTCAACTGCTGTTTCGTGACAAAGCAGTTTCAAACCCCGCGAAGCCACAACAAACGTAAAGTATGAAGACTAGGCAAATCCATGTCATATCAAAAATTCCCATGCTCGCTGAAGCGCTATGCGTTACAGCTCCCATGGACACTATACAGCCAGAGTTCCCTCTAGTGTATATTTAGGAAACTCTATGCACGACAAAGTAAGAGCTCTGACAAAAGTTAGCGCTTGTCCTGTGTACTGGTTAGCGCTCGTTTCATGCGTCTTTCTTTCTTCTTGAACAGTGCGCTTTGAGCATCGAACTTTGACAGTTGCTAGACCGCGCTCGTCTTGTGTACGCTGATTTCATGCGTCCTTTCTGCTGCAAGTTTCGAGCTACTTGCCGTTCTTCACATCACTTAGCAATTTTTTTTGCTGTTTCCTAAACAATGTACGATAAATTTTCGACTAGCTCTGTGAACACACGTTTCACTTTCATGTTATACGGATTTCTAGAAGAGAGATTAGCCATGTTTTTTTTGTTTTTTCCCTTTTGGGACGATTGTATACGTGTGTATGGAAAGTTTATTACAGCATACGTAATTGCGTTCTACGTGGTGCGCGATCGCATGCATTGCTAGCTCTATGCACCTCACAGAGTTTCGCAGTGTCTGCGGCATCAGCCAACGTTAACCGAACGATGACATCATGTGATGACTCATGTCACGTCACAAGTTTTTGCGGATTTGATTGATTGATTTGTGGGGTTTAACGTCCCAAAACCACCATTTGATTATGAGAGACGCCGTAGTGGAGGGCTCCGGAAATTTCGACCACCTGGGGTTCTTTAACGTGCACCCAAATCTGAGTACACGGGCCTACAACATTTCCGCCTCCATCGGAAATGCAGCCGCCGCAGCCGGGAATCGAACCCGCGACCTGCGGGTCAGCAGCCGAGTACCTTAGCCACTAGACCACCGCGGCGGGGCTTTTTGCGGATTTGCTCCATCATGATGTTGTGTTGTCTTGAATGTGTCTTGTTTTGTCCATGTCCTTATTCCGTGTTACCATCAATTATCTGAGTCCAGTGCATTCATGTGCAAATTCAAGAATAAAATAAAAAATAAAAGAGGGGCGAGTGGAGCGGGAATGGCAGTTTCACCTACCTGCCGATGTTCTACTCTTGATCACATGCTTTATCTCGTCATAGCTTCCCGTTCTGGGCCACGCCACTAGTGTCCAGTATGCCGTTGCTGTCACTTCGTTTCGGCAGATGCTCTCCATGGAGTGTACTTGTCAAAAAGTGAGACACTTCCTTCATCGCCTCTAATTTATTTAAGACGCATGTACAGGAAGAGGTTTATCAATACGAATTTCTTAGAATGCAATTCCGCGGAAACTTACTAATGGACAATGCAGTCAGTTGTTGGGCTAGTCAGTTCCAACTCGTGTGGAGGGGAGTGCGAATCTATGAATAGAAAGATAAAGGACGCTGGGCACAACACGTAACACTTCATAATCAATGCAGTTAATCAGGTCTGTATGCTAAGCAGATATCGGACCTAGTAACCCAAGTCGTTTAATGCAAGTTTTCTTAATTCATTCCCATTTGCGTGACTGTGTTCATTAGTGTGGAAGTAATGTAGGAGCATTACCTAAATAACCTGTAGCTCGTGCAAAAAAGATCACTTCGTTTTTTTCGTAACTTACAATAGCACAAACACGTACCTTCCTACTTTTTAACCGAGCACATTCTTTGTATTCATGAGATAAATAGGCATTTTTAAAGAGATTGTCACGAAACGAGCGCTCAAAAAGGGCGCGCAGCCAAATTCTCGCGACGAAGCGCCAGAGTGACGCCGCGAGGTCAACGATAAAAAAAAAAGAAAACAAACATTCAAAGACTCCCCGGGCGCGCGCCTCTCCCCTCGGAAGCGTGGGTTCGCCGACGAATCTCGTCACCCCACATCGGCGGCCGAGCAAGCCCTCGAAATTTCTAGATGGAAAGAGGCGTGGTGAGGCCGGGTTGAGTCATACGTCGGGGACGACCCTCGCATCGTCTCGACCTTTCCCCCTGCCTTTGCTGCGCATCGCGCCGACGAAAGGATGAGAACTTTATGGATCTCGCGCGGAAGGTATTTAATCGAGCAGCCGAGACGAGAGATCAGGAGAAGACGGAAGTTAGCGCCAGAGCGCGTAAGGATTCCGCCGTGTAGTCGGCGAAGGTTTTGTCCGTAGAGACAAAGCAGGAGAAGAAGAAGATTTCCACCTGAGGGGTGACGACTCGAGCTACAGAAAGAGTGTGTGTTTACCGCTATCGAGCGAACACGCGTGGCATCAGCTGCGTGTGTGAAGCCGACATGTTTCCGGCGAAGAAGTTGAAGCTTGGAGAGTGGCCAATTGAAGACGCGAGGTTTCCTGGAAGAGAAACTTCAGCGAGGTTTCCTGGAACAGAAACTTCGGGGGCAGCGGAACGACAACAACGCTTGAGTGAGTGATTCTCGAAAAAGTATCATCCAGACTTTTGTTCCAAGAACTTTGGACTGAATAAGTTTTCGAACTCTTTAGTCTTTAAGTGTCTTGGTTGTTCGATGTATGCGACTGCATTGTAGTGCGTATTGTTGTCTGTGTCCGAGTGTGGCTGATTGTACTGTGTAGTACGTTGTTTGATTGGTGGCATATTGTACTCAACTATTGTGGAGTGTGCATACTTGTGTATTGTTTTCGATCTGCCATTATTGAGAATATAATTTTGTTTGTCAACTCTCGGCTCTGACTTGTTCTTTGGGCCAAAGCCGGCGTCTGCTGGCGCGCCAAAAGGACCACTTCTAAATGTCCACGCTTTCGTGGTGCGGTTTGGGGGGCCGATACCTCGGCCCTTGGAATTAGCCCGGCGATTGCCTCCCTAATTAACGGGACCCGTGACAATAAATCTGGCGTCAGCGACAGGACCTTTTGGTGCACAGTGTGTCCAAAGTAGTGAGAAAGAGCCTCGAGTGATTGATACTGCTATCGGAACGATTTTGTGTGTTGCTCAGTGTTCTTGTTAACGAGTGCAGGGGAGTGTCTCGATAGACTGATTTAGGCAGATACTTCTTGCACGCGGCAAGACTTTATTTGCGAGAAACAATGAATCTCGAAAAGTTTGTCGCTCTTGGAGAGAGAGAAGATGGGTCTTTCTGGCGCCGAACTACGGAAGTGGTTAAGCCAGAAGAAGAAACAGGCGGTGGAGAGAGAGAGGTCGGCAGCTGAGAGGGCCAAAGAAGAAAAGGCAGCTGAGTTGGAAAAAGAAAGGTTGGCGGTCGAGAGAGCCAAGGAAGAAAAAGCAGCTGAGTTGGAGAGAGAAAGGCTGGCCGCTGAAAGGGCGAATGAAGATAGAGAGGCAAAGGAGCGACAGCTGAGAGAAGAAAGAGATGCGGAGGCAGCTGAAAGGGAACGGCAGCGACAGCACGAGATCGAACTCGAGCGGCTCCGTTTGCCAGAGCGAAGTGAAACTTCCGTCCAATCTAGAGTTGAAAGCAGCGAACGAAAAGATCATGGCTTCCGCTTGAACCCAAGCAAGCTGCTCGTAGCGTTTGATGAAAGGAAGGACGACCTTGACGCGTACCTTCACCGATTTGAGACGATTGCGAGGAGCCAGAATTGGCCGGAACATCAACGGGCCACTGCTTTGAGTACTTGCTTAAGTGGTGAAGCGCTCAGTGTGTACGGTAGGCTGACGCCGACCGATGCAGCCAACTATGCAAAGGTGAAAGCTGCTTTGCTGAAGTGATTTAGATTTACTGTGGAAGGATTCCGGGACAGATTTCGGACAGGAAAGCCAGCTTATGGTGAGACGGCTACGCAGTACGCCGCCGGACTTAGCCATTATTTCGATGGATGAATTGAACTTTCAGGGACAGCGCAGGAGTACGATGAGCTTAGAGACCTCCTAATTACAGAACAATTCCTTACAAGTTGCCACCCAAGCCTGTCGCTGTACTTGAAAAGAGGAAGGCTGAGTCACTTGAAGGAATGCTTGAGTTGGCTGATCAATTCTTGAAAGCGCAAGGTGGAACTAATTTGGCTAAGGTCAAGAAGGAGTGTCCCGAAGATTCGAAAAATTCGGCACCCGAACAAAAGAAGCGTGCACCGGAGAGTGTTCCGCGATGTATTCTGTGTAACCGAGTGGGTCATCGCGCGAGCAACTGTCGTACTAACTTTATGAGCCCTACGGTAGTAAAATGTTTTAAGTGTGGACAGACTGGGCACAAAGCAGACGCATGTCGAAACAGAGCGAGTCAAACTCACCAGGTATCCTGTGTGCAAGCGGCACCGAAATCCGGTAATAATGCCGTCACCGATGGATTCATAGGGTTGAAAACTGGGGAGAAAATTTCTATTGTGGGTGCTGTAATGACAAAACAGCCAACCGGTGTTACGAAGGAATGCCAACGCTGACTGGAAAAGTTGCGCGCAAAAAGGTTACGATGTTAAGAGATACCGGTAGCTCCACTGTTATCGTGCGAAGAAATTTGGTACAGGAAAGTGAGTTAACAGGTGAAACGAAACGAGTCTGCCTAATTGACAGTACGGTTCGGGTGCTTCGCGAAGCAGAGATTGAGGTCGAAACCCCGTACTTCAGCGGGAAGGTTACTGCTCTATGCATGACGACCCCCCTGTACGACCTCGTCATCGGAAACATCGACGGGGCGCGAAGGCCGAATGATCCAGAATGTTTGGAAGAAGACCCTAAGATAGAGCCCTCGCCAACCCAGCGACCGCGAGATACAGTGGAGGAGCATCCCGTGACGGATCTCACTAGAGCCGAAGGTGAAGCCGCGGCGCAAGAGACAGCGGATGAGAAGATGATCGTGTTGAATGAGTTCACGTGCTGGGCATCTGGACGTACGTCGGCACGACCTCAACCAACAAACAGTGTAAAGGTGACGGAGTCGGCCAGCCAGGCCCAATGTCGTGACATGAATAAGCGGGTGAATATCCGGGCAGGATTGGTTGAGCGTCATGACCTGTTAGCAGTGTCGGAAGTGACAACAATGGCTGAGACGCCGCCTCAGATACCCGTTGGAAGGGGCTCGCCGGAACAAAACGAGCAAAAACAATAAGAAGAGACCGAGAGAGCACCGCAAGAAAGGGCGCAAGCGCCGTTCGAAATGCACAGGATAAGTGTTGAGAAGGAATCGAAATGTGTTTGGCAGTAATGATTGCAATATGGTGTGTCAATGTGGGTGTTATCCTGTGTGACAACTGTATGTCGAGCGAGTCAAAAGGTTTGTTACGGTGATGTGATGTGATGTATTGTACAATTGTTGTAATGAAATACTTTGTACATTTGTATTGTTTGGAATAGATGATGTGTTGTACTCATGTACCTGTGGTTATATTTCAAGTGTTGTGAGATTGAATTACAAAGTACAATTGTATTGAGTGATCTGTTGTGAATGTGACTTGTCATGAGCGACGGACTATGTTACAGTCTTTGAGAGTGTGGGGACTGTTCGCGCTCCTTTGTGTGGTTTTGAATATTATGCGATAATATTCTTAATGTTGGGGGCAGTGTCACAAAACGAGCGCTCAAAAAGGGCGCGCCGCCAAATTTTCGCGAGTCCCTCGGAAGCGTGGGCTCGCCGACGAACCTCCTCACCCCACATCGGCGGCCGAGCAAGCCCTCGAAATTTCTAGATGGAAAGAGGCGTGGTGAGGCCGGGTTGAGGCATCCGTCGGGAACGGCCCTCGTATCGTCTCGACCTTTCCCCCAGCCTTCGCTGCGCATCGCGCCGACGAAAGGATGAGAATTTTCTGGAATCTCGCGCGGAAGGTATTTAATCGAGCGGCGGAGACGAGAGATCAGGAGAAAACAGAAGTGAGCGCCAGAGCGCGTAGGGATTCCGCCGTGTAGTCGGCGAAGGTTTTGTCCGTAGAGACAAAGCAGGAGAAGAAGATGATTTCCACCTGAGGGGTGATGACTCGAGCTACAGGCAAGAGTGTGTGTTTACCGCTATCGAGCGAAGACGCGTGGCAACAGCTGTGTGTGTGAAGCCAACGTGTTTCCGGCGAAGAAGTTGAAGCTTGGAGAGTGGCCAATTGAAGACGCGAGGTTTCCTGGAAGAGAAACTTCGGCGAGGTTTCCTGGAACAGAAACTTTGGGGGCAGCGGAACGACAACAACGCTGGACTTTGAGTGAGTGATTCTCAGAAAAGTATCATCCAGACTTTTGTTCCAAGAACTTTGGACTGAATAAGTTTTCGAACTCTTTAGTCTTTAAGTGTCTTGGTTGTTCGATGCATGCGACAGCATTGTAGTGCGTATTGTTGTCAGTGTTCGTTGTTTCGAGTGTGGCTGATTGTACTGTGTAGTACGTTGTTTGATTGGTGACATATTGTACTCAACTATTGTGGAGTGTGCATACTTGAGTATTGTTTTCGATCTGCCATTATATAGAATATAATTTTGTTTATTTATCAACTCTCGGCTCTAACTTGTTCTTTGGGCCACAGCCGGCGTCCGCTGGCGCGCCAAATAGACCACTTTTAAATTGTCCACGCTTTCGTGGTGCGGTTCGGGGGGCCAATACCTCGGCCCTTGGAATTAGCCCGGCGATCGCCTCCCTAATTAACGGGACCCGTGACAGAGATAGATTTCTTAGAGCGGAGGGAACGTTTCACAAAGAAGACAGACAGAAAACGTTTCCTGGGCACCAGAAAAGTATATTTCTTTCAAAAATGCAATACCAACCAGCACAAGTAGCCACTCTTTTGGAACATGTTGCCAGCGTCTCTCTGATCTCATATTTTTTCAATACAGATATGGCCCTCGGCATTTGTTCGCTAACTACACAATAACAGCATTCGCAACTGCAACTTCGGATATTCTACTTTTCTGTACACAAAAAAGTAGAACCACCTATGGCTAGCAACTTTTCAAATGGCAGCTGCCTTATCTACCACACATTCATCCTCAAATGCTAAACTTGATCGTGGAAGCTTCTTCCATATCATTCTTCAGAAAAAAGTCAAATATATACTTTTTTAGATCACATGAATTTAGTTACTTATGCCTTGAGGAACTTAGTCATTATCTTCACTCTTATATAAGTGCACTTATGCATATGTACCCACTCATGTGACTGTTGATGTATGAAATCCTATAATATTGCTCTCGCATGGAACATCAGGGTCTGCACCACTATTGCTCTTTGCAATTTTTTTGTTTTCTTTGAAATGATACGTATCCGTTATCTAACACCCTTTCAAAGCTATTCATTTTGTTTAGGCTTCCTTTTAGTCCTGCGCAATGGCTTTTTATTCTTGTATTTTTTTTGGAAAGCAGTTACGCTGTGTAATGAATTTACAGTGTGAGGTCAAAGGCCTAATCAAATGACTCGTAACCACAGAAACACCGTGCTCGTAATGTCACCTTCCATCTCCTGTACCACTACAAACAAAGGAAAGAGACATAAATAGAGCATCTTAATAATTCTAAATTTATTGGGAAAAAAAAGACGCTGCCCTTGAGCGCCGTGTGAAACGTCTGGACGGTTGGCTTCCCTCTCCGGGTACAAACTTTAATAAAGTCTCATTCGGCGACGTAGCATGGCAGAAGTGACGAGTTCTGGATATTGACATATTAGTCTCCAGCGGCGTCGCTGAGGCTGGCGTAGTAAAGTTGCTGCTCCGGGGATAGTTTCCATCCTGAAGCGTGCAGCTCTACAAGTTCGAGTAGGGTCAAGCGAGCTTCCTCGTGAACATCCGACGAGAGGAAAGCGTCCCGCAAGCAGGCCACCAGCGCCGCCATTCGGGCAGGGGCACCTCGTTCAGCAGCTTCGCCGGCTGTAGTTAGGGCTCTGCGGAGGCACTCGACCTGCAGTGAAAGTTTTGAAAATTTAGCATAATCCTATGAGCAATTCTCACAGTTTCTTCACACTTTCTTTGTCACGTATTATCTTGTAGTCAGTAAAAAATGGGTAGTCCGACTGGATAAACAATTATCCGCAACTATAGGACTTCAACTTACAACCTCAAGAAGGTTGATTAAACAGCGGGAGTGACGGCATCAGGCCGCCATCGCTTGGAGCCCGTTTCCTGCTCCTCCCTCAGCGCAACCAGTAATTAAACGCACGCTACTATTGGCGGACTTCTTTCGCTGGCAATGCCATCCACTCTGCCACTCCCTCCTCCTCTCTACACCACGTGTTCCACTCCCGTCAGAGCTTCACCTTCGCCCTCCCACCCAACCAGGTTCACCTGCTCCACATCGCTACGCTTTTTTAGCCTGCTCAACCAACTCCCTCCAGTGGCTAAACTCGTTAGTAACACGAATAATAGCTGGAGTCCTAAGCCCCAAAACCATGACGTGTTCAGGACAGACGCCACAGTGGAGCGCTCCGGGAATCTCGACAATTCGGTGTTCTTTGGTATGCGCTGATATCGCACAACAAGCGGGCCTCGACCGCTTCGCCTCCACCGAAATTCGATCGCCGAGGGCCGGCTTTACTCGTGTGACTCAACTCGTTACAGTAGACTCCCCAGTTACCCTTATACATTTGCCCGCACTCTCCCTCTTGTGCCGCTTCGCTCTCACACTTGGGCTAAATAGTGTGGACAACCGATCCCGAGGGTTTTACCGCCAATTTTAAACAGCCTCACAGTTAAAGAGCCTGCCCGGAACACGAAGCACAAGCACGAGCTCACCATTGTACCACATAGTCACACCAATAGATGAAATTTCTAGGAGAAAAGACTACATACAGTCGTCGTGTCAGGTGCGAAGTGATGCTAACCGATGTGACAATGCGTCGAAGAAGCATACAATTGCACCGCTATTCGCGCTACGTCAATCAGGAAAGAGCGGGCGTTTGAGTGCTTCGGACACACAACTATGGGCTGACCCATAACTGATGATCGTCAGCCACAACACAAACAATATATGTAAAATTTGGTCAGCTCGGATTCAGTGGGACCAGCCAAAAATATCAAAATTTACCGAATGCCAAATTATTGAAAGTGTTAAGCAATCAATAAGGATACGTCTCTTATATGCTTACATTTTCTGCATAAATACGTGAATGCTGCACTTTTCTTGCATATGCGCAGCGTGAAACCAAAAAATTTTCTTTATTTTGGCATTTTATTCACAATGCATGCAACCAAGGCGCCAAATTCACTGTTTCTTTTTAGCCCTAAAAGCACTCCCCACGCCTCCCTTATTGCGTACTGCATGCCACCATTACCTCCATTACGCGCATGTGACAATAGTCTCCTTACGAGTAAACATGGCCGGCAACGGACGGTTCGCCCATCACGATACAGAAAATGAGTTTTATGCTAGCATGCCGACCGCACCTGAACGCTCTTCATCACAAACTTCTTCCACGTGCATGAGTTCTGCGACATGGCGCACGTAGTTCATCAAGTTCAAACGATGCTGCGGACTCCCCAAATCCAGATGTGAATGAGACCATGGTCACTAACTGCATGATTGAAATAGCAATCCACACTGCGCAACCTTGTTTCTTCTGTAGCCTGCGAACGCCGTTTTGTTCTTTTGACTCGCACATTTGCAGCGTTTTGTGCTCCGCGTCCTCCTAGGATCGTCTAAATGTGCCCGCACTACCGAGTTTCATGTAGTCAAACAGTGAGTTTGCTGGCCGGAACAAATGAACACGTCCAAAGTATCCCATTTGCCACACTGACGAGCTTTTACTGAGTATGTAAATACATGGGTGGAGACAATATCTTATACAAAGGACTAGTGCATAGGCAATTCGTTAAAGCGTAGGATGTTGGTTAATTACGGCTTCGTAGGCGCTTCGCAACCACACTTGTCTAGGCTCACCAAAAAAGTTTACGGTGCGCGTGCCCTGGAGCAAGCCATAGTGGTTGTGGTGATGATGATGAGTGCATACCTTAGCTTCGTAGTCCAGCTGAGGCGAGTTCATGACAAGCCTGCAGGAGTCGCACAGAAGCGCCGCCATAGAGAAGATGTGTCCGGAGTGAAGCGATCCCATCGATGCAGCTCCTGGCTTTTCAGGGACGTCCGACAGAAGCGCGGCAATGAATTTCACGATGGCGATCAGTTTCTGACCGGTATTCGTCTGAGTCTTCGGCTCCACTGGCGCCCAATAAGTAGATCTCGGCAACGGGATGTCGAGTTGCCTGAACCAGTGGCGGCAGGTCCACAGCAGTCGATCGATGAACCCCCCGTCAAACTCAGCCTGTGGTATTATACAAAAAATAACAGTGCGGAGAAGTAAACAAGTTTATATGCAATCAGTGGAGGTAAATAAGGGTTGTTCTTGACGCGAAAGCGTAATAAACTAGCAGACAAGAATTCAGCTCAGCTCAGAAGTCGACGATCCAAAACGGTATATCCCGCAGGCCAGGGATGCTACACGGAGGCTAATTATCCCAGCCTCTATATATAGGTGGGTGATCTAGCACGGACCAGCCGAATGTCGCAGTTAAGTTTCTTCTCTCATTTTCATCAGTAAAGTAAAATGTTCATGAATTTCACCAAGAGGTGTATGACTAACGAACGTTGTCGCGCCTTCTGCTTGCTGTTATGATTTTTTTCGGGTATTTGCTCAGTGAGGCACAGCCGGGAGTTGAATACCTGCCCTCTTTGCCTCTTAATTGTGTCGCGTTGCAAAGTGCTCATCCATTATGCATCATATTGACAGAGGGGCTCTGAATAAACTTGCAAGGCATCCGTGAAACACGCAGAACAGTCACAGCGAAAGCTGGACGAGCGCCCTTGCTGGAGTCTGTTGTCGGCTCTCTTGTTGCAACTAACACAAATTCTTCTGGGATGTAGCCACTACACGACAAATAACATTTGTGATACAGGAAAGCACGCTATATAAAATT
This sequence comes from Rhipicephalus microplus, assembly GCF_013339725.1. Lineage (NCBI taxonomy): Eukaryota > Metazoa > Arthropoda > Arachnida > Ixodida > Ixodidae > Rhipicephalus > Rhipicephalus microplus. The sequence goes on along the minus strand of NC_051175.1, from coordinate 47,583,089 downwards.
ATTCGTCATTGTGCGGCGAAACGTTGAGGCGCGACACCTCTGTAAAGCGTTATGAGCGCTTGATTCGTGCTGTGGCTGATCACTATGAAGAATTATAGCTGAGCCCTTCGCAATATGTTCAAAGAACTCAACGACCGACTCGCCATCCAATTTACATTGTGTCACATCATGCTGTCACTTTAACGCGATTCCATGCTCAACATGACGCTTACATAGGGTCTTTGTGTGAACGAGATTCAAGCATATAGACGCCTCTGGTTTAGAGTACTCCGCTGCCACCCAGAGAGTTCTTGTTCAAATCAGATCCAATCCTGGATTTGTTTTTTTATTTTTCCCGATAGCACTGACCAACGCCGGCGGCTGACAACTACGGCGTCAAAGTCAAATCTTATCGCGTAGCAGATGTCGCTACAAGTGCGTCTAACTGCGTCCATAAGCCAGCACAAGCACTCACCCACCTATTTAGACCAAGCAGAATAAATGGTGACCAGACACATAGTATAATTCATACGATAATTTTCGGAAGTTCCAGATTACACTTGTCTGCATTAGAGTTAGTGTGCATGAAGAAAATCCAAGAAATGCACACGTGTGAAACAGCAACAGGCTTTACTGCGATCGTGAATGAAACGATCGATACAAATGTTCCTATAGAATATGGTGACAAAAAAGAAAAAGAGCAGGGCAGCATATCGCTTGGTGCACGTCGGGGGTTAGAGTAATGAGATAACACTATGTGTTTACAGAGTTAATAAGCAATTTTGGAAGCTCCGCAAGTGCAATGCAAATAGTTACATAAAACGAACATTATAAGTGTACGTGTGAACAACGAAGACGACACATGAGGTGCGCGATGTTCTAGATCAACCTCGGGACACTGCTAATGAGCACCTGAGATTAGAATAGCATTAGCAGGCTTTACGGGTGTAGTGGGCGCCACATGAGCTTTAAAACTGAGTAGCGGTGAAGCGGAGCGGAATTTATACAGATGACCTCGAATATTCCAGTCTTATCAGTGGGCGTCGTGCAAGCTCTGGAATAATCTCGAGTGCTCGAGTCTGGCGCGCAATCTTCACAGAACGATTTACAATGATCGCGAACTTTGTCGAACAGCGAGGCGCCTCTTGAGCGTAGCTTTTCTGAGAGGCTTTGTGGGCGAAACCCACATGAAGAAAAGGTGAAGACTGATTGATTGATATGCGGGGTTTAACGTCCCAAAACCACCATAAAATTATGAGAGATGCCATAAAAAAGTGAAGATAACAAGCGACCGTGGCAATATTGCGTGTCACTCACACAATGACGTTGTAATAACGGCCTTGAGGAGTCTTCGTAGGCTCCACTTTTGACCTTTTTGAAGCGTTGTCTTCTTTAATATTATCACGTGGTTGCATCGAGACTTCCCTGTTTTACTTTTGCTTTTCTCGCCCTCTCTAGAACTCTACAGTCCACGTGACGGTACACTAACAAGCAGGTCACAATGTGTTCCTTTATCATTAACTGCATTTCTTGTAATATTTAATAGTCATGTAAATTCATGTGTCACCCTAGAGCTGCAATATTCAAAGTTTTCAGGTGATGTCCTCCAAAATACTATTGCAAGTACTTTCAAGAGCAGAATAGACAGAAGATGTTGTAGGCCCGTGTACTCAGATTTGGGTGCACGTTAAAGAACCCCAGTTGGTCAAAATTTCTGGAGCCCTCCACTACGGTATCTCTCATAATCAAATAGTGGTTTTGGGACGTTAAACCCCACAAATCAAATCATCAGATTAGACAAAAGCAGCAGTGCCAGTAATAAAGAAGGACGTGCTTTATGATAAAAAGCATTACTTCCAATTCGACAGACTCCATAGCCATACGAAAAAAAACTTGTCGCCCACAGGTGTCACTGTCGATACATCCACCTTTGTTTAGAGATTAGGGCGAAAGCATTGTATGCCTCATCCAACTCGAAGGGTGACAATCGCCGATGTCCAGTGGTGATTGCGGTGCTGGTGGTGGCGCTACACACCGGGCGACTGATTACGGACACGCCCATGCATAGAAAACAGACTGTGTTTTGTTTTAAAATAACCCTCTCTGGGTCCCTTGGCGCATTTTTCTCAGTCGACTCGAATGCATACGGCAACCTACTTTCCTTGTATGTCGATGTAACAACCACCAACCACCGAATGCTTTTTACAGCTAACGTTGTTTCGCTCTAGCATCGGAGTCATTGTAAGTTTCCGGCATTTTACGTTGTTCTGCGCTGCTTCCGGGATTGGCCTACCTTTCACCAGGCATTTATGTAATTGCGCCATCATGCGACGACACGCGACATGACGTCGAATTGACGTCGTGAGGACGTCACATGTTTTTGATGATCTGTGACGCCGTGATAACATATCGTGACCTCATCGTAGGATGATTTCTTGCGTAACTTGACCATGTTGACGCCACTGATGTGATCGCCGACGATGGACACCGTCGCAGGATGCCGGTCACTTTCTGAATCTGGCAAGCCATTTGAGGCATTCCCCTCAAAAAGTAAGAGTAGTTTTTGAACGCTAATTGCTCACCTTGATGACGCGGGTGCAGAACTTTGCCGCCGGCTTAGCAATGTCGTCATCGTGAATGGCTTTCCATAAGACTGCGCGCACAAGTCCATCCACTTCTTTTGGCGCCAACAAGTCAGGCTCTGAAGAAAACAAAGTGAATGGCATCCGTTGCGATAGAGACGTCAAAATTTTGCGTTTAAAGTGCACTGGTCCGGTGAATTCATACTAAACTGAGGAATGGTTAATTACGGAATGCATTTTATAATAGTCTAGTACCGCCCTGTTACACAATTCCGAATATGTTGCAAGGTGTTGTAATACGGGTGTCACACGCACAACTTTGATTGCGACAAGGCATATCAAGACAATCGCAATCTGGTTCCTTGATAGCGATTCGACATACACCTACGCCAAGTTCGACCAAAATGATTTTGAACCATCCAGTAGCAAAGGTTGTTTATCGCAACCAAGAAATAAGACCCAGAGTCGCCCTCGAGGCATAATGTTGGTGAAACGTCGATTATGGTTGCAGAGCTGGCTATCTAATTTTATAGAGATTACACATTCACTCCTATGATACCAGCGTCACGTTGAGTTAACATCAGATGTATGCTTCAGCGCCTTTCACTGAAAATGGTGCACAGTGGTGGACGAAATATTGTGGACCAGGCGCGTAGCCAGATTTTTTTTTCAAGAGCGACACCCCCTTAATATGGTCATTTCCTACTCTCTAGGCCATGGCGAGAAATAATTCCGTGGGGCGGACGTGACCGCTGCACCACACCCTGGCTACGCCCTTGTTGCAGACCACGGGAACGGGTGTCAAATTAAGGTCCCTCGATGAAACAAGTTTCCAAAGTAGCAACACCTTTCTCTTTGCTCCTCGCCTATGTTCCTTAAGCGCTCTCTAGAAGGGAGCGCTTCAGGAATTTGACTTTAATCAGGAACCTGACTTCAGGAGCTTGAATTTAATCATAAAGTGAATGTTTGGATAGAGTTGCTACGGTGAATATGTTAAATGAAACAAAGAGAACGAAATGAGTCACAGAACTTATGGTTACTTTTGTGAACATAAACGACACTTAAAAAAAATTGGCAGATCCTACGTACAGTGGGATTCGATGATATGTGAAGCACGAATAATAAAGGTTGATATGTCACTTTTTAATCAGCACAACGTTACGAAGTGGAGGTAAATGATGTCGTACATGAATTCTGTCATTATTATCAAGTTGGGATGTGTCGTTTAGCTTCGTCACCTATTGACGTCACGTAACACCGAATTTAGTTCATGTTGAGCTAGCGAAACGGCCGCGAGCGCGTCATGGAAGGGCCCAATACACTCCAATGTAGCATTGACTTGCGCACACGCTAGGCACAGCGATGCTATGTTGGCAAAACACGAGCACTCTATAGCCTGACGCCAGGTGCGACCGGCACGACCAGCGTCCGTCGGCGCGGCCCCACGGCAACCGGTACGAAATTCGCGCCGATGCGTTATCAAGACAACCTTGCGTCTCCCTCTTTTCGTGACGGAGGGACGCTGGACTCGCTGAAACACGCATGCGTCAAACCGACGCAACTCGGCAGCACCTGCGAGTTTATGGCAGGACCGGTGCCTGGCGTGGCAACGCAGGCATGACGCGGCGAAATGAACGCCGGCGAGCACGTGCAGCACGTAATGTCAAATGTAACGGCGCCTTGACTGTGGCGTGTAATTATGTTCTCACATGACACGCATCTCATGGTTATCATGTTTCTACCAGTCATATACCTTCGTCATCCATTGAAGTCACGTAATACAAAAATTTGGATATATAAAGCTATCGTAACGGCCATGACCGCAATAGTGTGGCATGTAGTGATCTTACTGCACGACACGCATGTTATCATGTTTAAATGAGTCACTAACCTATGTCGTCCGTTCGCGTCGAGTAATGTCGAGTTTGTTACATGTGAAGCTAGCGAAACGGCCGCGAGCACATCATGAGCGTAGCATGTAGTCATGTTGTTACATGACACACAACTCATGTTTATAGTGTTTGCACCACTATCATACGTTCGTCATCCATTCACGAATTATAATACCGAATTTGGTAGAAGTGAAGTTAGCAAAACGGCAGCGACCAATGATGAGCGTGGCATGTAGTCTTGTTGTTATGTGCCACGCAACTTATGATTTTCATGTTTGCACCAGTCACAAACCTATGTCGTCCGTTCGCGTACCGTAGTACCAAATTTGGTATATGGGACGCTATTAAAATGACCACGAGCGCATCACGAGCGTGGCATGTAGTGATGTTACATGACACGCATGTTAAGATATTCATGATAGGGTCTGTCACCTGTGTTCGCCTTGCAATCATGTCATACCATACGAGTTTTGCAACATGCCATGTGAACGAAGCCACCGCAAGAGCTGAGGGACTATTGAAGGTAAATCATGATGTTCATGATATACAAGTGATGATTTTCATGTGATGACTAATCAAGTATGTTCTTCACACAGTCAGGTTACGCACTACCAAGTTTTGTATGGCCTAACCATTATCAAAATGGGCAGGAGAGCCAAAAGTCCCAGGCGGCGATAGATAGATAGATAGATAGATAGATAGATAGATAGATAGATAGATAGATAGATAGATAGATAGATAGATAGATAGATAGATAGATAGATAGATGGGCTTAAAGTCGCCCAAGTTCGCTAAGTAAAGCTTTGCATTTAAAAAGAAAGCGAAATGTGCGTTACTCAACTGGCGACGTGTTGCAATTCGATATTTTACACCACAAGCCGTGGCGTCTCGCGTCGTACATCGTAGTTCGTCCAGTTATAACTGGTACGTTTCTCCGAATGTGTTTCGTTCGTGCTGTGACACAGTGAACGCACTTCTTGCTGGATAATATCAGTGACCACAAAGTGTGACGTTGTGACGAGTAAGAACGGCCGGCTTGTGCACACGCAAGGAAAAACCTAGGCCAAACTATAGTACGAACGCTTGACTAGCAACACAGCGATGACGGTTTTTTTTTATGTGTCCATTTTGACAATCTTGATGCCAGGAGATTCTGGGGCTGTTTGGTGATCTGTCTGTAAAGTGGGAGTTCTACTATTGAGGGCTCTTGAAGCAGTGCGTTTCGGCTCCTTTATGCCATGACACGTTCTGGTCAACTGGGCAAGCGTGGAATGTTCCTGAAGGTGCCCTGATCCCACGCTCCAGCTGCTCTGTACACGTGCAAACGCACAAGTGTTTGTAAACACTGGCATTCTCTACACGCGCATTAGACGCGCTCCTGGCGTTTCAATAAAATGCGTCAAATAATCTCGCTTCGCAGATCCTCGTCGACGTACATAGACGGAGTTGCACGAAAGCGTTCGCGTGAGATGTTTCATAGCTACACTTCATGGCGTGCTTCATCTCGAATAGCAAGAGCTCAGTTGAAGATAGCGAAACCATTTTTTTGTTGTTTTAAGGCAACCCAGCATTGTTGAAAACTCGGATGTTGCATCGAACAAGCACCGCAAAACAATCTTGGTCGACTAGACGCAAACTGAAACGCCTCTCTTCGCCAGTTTACGTCCTGGCTAGGATTTCTTCTTTTGTCACGGCGAGATTGCGGCTGCAGCCATATGCTCATGAGTACTCGTTTTGAACTTTTTGCATAATAATAAATGACAGAATCAGCCATTTGCAAGATCACGTGTAAGGAATACACCAATTATGGACGCGGATGGCAGAGAAAAGGAGGGGTACGCTAAAGAGTGAGGAGGACGGCATCGACAACAGTGAACCCCGTATTCAGAAATGCTCCTCGACTCGAATTTCATCCTTCACTTGACGATGATGAAAAGATGCGAGATGGTGGTACCTGGAGTGTTGAATAGATGGACGTACAGACACACAGACAGATGCATGGATGGTCATGAAGGGATGCAGAGGCGGATGCATGGAAGAACGCAGGGACGACAGAAGCAAGAACGAATGGACGGACGAATGCTTAGCCCCACTCTCTATCATTCACTCCATGGATATGCTGCAATTTTTTTGTTTCAAGTCGAGGAGAGCCCTTGACAGAAGGAGCGTTTGTGGATACGGGGGTTAGTGGCGCTACCTTGCGAACTTGTTTCATAGCACCGAGGCGTCTTCTGACGGCTGCCGCCGAAATTCGAGAGCGAGCACCGCGCGCACGCACCCTTTTAGGGGCGAAGCTCCTTAAAGCGGCACCCGTTCGTCCCTCGTAGTAATCATAGTCGTAGTCGTAGTGTGTAACCAGTCTTATGTTTTGACCTGCAAGGTGGTGTTGGTGGGAGATTTCTCCTGTGCGTGTGTTGAACAATGAAAAATTCGCAGCATGCACGTTAACTAAAAACCGAATTCTCCTGTCTCTCATTCCCCATTAGCAGCCATTGGCATGTACGTTGAGCACTATCGGACAAGAAAGGGTTGCTACGGTATACTCGCTGGGCGTAACCTCCTTGGCGTTAGAAAGGTTTAGCGAGCGTTGGGCCGCATCGCCATGAATACAGTAAACTAGTATATACCATGAACTCGAGGTGGTTAAAGGTGGGAACTAGACACGAAGCGCAAGCCGTAAGAAAGTGCGCGTGTGCCACCTCTCGTTTAGTTTTTCGAATGTCCGCTGGATGGCGGTGCTTCTATATGGGGAGTATATGATGAAAAGATGCCAGATGGTGGCACTTGAAGTGTTGAATAGATAGACGAATGGACACGCAGGCAGGTGCATGGACGGACGCACGGATGGCTGCACAGACGGATGGACGCATGGACGGAAGCAGGGGCGGATGCATGCGCGAACGCAGGAACGGACGCACAGATGGACGTGCGGACGCACGAACAGACGCACGCACGGACAGGCGGATTGACGCACGGACGGTCACACAGACGGACGCATGGACGAACGGAAGCAAGAACAAATGGACGGACCGATGCTTCGCCCCACTCTCCATCATTCACTCCGTGGATATGCTGCCATTTATTCACCTGCGAGCTCACTCGTTCGCTCTTTTCGACAGCGCGCGCACTGGAACGCCTAAAGAAGCGCAAGGTGTCACTCCTTCTGTCGCTGCGGAAACACCACGCGATGATATCGTGACGAACACGTAATTTCTCTTGGCAGTGATCGGTGCGCGTCTTTTTATGCTCCTTAGTGCCTCAGTCCAAAACACTCTCTGCTCTCTCGAGTATGTGCATACGGCGTCAGTTTTTCCAAAATTGGCCTTTGTGATAAGGTTCGTGCGCTGACTGCTGCAGTGACACCTTGCACTTCTTCAAGCGTTCCTGTGCGCATGCTGTTGAAGAGAGCGAACTAGCGGGCTGGTAAGTAAAAAAGGGCGCTCGTGCGCAGCGCACGATTTCGAGCTTCGCAGGCAGCCATCGTAAAGCGCAGAGGTGCTGTTTGACACGTGCTTCCGGTGTACACAAGATTTTGACCGCCACTGTACGTATACGGAAGCGATGGTTACCCATGTTGTTGTTGTCACCGTTACGCAACTGAAAAACAACTGGTAATACGAAGCATGCGACTGTTCAGCGTATGTCCACGCGTACAACAATTGTACCGATTGCAACGGGGCCGTCATTCTTTATTTTTACCGTCATTTCGTATCGTCTCGCTGAATAAAAAAAACAACACCATAGCCACCTTAGCCCCGCATGCTTCGCATAGCATCAGTTACCATTTTACGAGGGATCTGCCTATTTTATCGGACGGACAGACAGACAGACAGACTAACAGAGAGACAGACAGACATACAGACATACAGACATACAGACAGACAGACGGACAGACAGACAGACAGACAGACAGACAGACAGACAGACAGACAGACAGATAGATAGATAGATAGACAGACAGATAGATAGATAGATAGATAGATAGATAGATAGATAGATAGATAGATAGATAGATAGATAGATAGATAGATAGATAGATAGATAGATAGATAGATAGATAGATAGATAAAGACGTTCGCGTTAATGTAGAGGTCTTGACAGTTTTCTTTAAATTCTGCGTTAGTTTGGAAGACAGAGGAGGTCGTACCTGATAGAGCTCTGAGCACGATGCTGTCGCGCCCCTTTGTGGGTGCATCGTCACGTCGTTCTTGCATCTTCGAGTCACACAGAGTGGCGTCCAGCGCTTGAAGCAGCTGCTGGTCGCTCGCTTCTTCCACTGCGGCGGCGTCGGACGTGTCTCCCTGGTCCAGGTCCTCGTCAATCCACGCTGCATGAAGGAGTGTGCACGAGCGACGTGCTTTTTTAGCAGTGAAGCTCCTTTGCCCGCAGCCCTCCGTCGCCATTGAAATTCCACTCCGCATCACCACTCCCCACCGCAGCGTTTCAAGAACCAGGTGTGAATTGGACGCGATGGCCCTTGCAAGGTCTAGCGACGCTGCAGTTACATCTGGCATCATGCCTCGCGCGTTCACAAGTCACGTGTGGAGTACTAAGAAACCGAGCGCGGAGAAACGCGCAACGCGTCGTAATCGTCTACTCATCGCGTTTCTCAGCTTGCTGTGGCATATGGGGCGCCTCGGCGTTTACGCCTCAGCTGGGTGTGCCAGCCCGCGAGCGGAGCTCTGATACTGTACTGGTTCTCACTGTGTGCGCTTCATTTTTGAAAAGCTTCGATCGTCGGTTGCATTTCTACACGGAATAAATGATATATTTAAATGCTGAGCGTTGTATAGACCTCTGTACTCGCACATCCAGCGTCAGCAGTGTCATCTACACGCCCACTGTGTCCATGCTATCGTATCGTGCCAACTGCTGCCTCCCACATCTCCCCTCTCTCGCCTCGCAATGCCGATGCAGGAAGCGTCTGCTATAGTACATGCCGACTGCTCACGCTGCACAACCATTCACTTGCCACCACACACTGACCAGAGGGAGCTGCATTATTCACACAGCCCCGTCGCAAACTCTTTGGTATTCACGCGGGCACGCAGTAAATAGACGCATGCCCGCGTCCCCCTTGTATCCCGGCCAATATCCGCTGATGGATGCAAAGTGCGAGACGCGCGCGTCGCGTTCCATTTTTTATTTTTTATTTATTACATACTGCAAACCCTTAGGTCCAAGCAGGTTGGTAGTTTCAAAAGGGCATAGTTGATAGAACAAGTGGCATAAAAATTGTTTGGGGTGAGTCTTTCATACACACATAGTGAACACAGGGAGTGACATAGAAAAGAATTTCGTAATAACGCATGTACCGGAAAAAAAGAAAAAAAAGACACTGCAAATCGACACTTCACATGTTGTGCAATTAGAGTGAAAATGAATTATTAATAAATGCAAAACAATAAACACAATAACTTTCACAGTTCAAGCCAAGAAAGTAATCGATACATATGTATACAATAGGAACAGCACAAAAAAAGAAAAAGAAGTAAAAGAAAAGGTAAAAAAAGACGCTGTAATAAAAGATCGGAAACCTGGAAATGGAAGACAACGTTATTTAGAGCGAAGAAGAAACAGATTATATGAGGATGCCTGAGTTGTTCCGATCCAATCTGAGACCGTGCGAGGAAAATATGAGTACTTATAAGCGTCTCTCCTACAGAAATAGGGTGTTAGGGATTTGGCGTGACGATGCCTTGTGGGTCTGGTTGATAACAATGTCAGGTACGGTGATGGGTCAATCGCAAGTTTGTGGTTCAGAAGAAAAAAAAAGAAGTTCATTTCTTATCTGTTTCGACGTGCGCTAAGAAGGGAAATGCTGTTGGCTTTCATTATTGCAGAAGGAGGGTCGACTCGTGAGGACTTGTTCAAGATGAACCGGATGGCTTTGCTCTATTTTCTCTAGGAACTGGATGTTAGTTTGAGTGTATCGGTCCCATACTGCACTCGCGTATTCTAGTTTAGGTCTTAATAAAGAATATTGGGACAGTAGTTCAATACTGCTTGGGGCATAATGAAGCTTATGTTCTTGAAAACAGAGCTTTCTGAGTGCAGAGAAGGAATTGATATTTATATGTTTATTCTCCGATAGGGTAGTTCTTATTGTAATACCTAAGTATTTATAGCTATCAACTTGCATAAGTGACGAAGAACCAAGCTGGTAAGTAAAAGGTAGGGGTGCTTTTTTTACGTATTATAGGGAGCAGTACGGTTTTATCGGCGTCCAAACCATTCCCAATTTTTCGCGCCAGCGCAATAACTTATTTAAATTGCTATTTAACTCGACCTGATCATCGGCACGAACAATTTCTTTGAATAATACGCAGTCGTCGGCAAATAATCGAATTTGAACATCAGGGCTTACTACGTTAACAATGTCATTATTAAAAACCAAGAATAGCAGGGGGCCTAGGACACTGCCTTGGGGAACCCCGGAAGTGACTGCCAAACTTTTAGAAAGTTGACCTTCAATGTCAGTATATTGCTTCCTGTTAGTCAGATAAGCAGAAATCCATCTGATGAAGTGTTCACGGATGCCAAGAATTCTAAGCTTTACGATTAGTTTACCGTGCGGAACTTTGTCGGAAGCTTTGCTAAGATAAAAAAATATTACGCAAACTTGGGCGTTAGAATCAAGAGATGAAGCGAACGAATGGACTACCGTTATTAGTTGGGTTATCGGTGGATATCATTTGCGAAACCCATGCTGATGTTCTGTTGGTGCAGCATTATTTTCCAGAAATTCACGAACACTGTTAGCTATAATATGTTCCACCAGTTCGCAGCATTGAGATATCAGTGAAATAGGACGATAATTTTGTATAAATGTCCTGTCACTACTCTTGAACACAGGAACAACCCGGGCTGTCTTCCAGTCATGAGGCAATTGTGCAGTAATGACTAAGACACGAAACAAGATTACAAGAAAGTTGGCAAGAAGCTCGGCACATCGCTTGAGAAATATGTTAGGGATTTCAGCGCGATCACAATAACTCTTAGTGTTCAAGGTAAGTAGCATATTGAATACCCCAGCATACGATACAAAACCCGTATATAATACTTTGGGGAAAGTGTTATCACTCACGCATACAGTTTCACTAGAGAATTTTTTTTGAAAACAGTTGTTGAAGTGTTGAAAATTCTCGCAGTTATCTGTCACCGGCTTCCCGTCAACTGAGATTTGAGTACCTGGTTTCTTGTTATCTTTCATGTAGTGACAAACCTTATCAAGCTTATTTTTTATGAAGTTGGAAGCGATATTCTGGAATAATAATATTTTGCAGCGCGAAGTGCACGACCGAGGTCATATTGCATCTGTGTTATTTTGTCATCCTGCACATGTTTCTTTTTATATATCCTTATCCTGCGTTTTAGTTGAATGTTTTTCCGGTTCATCCAAGGCATTTGCTTTTTAACTCTCTTTAGTTTATTTTTAGTTATCTAGGCAATAGTGACACATATCTTTGAACTTGTTCCAAAGAATTTTAGCGTTGTTGCCTTCGAAATCAAACAGGTTTGCAAGTAATTCATAATGCTTGGGTCACTGGCATGAGAAAAGTCTTTAAGTGAGCGAGCAGAGACGCGCTCATACTTTTTAGTGGTTCAAGCGGTAATGTTATGCTTTTGAGATGATGATCATAGAGCCCTGGCTCCACTTCTACAGTGTAATTAGAAAAATCACGACTGATGAACGCCAGGTCTAACACAGAGGTTTTGGCGCTTTTGAAGCAATCAAGTGTGTGCCTTCTATAACAGCTGGACCAGTGGTTGCACAGGCCCCTTGAGTGGTCAGGATCCCTGCCGTCCCATTTACACTATGCTATGACCTCTCACCTCTACCTTTCATCCTTTCAACATGTCAGTGTGCAGTCGAATAATACAGGCCTTATCAGCACTTCAGTCAGTGCAGTTATGTTGTCATCACTTTGGAGTATACACTTATTTATTTGAAAAGCTGACTGCCATAATGAACAGTGTCAGCTAATGTGCAATGCATTAGGCACGTAATATATTTACGTATACATGCATCGTTATGTGTATATTTACTTATATACTGACACAATATGACTGCTTAATTTTACCAAGTTGTGTGATATTTTTCAAGAGTGAGAAAAAGAATACGTATGTGTGCTTATGGTGCTCATTAGTGTTGTGTGCATGTGTACAGTGTAATAAATGCAGTTTAGATTTATATCATAGTTGCAATACATTGCACAGTAATGCATATATTTTAAATATATTGAACATACGGATTTGTTTTGATTGATGACTGTCTCTAGTCATAAACAAATTTAAGGACTTGGGACAAAATTACAAGTTCTACACGGCAGGCACTCAAACTGCCATTGGAACACATAGTTCACGCTCCCGATTTTCGAATATGGTTGCTCCACTCAGATAAAAAAAAAAGTTCATCTGGAACTGCCATTGAATTAAACAAAAACACCATATCTGTTTTGCTATCAGCGCGATCACTCGAAATCATGCCAATACAATAAAGGATGATATCATGTACGCGTGCTCAAAAATGATTTTTACGTATTGTAGCGATGACTAACGAACACTATAATGGTTAACCTTCCCCTGTCACATCTGTTTTAATGGGTCTGTCTCTACCGCGCATTGCTCGTCGATGCCGTTTGCTCCCAGGGTGCGTAAATTCAGCCGTTGGTCAACCTACTGTTCAAATCCCTTGCTTGAATTCAATATACGCCTTTCGGACACGTTATTCCAATCGCCACTCGGATGCGTTATTCGAACATCACAGGGTACGGTCCCTGTCAGCGGCAAAGTTTTCTTTCAGTGTGCTCTTCTTTCTTCACACTTACATTGCAATTACTGCTAATGATATTCCCTGTCCTTTCCTTCGAATCATTGCGTTAGTTTTCATTATTATTGCGCCCAGCAAAGAGAAACAAGCCCTTCACTTTTAACATCTTTACCTCCTTCGTCCCCCCCCCCCCTACACAGAGGGCAAGAGAGGTCAAAGTAGTCTTAGTTCAGTCAATCTGAAGTATGCTCTGTAAAAGTAAGTACATTTGCTTTTCATAAAAAGCTGGCGTTATCAAAAGGAGATAGCGATTTTTTGTTCCCCTATAGAGTATATTGATTGAACAACTTTAATCGATTTAAAAAAACAATGGTTAATTATTAACACTCGTCAGTTTGCCAAGAAAGCTAACGGATACATTTCTTTGATTGCAATATTACATAAACCGCAAATATAAGAGCCTATGCACCGCACAGAGGATAAAAATTTCTCTCTCACCAGCGACGCCTCCTCAAGCGTAATCAAGCGTACTTTTCCCGTGCTTTCTGTTTTTTGGTATGGTTTCAGTAGAGGCCAAGGCAACTGGTATTGCCAGAATAAAAGCCTCCGGCATCAAGAGCCTTTTCGGGGCTTTTCCACTATAGAAGCCAAGCCGTGGCATTGTGAAGGAGGCGGATGGATGGATGGATGGATGGATGGATGGATGGATGGATGGATGGATGGATGGATGGATGGATGGATGGATGGATGGATGGATGGATGGATGGATGGATGGATGGATGGATGGATGGATGGATGGAGGGAGGGAGGGAGGGAGGAACGGACGGACGGATGGATGTCCATCCATCCATCTATCCATCCATCCATGACAATAATAAAATTGCCATCCATCCATCCATCCATCCACCTATGGATGGATGGATGGGTTACTAATTAGGGGCTAGAGAACTGGATGGGCTGCGATTCGCACGGAAGATTGTATCATGTAAGCTACGCAATCTATATTTTAGAATTCTGTATAGCAGTGCGGCAAAGGCTGGCAAAGCATGTCTGACTACGGTCGTCACGTTGCGTTGCGGTGCTCCTTCGTCAACACTGTCGCCATTTCTGGTTTCTTAAGTTAGAACAGTATTAGGAGGTAGTCTTCACCTAGACATTTTTGTTAAGCTTCATAGGTTTTCTGTTAGCACGTTTATGGGAAGAAAAGGCATATACTTAGACATGAAATGGTTCATGCGTCACGAGCACTACAATGATGTCGTGAGCAACTAAAATGCACTGAAACGAAACAGCGCGCCGACCTCGCTGGAAAACTTTCATTAACGAGTTTACGCAAAAGCGTGTACCCGCATGATTATGAAGTAGCCAGACAGGAGTTGGTAGCGGTGCTCATGTTTCTGTTGCTTCTTCTTGTCCCCAATTTTTTTGCGCACGACCAATAAGAATTGTATTGTTTTTCAGAGAACACTTTTTATTCTCAGTAGATATCTCATCACTGTCATTTCGCTAAATTAGAGGAAAAAAAGCGTGTTATGGCATTTCTTTCCCCAAAAGAGATATCATTTACGTGGTAGCAACACGCTCTAAAAACACAATGTTTGAACATTTGTAAGTTTGTTCTGATAGAAATTATTCGGCATGTTTTTGCAGAATATAATGATGTGGTCCTCTGATAATAAGTTGAAAATAAGCAAAATTTAGACAAGGTTGTTTAATATAGATTATTTTATAGACCAACATTTTTTTTCATTTCAAGCAACAATATTCTTTATTTAGAAGACTACTAGAAAATTGAAAATTCAGAAAATATTTATTCACATAGGGCACTATCAGAGCAGTAAATATGAACAAGCTACAATGTTCGTAAAAACAGATATCGCGCCCCAAAAATAAGCAAGTTAAAAAACACAGCGTTTTTTGAGAAATATTCAATATACTTGAGTTGCCAGAATTTGAGAAAATCGAACTGAACGACTTCTCTATTATTTCATTTTGTCTTACGCAGAAAGATATTCTCGATATACAGCTTGCTCGCTGCTAGCATGGTCGCTATTTGCGAAAGCGTGGCTCTACGTAAAATGGCCTGTCGTCACCCTGCGGTGCTTCGCGATTTTTCCTTCGTTTAGAGGATTTCTTATTTGAAAACCTAATGTGATTTCACGCTATTCGTTGAATACTGGGCATATATACAAAATTACAAGAACAACCGAGGATATCAAGTACACCACGTGTTTGTATTTTTCGTGAGATCGACCTATTGGCAACAAGAAAAAAAAGAAGAAAAGAGCAACCATCGATTAGTCCATTATTAACACAAGACCTAGCGGTATATGGTCGCTGTAGGTGCTGCAAGCGGGTGTGCTGTGGCGAGTAAACAGCGTTTCCAAAATGTCCTATCAGCAGAGTTCAAGCTTCGCAAAAAGGCATCGTATGGTTAAGTTTAGCAATGCTTCCTGTTCCTTTCTTTATTCTTTCCTATCCATTTTGCCGATGTATTTATGAACTTTCACAACGCTTGCTTCGCACTTGTAAATGGCGTCACACTGATCGTCCTCAGGTGTGCGGTCATTGGGTTTCGTGAACGTCTGTGCCAAAATATGGCGGGGTTTATACTCCTATCGTGTGGCAAACATGTCATATACCGCTGATGTAATTCGTTTGTAAGTAATGTCATTTGTCTCTGTCACACAGGTACACTAATGCCATTTGATGAAAATAAGATTTTTGTGTGAATCAGTTCCTAAAGCTCATTCGCATTCGATTTCGGATAAAATGCGTATTCTCGACGCTAGACACTTTTTATGTAGATGGCTATTTTAATTAGTCGTCATAAGTGAAAAGTTGTTGCGATGCTCGGCTGCTGACTCGGAGGTCACGGGTTTCATCCCAGTCTTGGGGGTCGCATATCGGTGGAAGCGATGATGCTAGAAGTCCGTGTGAGGCGCCATGTCAGTGCACATTCAAGAACACCAGACAGTCGAAATTTCCGGAGCACGCCACTACGGCATATCTCATAATCATACTGTGCATGGCTCTGGGACACAAAACTCTACATTATTATGTTATAAATAACTTCTGTTTTCGAGAATATTTCACTTTTTACTGGTAAAACTTAGGACTGGTTTTTGAGATAGTAGCTTGGGCGGAAGTACTAAAAAAAGGCTACTCAACGGCAGCAGCTGGACACCGGTCGCGTTTAGTTGTTCTCTCTTTTCGTTGCCTGTATTGCGGGTATTGATCGTCCAATTGCACGTGCTTACGTGATCAAGGTCGTGACTACATGCATCAGCTGCCGCCGTCTCATTTTCACCTGTTGGAGTGCTAGAGTCACGCTCCCATGCTTTATTTGACTGTAACCACATCCTGCCTGAAGACGCTATCAACTAGGCCATGTTGGGTTTCGACTGGCTCTTGGCTTAACTTCGTCTGTGTTGTGCAGTTGCTGCAAGTTGTGTAAAAAGTTGTGTTTATATCTTTGCAACAGCTTCTTAGTGACAAAATTATTTTCAATGATGCACTCCTGTTTCATGCAAGTTTTATTTCTGCCAAAGTGATAGCTCAAAAGGGCAAGGTTAGGGTTATTACTTTTAAAAGGGCCCTACAATAGTTTTTTAGGCAGCCGTAAAATAGATACACCAAAGGAGCTTATTGCCTTGCGAATTCACGACCGCAAAAATGTTTAGAAATTATCCAGTATCAGCGGAGTTACAAAGATTTCTTGCGTGCTGCACTTGCATTGTCTCTTCTTAACATGTATGCCCGGTTCTGGACACATCCCCCAGCATGGGTGTGTGCCGCAAATTCTAGGCTCTAACTTATACGACTTCTCTCGTCCCGACAAAAGCACTGGGAGCTAAGCACGGAGGAATGGTACGGGGAATGAAAATTGCCTGATACAATGGCTGACGAGTGATTTTAGAGCTTGTAGCATAATGTGTCGAGAGACTGGAAAGCAATTTTTAGCAGACTGTGAGAACTATTGGGAATTTCAGGCCAGGTGCTGCGCTATAGTATTTGGCTCATGTGATTTAGGGAGCTTTAACTACAGATCAGAAGCGTTTTTGTACCATGCTACAAAAGGTATTGCTGGAACCGTTTAAAATATTTATTTTCGTCGTGCCAGTAGGCGGGTAAATTGACACAATTTCACCTAATGGCGTTCATTGCGAATTACATTACATTAGCAGTATGACGGGGTTATTAAAAACTGAATGTATGCCAAGTGAAAGCAGAGCTTTTCTAACTGGGTGGCTTTACAAGCATTGAAGAATATGAAGAATCCATGGACACCATCTTCAATCGTTACACTCTCCCTGTTGCTATTCGCGCACTTTTATTTAAATAGATCTATTATTCTGTATGTAATCAATAACGTTTTAAGCGGGGACGGAAAACTAACGACGTTACTTTTTCCCGGTAACTATAGCTCTAACAAGTTACATTAGGAAAACTGGTAACTGTAACTGTAACAGAGTTTCTTTTTGGCTTGACTAAATGTAACTACGTGACTGTAACAGTGTTACTTTCTGCTGGTAACGTGCCCATGACTGCCACCGGGAGCAACAATGGTATCCACCATAGTGCAACTTTCGCCACCTAGCATGTGCAGCTTTACACCACGTCAGCACACAGAACTGTGACGCACTTCCGTACGGCCCAACTTTCAACGTGTGCGCCGCGTACATGCACTGGCGTTCAGCCGCCGAGAAGTATAGACAGCTGGAAGAAACGAGGTAAAACAAATTGATGGCTATGACATCATCATAACTTGTTTTATTAACAGAAGCATGGTGTCATGAGGAGGGAAAGAGTGTCCCCACGGTGTCTCTTTTGATGGCGTGAGTACCTTGCAGTTTCTAACTTCAAAATTGTTGTTAATACCTTCCAAGCTATATTCGTTGTTGATATTTTGCAAGTGACATACACATGTTCGCGGGAATTGATCCCGCAGGCTATCCTGGCTGCAACATTCTGTGTCAGTACCCTTTTAACATTATGCATCATTGTGTTATCTACGCTCCGCAGTGGTGCGCCTGTAAATCTCTCCATTTATCTTACGGTAAAGTAAGCCATTGTAAGGTAAAAAACGCCACGAAAAGAGTATACCAGGTTGACATCACTCAACACTCATCTATGCTTGCGAGTGAATGGAAAACTAAACAAATAATAAATATGAATGCGAAATAACAAGGTACATATGTATACCCCTGACACTTTGAAAGCTCTTCCATGTCGGTAAACATATATTTACGCTTTTTTATTGACGGCAACAAGCCGTTAGCTAAGTATATTGCTTCTCGAGCAATGACTGATTACACACAGCCATCACTTTCTAGTTCATAGCTAAAATGTTTCCGGTTGTGCCATTCTTCCTGGAAACAATAACAACCGTGGATTTTTCCTTGCGAATGTGAGTACTTGGCTAACGTGTGTACTTGGAAGTGTACTTGGCTAACGTCGTCGTATACGTGCTGCGTCACCCAACGTCCCTGAAGCGTGAAAGGTGAAAGCAGCGTACCCTGAAAGGTGCGCACGTTCCTCGCAAGCCAGCTGGGAATGGGTCATGGTCTGCGTGGTTCGGCACAAATTTGGTGTCTCATTCGGACGGTGGTTTGCTTAGTCTTGGGTGAATTGGAGCTATTGTAACTAACTCGCGTGGTATATTACTTGTTTAGGCCATTGCATCAGTGGCAGTGTCTATTTTGTCTCTTGGCCAAGATAATAGCCCTTGGTCAGCCTCCTTGCCTAAAGATGACTTGTCATTAGAATCTTTTTCCGCACTGGTGTTGGCAGCATCCTGGCACGCTGGTGCCCTCGAGTGGTGGATTTATTAGGCTCAACAACCAACAGGCGATCCAGGCGGAGCTTCAGGCCATGACGCTGCACTTCCAACTTATAAGTGATTATCAGTTCAAAAGATGTGGTTTAGTAGGCAGATCGTCAGATCCCTCATGCGTGTCAGACATCCCAAAGTACAAGACAATTGCATCGGTGTCGGTGAGTGAGTTTATCCCGTCTCATTTAGGATGCACTGAAGGAATTGTTCAAAGATCAGACTCTATACTAACACCAAGTGAGACTGTGGAAAAGCTGTCTGATGCTGGGGTCACTGCTGTGTACTGGTGCAACCGCTTAGTTAACGGCGAGAGAGTCCACACTTAGACGGCTATAACTACGTTGGCCGGCATTCCGTGTCCATCAGAATTTATAAATAGCTACTCATATATAGAGTCGAACGCCTCGCCTCTTGTCCTCTCCAGTGTTGAAACTGTTGACGTTTCGGCCACAGTGTTGGGGGCTGTAAGTCCAATTCACGCTGCCGGGCCTGTGGCGATGACCATTCATTGAATGAGTGCACTGCCGAAATTTAAAACTACTGCTTTTGTGCAGGACATTATGCAGCTGCTCACTCGAACAGCACCATAAGAGTCCATGAAATTCAACTGCTTGAAATAATGAACAAACGACGTTGCCCGCAGCGAGAAGCGATAAAAGTTGTGAAGGACAGGGCCTTTGGATATGTCGGAGTCACTTCGAGGCACGAACCACTAAGTAGAATGAAGCTTTGGAATTTTATTGTTTTATTGAATTAGTAGTAGAGACGGCACTGTTGAAAACGCTAGAATACGTAGCTACGATTGTGAGTGCGTGTTCACAATGTTTTGCTCACTAATGTCACAGCTGGTTTGAAAAGCAGCAGTACGGATAGCCAAGTCAACCCCTTTTTCAGTGGAAGAGATGTCTATTTAGCCCCACAGAAAAAACGCAAGCAGGGGAAATTCTCAATTTCGTCTGAACCTTGTACCTCAACTCAAGCACAGGTTCAGAATGAAATGGTCGTATGGGAAGACTTCAGACGCAGAAGTGCACTGGGTCTCCAGTGAAATCTCCTAGCCCAAGTTCACAAACCAAAAATGGCAACTCTATTGTCAGTTCACTTATCAAAGAGAGTATTTTAGAAACGGAAGCTCCGGAAGTGATTCGTTCCTCAACAAAAAACATTGAAAGTAGTTTAGTGAAATGTTCGATCTTTGATTCCTGATTCAACTTGCCTACTTCACCTAATTGTTTATTTATATCCTGATATCGTATTATAACAAGAAACCTAGCTTGACCCTGCTAGAATAATCAGGTCAACAATTTTAGAGCTTTCGGCTAGACCATGTCCATCTAAAGGTGTTTATTTTATCTAGTATCGCATAAATTTATACACTACTGCGAGCATAGCTTTCAGCTTGTGTCTTCAGACGATTAAATTTTGTAAATAGACCTCTAGTATGCCATGGCATTAAACTTCTTCTCTTATAAACGCATATTTGCTTACGGGTGTGAATTATACTCAGCAGTTAGATACTGCTTAGCCAGTTGCAAGATCAAATTCCTTCTGACTGGGTGATTTAAGGCTCACATCATGTTTCGTGCGGATTTAGAAGCAGACTTTTCCGGAACTCTTCTGTGCGATTTCATCATTCATGAAAACCTTACATGCCTAAATGGAAGACAGCGTACGCTTATTTATAGTCGAACATGATCAGTGTTGGATCTTACGTTTATGCAGCACAAAACTTTCAGTGAAGTCTTGGAAAACAATATATTTCTCTTCAAATAGTGACCATCTTTCAGTGTACTTTGAAATCGCATGCCCTGTAAAATCTCTTGAAAGAAAGGAGAAAATATTCATCAATTACAAAACAATCAAAGTCTGCTTGCGTTTTAATATCAAGGCAGTGTCTAGCGGGAGGTGGCGCTACGTGCAGCTGTTCCCTAATCCTGGTCACGAAAATACATATATAATGAGAGTTCACAATTTGAAAGGATTACCACTTCATTGCGGCAACATTCAAACGTACTGTATTGTGAGCGAAAGAGAAATATGACGAGGAACCTTTCTAGTACCTGTCTAAATCGAATAAAAACGTAATTTATTCCAATTTTCTTCGTGGTAGAAAGAAGATTGCTATACCGGGAAATGTTCACTCAGAAATTGACACCTCACAAGAACTACAGAGATGTTAGATTAATTGGCTGAAGAATTAGAAAACAGGTTCTCAGTGCATCTTCCTATTTCTGTTTACGCACGAGACATCTCCTACTACATAAGAATCTCGACTTCCGAATTAAATCAGGCTATAGAAAGATTGCGAAATGCACCAGCAGGTTTTGATGAAATAACAAATACATTGGTAAAAACACTACACATCTAATATCCGCATGTTTTTAGGTATCGTAAATTAATCCCTTGGAAGAGCATGGATACCTAATGAATGTAAGATTGCAAAAATTACACCATTGCTTAAGAAGCAAGGGGCAGGCTATAACCTACATAACATACCACAGATATCCTTAACATTTAATGTAGTAAAATGTAATAAAAGGTACTTTATGGCCATATAATTAAGTTTATTAATGAGAAGCATCTATTGAGCTCATCGCAAATCAGTTTCTATCTTGATATTCTTATGGCATACACATGTCGATCTGTAAAGTCGTACACATTGCCGATCACAAAAAGCAGTATGCGGCTTCAGTAACCTTAAACATATGTAAAGCGTACGATAGTGTAGAGCATTCTATCTTGACTAATCAGTTATGGAGTCATGGGTTCTCACATTATATTGTAACATGGGTAACAGAGTTTTCAAGTGGTAAAGGATTTTATTGTTTTCAAGCCGGTTTCTTTTCTTGTAAGCAGAAGCCAATCTGAGGTGTACCTCGGGGGTCAGTACATTCCTCCGTACTATTCAACATCTTGTGTAGTACCGTCCTCATTCAGCCAGATGTGAAAACTTATGTTTGTGCCAACGACATTTCTTTCTTTTCCATGAGGAATGACATCCAGTGTCCCTACAATATCTTGCAAAAATACTTAACTGAACTCGAACTTTGGCTGGATGGTTTCATGTTGAACTTAATACCCCTAAATGTGCTAATCTTGGTTTCTGTTCAATATTCTGTGCACATATTGTAACGAACAAATACAGTGCCGGAAGCTAAAACAGCTATTTATTAATGGCGAACTTGTGCCCGTCAACTAAACACACAAAGGTCGTCAGCTCACTGGTCAAAACCTCGTCAACTTCTCTTGCGTCTCGCCTCGAGCTGCTCCTCGAAAAACCACCAGCGTTCCTTGTCCAGCGCGTGATGTGGAGACACCTGCAGCCAGCGTTGCATGGCGCGTTGGCGCGTTTAGCTTGGCGCGTTTGGCTTGTCAGTTGGTGTGGCAGCTCCTCGAAAAACCACCAGCGTTCCTTGTCCAGCGCGTGATGTGGAGACACCTGCAGCCAGCGTTGCATGGCGCGTTGGCGCGTTTAGCTTGGCGCGTTTGGCTTGTCAGTTGGTGTGGCAGAATTCATAAGAGCAGGAAGCGGGGCAAGACTTCGGTAGGTGCCTAACAACATGCGGCATTAGTCCCCCTCCCGAAACGCATCGTCCCGATGCGTACGCTGACGTCGAACAGTTTTGTAAAGGAGTATTTATCTGATGTTTGAGCACATATATCAGTTGTCTCGTTCAGTGCCTTTCGTAGTACGGTTTCATTCGTACTACATGTACGACTTCTGGGCGATTCCTGCGTCGGGTTGAGCACACTTGCCCTTCAGGAATTACTTCGTAGTTTAGCGTGCCTAACTGGCGAAGTACTTTGTAAGGGCCGAAATAGCGCCGCATCAGTTTTTCCGATAGGCCAGGTGCGCGTATAGGTGTCCACACCCACACTTTGTCTCCGGGGTTGTACTGTACGTCTTTCCGCTTCAGATTATAGCGACTTGCATCGGAGCCTTGTTGCAAAATGATACGATGTCTTGCCAATTGCCGTGCCTCTTCTGCCCTTTCTATGTAGTCACTGATGTGTGGGTCACTCTCATTCGAATCGTTGATAGGTAACATCGCGTCTAAGGTCGTTGTGACCGTCCGACCATAAACAAGTTGAAATGGCGTGAAGTGTGTCGTTTCTTGTACTGCGGTATTATACGCAAATGTTGCATAAGGCAAAATACTGTCCCATGTCTGGTGCTCAACATCCACATACATCGAGATCATGTCGGCGAGAGTTCTATTGAGCCTTTCGGTTAATCCGTTTGTTTGCGGATGGTATGCTGTAGTCCTTCTATGATCGGTGTGGGTGAGCTTCATAACAGACTGCATCAAACGGGCAGTAAATGCTGTTCCTTTGTCTGTAATGACAACCTGTGGTGCGCCATGTCGAAGTACAATCTGAGTGACGAAAAACTGGGCTACTTCGTTCGCCGTTCCTTTCGCGAGAGGTGATGTCTCAGCATATCGAGTCATGTAGTCTGTTGCTACCACAATCCAGCGCTTTCCCGATGAAGAGAGAGGAAATGGACCAAGCAAATCCATTCCCACTTGCTGAAATGGCCCTTTTGGTGGCTCTATTGGTTGCAACAGACCCGCTGGTTTCGATGGTGGTATTTTACGTCTCTGGCAATCGCGGCATGACTTAACATAATGGTGCACCGAATCCCTTAATTTCGGCCAATAATACTTGCGGCGAATTCTGGCCAAAGTGCGACTACTACCCATATCGCCAGCCGATGGGTCGTCATGACACGCTTCTAAGATTTCTGCTCGCAGTGATGATGGTACAAGAAGCAGAAACGTCTCACCGGTGTTTACGAAGTTGCGCTTGTATAGGACGTCGTTCCGGAGGACATAGGATGTCAAACCACGGACGAAAACTCGTGGTACCTCAATTTCGTGACCCTCCAAGTATTGGATAAGCGGGCGTAGTTCCGGGTCCTCTCGCTGAAGACGAGCCATGTCCGACACATTCAGAACTCCAAGAAATGGGATCTTGTCTTGGTCAGATGATGGAGACTCAACAGGTGCGCGAGACAGGCAATCCGCGTCATTGTGCTTGAGACCGTACTTGTAGACCACAGTGATGTCGTGCCTGCAGACGCAGGCTCCATCTAGCAAGTCTTCCTGAAGGGTCCTTGATGTTTGCCAGCCAACACAATGAATGATGATCACTGATTGCTCGAAACGGTCTGCTGTAGAGGTATGGACTAAACTTGCTGATGGCCCAAATAACTGCGAGACACTCTTTCTCTGTCGCTGAGTAATAGGACTCAGCATTCGATAGAGTGCGGCTCGCGTAAGCAATGACCTTTTCTTCTCCATTCTGCCACTGAACGAGGATGGCACCGAGGCCAACGTTACTCGCGTCGGTATGTATGTCTGTATCGGCCTCTTCGTCAAAATGTGCAAGTATTGGAGGAGACTGCAAACGGCGTCGCAACTCTGAGAAAGCCGCTTCTTGTTCCTCCCGCCAAGAGAATGGTACACTTTCTTTCGTTAGCCGTGTCAAAGGCTCAGCGATTTTAGCAAAGTTTTCAACAAAGCGTCTGTAGTAGGCACATAGTCCCAGGAATCGTCTGACGGCCTTTTTGTCTTGCGGTTTCGGAAATTTTCAACTGCTGCAATCTTTTCCGGGTCTGGGCGGATGCCTTCCGCACTAACTATGTGCCCGAGAGGAACCGAAGCTGACGAAATCCAAAGTGGCACATCTCGGTTTGATGGTTAGTGCTGCCACGCGAATGGCATCCAGTACAGTTTTCAGTCGGTGGAGGTGCTGCTCGAAGGTAGAGGAAAAAAAACCACTACATCGTCGAGGTAGACTAGACACAATTGCCACTTGAGTCCGGAGAGCACAGTGTCCGCCATCCTCCGGAAGGTAGCAGGAGCAGAGCACAAACCGAAAGGGAGCACTTTGAACTCGTATAGTCCGTCTGGGGTCACAAACGCCGTCTTCTCGCGATCTCGTTCGTCCACCTCGATCTGCCAATATCCACTTTTAAGTCCAATGATGAAAAGAAATGAGCATTGCGTAACTTATCCAAGGCATCATCGATCCGTGGAAGGGGGTAAACATCGCGCTTTGTGACTTGGTTCAGCTTCTGTAGTCAACGCAAAACCGCAGAGTGTTGTCCTTCTTTTTGACTAGCACTACCGGTGATGCCCACGGACTGTTGGATGGCTGGATTACATCATCGTTGAGCATTTCCTGCACTTGGTTCTTGATGGCTTCCCTTTCTTTTGGCGCTACTCGGTATGGGCGCTGATGCACAGGTCTCACGTGTTCTTCGACCACGATACGGTGCTTTGCGGCGGGAGTACGTCCGACTTTCGACGAGGTGGAGAAGCACTCGGTGAACTCTGTGATGAGGTCAGCAATCTGTTGCTTCTGAGATGACGAGAGCTCTCTGTCAATGTCTACTGACTGGAGTACGTTATCTACTGTCTCTGAAGCTTTGTCAAGAGTGCAAACATCTGAGACTTGCACGTACTCATGCAGCGATGCTACGGATGTTCCCTTCGCAACATGCTGCAGCTCATTTCGAAAGTTAGTTAATAGGACATACGCACATCCATCACGAAGGCTCACCAGGCTCTTGCCACGCATAGTCCTTTTTCTAGTAGCAGTCCGATGTTTCCGTCAGCTAATCCGTCACAGTCACGAAGAACTTCACTCCTCACAAGAACGGTCACACTGAACGTGGCGCACGGCACGGTACATCTTCGTCCACAATGCGGAGAGGTAGAACGATTGGTTTCTCCGCATGACAGAAGGCGATGGCATTCTCCGTAGAAAAGGAAACCTGGGACTCTTGCAAGTCAATGACTGCATTGTTTGTTTGCAAAAAGTCCATGCCTATAATCAGTTCCCGGGAGCACTCAGGAAGCACAATAAAGCTGCCGACATACACAAATCCTCTTATTCCTATCCTTGCGGTGCATAACCCCACGGGGCTAACTAAGTGCCCTCCAGCGGTACGTATCTGAGGTCCGGTCCACTCAGTCATCACCTTCTTAAGCTTCTTTGAGAGCATTACTGACAACGGAATAGTCTGCACCAGTGTCTATTAGCGCAACGGCCTCGACGTCGTCGATCGTGACTAATATCTCGGAGGTAACGTCGCTACTACTGCACTTGACCGTCGTTGCGTAACTGCCACCGTCCTGTCGGGCTAACAATGGAGGGTCTTCAGTTGTCAGTATATCAGCGGCCTCACCTCCAGAGGTCGCTGGCTCTAGTTTTCCCGCCGCGGGCTAGGTGAACGTGATCTTCGGAGATTTGATGACGGACGAGGACTCGGCGACCGATAGCGCATCGGTGCTGTCGAACGCGACTCCCGTTGTTGCGTGTCTTGGGGAATAGCGTGAAGACAAGTATTCTTCGATTTCGTAGGGCCGTTCACCGTTCCGTGGGCACGGTGCATTGACTGGAAAACCACGCAGTCCCGCTCGACGATACTGGCACGCCCGGTAAAGGTGACCTGCTTCTCCGCAGTGGTAGCAAAGGGGCCGCCGGTCTACAGTGCGCCATACATCGCTCTTACGTGGTCTTGCTTCCGGCGTTGGTAGCGGCGTACTCGGAGAAAACGTCGGAGGCATCACAGCAGTCGCAGCCGTCCGATTCATGCGTCCGAGGTCCTGTCGTACAGCTTGCGCGTACGACAACTGAGGCGGAGGCTCCGGTTGTGCGCGCTGTAGAACCTGAGGTTGTGGTTGTAGAACGCTTGCCGCACTTCTTCGCGCACAACGTCGGCAAGTGAGGACATCGCTGGATGAGCTTGAGTCATTTGTATTTTCTGAAGTTCTTCCCTTACGACAGCCCTCACCATTTCACGCAAGAGATCAATGTTACTCGTGAGGGTTGTCGACGCCGCGCTAACAGATGAGACGCTTACGTCCCGGTTGTATTGGCGCGCGCGCTGCTGCAGGGTCTTTTCTATCATGGTTGCCTCTGATCTGAACTCAGCAAGAGAGCGCGGTGGATTACGCACCAGGCCTGCAAAAAGCTCCTCCTTCACTCCACGCATCAGGTGCCGCAACTTCTTTTCCTCAGCCATGTTCGGGTCGGCCCGGCGGAACAGCCGAGACATGTCTTCAATGTACATGGCGACGCTCTCGTTGTTCCGTTGGTTTCGCGTCTGAAGAGCGGCCTCTGCCTTTTCTTTGCGGTCCGTGTTTGGGTACGTAGCAAGAAACTCTCTTCGAAAGTCGTCCCACGATAACAAGGACGCTTCGTGGTTTTCGAACCACGTACGTGCAGAATCTTGCAGTGCCACGTAGACGTAGCGAAGTTTCCTGTCTTCGTTCCAACCGTTCAGTCTGGCAACGCGTTCGAAACCGTCGAGCCAGTCCTCGGAATCCTCGAAAATATCACCATGAAATACCTCTGGTATGTGGGGTGGGTCCATGACGATATGCGATGGAAGTGAACTCGCTTGGGTGGCCATTGCAGGGGCTCCGGAACTTACGTCCTCCGCTGGTCTCGAAGAATCGAAGAGGGCACCAAACTCGGGCTGCTCACCTCGTAGCCGACGACTCGTTCGTTGGTGTACGGGAGTCAACAGCGCTGGCTCCAACCTTCGGGGTTCTGGGCTATGTTCCCTATGCTGAGATGGGCTTGGAATCATTACCCCGCACCTCCACCAGTTTGTAACGAACAAATACAGTGCCGGAAGCTAAAACAGCTATTTATTAATGGCGAACTTGTGCCCGTCAACTAAACACACAAAGGTCGTCAGCTCACTGGTCAAAACCTCGTCAACTTCTCTTGCGTCTCGCCTCGAGCTGCTCCTCGAAAAACCACCAGCGTTCCTTGTCCAGCGCGTGATGTGGAGACACCTGCAGCCAGCGTTGCATGGCGCGTTGGCGCGTTTAGCTTGGCGCATTTAGCTTGGCGCGTTTGGCTTGTCAGTTGGTGTGGCAGCTCCTCGAAAAACCACCAGCGTTCCTTGTCCAGCGCGTGATGTGGAGACACCTGCAGCCAGCGTTGCATGGCGCGTTGGCGCGTTTAGCTTGGCGCGTTTGGCTTGTCAGTTGGTGTGGCAGAATTCATAAGAGCAGGAAGCGGGGCAAGACTTCGGTAGGTGCCTAACAACATGCGGCAATATCTATTAGTTATCAGCTCCAAGATATCCCACAAGTACAATCATTAAAATATCTTGTAGTTCGC